>CM055096.1:66274369-67474369 GCA_029204225.1 Diphasiastrum complanatum | reverse complement strand
TGGTCAAAAATCAGACAGGTAGGAAGATCAAAGTCCTAAGATCAAATAGTGGAGGTGAGTACAAGTCTAATGACTTCAATGATCTTTGTGATCAATGTGGGATTACAAGACAATTTACGCAAGCTCATACTCCTGCTCTCAATGGTGTAGCTGAGCACAAGAATCGGACGATTGTGGAAAGTGCCAGATCTATGCTAGTTGAGATTAAACTACCAAAAGATTTTTGGTCAGAAGCATGCAGCACGACAGTCTATCTTTAAAGAAGTCCTACCATTGCCATACCAAAGATAACACCTGAGGAAGCATTCACGAAGAAGAAGCCAAAGGAGAACCACTTGCGAATCTTTGGATGTAAGGCCTTTGTACACGTTCCTAAGGAAGAGAGACGTAAACTTGATGTAAAAGCTATCAAGTGTATATTCCTAGGATATGATGATCGTGTGAAGGGCTATAGATGTTTTGATCCAGTGGAAAACAAAGTCCAAATAAGCCGTGATGTTATCTTTGATGAATCCAAGATGTATGAAGACGAGAATGCTGAGAAGATAGAGACATCCAATGGGAAAGATGGTATAGTGAGGATACCACCTGATGATGATCCATCCATTGACCTTCCAAGTGATGAAAAAGAGGATACATCTCAAGATACTACTACTCAACCTCAAGAGATAGGTTGGAGAGGTAGGGACAAATGTATCACTTTCTACGTGAGAGATTGTTGAGTCATGAAATTCATGTTGTTCATTGTAGCACAGATGAACAACTAGCTGATATTCTCACTAAGCCACTTGTTGGAGAAAAGTTTGATAAGTTTAGATCAAAGCTTTCTGTACTTAAAGTTTGTTGACTTTAAAGCTATGTATATGACTATATAAAAAGTAGACTCTACTTTAAGGGAGAGAGTTAGAATTAAAGTAGAATCATTGTGCTACTGTACTGTGGGTCCTATCAGTGGATAAGGATCAGTTGGCCTCGCCACGAGGCAAGTCGACGGGACATGCATCCCGCCAACGGCAACCTGGGTCATTCATGGGTTGCCTGAGTGAACAACTATATGTACAGTGTAATTTCATTTTGAGAAATACAGTTGCTACGTGAGCTTGCAGTGGAGAGTGTATTCTGTCTGTGTTACTGAGTAGCATGATCTGTGTTCCTGTGCAAAGCAAATTCTAAGTGAAGGTTCATAAGAGCTTATCACAAAACCAATAGAGTAGAGGTAGTTTTGCAACCTAGAGTACCAAATGCATGGGAGGTTGGCATGATTTGATATATGGCTTCCATGCATGGACAGGTAGGGTGGATTCTACACTCTATATATACACCCACCAGTGTCTATGTGAATCATTGAGAGTCTCACGATCGTTATGTTGTCGGAGTGGTGGGAAGTGCTTCTATTGATCGGTCTTGCCTATCTCCTCGTTGCCCGAGGGCTAGGTCTAGGATCCAAGTTTGGTTGGGAACGTTTGGTCTACTGCACTCTTTCTCATGTCCTTTGGGATTCTTCAGTTTATTGGTAGTTATATTTTTTGGAAGTAATTTGTTCATCCATCAAACATCATTTCTTCCGTTAATATAATGGAAGCATTTGAATATTCACAATATGAAGATTTTTTTCTGTTTGCAATTTCTATTGTGGATGTTTTTGATGTGTTCTAAACAATTGTGAATTCTCCACAATTCTAAACTCCCTAACTTTAGATTATGAACAAACAATGAAAATCAGATCATAATTGCATTCCCATGTTAATTAGGAGCTAAGTTTCAGTGCCTCATGTAGTAGGAGGTGAGCAAGCATGTTTTGGCTGTTTGTAATCTCTTTGCTTTTGTTAAATAAAGAAAACTCATGTAGGTTCTTGATATATTCAACATCTCTTTATTTCTTGAAATATAAGTTTTTCTCCTCATTATGAAGACTCTTCCATATGCGTGTTATTGAATCCTCATATAGAACATTACAAAAATGTTCATAATCCATCAAAACACACACACACACACACACACACAATCACACAATACAAAAAAAATGATTCAAACTCACCAACCTCCAACCTCGCCAAGTTCCTCCAAGTGTGGTCCAAGCTCACCAAAAAGCACCATCCCTACAAAACGAAAAAGCACCATCATAGTTCAGCTTGAGCTCGAGCTTTCTTGCTCATAGATTTTGGTATCAATTTATGAAAGACCCAACCCACCCAAGTTCAATTTACAAGCTTTGCATTAAAAAACAACATACTCTTCTTCTTTTGCTTGCGCTGCCGCTGCTGCTGCTGCTTTGCTGATGAAGCTGCGAGGGGCGCGTTGACGGTGAAGGATAAGTAATAAATGGAGCAGCGATCGGCATGGCGCCTGCTGTAAATGCTGGTAGAGGAAGCCCGGTTGAGTTCACCAATTTCGGACGATCAGGTCCTGGGCCTCCCAGTTTTTGGACGGGGTTCTTCTTCTGCTCTTCTACCACTTTTGCTACTTCTGTGGCTGGTGGCACCTGAAATGCGGCAAAATTCGATCCAATCTAGTGTTTGGTCTCCTTTGCACGAAGGGGACGCAGAATCATTGCTGCGAACCAGCCAAACATTAGGCCTGCCAGGCTACAGCCCATGATGTCCGAGCGTGATAGGTTTGACTGCTGCCATTGCCTTCTCTTGCCCTTCCTGTGCAATTGAGGGCTTTGATTTTCCCTCTTTCATCTCACCTCCTGTGTTGATTTGTTTCCCATTAGTGAGACTAATAGGGGCACTAGTTATGAGATTTTGCAATTGTGGTTGAATTTAGTGATTTGTTTGGATTATATTAGGGAGGAGCAAGCAAAAGCACGCCGCCTGCTTCGTTCGAGCCACACTATTACGCCAGAGGCAGCCGTGGGAAGTGCAAACCAGCCTCGGACTGGATGTAAACTAAAGCACCTTTTACAGGAATCCCAGATGGAATCAAATGTGGAAACAAAGAAAAAGAAGAAAAAGGCGTAATTCAGATGAAAAGAGGCACGAGAGTGCAGAGGAAGCTACAGAGCCAAGGCAAAGGGATCGAACTCCAGACGGAATTGCCGACTTCGAAGCCTCAGATGTTCTTGCTGATGAAAAGGATTGGAACTTGGCCGAGCTCATCCTTGGCAATTGTCCAGATATGTGACCTTGGGGTTTTGCAACTTCTGACACCCTAATCTGAAAAATGTGTCTCTACAGACTCCTTTTGTATCCTATTGTGAACATTATTGTCAAACACTTTTGCATCAAACTCCAAACTTGCAAACACATTTGGAAACTTGTTACCAATTTAAATATTGATGGTAGGGTGTTTTCTGTGAATCATTATTTATAATTTTATCGTACACTATGATGTTGAAAATCTTAAGTTTGACGCGTATGTGAAGTTAGGCTGTCCTAAATCCACTCTACATATTATTTTGTTAATCCAGGGTATTTTTAGGGCTTTTTTACCCATGAAATCACTTTTTGGCTTTCTTTCAAGCTTGCAAGATGCGCTTGCAAAATTTGAAGGTTGCAGATAATTGCTGGCAGTTATGGTGGACTAAGGGTTGTGGCAATGGATGTGAACTCTAATAAAAAGCATGCTTGCAGAATCAGAAACGGCAGGAAAGGGAACAAAAAGGTGATTTGCACAGATTTTAGCCCTTACACCGAGAAAAGAAAAGAAACAGACTAGTAAAAACCTTGGTGTGAAGAAGGGGAAAGCAAAATAACAGTTCAGAAGTCTTGCTATTGCATCTGGTATTACAGGTCAAGAGCTGATTAAATTTGTTTCATTGTTAGCATGCTAGGTTCACATATTGATCATTTTGGACAAAAGACACCAAATATTTTTCTTTTGCTCCCTGATTGTGTTTTGTGTGTTTTTGTTTGTAAATTTCTGGTAAAATAGCTTTGCGGTATGTCTTTTTGACATGGACAAGGACGCAGAGAGGCTGCCTTCTCTGATATGGCCACTTCCAGTTCTGCAAAAGACAACGAATCATCTACTGAGACTTCTTGGAATGTGCTATGATGAGGAGTTATTAGGCTTGTATACTATCTTGTGGGATCCAATGAGGGCTATTCGCATGGATCTCAAGATGCAACATATATCTACTGTCGAGGCCAATTTAGTGGATGAGCATATGGTCAGTTACCTGTCAATATCATAGTTTCCTTACCTGTCAATCCAGTTTGATGTATAAGGTGCACTTGTTCTGCTGGGTACAAGATATGTAAGATGCCATGCGAGTTATATCACAAACCACAATTACCTCTCCATTCTGAACATGCATAGAAAACACTAAGGAAATGCTAAGATTCTGTCTCTTTTATGTTGTTAATGTGATATGGATTCTTTACTTTTTTTATTGTGTCTATATTGTGTTCTAGGGTTACCTGTTGTCGTCATCTGTAACCACTCAAACTGAATCTGTGAATTTTGATAAGTTCCAATCTCACAAAGAAGTACCTTGTTGTAGGGATGAGGATGCCAAGCTGATAATCTGAGTATGGAGATGATTACTATTGTGTTGAGACTGTGCTTCCAGCTACCAAGTATTAGAATGAAATTGAACTTACACCAACATTTCTTTCTGACTTGAGTTGGTTTCTTTATGTGATATTTTACATAGATTTGGTTTCACGTACTTGCAATGCACGAGCTCTGTGAATATACCAATGAAGGAGGTCCTAGTGAATGGTTTGATGGGCATTTGAACATAGAGCAGATGAATTAGACAACGGTTGGACCATTTTCAAATGTACAATGAACATGCTCGGCGAGGAACTGAGTAACTTTTGGGTTCCTACCTCAAGTTCGGGGAACTACATCATGCTGCAAGTATACTTATGTATATATTATTGACTGGACTATGTAGAACCAGGAGAACCGTCGATGAATTCTTTGAATTGAAGCTGTGATGATAACTTGCTGTTTGGTTGCATTTTGATTAAGGCTTACTAAAATTTCTGTACACCTGCTAAAATTGAATTTAGTTGCTAAAGAGCTTGGAAACGCTATGCCATTGAGCTTACCTTTGAAGGTTGATTTTTATTATGATTATGGGTCTTGCAGAACAGGAAATTACACTTTTTATTTGACAATTTGAAGAACCTTATATGGTGAAGGAGGGCCCTTTTCTTAATAGTCACAGAAATGATCCAACACGAATATCTTCATCGGTTATCTCAAAATGTTCAACGATGGTTGTTAATGATGTCAAATTCCAAGGCCATGTCACAGAGATCAAGAACCTTTCAAATGATAGAGCTTCAGCAAATGCAAGAGAGAGGCTTGGTAGTGCTGCAAGATCATGGAGGGATATTCAGGGTGGTGGTTTTGTAATACCTGAAGAGGACATGCCTGACTATGAAGAGGAAGAAGAACAGAGTGAGGAGCCAGTATCTGATAAAGATTCAGAGATGCAGGTTGATGACACAATGTACACAGAGCTTAACTATGCTGAGGATGAAGATCGACCAGCTAACATATTTTTAAATCAAGAAATGGGAAGTTATCTTGAAATTGAGAAAGTCATGAGAGCAGTGTCATGAGCTCGAAGCGAGCACCAGAATGAGCCACACATTAAGAAAGTGCAACATGGAGTTGCAATTTGAGCCCGAGGCACAAGACACACATAAACACTTAAAAGTGGGAAATTATTGACAACGCAAAAAAATTTAAAGGCTCACAAAATACTGCAGGAAGGTCAAGATGTAATCAATGTTGCCACTATTTGTGCAAAGATGGAAGGTACTAATATACTATAGCGCATTTGCAGGAAGATCAGAATGTGCAAACTCTCCACAATGCTAACTAAGGCAATGGATGGGAGAATACGGTTTTGGCTTTAAGTATTGTGTGTTGCCATAAGTTTTAGCTGATGTAATGATTGGCATTTATTGTATGCTTAGAAGCTGGGTAGTGGCAACTTATTATTCTACAGGGGGTGGAGGCTAAGAGCGTCTGATAATATATAGGAGTGGGTCCTTCTCTAAGAGAATTCATAGGTTATAAGTAGATCTTATTGCATGTTTTTTTTTGTCTCTTGGATATCACTTGATAGATTCTTTGCAGCCCTTTTGTTGTTTTTGTTTGTAGTTGTGTGATTTCAGTGTATTGACAATGAAAAGAATACAAATGCTGCAGCCAGGGGTACAGTTACGAATTCAGACTTTTATTTGAACGAGATCATTGAAAAGATAAATATCAAATTAATAAAATTTGGACAGCTGTATGTGCCTTCCTTGGTGGCACAAATATTAAACGGCAAGAATCCTCAGGCTAGGTGGTTGAAAGTTGGCAGTTTGTTCAAGATCACATGATAACTATTCGAGCCCTGAGATCAAAGACTATCTTAAGAAATTGGTGAATGGTTGAAATTTAAGCTTTTCAATGGCAAACAGGTACAAGGGAATATGCAAAAGTCCTTTCATCATTGGTCAGAAATTGCTGTAACAAGTAATGTGATAAGAGTGTCAGTTTGGATCTGAAAGTGGTGAAAAGCTGTTTCTATGGTGCATTGCTCAAGAGCTTGGATTCATCAATAAGAGGCCAAAAGATGAAGCGGGTATGGATGGGTAGCGCAGGCATCCCAAAGGGAGCCGGGAACCACGACTTAGCTTCCCAGCCTTCAACTCTTGCCATCCAAACCCACTTGACATACAAGCAGCCAACTCGCCAACAACGATCAGACTTAACCTACTTGAAGTTCCGAAAACCAACATTGAGATCCAACCTGGCGCCATGCCAGATCGGGGGTCTCGATGTGGGTGACTTCCCTTCAAGCAAGCCGCCCGACATACATCAAACTTAACCAACTCGAAGCTTCGTTACAAACGAGTAACATCCATTCCAAGCAAGCGGTCTGACTTACATCAGACTTAACCAACTGAAAGCTTCGTCACGAGCGCTGGAAGCCAACCTGGTGCCACGCCAGACTGGACAGCCATAAACAGGTAACATCCACCCAAGCAAGCCATCCAACTCAGCCGACAGGTTAGAGCCTGTTCCCCAAGAGCTTAACCCATTCACGTTCATGCAAGGAACACTCTAAACCACAAGCCGCGACAGATATGGAAACAACCAGTTCCTGGACCAAATGGTCCCGACAGCATACCGCTGGCGCCACGGACTGAATGGTCCCGACGGCATACTGCTGGCATCCCGGGATACGACCCTCAGCTATGTGCCAAGTTAAAAATTTTGAAAGCGGCCTTACAACTGGCGCTTTTACCGAACACTGAAACCCAGAAGGTAATCAGAGTCAGTTTGAGGAAAATCTCACTTTATTGATAAATCTGAGAAGGTTACATTTCAAGTGTGTGACCGACCCTAGTCTCCGGGGCGCTGGCATGCCAAGGCGAGAGCCATGACAACATTCCAGCAAGGGAGGCTGAGACTTGGTTGGAACTCGCCCTGAGTCGCAACCCGCACTCCCCTATAGTATTGGTGTGATTCGGCACCCCCCCTCATACCAAGCACTCTACCCAAGCTGGTAAAGCACGTTTTTCTCTCTTTAAGATTTTCTCTTTTTAGAAAGTTATTTTCTCTCTCTAGATTTTATTGATCCCCAGGCTTCCTTTAATCATGCCTAAATCGTGTGAGGTGATTGCACATCGATCTGAGCTCTCTGGACTCCGCTAGAACCGATCAAAGATTTTCAGCCATAGGAACTTGGCGCCGGCTGGATTCTGGTCACAGTGGCGCCGGGAGCGGCGCCAGGAGTTGCAGGGGCGCTGCTGGCGCCGGGGACATAGCTGGCGCCGATGGCGCCGGAAGTAAAGCTTGTAAAGATAGCTTTACAACATGATGGTGCAAGTGGTCTACTGTTTCTGCCACTCAATAGTTTACCCATTGATGAGGAGTGCACAAGATTGCATGCTATGGTTGAAAGCATCCCATTTGGCAGCCGCCTTCCCCTTCTTATATAAACTCACGACTTGAGCATCTGTTTGAGAGGAATGGTTTGCTCCTGAGCACATATTCAAGCCAACCGTAGGATATTTTGCAACAATCTTACAGCTGGACGAATTGGATAAAGTGAAGGTCAGCTGCTAGTTAATTCCGCCCGTAATGAACCACGAGGAGTTATCAACTGAAAACAATCCAAGTTTGTTACGTAACAGGGATTTCCATGTCTCGAATCTTCCAAAGCATGCAGATAATATGGACCAAGTTTCCATGAATTTGGGCAATCCTGTGAAGCAGTTGCTAGCTAGCAAGGCACCTGCAGCACCAGATGTGCATCATGTGAATGTTCAGGATCTTGTCTTGGAACACTTAGTTCCATTCATCTTGCTTTTGAGCCATGTTGCTCTTATGAAGCACATATACATCTGGAGCAGGCTCACCATTTAAGTGCAACAATCTGGTTTGATATGTGATCTTGAACAAGTAGGCCCACTTTGGAATTACCTCACAGCCGGTATCAGTACAATTTAGTATACTAGACTTCTCTAGAATCCCTTTTACCCATGCACAGTGGCAATGTATATAAATTATGATCTTTTGATTTTGGATTTCATCAATGATTCCATGTTTTGACGGTGCCTTATTAGTCAATGGTAGGAAATTAGTAGTTTCAAACTTGGCTTCCCTGTTTTTATTTTCCGTATGATCAAGGAAAATAAGCAAACCATTGTTGTATATGAAGAATTTTTCATGTCTGATTTTTATCATGAAAACATACTTGATGAGGCTATAGAATGTTTTTCCAACAACTAAAGTCAAAAATGATTTGTTACCGGTTTATGAATATATTTTAAGTTTTAATTATTGATGCAAACTTACAAAAGTGTTTGCTGTCGATTTATACTTTGTTATTTGAAATTCTAGGGTAACATTCAGCAACTTTTAGAGGGATGTGATTGATACAAGTTTCCTCCTATATACTCGAAACTTATCACTCTATCCATTTAGTTAGCCACAAAACCAACCCAATCATTGTACATGTTGGATACCAAAACTTGAGCTCTTTAATGTTCAATGTTGGGAGTTGACAATGGACGTAAAAGTACATTCTTGAGGGTAATCATTCTTAGTCTCTATAAAGGTTTATGTAGATGATAGAATTTTACTTTTGGATTGACGCCCAGAACAAATACCATAACGCTGAAACTTAAATTATCGTCTCATGGGTTGAAAAGGGACAACAGAATTTTGAAGCTATGTAGCTCGTTGTGTAACTAATGTTCAAGATTGCTCTTAATCTTTTTTCTTGAAGATTTAGTTTTATACAGATGTTTTGTGAAGTCATCTTAATTACCTATTTTTAGCAAAATCTATAGGAAACTCATAATAAAACCATTATGTGATGTGACTATGTTCTATTGAAATTATAAAATTATGAATCGATTTTACATTTCAACTATTTGAAAGTGGTTGTAAAAGTATCATTTTTTCAATCTAGGCCCATAAACCAAGAATGACAACTGAATTTTCAAGAAATTCAGCAGATCTTTGGATATCTAGATTTAGTCCTAGAGAATAAATCTGAAGTTTTTGTATTAAACATAAACTCCAGTATCCTTCAACAATTTAGTATGTTTTAAGATTCCAGTGAATTATGATTAACGAATAATAAGAATCTAATTATTTGTGATTGACGGATCATAAATGGATACTTAATCAGAGGATAATCTGGAAACGTGTTGATTCTCAAGTATGTTGAGTAATTCCCAGTTCTAATTGAGTTGAGATTTCAGATTAGCACTTTGGAAGTGTACATCTCTTTACTCCGGTATTTTATTGAGTCCTATAGATCTCACAGACATTCTCACAAGATAAGTATTTCATTTGTGGAGAATTTAATTTATCTAGTGGATGTTATTTTGCTATAGTTTATGGCTTGCATATGTTCAAGTATAGTTTCTTCTTTTGATTATATCTCCATATATTGTAGGGTACAGACAAATCTATTAACATGAATGATTGCTATTTTTTCTTGCATATGATGCTAGAAGCAGGGCTAACCAACTCATGAGAGTATCTAGCATACTCAAAGTTGAGTTTTAATCATTTTATATCGTAATGATTCTCCTAGAGATCCTAGTTAAATGAATTATCATATCTTAGAATTGGATTCTAAGGATAGTTGTACTTAAAGGCTTTTTATGAATTGTTTGCTAGAGTTCGTGGATGATTTCAAATTGTGATTATTATTTTTCTTTAACTTTAATCTCCTAAGCTAGATAATATTTCACTTAGTAGTTCATGCAAGTGTTTTACATGAAGGTGGTGTTACTAACTTGTGTTGAGTGTAACCCAGTTGAGAAAATATATCTCTTAGTGTACTTTTTAAACTAGAGTTTGTACTCCAGAGTAGAGGTTAACGATTAAAAACAATTTTTTTCTAAGTACTTGTTTGATAAGTAAGTCTAATTAAGGATAATGATTTTTCAGATTAATATTAAAAGTTAAAAGAACTATTCTTGTAATTCTTTCTTGTTTCGAGGAGCTTCTGAGGATAGAAGCAATTTAAGGAGGGAAGAATGTTATGGCCATATTTAGCTAAGGACATGGCCCATAGTCCTAATATGGTAGACCGGCCCTCCAATGCTCAAGATTATTGGTCACGCCGAGATTTAAATCCAAGTCAAGGCCTGTTTGTGACTAATTACATTGAGAGGACGCAGACACTATAATTGAGACATATGGAGTATTGCATGTACGTGTGATGGATATAGGCAAGTGGACTGCATAATATTGGAATTTAATGTAACTCCTACTCATCCCAACAACCTTTCTTCCTTTTCTGATTTTTACTCTCTCAAATGAAACCTGCAGAAAATGAACTGTTTTTTAACAATCTGCATATTTGAGCTGATTGTCGCTACAGTCTACATTTTTACATGTAGTTTCTAACAGACGACAAAAAGGCAAAAAAATCGACATTGTAGTTTTACACGACACTCTATAGAAATACACAGTATTCTAAGTACAGACTGTCTACATCTTCACGCTCTAATAACAATTGTTCTGATTAGGCAGCTAATCAATTGTCAAGCAATCTTGTAAATGTAAAGCTAGAATAATACAAGATCTTCCAGTTGCTATAAATGTAAATGAGCAATTGAAGATATTAGAATAAGTCATCATATATAGAGGATGATCTGACAGAGATACAATGACCAGAACAGGTCTTTCAGTAGCTGACTCCTCAGAATTAGTGATTATAGAGAGAGAGAGAGAGAGAGAGAGAGAGAGAGAGAGAGAGAGAGAGAGAGAGAGAGAGAGAGAGAGAGAGAGAGAGAGAGAGAGAGAGAGAGAGAGAGAGAGAGAGAGAGAGAGAGAGAGAGAGAGAGATTCAGAACTTTAGCAATTGTTTTGAATCTGTAAGTAGGATCACGCGCTTATTAGCGCAATTTTATTGTGATCTGAATATTGTTACTACAACTTTATTATATAGATTCGCTATTGTTCTACACCATTGCATTCTTGTTGAATGATAATAACTCTCACTCGTCTTACACAAACATTATTATTAGAGAAATGTATGGCTGTCTCTGACGTCTAAATTGATTCAACATTCTCTTCATATCAGGTTATTAGTATTAGAGGATTGCATGGCTGTCTCAGACGCCTAATCGTTTTTTCGCAATCTCTCTTTCATGGCAGTCTAAGACTCCTACACTGATAATCTGATTCAACACAAAAGAACAGCTTGTAAACTCCATTCTCTAAATAATCCATGATCATGTTATTAAGAATTTTTGTTTCATCAGTTTACATCAATCCAAAACATCAACCGATGTGGTATTAGAGCTGATAATTTCCATTCCATCGCATTCCATAAAGTGGTATCGGAGCCACATGTTTATTGGATTACTAGAGTCTAGGACTTATAATAAAACTTAATACGTTCTAGTTCTATAGAGCTGGTTTATTTAAATTTGTGTTTTATCTCTTCTACTCGATTACAATGGAGGGTTCAACCTCAGAGATCCACTTGATCAACAAATTCAACGGAGATGACTTCCACATGTGAAAGTTTTAGATGAGGATGATCTTGATCGAGAAGAAGCTTTGGGGATACATAAACGGTTCAATAGCCAGACTGGAAGAACCTGAACTACTTCCAGCATGGGAAGCAAAGGATGGCAAAGCACCTGTCATTGTATCCCTGAATCTGAAGGACATTCAGATTGCTCATGTATTAAATGACATCACCTCCAAAGAAGCGTGGGACATCCTTACTAGCATCTACGACACCTCAGATGTTTCCACTTGTCTCTTATTGAGGAAGAAGGTACTGACACTCAGAATGAGTGAAGGCATCTCAATCAGTGATCGTCTGAATGAGTTCAAATAGTTGCTAAACCAACTGTCTGCAATAGATTCGCCTATCTCAGAAGAAGACTCTACCATGTCTCTTCTTGCCAGTCTTTCATCCTCCTTCGACAATTTAGTGTTGCTTCTTAGCAATACTCCTGTTCTGTCTCTTCAAAAATTGACAGCAAGTCTATTGCAGAAAAAAGCTAGGAGGAATAAGGTGACCAGTCCTCTTACAGTACTTATAGAATAGATTCTGTCTTGGCTGGAAAGATGAAGACTCTGAAGTTGATGGTGTGTTTGATACAGATTGTTGCATGTTGCTCTTGTTGTCAAGATAGTATGACTGTGTAGACCTCTTGGATCTAAACTTCTGATTTTTTAAATACAAAGCTTGAGGATCCTATCTTGAGCCTGAGGATGATGATGATCTTCTGATCTCCTCTTGTAGGTGCAGCGAAATTACTCTTGATAGAGTGAGGTGCTCTTGGGTAGAAATTGTCATTATCCAATTTTCGTAGGCTTCAGGTAGACTCGATAATAGAGTTATGAGTGCATCAAAATCTTCTATGACTTAGCCAGTTGCAGTCATCTGCTCCATAAGATTTTTGAAGGTGTTGAGATTACTCGAAACACTATCTGCGTCAGACATTTTGAGGGTGAAGAATTTCTTCCTCAGATGAAGCTTGGACGTAACGTCTCTGATGTCGTAGAGAGTTGCTTGGATGTCCCATGCATTCTTAACAGTCTGAACAACACGTATGTTGCAGTTCTCCTAGAGAAGTCATCAATGATAGTCAGCAAGTAGACAGCTCTCCCTGTAGAAATAGTCTGCATAGGACCACAAATGTCCATGTGTACAAGATCTAACGCACCTTTAGAAGAACGAACTGAATTGGAAGTGACTGGAGTTCTAGCATGCTTGTTGGATATATAGCTTTCACATGAAGAATTTGATTTGACGTAACGTCTCTGATGTCGTAGAGATTTGCTTGGATGTCTCATGCATCCTTAACAGTCTGAGCAGCACGTATGTGGCTAATCTGAGTATCCTTGATGTTGAGGGTGATCATGGCAAATGCTTTTCCATCTCTCAGTCTCCACTTGCTGATGACGGTTGCATCACCTTATGGTTTGAGCTCTGTGCCATCAACGATGTCCCACAGTTCTTTGGCTAGAAGTATAACCTTCATCTTGAATTTCCAGAGATGGTAGTTAGAAATCGTCTTTAGAATAAAAGATGTTCCATGAAAAGAATACAAGAAACATTGTCGAACTGTTCTGACTAAGAATAATTTTAACCAGCTGAAACGTATCTGACTACTATATGCACTAGACATTCAGAGAAACAAGGATCATTCATCTTACTTGTCTCTATGTCGTACACATAAGCACCATCCCAAACACTAAATAGCATAGTTCGTTAGGTAGAAACAAATCATCTCCAATGAAGAGATTTTTCTTGGACCTTTTACAGTACCTTTCTCTCAATATAAGCAGGAGGCAAGAAAAAACTGAAAATTCAAACATTCAGGTCTGCACAATTTTCAGCATTATAATGATATTTACATTGACCAGCTTATTGATATTGTAAATTTTTTTAGTAGAAAATGAGAAGATTTAAAGACTGTTTTTGAGGCGGCTGAGTGAAAGGTATTCATCTATAGATGAGAGTTAAATTACAGACGTTGAGAAAAGTCAACAGTCTTTTGTCAACATTGTCTTATCCGGGCAACATTGTATACACATACACAAGGCATCAAAAACTTTGCTAAAATATGCAATTGTGTAGGTATTCTAAGATATACCCAGTGAGTCAACTTTAAAATCTCTGGGAGACCTCTTAAGATTGGCATAGTCCTTAGCTCTATACAATCATGAACCACTTGCAACATTTCATACATATCATGCAAGAAATCTGCAACTTTTTGGATCTTAACAGACTTCGTCTCCACATTTCTAGGGTGAAAATCGTACATCAGCATAAACGGACTATAACCGATAGCAAAATGTTTCCTATTGTTATAAACAAACTCAATCAAAGGAACGTAATCTTCCCAGTGAGATTGCATGTAAGACACATATGTCCTCAACATATCCTCCATAGTCTGATTAGTTCTCTCACTTTGGCCATCCGATTCAGGATGATCAGAAGAACTAAAAACTAAGCGAGGTTTCTAGCTTATGGAATACATCTGACCAAAAGTGACCTGTAAATTTAGGATCTCTATCACTAACTATATCACTTGGTAGTCCATAAAGCCTAAATAATCTTCCCACAAAGATCTAAGCTAAATCCTGAAGGCTTAGCAGTTGACTTGACTGGTATAAAAGTAGCTAACTTTGTCAACCTATCCACCACAACCCAAATAGAATCATTTTGGTGTTGGTTCTTTGGAAGTCCAACCACAAAATCCATAGATATACTTTCCCATCGTTTCTAAGGGATATCTAGAGTATGTAACAACCCTCCAGTCTTTAAGCATTCAGCTTTTGCTAACTGACAAAGTCCACATTTAATCACATAAGACTTGACAAATGGCTTGAGTTTTGGCCAATATAACTCTCTTCTAACCAAGTCCAAAGTCCTGTGTATACCCAGATGACCTGCATAGGAAACGTTATGACTCTCACAAAGAATCTTCTTCTTTATCTCATCATCCGTTGGTACACAAATTTTTCCATTTTGAAATAGGAAACCACCTCAGATAGAGAATTGTTCCGCTATCTTCTTATCTTTCCTAGGTACCTAAGACCCTTGTGAGTAAATCTCTATTCCACTCTCATTTTTTCCTATCTCCACACCTTCTAAATGGGACCAAAATGAGAATTTGATTCACACCTCTCTCTCAATGAAAGATACTGATCAGTGGAAATCTGGGTGAAAGAAAGTTCATTTAGTTCACCAATCCAACTAAGCATATCCACAACTTGGTTAGAGCTGCCCTTGACATATCGGATCTCATGATCAAATTCTTGCATAAGCTCAGCCCAGTGAGCTTTACGACCTCTAAGGTCATTCTGATTACAGAAGTACTTTAGAGGCTGGTGATCTATATACACTATAAATTGACTACCATAAAGGTAATGCCTCCAAGTTTTAAGTTCATGTATCACAACAAATAACTCCTCCTGAGTTGTGTAACGCAACTGAGGCCCCATGCATTTCTTGCTTTCAAACGCTATCGGCCTATCGTCTTGTAGAAGAACTGCTCCTATTCGCCGAATCACTTGCGTCAATTTGCACAACGTAAGGTATATCAGGATTCGCAATCTGTAAAACAGGAGCTGAAGCAACCATTTGCTTGAGTTTCTCAAAGCATTGGTTTAATTCCTCATTCCACTCAATAGGCTCACTAGGTTGACCTCTCTCTTGTTGCGTTTTCCTATCCTCATCTTGGGGGTTATCCCTAGTGGTCTTTATATCCAAGTGAAGATCTTCAAGAATCCTATCACATGCAAACCAAAAGGACACCTGTGGAGCATAAACCACCCAACCAACATGCGGAGGCTAGTCAATACTCTAACCCTTCACCCCCAAGCCACAGTGAATGAATACAAGAGAGGAGAGAAAACCTGACTCAAGAATATGAAATTCTAATAGGGAGATGGGCAAGTTTCCATGGTAAGTATTCTCTACAAGAGGAGAGAATATCTCTCTTAGGATGCCCATGCAGCTTATATTAAGCTATTGACCTCCTATTAAAGCAGTCATTCACCATGCAAGTGCTTCTATGTCCAATTATAGGTTTGGGCCCTCATATGATTATTAAAATTTCTCCCTATAGGTGTCCATTTTTGGATCTGTACAAAACCCCCAAGAGGGCGCCCTAGCAGTGCGGTCCAGCAGACAAGAGGCCACAGCTGGCCGTGGAGAAGAGGACTCGCTAGATTGAAATTGGCAGATCAGTCATAGTTGAAGACTACATAGAAGAGGAAAGGAGAGAGAGGCGACGGGAGTCGCGCGCGGTCAATCATGATGGCAGGCCAGTATATATGTGTGTTTAGTTGCCACAAGACTTTCCCTCAATATGAACATCGCACGTCAGCCAGTGGATGAATAAAATCAAAGATCGACGACTTTGATTTGAGGAAAGAAGGTCGTCGGATGGAGGGTCACCAATGGATTTGTAGGAGAAGGGCCCTGAAGAGTTGAAAGAGACAATACCCTTCAACTTCTTTAAAAATCTTCAAACTGAAGTGTAAGAAGAGATCCGACTGGTTAATTACGAGTTGAAGGCTAGGATCTCTTCAAAAAGAAGAAATAGTTCATTTTTGAACTAGTTTTATAAAGCCACTTTGGAAGTGGATAACTTTGGCTAAAGGAGGGCTTTTGGAGCCCAATAAGGGCCAAATTGGAGCCTATAAATGCTTGCACAGAGCTGACATATGACATTATCAAGGGAGAAATGTGTTTTGATGCATTCTTGACACCATTCTATGGAGCGGGAGATGAGTGACCCAATGAGGTATGATTTTCGCTATTTGATAACCTGTGTGCCAAATTAAGCCCAATCTTGTGCTGTAAATCTACGGGACAAGTTAGGAAAAAGGAATGTGCCTATAGCCAAGAAGCTCTAAAGCAATTCTCAAGCAGTTTTGAGGAGCCTAATCACAGTAAATTGTGAGGGAGAGCGGAAAGAGCGAAATTGCATTGGAGAAAGCTAGTAAATGTAATCAAGTTGCAATGAGACATCGTGAAACTCTTGATTGGCAAGAATTGAGAGAGGGAAACCAATCACATGTGAGATCCGGGCATTATGACAAGCTATACCAGTGAATATGGCAGAATGACATGGGGCTTCTAGTTCAACTTTTTGTAAGTTAGAACCAACCAAGGTCATGGACGCTTGGAGCAGCATCTCATGATGGCATTGTTAGATTTGGTGGTTATAGTTACTTCACATGCTTTTGCAAAGGGAGAAATGTCACAATTGGGGAGACATTTATACTAGCTTGTTATTGGCGGCAATGCAATAATGGTGGTCACAAGGTGAAGGATGTCAATGGTAAGGTTAGCTGGAAAAACCAAAGTGGAAAAATGGTAATTCAAAAAAGCAAATATAGTAAATTGGTTACGTTCATGAAGGAATAATGATGCAAAGAGGGCATGCAACTTGGTATTCATGAAAAATAGTAGTAAATAATAGAAGAGTTGTTTTTGCATTTGTCACCACATCTGCACTTAAAAAAATTGTCTCTTCCAGTTCCAAATTCTAGCTTGATGCAAGCTCATTCTATTGAATCCACTATCAAAGTGGCCTCTAGTTCTAGCCCAGGTTTGCTTTGAGGGACGACAAGGCAATAGGAGTATCAAAGGAAGGGTTTTTATGCAAAGAGACAAGCTTACAGGCTTGAACTTCAGTATCAGTAAGATGGGTAAGAGCGCTTTGAAATCTCACTATGTCAGCAGAAAATCAGCACGAACCAGAAAGGTGGTGGAGTTTTGTTTTGTCTATACATCGCTTATCAAGATTTTGGAAGTTTTCTAGGTATTTTGTGATCATTTTTGTAAAAGATAGTTTTTGAAAAGAATTAACTTTGCACTTAACTTTTTGGATGTTGTTAGAGCATATGATGATTTTAGATGAGTAAAATAAAGGTAATATCAATTACCCGAATTTAGAAGATAAAACGATAGGTAAAAGATAAATTGTTTGTCATTAACAAACAAATAGAATTATCAAGAAATAGCATATTAATTTCTCTATAGAGCCAACGATAGTAAATGTTGTTGAAACATTAACATAATTCATTCTTTTGTCAATTTCCCTACTAGTAGGTATGCGAGTGCAAGAAACACAAGTGTGTTTTTTGCAATAATATTGTCTCTGCCAAGTAACTATAGAAATCTTTGTTAGGACAACTATAGTACTGAATGTCTTTGACATATGTATCCAACCTATCATTCTTGATAAGTTGGACTCATGATTCATTTTTGTATTATTTAATACATAAGCTCAGGTAGATTGGTTAGAATTTTTTCTTATACTTGAATTCGTGCTATCTGCTTAGAGAGCATAGCTACGTGGCATGTTCTACAACATTGATAGTGTTCTAATCAATGATTACAATTTACTGTAATGTATGAACTTCATGTGTTGTAATTGTTCATGAAAAGGCATGTAATGAAGCAATGGTGGTGCAATGTCGTACGAAAATAGCGGAGCTTTGCAATAGATATGCTTTTCCTTTTTTTCTTTTGATGTAGAAAAGCAATTGCCAACCGAAATACAAGTGCAATCAGGATAGGGATTTGTATGTTGTAGATTTATGGAGTCTTAGAAATTTGACTTTCAAGCCAGTTCTGAACTCAATTCTCAATTCTCATGTTTCGAAAATCTCCAAAATTTTAAAATCAATGTGCAAAAGAAAGAACATAGTGAACTCAAATCTCAATTCTCATGTAACTTCGAAAAAACTCTGAAATTTTAAAATCAATGTGTGAAAGAAAAAACATAATTATTCTTTCTTAATAAACAAATTGATAATCTTAATTTATAGATTTTTTTTTATATAATTTACAAAAATACAGTTATAAATTATTTTCAAACATATTGGTTTTTCATATTTGTAAGAATATGAAGAAAAAATTGTACCAAATCATGAGAAACTTTAATTGAACATAAAATAATATATGTTATTTTCATGATTCAAATTCAAGAAATATAGAATAAAAACTATTGCTTAAAAAAACAATGTGGGAGCTTTGTAGACTATTTCAAATATTCCATGGCAATTTGTAGTTTGCAATTTCAAATTTCATTCTTCATATTGCATTGGTGTTTGTGAGAAAGGCGAATCTCCTAGTTCATGAAATTGAGAGGAAAATCGACACCTTTCTTTTTGCCATCTTACACTTGATAAAAAAGATGGTTTTCTAACAGCTGACTTTTTCTAACAAATGTTAACATTCTGAGAATATTTCAAATAATCTACAAAGCTCTCTCAATGTTTTTTTAAATAAGAATAATAAATGGTATGTCTTGCAAAGTGGAGTAACACAAATGGAAAATAAAATCAACAAACAAAACAAAATATATAATCAATTTCTTTCCTGATAAATAACAATAATGATGTTATTAAATTCTTAGTAAATTTCAAATTTGTTTTACAATACCCTCTACTTTTGGATAGGATATTTTAGTCGAAACAAATGAACATATGTATGAAGTCTAAGTTCAAAATGTTAAAACAATAACTAGCAATGATCGAATTTTAATTGTAAACGTGAATCAAGAAAATTCGTTTCAGCGCAAAGCTAAAAATTAGATCCTAGTCTAGAAGCTATCTGACCTCCCCCCCCCCCCCTGGAGAACTGATTTACAAGTTCAAGTACATTTTCACATCATGCCCTTTGATTGTAGCAACAACGTACATGCTCTTGGATGATATAAATCTACAAGAGTAAATAAAGAGAAGGCCATAGATAAGGAGCTGGAGCTGCAAATGAGAATTATGTTAGCTAGAGATGGAGATGGAGTTTATGCTGGATCTAGAGATGGAGTTTATGCGTTTGGGGCTGGAGTTGGAGCTGGAGAAAATTATGTTTATGTTTCTTATGTTTCTTCGTGTATGTGTTTATGTTCAGAGCGCTCATCACCTTGATATGTTTACAACATGAAAGAAATCATAGGCATGTGCATGCAATGGCCTCTACCGTATACACAAACCTCTATTGATAATGTTAAGTATTATTGATGCTTATGTTTTCTATTTGTTCGTATATGTGTTCATGTCAAAAGGCAATGCTTGACAAATATGCGTATCCAATATTGGATGTATCAATACATATCTAAAGTATCCATACGCATCATATCCCCTCTCCCTATTGGACACCAGTGGCGGATCACACAAAATATGTACAATATAATACAAACTGGGAGCTCAGTCTATATGCGGAGAAGTAAATAGGTGTGTAACTTATACAATTGTAAAGATGAAAAATTGCAGGAAATGAACTGCAAAAGTATCAAAAACCATATGAGTACATGGTCATGACCTGTAGAACTTGTAGTAGGCCTAGAAGTCTAAAACCAAATGTGTTTTCACGTTCTAGAATCAAATGGCCTTTTTGATGATGCAAGACATAAAAACATGTTGCCAAAACTAATAGGGCTTTCAATATGGCTTTGATTGTTCAAAGCTTTTTCTTTAAGCTAAAACTTAGATCGTAGTCTAGAAGCTATTCAACCATTTTGGTTGCAAAACTGACGTTATAAGCTCATACGTTATAGACACAATAGCCACAGTAGGGGTAACTTTCAAACATTTAGGAACTATCTTTCTATAGAAGTTTCGTAAATTTTATTTGCGAACTATGTGAGCAAATATGCCAATCCCTTGGAAGTGCATGCTCTTTTCCCAATGCTTTCTAATTGCACATTTCTTCTCACGAAGTCGGTTGGAAAACTAATTGAAAAATCTAGATCTTGTTGAATTCCAAAACTCACATATAAATGGATTGAATATTATCAAGGTTTTGTTCGATCAAATTGTAAATCGGAAAGTGTTCAAAAAATTTGATGGCTATGTGTTGAGATTGTGAAAATATTGTAAAATTAAAATAATATTAAACTTAGAGATTCAAGTTTTGGGGTTTGTCCAAACTTGAGGTAGACTAGTCTAGTAACTTTCCAATTAGAGTCAAGTTAGTTTTTTGTCTTCATAGTGATGTGTAGGTCTAGAACCTATCAAGAAGCATTTGAGGCTACTCTTGTTAGGTCAAAGGATTCTCAAAAAGAGAGATTCTCAAGTCTTATCCATCTCTCTTTTTGTCATCTAGTAGAGAGGTAGAGGCAATGTGGCATCTAGATTGTTCTCTCTCTCCACAAGTTCTGGAAGGCCTCTTGTATAAATAAGGTGGCTTTGTACCACAAGAATACACTTCTTCAAGTAAATCTTCCATTTGATCCATTTGAGGTGTAATGATAGTTAGATTGTGATGAATGCTCTTGCCTTCATGCTAATTAGCTTGCCAATGTTTTCCATCTCATTGTTTTTGGAATAGAAGCTAGTTTAGTGTGCAATCATTCATTTTCTTGATCCTTTGTACTTGCAGCTAGTTCACACGTGTGAAAAGTTCTCATGGTATCAGAGCTTGATAGGAGAATACACATCTAATCATTGCTTTGCCAAATGGAATGACTTCTCATCATTGTTGGTGAAATTTTGCCTCTTACTAGCACTCGATTTTGAGCTAACTAGATCCACTCTCATCATCACTTATTAATGTATCTTTTTCTCTGATTTCAGAGCTGTACGGCCTACTGTAGCAGCACGTGTGAGGCCTCTAATCAAGATAGAGTGGGGGCTATGTTACTTCTCATCCTTTCCATCCATGTTGCATATGAATGGAAAGCTAATCAAGTGTAGATTGTGATGCAAGTGATTTCAAGAGGATTGGTGGATCCTAAGGAGAGTTCTTTGCACTCAAAGTGAGGCATATTGAAGAAGAAAAACAGAGTTTTACATGCTTGAAGGCTGTACTATCAAAGATCCTTTATTGTAGGAGTCCAAATAGCAATTTTGACTATTTTTCAATTTTCTTCAATCTAAGAAGCATTGTTTGGATCTATGATCCTATGAATGGATGAAACTTTCTAAATGATAAATTTGACTTTTTTATGCTATTTCACACGTGTGAACTCAGATTTACTTCATCCACTTTTGCTTTGAAAAATTAACTGCAAATTTTGACTAGCACCTAGAAATTGTTATTTTTGGCCTTCTTTGAGTTCTCAATCATTTGTTACTTGATTCCAAGTGATCAATAGTTTACATTTGATTAGTTTTGAACCTCTGAAAACATTCATTTAGTAAGCCAAAATCAATTTTCTAGGCATGACTTCAATGGGATCTTATCTATTAGAACAAAGTGAGAGACTTGCTTCTACAAATTATGGTACATGGAAAGTGAGGATAGAATCCATTCTTGTACTTCAAGATCTAATAGATATAGTGAATGGGAATGAGGAGGAGCCTACTAATCCTCAAGAAATTCCCAAATTCAAGAAAAGAGCATGTGTTGCTCTTCATGTTTTAAAGCTAAATGTCTCTAATGAAGTTCTAAGAGAGATTAGCTCTTGTGTCAAGAAGCATGTAGTACTCTTCAATCCATTTATGAGTCTAAAAACACTTCAAGAGTCCTTACTCTAAAAAATATGATTTTTCAAATTTTTCAAAGAAAGGATGAAAGTGCTTCATCCTATGTTTCTAGAGTCAAGGACCTCCATAAAGATCTTTGTTGCATAGATGATTCTATCAAATCCAAAGAAATTGTTCAAGTTATTTTGAATGGATTAAGTTTGGATTTTGATACCATTGTTCAATCTTATGCAATTAAAGAGGACTTACCCTCTTTAGAGGCCTTACAAGGAGTCTTGATAGCCGAGGAGTATAGGCATCAAACTCGAGTGGCAAGATTTGAGAGATTATCTCTCAACCATGGAGGAAGTGATCAAGCACTCTTCACCAAATCCAAGGAGAAGAGAAAAGACAAGAAGAATGGCAAGAGCTCCAAGGACAGCACAAAAGCAATGGAGAAGATATCCGAGGAGGAACCAAGCTCATCCAATGTGAAGAAGAACAAGTACAAGGTTACTTGTTTCTCATGTGGCAAGAAGGGGCATTTTGCCTCCCAATGCTACAAAAGAAAAAAGCAAGCCAACATCACTTGTGAAGATGAATCTCCTTTTGACAAAGAAGATTCACTTATGATGTCTAACTTTTCATCTTCCTCTTTCAAGCATTCTAATGTATGGTGGCTAGATAGTGGTGCCTCATCCCACATGAGTAGTGATAAAAACTCTTTTTGTAATCTTGTACCATACAAAGGATCTAGAAGTTGTATCTATATAGCAAATGATGAGGAATGTATGGTAGAAGGCATAGGAAGCATATCTCTAGATAAGCTTGTTCTCAATGATGTGCTCTATGTTCTTAGTTTGACTAAAAATCTAATAAGTGTAGGCCAACTCAATGATGATGGTCTACAAGTAGATTTTAAAGATGGTACTTGCTTGATCACAAAAGATGATGATATAATAGCATCATGTTCTCGTTTTGGAAGGTTATTCAAGATTGATGAAAATGGAAATGCTAATCTTTGCTCGAATATTGTGCTACAAGGAAAGCTTTCAAATGAAGATCTATGGCATAGGAGGTTGGGCCATACCAACTCCAAGGCCATGCAATCTATGTACAAGTTGGAGCTAGCTCATGGTTTGCCTAAGTCCATGATCAAAGGAGCCAAGTCCTTGTGATGCATGTGCATTGGCCAAATCACATGCAAGGCCACATCACCATCAAGTCCAAAGCACCTTTGGAACTCATCCATATTGACATCCATTTCTCATCCACCAAGAGCGAGGGTGGAGCTACATGTTTTATAACATTTATTGATGATTACTCACGTTTTTGTTGGGTTTACCTCTTATCTTCTAAAGCACTTGCATATGAAACTTTTGTGAAGTTCAAAGCTTTTGTTTAGAATCAACTATCTTGTAAAATTAAAGCTTTGAGAAGTGATAATGAAGGTGAATAAATCTCCACAAATTTCATAAACTTTTGTAATGATTTTGGCATTAGAAGAGATTTCACTTGTTCCTACTCCCCTCAATCTAATGGAGTGGCCGAAAGAAAAAATAGAACTCTATGTGAATGTGCAAAGGCACTTAGACTAGGAGCCTCTCTTTCTGAAGATTTTTGGGGAGAGGCAATAGGATGTGCTAACTATCTTTGCAATTTTTTGCCAAATCATGCTATAGAAGATATTTCACCTTATGAAAAGTTGTATGGAAGGAAACCCGAGGTCAATCATCTTAGAACATTTGGATGTGTATGCTTTGTACATGTACCTCTTGAAACAAGAAAAAAAGAAGATGCTAATGCTCTTAAAGGCATTATGATAGGCTACTCAAGTAAAGCCTATAGGATTTTTGTTCCATCTACTAATCAAACTATGATAAGTAGATATGTAATCTTCCATGAAGATTGAATGTACATGAAGGACAATGTGCAGGAATCTCAAGAGCTTATTCATCAAGGAGGAGTCTCTTCATCAAGTATTGATCAAGATGAAGACTTGTTGGGGCCAAGATCACAAGAGAAGCCGAGTCTACCAATGACTCCAAGAAGATCAACCTGAGAGAGATCCGAGCCTAGAAGACTCACCTACTTGGAAAAAGGCAAACTAGTGGAGGATTCAAGTTCTCTACATGCTTTTCACACTTCCATTGAAGAACCATCAAGTGTGGAGGAAGCTCTTCAATCAAAGGATTGGATCAAAGCTATGGAGGCCGAGTATGAAGCTTTGATGCAAAATGAGACTTGGCAACTTGTAGATCCACCTAATCATAAGCATGTCATTGGATGCAAGTGGGTCTATAGAATCAAGCTCAATAATGATGGATCAATCAATAAGTTCAAAGAAAGGCTTTGTGCTAAATGTTATGCCCAAATCAAAAGCATAGAATATGAAGAAACCTTTGCTCCCATAGCAAAGATCGTAACCATTAGAATTTTCATTACTATTTGTTGCTTTTATGATTGGAAAATGCCTCAACTTGATGTTTAGAGATTTTAGAAAACTAAATGCCGCCACAACAAAAGATTATCATCCTCTGTCATATACAGATACTATTCTTGACCAGGTAGCAGGACACAAACGTTATAGTTTTTTAGATGGATTCTCAGGTTATAACCAAGTTTTTATAAAAGAGGAAGATAGATCCAAAACTACTTTCACCACTGATTGGGGGATGTACGCATATACGCGAATGCCCTTTGGTCTTTGTAATGCACCTGCCACATTCCAACGTATGATGACAAATATTTTTCAAAAAATTTTAGAAAAGTTTTTAGAAATTTTTATGGATGACTTTTGTGTCTATTCATCAACTAAAAACCATTTAGATGCATTAGAGAAAACATTGAGAAGATGTCAAGAGACATCTCTTAAACTGCATCCAGCTAAGTGTTACTTTGGGATGAGGGAAGGCATCCTTTTAGGACAAAAAATTTCGAAGGATGGTATACAAGCCGACATTGAAAAAATAAAGATGATTTTAGAATTATTAGAACCAACCAATTTAAGAGAGCTTAGAAGTTTTCTAGGACATGTAGGTTACTATCGGAAGATAATTAAAGATTATGCTATAATAGTAACTCCTTTAACAAGTTTACTAAAAAAATCTGTTGAGTACCATTGGACACAGGACCATCAACAAGCTTTTGATCAATTGAAACAGTCATTAGCAGAAGCCACTGGGGTTAGACCTCCAAATTGGGCTAAAAAGTTCCATGTATATGTAGACACATCATCTTTTGCGATAGGTGTAGTGCTTAGTCAGAAAGATGACCAAAATATAGATTATCCAATTTACTATGCGGGGAGGCAACTCGCTGCATCGGAACAAAATTATTCCGCTACAGAGCGAGAAGCACTAAGGATGATTTATTCAGTAAAAAAATTTAAACATTACCTTTTAGGATACCCATTTGTTTTTCACGTAGATCATTACGCATTAAAACATTTAGTGAATAAGTATGTGCTCAGGAGCAAAGCCATTTTCCACTCAAACAGGGGGAAGATGGCTGCCACAGACAGGATGCTTTCAACCATAGCATGCAATCTTGTGCACTCCTCATCAATGGGTAACTATTGAGTGGCAGAAACAATAGACCACTTAAACTATCGATACCGCTTCATCTTTTGGCCTCTTATTGATGGATCCAAGCTCTTGAGCAACGCACCACAGAAACATCTTTCCACCACTTTCAGATCCAAACTGCACTCTTGTGACATTGATTGTTACAGCAAATTTCTGATCGATGATGAAAGGCCTTTTGCATATTCCCCTGTGCCTATCTGCCATTGAAAAGCTTAAATTTCATCCATTCACCAACCAAGTTCTCAAGATGGTTTTTGATCTCAGAGCTCAAATAGTTATCATGTGATCTTGAACAAGCCACCAATTTTCAACAAAGACACCTAGCCTGAGGATTCTTGCCGTTTAATATTTGCGCCACCAAGGCACATCCAGTTAGTTGTCCACATTTGATTTGATTTGATGTTTCTCTTTTCAACGATCTCATTCAAATAAAAGTCTAAATCCGTAACTGTACCCCTGGCTGCAGCATTTCTATTCTTTTCATTGGCAATACACTGAAATCACACAGAACAACATCTACCAAGTGATTTCCAAGAGACAAAAGAAAACATGCACTAAGCGGAGCTACACATACCCCTAAAGTTTCTCTTAGAGACAGACCCACTTTTAACCGACACAATGTTGCTTCTGCCCTCTTTTTCTTATGACACTTACCCTCTATACTTTCAGACGCTCTTAGCCTCCACCTCCTGTAGAATAATGAGTTACCACTACTTAGCTTCTAGGCATTTAATAAATGCCAATCATTACATTACCTAGAACTTCTGGCAACAAAACACCTAAAGCCAAAACTGTATTCTCCCATCCATTGCGTTAGCATTGTGGACAGTTTGCACATTCTCGTCTTCCTGCAAGTGTGCCAGACTATTGGTACCTTCCATCTTTGCAGAAATAGTGGCAACATGGATTACATCTTCAGCTTCCTGCGGTATTTTGTGAGCCTTTGATTTTTTTTGCATTTTCAATGATTCTCCACTTTTTTAGTGTTTATGAGTCTCCTGTTCCTCGGGCTCAAACTGCAAGTCCATCTTGCACTTTCTAAATGTGTGTGGCTCATTCTGGTGTGCGCTTCGAGCCAATGACACTGCTCATGACTTTCTCAACTTCAAGATAGTTTCCCATTTCTTGATTTAAAAATATGTTTGATGGTCAATCTTCATCCTCATCATAGTTAAGCTCTGTGTACATTGTATCATCAACCTGCATCTCTGAATCTTTATCAGACACTGGCTCCTCACTACGTTGCTCTTCCTCTTTATGGTCAGGCACTTCCTCTTCAGGTATCACAAAACCACCACCCCGAATGTCCCTCCATGATCTTGCTGCACTACCAAGCCTCTCGCTTGCATTTGCTGAAGTTCTGTCATTTGAAAAGCTCTCGATCTCTGTGACATAGCCTCAGAATTTGATATCATTAACAACAACCATCGTTGAAGATTTTGAAATAACCAATGGAGATCTTGGTGCTGGATAATTCATGTGACTATAAAGAAAAGAGGCCTCATTTACCATATCAGCTTCTTCAAATTGTCGAACAGAAAAGCGGTGATGATCAAGAAGCTCTTAAATATCCTCTCCATATTATGTGAACCATAGAGATCTGAGAGTGTGATAACAGTGAACTGCATGCCAAACAGTTTTCTTCAAAAGCTAACGATAGAACTACCTGCAAGCACACAAAAAGCACTATAGATATCTCCATTTCTATCCACTCTGCAATTTGTATAGTTGGAATTCCTTGGTTCCCACTGTGAAGAAATGCTAGTGCATGTGCAGAAAACTACATTGAGAAATGCGAGCATGAATAAAGTCACAGAAACTGTCTAGAACTAAACAACCTGCAGGCAAGAATCTCTAGCCATAACACTACTGTACACACTTTCCTACTTCCTGAATTTCAAAACTCAAATAACTTTGAGAAGTGAGCATGCATAAAGCAAGTCTGCAAGTATGTTATCTTGGTGGCTAGCCGAAATAAGGTAATGTGATTTCCTGTTCTGCAAGACCTATGATCATAATATAACAACCCTTTCATAGTAAACTCAATGCCATAATGTTTGCATACTCTTTAGCCACTAAATTCAATTTTAGCAGGTGTACAGAAATATCTAGACTGCTGCAATCAAAATGCATCCACACGGCAAGTTGTGCATAAAAACTCGCACAGTAAATTCGAATCGTTTTTTGATGAAAGCTACCTCGTAACTTCTCGTCCAAATAAGACTGGGAGTATTTCTCATTGCAGATATCATCTTCGCCAGGTCCATCGACAGTTCCGCTGGTTCTACCTGGTCCATATATAATATTTTGAAACAAGTTCATCCACATGATCCAGGAAGTGAAGCGATCAATATCTGATCATAGCATGCTGACAACGAAACAAAATTAATCAGCTATTGACCTATAATACCAGTTGGAATAGCAAGATCTTTGTAAATTGCTACTTTGCTTTTCCCCCTCTTCACAGCAAGGTCTTTACTAGTCTGTTTCTTTTGTTTTCTCCATCTAAGCGCTGAAATCTGTGCAAATCATCCGTTTTGTTCCCTTTCCAGCCGTTCTAATTCTTCAAGGATGACTTTCATTAGAGTTCATGTCCATTGCCACACAACCCACAATTGACAGCAATTGTTTGCAACCTTCAAACTTTGCAAGCGCATCTTGCAAAGGTGTTTAATAATAATGTTCACAAAAGGATACAAAACGAGTCTGTAAAGAAACATTTGTCAGATTATGGTGTCAGAAGTTCCAAAACCCCAAACCCGTCACATATCCGGACAAGTACCAAGATTGAGCTCAGTCAAGCTCCAATCCTTTGCATCATCAAGACCGTATGAAGCTTCAAAGTCGACAATTCCATCTGAAGTTCGCTCCCTTTGCCTTGGCTCTGCAGCTTCCTCTGCACTCTCGTGCATCTTTTCATCTGAATTATGTCTTTCTTTTCTTTTCTTTTGGTTTCCACATTTGATTCCATCTGGGATTCTTGTACAAGGTGCTTTAATTTACATCCAGACCGAGGCTGGTGTGCACTTCCCACGGCTGCCTCTGGGGTACTAGTGTGGCTGAAACGAAGCAGGCGGAGTGCTCTTGCTTGCTCCTCCCTAATATAATCCAAACAAATCACTAAATTCTACCACAATTGCAAAATCTCATCACTAGTTCCCATATTAGTCTCACAAATTGGAACAAATGAACACAACAACAGGAGGTGAGATGCAAGAGGGACAATTAAAACCCCCAATTGCAGAGGAAGGGCGAGAGAAGGCAATGGCAGCACTTAAACCTATCACGCTCGGACATGATGGGCTGTAGCTTGGCAGGCGTAATGCTCGGCTCGTTAGCGGCAATGCTCGAACTCTGATGAAGCAGAAGCAGAAGAAGAAACAGAAGTGGTAGACAGACGCGGAAGAAGGAAAAGAAGAAGGGGTTTGGGTGCGGCCCCACCAGCACTGCGCACTGCGGCACTGGGTCAATTTGCAGTACCTGAAATAGTGCATTTTCGCAGGACAAGAGAACATGAAGGAAAAGAAAGATAAGGGGTTTGTGTTGTAAATACATGGTAACCATGCCCATTTGCCCTTTGGCCTAGAGGCTTTGCAAGTGTATGTTACGAGATCTTAAAAAGTCACTCTATTCGCTTAGCAATAATTAAGGATGCATTATGTATTACGGAAGGGGCTGGGCATAGGCCATTCTGCCTTGTAAGGATTTCTAGAATTTTTTGGGCGAGGCCTGGAAAGGTCGAGCCTAAAAAAAGTCGAACCGGGCAGAATGGCATGTGCCAGGGCATCTTCCATTGCGTAATGGATACCTTAAATTTTTTCACACGTACATTATGAAGCATCATAGACAGTTTGACTTTGACCAACCACTATGAACATGCCATGTGGCAGTCGTATGGATGTCGTACACAGACCAGCAGCAAAAAAGTGCAGAATCTGCTTTTAAAAAAAAGCACATATTTTCTGCTTTTAATCCATTTAAAAAAGGGCATAATATTCACAAGGTATACATTACGTACAATATTTGATTACCTAACCGCAGGTTGATGCTAACTGCACGTTGCTAGGTATTGCAAACGCAATAACCATGAGATCCAAGATTGTCGAATTCTCAAAGCGAAAAATGCAGCCAAGCAATCTGATCAACAAGCAAATACAGTTATAACACCTCCTGAAGTCAAAATGGACGAAGGCGCTTTTATGGTCAAAGACAAATACGCGAATTTGAATGATTCGTGGTTTCTGGATTCCGGAGCTACTCAACATATGACCAATCATCGCGAGATTTTCCAATCATATACGCCTTACAGCATGAAGAAGTATGTTCATCTTGATGACAATAGCACTCACACTATCGAAGGTGAAGGTACTGTAAGATTAAAGTTCTAGGATGATCAATACAAATTATTGTCGAAAGTCTTGTATGTTCCTAAACTATCTACAAATCTGTCATCACTAAGTAGAATCATAGATTTAGGTCATAAAGTGGAGTTTGAATCTGACCAATGCAGAATTATCGATAGGAGTAATAAAATCCTTGCACTCGGCAAGAGGCATAAATACTTATATAGATTGGCACATTGTTATTCTGATTCTAGTCAAGCTTTGAAAACCTCTGTTCTTGTCAATAAAGCATTATTATGGCATCATCGCTTAGGACATTTGAATTATGCATCTGTTTTGAATCCCCCTGTCTGCCATAGCTGCATCTTTAAAACAGACTAGGATTCCTTTTAGATCGAGTTATAGACATACAACAAAAGGTCTGTTAGATGTTGTTCATATAGATATATGTGGACCTATACTCCTTCATTACTAGATGCAAAGTATTTCATTACCTTTATTGACGAATTTCCCAGAAGAACAGTTGTTTACTTCATTAAACAGAAGTCAGAAGCTTTCATCCAGTTCAGACAATTCAAGGAGCACGCAGAAAATCAGATTTGTAAACGAATCAAAGCACTGAGATCCGATAACGAGGGAGAATACATCTCCACCAAATTTAAGGAGTACTGCCTTAACAACGGCATTGATCAACAATACATTACCTCCTATTCGCCTCAGTCAAATGGTCTTGCTGAGAGAAAGAACAAAACCTTAGTCGAATCGGCAAAGTGCACGTTATTTTGAAGTCCTTCTGGGCTGAAGCTGTTTCAACAACAACCTATATTTAAAATAGATGTCCTACTAAAGGTCTCTCAAACAAAACACCCAACATTAGCTGGAAGGTCTAGTTTGTATGCGACCTTGTTTATCACTTGGATAACCTTAAAGAGATCGCAATACCTAGGCGCCAACTTTGCACACTTAATAGTTTTCAAGCCCCTAGAGTGACTAGGGACTCTCAAAAACACTCAGTCGTTGACCATAAATACCTTGTGCTTCCGAAATAGATCAACATAGTGCCTTGCCCTGTGCTAGGCACTTCTTATGCTATGTTAAGCCAGTTGTAACATTTCTTGCATATCCGCAAGGAAATTAGCTGCGGCTTGCACCTGTAGGTTTTTCATGCCAACACTAATTGGTGATCGAGGTTGAAAACCATACATAAGCATGAAATGGCTAAATACGGTCGCTGAATGTTTTGCACTGTTATTTGCAAATTCCATCAGTGGAAGGTATTGTTCCCAATCAGACTGTCGATGGCTCACATATGCTCGAAGCATATCTTCCATCATCTGATTGGTCCTTTTTGTTTGACCGTCTGATTCCGGATGATCTGTAGAACTCATATTTAAAGTTGTTTCCAACTTTTCAAATACTGCTTGCCAAAAATTCCCAGTGAATTTTGGGTCATGGTCATTAACAATATCTCAAGGCAACCCGTACAGTCAAAAAAGCTTCTCAACAAACAGTTGAGCTAGTTTTGAAGCTTTAACAGTAGTTTTCATTGAGATAAATTGAACAAACTTCGTAAGTCTGTCAACAATGACTCAAACCGAATCGTGGCCCTTCCCTATACGTGGAAGCTCGTTGACCACAAAATCCATAGATATACTTTCTCACTTTCCAGTAGGAATATCTAAAGGATGTAATAGGCCACTAGCTTTTAGCCTCTTTGCTTTATTTAACAGGCACTTAGTACATATAAGTACATAGGCCTCTACCTGACTTTTCATCTTAGGCCACTAAAATTGCCTTCGGACTAAGTCAAGTGTTCTTTGTATACCCGGATGTCCTGCGCATGGACTATCATGACACTCATGCAAGATTTGGGCCCTTATAGTGTCATTCTCCGATACACACACCTTTCCTTTATGAAACAAAATCCTGTTTCGAATTAGAAAATCCGTTTTAGTCTTTCCCTGATTCGAGGAATCTTGCAAACCTGAATCGACCCCCAAAAGTACTTGTTGCCAATACTTTTCAAAAAAAGGATTGGACTCATATAGTCCTTGAAGAGACTGAAACAACCCCGGTTCTATAACAGTAAAGCACAACTGATTAATAACCGGTAACCGACTCAAAGCATCCGCTAGAGTGTTTTGACTTCCTTTACAATAACGTATAAAAAAGTCAAAGATTTGCATCCGCTCAGCCCATCTAGCTTGCCTCCCCTTTAAATCTTTAGCATCACAGAAATATCGAAGAGTTTGATGATTCGTCAAAACTTCAAATCTAGCTCCATACAAATTATATCGTCAAATTTTAAGGAATGAACAATTGCAAACAGTTCCTTCTCATAGGTACAATACCTAGACTGAACAGGATTGAGGTTCTTGCTTTCATAAGCCAAAAGATATCCATCCTGCACTCAAAATAGCTCCAATAGCATAATCACTAGCATCGGTCCTAACCACAAAAGCCTTATTAGGATCGCCAATGATTAGTATTGGTGCCGAAGTGACACTTTTCTTAAGCAACTCAAAACAATTATTCATATCCTCTGTCCACACCACTAGTGGAATCTTAGCCCTCCGGCTTAGCTTCTTATAGCCTTTCAAGGCCTGGGTAAGGGAAAATGCCAATCGAGCAAATTGGGGAATATGCTGACGGAAAAATTCTACAAACCCCAAGAAAGACTTGATTTTCCAAACTATGGTAAGAATAGGCCAATCAATAACCCTCTGGATACAATCGGCCTCAATCTCCACTCCCCATTCCGAAATCTTTGTTGGGGGTATTCCCGACGAACTGTAAATAAATAAAATCGACCAATAAAATGTGTTGCGAGGGCATGGCATCATGCGCGTATAAGCCCATGGCCCAATGAGCACGCAAGCTAAGTTGTAATTAAAATAATAGGCTTGGGACCTTTGTAAGTAAAATAAAACTTGAGGCCCAAAGTCAATTTTAAACTTAGAGATTACTTTTTTAGAGTTGGGTCCAATTTGGGACTCTGTGAATTTCAATGTACTTTTTGTGGACCCTTGGATCAAGCTGGGTCCAAGATGAATGGATAGGATCGATGTAAATATTAGCCAATAGGATTTTGGGGCAAGGGCCTTCTCCACTTTATAAAAAGGCACCATTTGTACTCTATTTGCATGCTTAATGAGAAGGAGGAAACTCTACCAGATTGGAGAGTCAAGCATCATCATTAGCTAAGCACTCATGCTAATGCCTTTTGTTGTGTGTTGCTTATTGTTTCCATTTCTATGTTCTTGTTTTAATAGTTATGGTTTTTCCATTAGCAAGCATCTTGAGCTTGTGAGCTAACCTCCCCCTAACTCTATCTCTATCATTCTTTCTTCTCCTTCTTTCTCTTCTATTCTAACCTTCCCCTTCACCAACAATCACGATGAAGCTAGTTAGGGGAGTAGAGTTAGTGTGAGTAGTGTTAGTGGAGGTAGAGTTAGATAAAAAGTAGGGAACGAACTAAAAGTAGCATCTATGCATAGTTAGGTGCCTATCCAGTGAACTAACCCTTGTTGACAAGCGGGAGGGCTATTACAACGTCAGATTGAAGTCCCTACAGTGGCGTCGTTGCCGGGGATAGGTTTCCACTAACTAGTGTAGTTGCATTTTAGCTATTTTCTTGCTTTTTAGAGTAGTTTTAGGTAGATTTTTGGGAGTTTAGAGTTAGTTTTCTGTATTTTTTTGTGTTTGGACTGTTCACAGCTAGCGGAGGAGGTGTGAGAGGGTAGAGGAGGCCTTGAACAGCCTCTAAGGGCTTGAAACTCAAACCAACCAGTCAAAAAGCCGAAAAAAAAAATACACGAATCTGCATTTTGGAGGGAAAAAGAGCCTAAAATCTCATCAGATTTTAATATCTCCAAAACTAGTGAGAACTAACTCTTGCATGACTGGCAACAGCTCCAAGGTAATGTCCTAGACTTGCATAGAAGCCTGTGAGAGTTAGTTCCAAGCAGATTGCAAAAATCATAAAAAATTCAAAAAATGCTTGAAAAAATCCAAAAAAAATGCAAATCTTCACCAGAACTCTCGCAAAGCCCTCTAAAGTTCCATCTCAGTGAGACCAGGATACAGAGAAGCTTGCGAGAGTTAGTTTGATGTCTGAGTGCCTGTGCGAGAGTTCATAATGAAAAAAAGACATGAAAGTACCAGAGAACCCTCATAGACACCAAAATTTTCAGTTCAAGTGCGCAGGAACTCTCGTAGAGGATTTTGATGCTCCATCTCTTAGAGACAAGGACACCGAAGAGCTTGCGAGAGTTAGTTTGATTCCAATGAGCATTTAAGTGCTAAAAAATCACTAAAAAATGAAGATTCAGCAAATCCTTCTAGTAAGAACTCTCGTAGACCCTCTCAATCAATTCAGAATGTCAATTTTCATTAGTGATGAAGCCTGCAAGAGTTAATATAGAGATTTGGTGAAGATCAAGCCAAAAGAGTGGTTTTGAACCCTCACATACAGTGAAATTTTCACTTAGTGCGAGAGTTAACTCTCACAGAGAATTCCATAGTGAGATATGTCCCAGATCCAGCTACTGTGATCCTTGCAAGAGTTGGTTCCCAAAGATCTGAGAGATATCAAGTTTTTATCTACAAAAAATAGCTAAACAACCCTCGCACAGCCAACCCTCGCACAAGAGAACCCTTGCAGACTAGATCAGTGGAAAGATCTGTATCAGATCTAGCTTCTATCAAAATCTCAGGTCAATCAGTGCAAGGAGTAAAAATCTATCAAGGAAAAACCACCGTACAAGGTCTAAATTTCACTTCCGGCCGATCAGATTGATCAGATCCTTAAGATCCAGACTGCATCCCACTCTACAAGCAAGATCCAACTACTTTGGAACACACCATCGGATGAATCTCGAGACAATCAATAGCACAAAGAAGGATAGCAAATCAAGCACCACACCTTCCTAGATTAGCAGCTGCACAATAAGAGGCAGAACCGAAACCAGCATCAATGGAACCAATGGGCCAACCTGTACCTGTCGCTCCCTTGCAAGCAGTCCGGAGAGCACCATGGATGGAAATACCAAAATACGACGGATCATCAGATCCCATCCAATTCCTCCATATCTACGAACAAGCTTGTGAAATCTACGGCGAACGGACACCTGCAAAAAAATGATATTGTTTCTCATGTCCTTATTAACAGTGGCTCAGGATTGGTTTTTCAACCTGTCAGAGGATGAAAAATCTATCTGGGAAGCGGTTAAAGTGGCTCTCATTACGTGCTTTAAACCAAGGAAGTTCCTAGAAGACTCGTTTCTCCTGCTCAGCAAAGTCAAGATGGGAAAACGAGAAGGGTCAAGAACTATATTGAACGGGTCAAACATCTACGATTCGAGTGCAGTGCAGCCCTAATTCCCAATCATGCGGTGATCATGTGGCTCCTAGCCAAATTACCACGAAGCATCAGAAGAGAACTGAAACGATGGGAGCAGTACGCTACTCTACAAGAAGCTATGGAAGATGTCATTAGAGAAGAGGATGAGAGATCTGACGACGAATATCCATCCACCCACACTCCTACTCCTTCGATCGCATCATCATCATCAAATGCATCCACTCTATCCACAGAACTGTCGTTGGATCAAATGACAAAATTACACAAATAGCAGATGGAGCAACTTACGACACAGTTTGATCAGAAACGGAAGGCCATATAGGGAGCTGTAGCAGTAACGCCACATCAACCGGAACCAAACCAGCTACAGTATCTACGATGGGAGAGTGTATGGTGTTCAGTGTGCACACAAAACCATACAACGAACAAGTGTCTAGTCCTACAGCAAAATCTGAGACTGACACATAGATTTTGTCATCTGTGCAACTGGTGATGCCCAAGGAGACTTACTAGATTGTACCCACCTCTTTTTCAGGTAATCATGTAATTGCCTATTTAGCTCAGCCTCTTCCAATGCACTCATTCTATAAGGACGCTGTGCGATTGGAATTGCTCCAAGTATTAGGTCAAACTTATGATCAATTGTCCTTTCTGGTGGTAAACCTATAGGAAGGTCTAAAAAAACATCAATGAATTCCTGCCTAAGTTCATTATAGGTTTCAAATTCTGTAGTGTTCTCACTGGGTATATTCATGGCATTTATGTTAAGCTTTTCATCATTGCAGCAAATGATATCATTATGAAAACATAAATAACTTTAAAATCAAAATTCTTCATAATAAAATTAAGTTCTTGTTTAGAATAAGGGTTAACATTTTTAGTGTCAACACTTAAACCAGTCTTGATCTTAATTAAAGAATTCTCATGCATAAAAGATAAACATTTCTCAACAAAATTAATTTTCAATGACTTGTTCTTATCAAAATGCCATTGTTGCCCGAGAAAAATATCTACATTAGCTAATGCAAGAGCATGGAATTCTAGTTTTTCAAAATAATCCTGAATTTGCAATTCTACACCAGGAACAATAAAATCTATCAAATTGGAATTACTTCCTGATGCCATTGTCACACAGTATTTTTTTTTTCCTATTTCTAGTAGAAAGGTTTAGCGTCTGCACCAAATTTACATTAATAAAGTTATGAGTGGATCTCGTGTCAAAAAGAACATTAACAACTTGATCATTAACTTTACCTTTAATGCAAATAAGTTCATTAGGTCCAAAAACTAAAGAACTAAGGAAACAAACATTCATCTCATTATTTTGAGATAGATTACCTAAGATTGAAGCTTGTTTTTTGACGCAATCACGTGCAAGGTGACCCTCGCCATTGCACTTGAAGCACATGTTCTTCTTATGAGCTTCAGTTTTATCGTTGCCACCTTGATGATTTTTTAAGTTTTTCTTGGTTTTCTTAGGATTGTTGGAATTGGGATGTGTTTCACTAACAACTTCTTTATCCTTTCTCTTAAATTGAAAACCTTTTTTCTGCTCATTAAGTTGTTGACCCCTAGGTGGCTTAGGTGTGTCATCAAAGTATTTTGCAGCCCTAATAGCATCTTCTAGGGTTTTTGAAAGGTTCCTACAAACATCCACTTGATAATCTTTTGGTAACCCATCAATGACCATTAACATTTGTACCTTAGACAGAATGTCACTATAAAGTGGATTCAGGTACTCATGGAAATCTTGAATAAATTGTTCCAAACCTTTATTCATGGTTAGATGACTCAACTTTTGGAAGTATTCATAGTCATCTAAAAGTGATACAAAATAATCTCTATAAAGTTTGGAAAAATAGTCCCATGTACAAGGTTGATTGCCCTTTGCAACTAAGTCATCCCACCAAACTAAGGCTCTTCCTTCAAGGAACATGGTAATAGTGGATAACTTTTCAGATTTAGGGAATTGGTTCATAACAAAGTATTTGTTCCAACCATTTAGCCAAGAACTTACCACTTGTAAGTTCCTATCTTTCCTCTCCCCCTTAAACACTTTTACGGGAGGTGGAACTACATGCTTCTTCTGATTGGCTAACCTAGACTCTAAGTCTTGGTTTCTTTGATTAGTTTCAAGAAGCTGCTTATTAGTGGCTTGAATTTGTTGGTATAAAAGTTCAAAAGCTTGTGCCACATTGGATGGGTTTGATAGATCGAATGTTGGGTTTTCATTGGTTTGATTAATTGAAGTTGCTTGTGTGTTTTCCTATTATGCAAATACAACAACAAGTGCTCAAATTAGAATGATATAAATGCTTCAATTGTTACATCCAATGCAAATAAAATGCATTTACTTCTATTCATTCAATCTTATTGTTTGTAAGCTCAATCCAAGCCTACTATTTGCAAGCTCTATCCAAGCTTAAGAGGGAAACAACAACAAGCTACATTTGCCTTGATCAAAAGCAAAAATGAAAACCAAATACTTATGTAAGCTTCAATTAACTAATCCAAGCTAATGTTTACATAAAGTTCCCATTCCAATTCCAATTCCAATTGTCATTTCAAAAGCAACCAAAGTTTTCACATTTCTCACTATTCTAGATCTCCAAATCCATGAAACTAGTGTCTAGAAATGGATAACTAATGAAGCTTTATGAAAACTTCAATTTTCAGATCTGATTTTTAGATTTACAGATTTACAGATCTGAAAATCTGAACTTCAAAATGACCAAAAAAAGAACTTCAAAACTTGTTTTATGCACAAAGTTACACAATCATTTCCTTTCTACATTGTCATTTTCATGAAACTAGGAGACAGACAAGTGTAACTAATGAACTTTGGATGAAAATTTCACTTTTCAAATCTGATTTTTAGATTTACAAGTCTGAAAAACAAAACTTTAAAATGAAAATAAGAACTTCAAACACTTCATTTATGCAAAAAAAAAACACTAGTTTTGATCAAAACACATAGCTAGAATCAATCTTTTTGCAAAAAAAAAGTTTGTGTATGTAGAGGAAGACTTCCTCTAACCATCCCACAAATCTTTTTTAAGAACTTTTAAAAACCCAAAGCCCACTTCAAAACTTCTCTAACATGATAAAAAATCAGCCCCTAAACAATTCTATAAGCATCACTACTCTCTTCCAAAGAGAACTAGATTCATTGGGTACTTCAACTACAAGCTTCCTACAACTAGAAAAGCCAATAATCTTTCCCAAAAAAAATTTAGTTGGTGATCTTAATAGAACTTGAACAATGTTAGAAAGGTTACCATCCTTTGTCTATCTCTGATACCACTTTTACAAGTAAAGGTGAGGAAGTCCTCCAAATCCAAGGTAGAGCCTCCAAATGTCCTCCAGGCAACCTACAAGTTTCAAGATGCTCCCCAACTCCAAGTTAGGATGCCTCCACCTACAAGACTTCAAGGATCTCTCCTCCACCTGTGTCCCTACTCTTTAAACACAAAGATAGATAACAAGCTGGCCTCAAGTATTCACCACCCAACCATAGCTAGATTCAAGCTCCAAGCAAGACCTATCTAGCACCCCCTTGCTAACCATAAACAAATCACAAGCATACCATGACACCTCATAGCATACTCAAGATCCAAACCCTACTTATGTCCCATACCATAAGCAAGGTCCAAACCTTAAGCATACTACCACAAGAAAGCACTCTACACACTAGTAGCAACACTAGAACATAAGAAAGCAAACAAGAGAGATTTCTCCCCTCTCAATGGGCGCCCTACTACCCTCATATAGATGGCCCATGGACCCCTCCAATGCACTATGGAGTTCCGTGCTCATCCAATGAAAGAGAGAGAAGCCTAGGGGAGTTAAAGAATCTCCAAGAGCCTCCATAGGCTTATGGAAGGTCAAGAGACTCCTTCCATAACCTATGACTCTTTGAATGCCTTTCTTGTGGGAGTTGGGAACTCAATGGAAACTTTAGAAGGGCACCCTCCTACTAGGTCCCATTGCCCAAGTTGTGCATGTATACTTTGGTCCTAGACTAATAAAGTGATATGGTTCAAGGTTGAGGCCCAAGGTTTAGAAAAATAGTCATCCAATGACTTTCTAACACCTCTCTAGGTTCCATACCTCCATCCAGAGCATAGACACCTACCTGCTCTTAACCAAGGACACTAGTGTTTTAATCTAAGGCACCTACCCTTAATACTAAAGTACCCCTTATCCAAGGGTCACGTGACTCCATACCTCCGACTAAGGTATAGTCACTTGCCTGTCCTTATCCAAGGGCACATACCCTTAATCCTAAGGGTACCTTGACATTTAGCCCCCAACATTAAATGGACTAACAGGGGTCTAAAGTACTGCTAGTTACATAGGTATGTAGCATCTACTTTCAACGAACAATATATCAATGACGAATCTGAAAATAATGATGTTGCAGTTCAGCAACTACAGCATGATGAAAGTGATCAACTTCCTCTATTCTCCAGAAGATCATCAAGAACTAGTAGACCACCTATCAGGTATATTGACGAGTCCCTAGCCTATCTTGTTCAAGAGTCGACTACTGTCGAAGAGGCACTCAATTCTGATCTCTGGAAAGAAGCTATGGATAAAGAGTATTCATCTCTTATCAAGAACCAGACATGGACAATTGTCGAATTATTTGCTAGTAGAAATGTAGTTGATTGCAAATGGATTTTCAATTTTCAGGTACAAAACAGACGGAAGCATCGACAGAAGGAAAGCTCGACTTTCGCCTCTTTGCGAAAAATGAGACAAAGTGGCCAGAATGCCTTAAAAACCATTTTAAGGCACCTTCGTCTTTTTTGGCTTTTTTGATGCATTTAATCTAAGGCACCTTCGGTTTCTTCGCTATCTTTAATCTAAGGCACCTTCGCCTTCTTTGATGTCTTTAATCTAAGGCACCTTTGTCTTCTTCGCTGCCTTCAGTGTAAGGCAACTTCGGGTTTTGCCTTTTTCGGCTTCTTTGTTGCCTTCAGTCTACAGGTGCCTTAGGGATTTACACAAGATTTGCATACCTTCAGTCTAAAGGGCACCTTCGGGTTTTTTTTGGATTTTTCATGTTTTTGCTACATTGGTAGATCGACATCGCTAACTTATCATCAACCCTAGAACAGCGGGAGAAACAAATATCCTAAGGGCAGTTACCAACTTTTTAGAGATGCAAAACTAGAGTAAATGGTAGTTAAGGCATTAGATATTTTTTCTCAACACCTGTAAATATATATACAAGCTGAAATTATTTCTTCAAGCAATTGTACTCACTATTGATATTAATCAGAGTGCAATTTTTGTCTCACTACTGCGTCATTCATTTGCGCAAACGCCCCCACGGTTTTATGACATGGTATCAAAGCTTCTGTTATAATCACAGTTCTACTAATCCAATACCATAGTGCCTCCACCATTTTATGACATGGTATCAGAGCGTACATTTCAGTAATTTGCATTTTCTACGGATTATCAGTCTTGTTTCTATCAAGGCGTCTTTCCAGCAAACGTGTAGACAACAGTATTCTGACAATCATTGTTTCTGCCAACGATCTAGTCCAACTAGAATGGATCCATCATCTAGTTCATCTCACATTGACAAACTTGATAAACGTAGATAATTTTCTACTTCCAACCAAATTGTAAACGTGGCATTGGCAAGGCATGCATAAGTGTCATCAGTGATGGTTCCTTGAGCTAGACGCGAGACATAGAAGAATTGTGAAAAAATAGAAGAACTTGTGAGAAAATATAACAACAAATTTGATTGGAAAAATTGCGCAGTTAGATGTCCAATACTTTTCATTAAGAGACTATACTTGTTCATGAAAACATTCATTTATTCCAAAACAACAATTATAGGCCATGTCAAACATTATATATATGTTACACTATGAATTCCAGAACCGGGGTTCTGTACATGCGTATGTCATTTTATCGATCAAAAGAAAAGATGTGACAAGAATTGAAAATAAAATCAGTGAATTTATTCCTGCCAAACACGACTCGACCAACAAAAAAATAGAAATTCCGTTGGACTCAACTCAAAAACAACTCTACAAGCTTTTTGTACGAAAACAAATACATCATTGCCGATCCTCTTGCACAATAAAAACTAGCCCCAAAACTGCAAAGATTTGTAAATATGGATTCCCATTCGAAGCATGTGCATCAGGCACTAAGTTGGACACAAAAGTCTTTTAGACCAAGGTATGAAGATCGAAGGTGGTGCCCTATCATCCAATAGTTCTTCTGCTATGGCAAGCACACATGAATCTACAATGAATCACAAACATGGGTTGCTGATACTATGTTTTCAAATATGCGATGAAATCAGAACCTATAGGACCATTGAATATGAATACACGTTCTTTAGTACCACTACAAGTGATGCTACCATTTGAAAATTGGGGAATAGACTTCATGGGACCTATCCATCTTGCATCATCAAGTAGAAAGCACTACATAGTTGTAGTGTGGAGTCTTATGATCTCACATTATCCAAATTTTGTCATATATTGTAAAAAAATTTCAATTTCATGTATATAAAATGTGCTATAGTGCCTAAATACATGTAAAGGCCTATTTCGCACTTTGTAAATTCATATTTTGAGTAGAAGTTGCGACGTACTAAAGAGATGCAATAGAAGTTTAGAACCGACATTTGACGGTTCGTAAGCGACATTGAGGCTGAAGAACATTCCTATAAGGATAGCACTACGTGCCATTGTACATACGCATTTCTACGCAGAGCTGAGTATCAATAGAGAGCGAAGAGCAAGTTCTTATAGCTTGAACATTCTTTCCTTCTGTTATCTCTCACATAATTACTTCTTATCATTTGTGTGAACACACTCTGTATGATCTGTGATTGATTGTGATACTGTTCTGTTTGCATCACACATTTCTTAAGTTATACTGAATTTCAGTTACTCTAACACGGATTTTCAGGCGACACCAACAAGTAATAATTCTGACTAATGTGCAGAGGGAATTAGCCGAAGCGGTTAAACATAACTTTTAGCAGAACTCCTTCAACTCTGAATGAGCTACGTGTTCAAATAATGGGATTGATTGAGGCTCTGTCTTCTTTGCTTCCTGCGATAAAAACTAATTCTTTGTGTTTGATTAAGAAGAACTTTTAGCTAATGTGATTCTGCTTGATGAATCTAATTGCTAGTTGCTGTCAGTTCTAATTGTTTTCCTGATGCCTGAAGAGCCTGAAAGATAAAGTTATTTTTACAATTACAGACCTTGACCAAATCGTTTCATCATTGGTGTTCCTGGATGCCAATTTACCCAAATATCTTTGGATAACCAGTTATGTCGCTGTAGTATTCATTGTGAACTTTATACACTCTAGTCTGTTTATCATCATACATACATTTATCATGCAAAAGATGAGATTATTCTCTCTCTTGGGGAATGATCAAACCTTTTATACTATGTAATTCATTGATTTGTGAAAATCTATAATGACTAGGCCACCACATAATTTGGCGCCGTTGCTAGGGAGATGAATTTCACCTTTTGCAATATTTTTAAGTGTATTACATCTACGAATCTTTCTCATATAATGCATGCCAAGAACATACTCTCAAGCAATTATTGAACAGAAACATTTAGAGCTTGCACAACATTTAGAAGCATATAGAAAGTCTAGAGATTTGTATTTGCAGAATTTGCAAAACTCACCAGTTAGAGCAAGATTAACACCTGAAGCGTTCAATAATCTTTTACACACTACTACAACATTTGTAGATTCATTTGAAGAAAGATCCGTTGAAACACCAAGTCTTATAGATTCACCTGAATCAGATTCGTCTGATTCTACTTCCGAACCAAGTTCAGACTCTTTGTCCGAGCGAAGTTTAGATTCAGATCCTCCAAGTTCATCTAGTTTACCACCATATGTTAATATGGCTAATCCAGCGCCACCCTCATCTACAAAAATCAGATATGATTTCTTTAAGGGATCATCATCTGAAGATGCGGATAGTTATATGTCGCAATTTGAATCCATTGCCATAGCAAACAAAGAGCAGACGGACGAGGATAAAGTTAGAATTTTGCCAAGTCTTCTGCGGAAGCAGGCTAGGATTCGGTACAATCAATTAGTACCAGAAACAATTAATACTTGGAATGCATTAAATGCAGCATTCCTTAAACAACTTAGGGAGATGGGATATTCCACTAGATTGTTGGCTCGACTTAACTCTGTTAAAAAAGAACCAAAGGAATCACTTAGAAAATATACTCATAGGGTTAAGAATTTAATAGGAAAGTTAGGAGCCCAGTATCCAGTCCCTATGCAAAATGAATGGTTCTTGGGTGGTTTGCCTAAGAAAATGGATCGTTATTGTTGACATGGTTTGATGACTTCTTTGGAAGATGTCATTGCCTCTGATGAGAATTACGAAACCTCTCGAATTTCTCGCAGACGGAGAAATGAAAGAAAAAGTAGTAAAAAACACAAATTTAAACAAACAGAAGAATCTGAAACATCTACTGAATCTGAATCTGAATCCGATCTAGTGGATATGGAAGAATCTTCTGAGTATTCATTTAATTCTTCTTCATCGGAAGAAGAATCTTCTTATAGGAAAACTAGGAATAGGCACTCAGAAAGAAAGAAAAGAATGGAGAAATCCGAAAAGATGGATCCATGAAGGAAAAATGTTGAGTTGTTAACAAGAGAAATGAGTGATCTAAAGGTCCAAATATCTGATGTTAAAGCCAAGCGAAAGAAAGCGAAACCTAACGGCAATGTTTGGTGTACCGCATGTGAGAAGGAAAGTCATTCTAAGACCAACTGTCCCAGTTTACAGACTAATTATTTAGAAGAGGAACTATTCCTCTGTCCGATTAATAATCATGAGGAGGTAGCTTATACTGCAACTCCTACTAACCAAAAAACTATGATACCGAAATAGCGTACTGATCAACAGTATATTGTGAGAAGGGGCAGAACACGAGATTCCACTCCACCAACCAGAGTAAGGGGTTCGTGCTACAATTGCGGAGCCTCGGGTCACTATTCGCCGGATTGCCCTGAACCCAGAAGATCAGCAGGATATGTGCCGCTCTGTGCTAACTGTAAAGGCGAAGGGCATGTCATTGCTGAATGTCCTTAGCCACAACAGCCACGGTCTAAACCAAGGTTTGTAAACTCGCCTAGGGAAGACGACCTTCGATTATGTAAGACTAACACTGACATGATAGTTCAGAGGATAGTAAGTAGACTCTGAATTATTAGATCAAGATCATCAATGGCCAGATTTAGAGAAAAAAGTAAATAAAGTAACTACAAGAAGTAGTAAAGATTCTTTAACTCTTAAAAATAAGAAGAAAACTAAGATGAAACTTGCGAAAACTGCAAAAAACGCGACAGAAAAAGCGAAGGTCGTAGAACAGTTAGTAAAAATTTCTAGTAATAAAGAATTAAAGCTTGATCAGTCTAATGAAAAACATTATGATGTTGATATTAGTTCAGAAGCTAAGAATCTTTTAAACAAAGAAACTAGAAAAGTTAAAAAAGTGACATTTTCAGATCCAGTTATAAGTAGCGAGATACCTAGAGATCTGTCGCCACTTAGAAACCATTCTTATAATATTGTCGAAGACTTTGTTCCTAGAATGCCCAATATAACTTTTAAGCAGTTATTAGACGATAACCAATATTATAAAAAAGAAATTAAGCAATTTTTGCAAAATAAAAAGAGAAGAAAAGCAAAGTTACCAATAGTCAACATAGGATTAGTTAATTATGGTGATGAAGGCCAACCAGAGATTCAAGTAGTAATTAATGGCTGCATCTTAGATAATGTACCCATAGATTCCGGATCTAGTGTAAATATAATGACTGAAAAAACAACATATGAATTAGGCATTCATCATAGAATAGCACCCACTTTAAGACATTTAAGATTAGCCGATGTAACTAGAAGATCACCAATAGGAGAACTATCTCAGGTTACAGTTTATATTGGAGAACCTAAGTTTCTTATGGATTTTATAATATTAAAAACTACGAGACAATCATCATATAAACTGTTATTAGGACGATCATGGCTCTAACAGGCCGATGTTATAACCCACTGGAAGAAAAATGAGATTACCTTCAGAGACCAGATGGAGACACCGACAGGAAAAAGTCATACAAGAATTTCCATAACATGGAAAAAAGAGAAGTACGAAGGTGAGACACCTACATCTTCCTCGAGCTATACTTTGGAGGAAGAAGGGCTTCAATCAATAGGGACTGAGGAAGGGGAGAAGTTAGTTACATTAAGAATACCTGCATATAGTAATAGAGTAGAATACGTAGATAGAGGAGATTGTGGAGTTCCAAAGATTAGTGCGATCATAGGAGATCAGACCATAGATAGAATACTAATAGACTCAGAATCTAGTATTAACGTAGTTATAGAGATAGAGACGTTTGTTATGAATTTCCTTGTCATAAATCCAGTAGATACACCACCTTATTCGATATTATTTGGAAGACCATGGTTATATCAAGCAGATGCTATTATAAATTGGTCTATCAAACAGATATTTTTTCCAGGTATTCTCACAGCTAGTCCATTAGGGGTCACCTTTTGAGATGGGGTGAGGAGTTAGCTAGACCTGCTGAATCATGGATCAATTTCATAGAATGCTATGAGGTTGATGAGGAAGTAGACGTACCGACAACATCCGAGTCGAGAGAAGTTCTGGGTGGAACCAAAGCAAGTCTGACCGAGGGGATGGTAGATAAAACAGATTATGTAGAAATAGAAATTAATAAAGGTAAGACTTTGAATCTATATAAACACCAATCGGACCAAGAATGTGAAGAGTATATATTGCTTCTTCAAAAATACCAAAATGTGTTTGCTTGGTCGATGGATGATTTAATAGGTATACCAGCTAAATGGAGTGAACATAGAATAGATCTCATTTAGGGAACAATACATGTTAGGCAGTGCCAATATAGATTGAATCCAAAGTACTCCTTATTAGTAAAAAATGAATTAGATAGATGTCTTAGAGCGGGTATTGGTTACTTAGAAGAAGAAATATATATGCATCAACCTCCAGGTTTTGTTGTGAATGGCAAAGGATCAAAAGTATGCTTACTTTTAAAAAGTCTTTATGGCTTGAAACAAGATCCAAGGGCTTGGTATGAGAGGTTGAACACTTATCTTCTTTCTATTGGTTTCAAGATTAGTTCATATGATCCATAATTATATCTTAAACATGTTGGTAATGATATAATCATGTTGCTTATTTATGTTGATGACATTCTATTATGTGGAAGCAACATGGATTTACTTGTTGATACCAAGATCTCCTTAGGAAAGGAATTCAAAATGCAAGATCTTGGATTTTTACATCATGTACTTGGATTAGAGATTAAGATCTCTAATGACTTAGCTTTCATTTCTCAAGAAAGTTATGTAAGATCTATTCTTAAGAAGTTTAAAATGCAAGATTGTAAAAGCATAGATACTCCTATGGAGTCTACTATTAAAGAACTAAAACTTGTGATGAAGCATCCTTTGAGGACATCACACTTTTTAGAAGTTTAATAGGCTCTTTGATATGGCTCACTATCACGAGGGCTGATCTTAGTTTTAGTGTGCATAAGCTTAGTCAAAGCATGCAAAATCCAAAGATCCATGATTGGAAAAAGGGGAAGAGGATCTTGAGATATGTTGCATCTACTCAAGACTATGGACTTTGTTTTAAAAGACATGATTTAAGCCTTGTTGCCTTTTGAAATTCGGATTTTGTAGGTGATAAGGTGGATAGAAAGTCCACAAGTGCTTATACAATATTTTTGGGAGGTAATCTTGTCTCTTGGCAATCTAAGAAGCAAGACACTATCTCCTTATCCTTATGTGCAGCCGAGTACAAGGCTTTGACTATCACAACAAAGGAAGTCATTTGGATCAAAAGATTACTAGTGGAGCTCGGGATCATTCAGGAGGAGGAAATACCTTGCATCAAATGTGATAGCATCTTGGCCCAATATCTTGCAAGTAATCCAATCTTCCATGCAAGAAGTAAACACATAGAGGTAGCACACCACTATGTAAGAGAAAAAGTTATGGATGGTGAGATTCTCCTTGAGCATGTATCAACTTCAAATTGTTATGCAGATTTACTCACCAAGCCTCTAACTAAGAAGGACTTTGAAAGACATAGATCAAATTCTGGCTTGATCTCCAAGTCCTTAGTATTGTAAATATTATTTTTATTTTAAGGAGGAGTGTGAAAATATTGTAAAATTAAAATAATATTAAACTTAGAGATTTAAGTTTTGGGGTTTGTCCAAACTTGAGGTAGACTAGTCTAGTAACTTTCCAATTAGAGTCAAGTTAGTTTTTTGTCTTCATAGTGATGTGTAGGTCTAGAACCTATCAAGAAGCATTTGAGGCTACTCTTGTAGGTCAAAGGATTCTCAAAAAGAGAGATTCTCAAGTCTTATCCATCTCTCTTTTTGTCATCTAGTAGAGAGGTAGAGGCTATGTGGCATCTAGATTGCTTTCTTTCTCCATGAGTTCTAGAAGGCCTATTGTATTCTCTCTCTCTCTCTCTCTCTCTCTCTCTCTCTAACTAATTTACAAGTTCAAGTGCATTTTCGCATCATGCACTTTGGCTATAGCAGTACGTACATGATCTTAGATGATGTAAATCTACAAGTGTAAATCATCGAGCCTAGATTCGTGCAAAATTAACTCATCTTGAGCACTACATAGGCAATGTCAGGTCGTGTGTTGTCTGCAAGGTACATCAGTGATCCTATCAACTTCTTGTAAGGTGTGAGCTGCATTTGTTCTCTCTCTTCCTCAGTCTTTGGACAGTCATCGTTTGTCAGCACCATCCTGCGAGCATTGGAGTATTCGCTCCTTTGCAGTTCAACATCCCAAAATCCTCTAGGATCTTCTGGGTGTATCGAACGAATAGATTCTTATGTGAATGTGCAAAAGCTATGAGGATTGAAGCATCTTTGCCTAAAGACTTTTGGGGAGAAGCTATCAATTGTGCAAATTATCTTTGCAATCGACTCCCATATGAGGTCTTATCAAAAAGAAGCCTAAGGTTGATCACTTAGAGTATTTGGCACTATTTGCTTTGCACATATTCCCTTGGAAACAAGGAAGAAGGATGATCCATGCTCTAGCAAAGGGATCATGGTTGGATATTCATCCACCAAAAAGGCTTATAGAGTCTTTGTGCTCTCTACTTCTCAAGTGATTGAAAGTAGAGATGTTATATTTCATGAAGATCAACATCCATCATTTGAAGGGGCCAAGCTCAAGTCACCTCAAGATCCATCACCTATCATGCCTATTGAAGACCATCAAGACTTGTTGGGGTCGAGATTGAGGAGGAGTCTCCTCGGGTTTACACACCTAGGAGGACTTCTAGAGAGAAATCCAAGCCTAAGAGGCTTCCCTATGATGACAAAGGCAAGCAAGTGGAGGCTGATTCCACTCCTTTTGCATATTTCATCTCACATGAAGAGCCAAAGGATGTTGAAGAGGAACTCAATACCAAGGAGTGGTATGATGCCATGAAGCAAGAGTACAAAGCCTTGATCATCAACAACACTTGGGAGCTTGTGGATCCTCCATCCAACAAGCACATCATTGGATCCAAGTGGGTATTTCGAATCAAGTATAATCAAGATGGCACTATCAACAAGTACAAGGCAAGATTATGTGCCAAGCGATTTGCTCAAATCCATGGAATTGATTATGAGGAGACCTCTGCACCCGTGGCAAAGATAATGACAATAAGGATTCTTATATCTCTTGCTACTTATTTCAAGTGGAAGGTGTTCCAATTAGATTTTTCCAATGCATTTCCCAATGGTTATCTTCAAGAGGAAATCTATATGGAGCAACCTCAAGGATTCATCAAGGATGAATCAAAAGTGTGCTTGCTTTTCAAGAGTCTTTATGGACTCAAGCAAGCACCAAGATCTTGGTATGAGAGGCTCAACTCTTTTCTTATCTCAATAGGATTCACTCTTAGTGACTATGATCCTTCCATGTATATCAAGTTTATTGCTAGTGATATTGTTATTCTTCTCATTTATGTTGATGACATTATCCTATGTGAAAGTAGCATCAAATTGGTTGAAGAGACCAAAGTAGAACTTGGAAAAGAGTTTAAGATGAAAGATCTAGGAGAGATCCATTACATATTAGGCCTAGAGATTGACTTTCATGATGATTATGCTTTTATTTGTCAATCTAGATTTGCTCTTGCTATGTTAAAAAAGTTTTATATGGAAGGATGTGAGAGCCTTGACACACCTATGGAGCACATTGTAAAAGATCCTAATAAAGGTGATGAAAGATCCTTCAAGGAAATCACACTTTTTAGGAGTCTTATTGGCTCTTTGATATGGCTTACCATCACTAGACCCGACTTGAGCGACTGTGTGCACAAGTTGATTCAATTTATGCAAGATCCAATGATCCAACATTGGAAGATGGCCAAGAGGGTGCTATCTCGGCCCAAGCACTTGCAAATAATCCAATTTTTCATGCAAGAAGCAAGCATATCGAAGTGGCACACCACTTTGTGAGAGAGAAGCTTATTGGAGGAGAGATCCATTTGGGGCATATTGATTCATCATCTTGTATTGCCAATCTACTCACAAAGCCTCTACTCAAGAGTTCCTTCATCAAACATAGATCCAATCTTGGAATGATTCCAAGATCAATGCTATTTTAAATTAGATATCTTTTTAGGAGGAGTGTCAAAATTATAAAAGGTTATCTTAGTCTTAGGGGTTTCATAAAGTTTTATGTCAAGCTTCTTTGTATAGATTTGGCATAAATGGCAAATTGGTCAAATCCACATGTAAAGCCACTATTGAGCCAAAAGACATTTGTGATGCAAACTTGAGCTATGTAGGCTAGTAAATAGGTTTGTGAGACTTGTATTTATGTAGTTTGATGAGTGATGAAGCCAAAGTGTTGGCTTTGGTGAAAGGCTCCAATAGGAATTGAGAAATCTTGAAGAAGAGTCCAATGGAATTGTAGGATGAATAGATCACTCATCCAATAGCATTAGAGAGGCCTAGGATTCGGGGTCCAATAGCATGCAAGGAGGATTCTCTACGAGTTTTATATGTATTCCATTTGTGAATCATAATATATATGTTGAGTTTTGAGTCAAATATTGAGTTTGGTGAGATTTGCTTGTTTTCTATTCTCTCTCTACTTGAATCTAAAATAGCTCTATTCTCTCTCTACCCGAGGAGAGGAGCTTAAGTTTACTTAGTTATTTTCAAGGATCAATTTGTTTGAAGTGTATGTACTTTGGTTATCAACATATGCATCCATCTTTGCCTCTATGCCTTAGTTTTTTGATCTAGATCTTGGAATTCAATCTAGCATCTATCAACAAGTGCATAAACTTGCTTAGGAGATCATTCACACACTTTTAGAGCATTTCACACGTGTGGAATTTCTCATAGGGGGCCACGTGGCTATTCTCTTTGAGTAGAAAACTGAAATTGGTGTATAGGACAAAATTGCAACAAGATGGGTATAGGGCAAAATCAATATTACTATTTGAAGGCATTTTGAATCATTTATCTACAACTATCTTAGTTAGAAGAAAATATTATTCGATTTACATAAAGTGTTCTACGAATATGGAAAACTCATAGATGTTCTCTATCTGCAAATGTAGTCACTATAGAATATTGAGAAACAATGTGCATTGGAATCAATATTATGCCAACAAGCAATGAATAACAGGTCTCAAAATTTGAAATGTAAGCATGATAAGAATCAACATTATGCTAGCAGGTATTGAGTAACATATAGCGATAATCAAAATGTAAACAGTGAAAATATGTGAGAAAGATATGAGCTAAAGTTTGAACACTTCAACAAGTAGGAACGTGTGGGAAGAACTTCAGGTTCTAATGTGTAGCAACACAATGACACTTTCAATTTTAAGTAAATGTACAATACAATGTTTGTATTGTAATTAGTTACTGATGTTTCTGAATATATGTAAGAACTCTAGGAATTCTTTTATTATTTCTACAAACTTTTTTTCCGATTTAAATCTACCAAAATATAAAATTAAAAAAACCAGCCCAACTTCCAAACAATTCATAGCAAGTTTCGACTCTTTTCTTATGAATCTATCTTTCGTTAATGGATTCATCATTTAATTATTCCATTTATTTCTGATTAATATGTGTAACTCCTAATATGATTAGTACAATCCTATCTAAGAATTTAGCTATACATTGCAATATATTATGAAAATGTGACTCGAGTTTTACAGATTACGAAATAGCTGACGTTGTCATGCTAGTATTTTTAAATTATTTACTGATTTTTCTCGAATTAGCTCTCTTATCATAGCCAAAACACAAAACACATTTTTTTTTAATCTATTAATTAACTTATGAATGCTAGAACAGATGTTAGAAAAATATTATTTTCTCATGAGTTTATTTTCAATTCTTATCCTATGACTCAATTCTCGTTTCAAATTTTAAAAAGCTAATCTTGAATTTCCAATTGAAAAAGACGAAAGCAAAAATCATATATACAAATTCTGTTTTACAAAGAATGATTCGAAGATTTTGGAGATTTTTGAAAACATCAGAATTGAGAATTGAATCTATAATTGTCTTGAAAACCCAAATTTTAAGAGTCCATAGATCTAGCGCGTAAATAGTTTGTATTGTTTAGATATCTATCCTAATTGCACTTGCAATCGTTGTGATCATAATTGTTCTGTTCAACTCCTACACAAGATGGAAGGTTATCAAATAAGAACATCTAAATGGACAGGAAAAAATCGTGCTCCTTACATCTCAAGGCTTTTGGATCAATTGCCTTTCGAAAAAAACCAAGAGAATCTAAAAAAGAGCTATTCTCGATTGGAAAGACATATAGTGATCTAGACAAAGATGGATACTCACTAACACATACTCAGACATCTAGGGAGCAATATAAAAAGAATTTGACAAATAATCTCTATCGAGTTCTTCCTTGTATTACTCGTCATAGTTGAAATATATTCATGGCAATATGATAAAGTTGAATGAATCCTGCTTCTTTTTTTTCTTGTTAATGCCTAGAACTCAAGTTTTTAGACAATGTGCTATGTATTGTGAAAAATGCAAAAATAAGCTTGGTAGAGGCCAAAAATCTTGTATATAAGATGATTACACATGTGTGGAGCCTGTTCCCACATGTGAAAATAGTGTACTTGTCATGTACCATAATCATATAGGTTGTACATATGATTTAATTCAAGTTCTAGTGGCTAAAAAAGCCAAAAACTAGTTTTCTAAACATATGACACATGACATCAATCTATGGATTGCATGAGCCACATCCTTTGGTTAGGTGTCACATCCCATGTGTAGAGGACAGCTCACATGTGTGGAATAAGCTGAAGTAGACGAATTTTGACTTCTAGAAGATTTTCAAGTAGATCTCCATATAGAAGAAAAATGGACCAAAAGTGCCCAAAATAGAAGGTTTTGTCCAAGTGTCAGTTTTGCATGATGAATCATCATATGACAAAGCACCTTCACACATGTGGGATCAGAGGGATGACCAGTACCACGAGCTCCCACTTATTTTATATATAGAGCCACATTTGGCCATAATCATTGTGAGACACCAATCTTGGTTTTGGAAGCAATTTTGAGTGATTCTCTCCATTTGTCTACATTTGTTTTGATTGTTTTGAGGTTCTATGAATGTGTACTTTATTTTCGGGTTGGAGTCCATAATCAGACAGTGTTTCACACATGTGAAACCATAAAGTACACTTACCTTCAATTAATGATTGTTCTTGTTAGGATTTTGTGTCTAGAATTGATCTAGATTGATCTTAATCTGAAGTAGATTGATAGATCAAGTAATCTGACAACCAATCCCTCTTGAGGATCAGATTAGGATCCACTCTTGGTCCTTTTTGTACTTTTTCCTCATGGTATCAGAGCCTAGTACAAGAGGTTTTGTTGAAATTGATAGGGTCAATCCAAATCAAAGCCAAAATTAGCAATTTTTTTGGAAAGTAGTCAAATTTTGTGTAGCGAGTTGGATTTGATAGCTATTCTCAAAATTTTTGGTCCAGATCTTGTTGTGGGCTGTAGGAATCCTTTTCACACGTGTGAGGCCGTACATCTCCGGTTTTGACTGAGAAATTTCAAAAACTTGTAGAATTTGACTCACATACCCAATTTGAGTGATTTTTGGTGCAAAATCAAGTATTTTCTATAGAGAATCTAATTTCTTGATTAATTTTTGGATTAGATCAGCCAAGAAATTAAATTTGAAGCTTGAACTAGGTGCATTAACTGATTATCTCTGATTTTTTGAGTGCATGTTGAAGTTGAGAGAGATTTTGCTAAAAATCATAGATTAAGGAGTGATATGCAAGGTGAGAGGTTGAAATCCATTGTACCATCACTCTAGATTTGTTCAAGAGTGATAGGGTTCAAGTTTAGAAGCATCAATTTGCTAGAAAACATCCTTGGATCTGTCCTCCAAGTGAAACCTTTGAGAGTTTCTAGTGCATATAGAGCATCTATACAAATCTTTTGTAGAATTTGACATAGATTGGCTTAAATTGAGAGTTCTAGAAAAGAGATTGAGATCCAAGTCACATTGTTCAACCCTACTCAATTTTTTGACTGATTGTAAGGTTTTAAAAGAGTCATTAAGGTGTCTATGACAAATGTGTAGAGAGAGATTCAATTTTCTAAGAGTTCCTTCCTTTGCAGAGGGCAAGATCTAGAAGCTCATTTTGTGTTGTTATTGGTGGAGAGTTTGTCTTCTCCTAGGTGATCAAATCTTTCTAAGTGGTATTAGCTCTTTGAAGCACAATATCTTAGTGAGAAAAATCACAACTTTTGATTTGGAATTTCCAAGTCTTAAAAAGTAGAGTAATTGGTGGAATCCAATAGGAGTGATTGAATTCAATTTGTTGAGCAAAAATTGACATCGTATGTATGAAACTCAAATTAGTTCTATTCAACTTTCTTTGTGAGAGTGTGAGGGTCAATTTGTGATCCCATTTGATGTCTAGAATGAGGAGGAGTCCATATTTAAGTATTCATGCATGGTTGAGATCTTTGTGAATCTCTAGTTGTCTAATTTTTAAGCTATGTGAAAATTTGGTGGTATAGTTTGTTTTCAAATCAAATCAAATTCATTCTAAATCTCAAGAGTGAGATTATTTGGGTCAAGAGTGAGTTCAAAAGAAGTGATTAAGTATTTTTAGGTGTTTGAAACAAAACCCATATTCTGTTCAAGAATCTCAAGTGTTGAGAGAACTAGTCAAGTGAAAAGGAAAATCTAGGTGTATCTTTTCATATCCATTTCAACTTTCAAAAGCAAGAGTCATCGATATTTGATGAGTCCAATAGGAAAGTGGATCTGATTTCTTTAGTGATTTGATTCAAAGATTGTGTGCTTTTGTCTTAATGATCAAAGCAAACTTTCCAAGTGACTAGTCATTTTTGTGAAGATTGATTCTTAGGTTTGTGGGCTAGATCTTTTGTAGATCCTTCTAGATTGTTGAAGATGTTCAAATCTAGTCTCTTGAGAGTCACAAATTACATTTGCAGAATCATATCACAGGTTTTTATTCACATAGCATCAATAGGTGGCATCCTATTGAAGGAAAGAAAGGATCCTAAGTGCAACCTTTGTGGCAAGGAAGGATATTTTCCTCAAGATGCTACCAAAAAAAGACCAATCCATCCAAGAAGAACCAAAGCAAGGGGGGCGAGGAGAAGGATGGAGCTTCAAGTTCAAAATACAAATACAAGAAGGACAAGTCCAAGGAAAGGTGTTTCCTTTGTGGAAAGGTGAATGAGGCTTGGAGTCTCACAAGGACTTGCAAGATTTGTCTTCAAGAGTCCATCACAACACATGTCAAATCTTTTGAAATTTTTCATTTGGAAGTGCATTGTTTGGTTCAAGATGCAAAGATAGATATCACTTTCATGAAAGTAACTTGGATTTATTTTATGTCCTTGGAAAGTATTTTGCTTGGAACTTTAGATAAGTTCAAACTTATTGTTATGATTGAAGAGAAATCAATCAAGAATGAGGAGCAGCAATCACAAAATGAAAAAAGTTTCATTTATGCTATCATGTCAACTTATGAAGAACCATTTTGCTTTGAAGAGATTTTTGTATCTCAAAGGTGGATTAAGGCAATACTAATCGAGTGTGATGCCTTAAAAGATAGCAAAATATGTTTTCCTTGTAAGCTTACATTGGTTATGAAGTCAAGGAAATGGAAATATCTTCATAATGTAGGATCTTTTGGTTTCAATAAGATCATGAATGAAAATTGTAAGTTTTCAATTTTAAAGACAAGTTGTAAACTTCTTATGAGAATAAGTGAAGCATCCAAAGTGGACACTTATATTTATAAGCAAGTAGTTAGCCTTATTGAGATGGAAATACCTTTTGATTTCAATATTGGAAAAATGTGGTGATTTTTGGACTTATGTTTCTAGCATAAGTAATCTTGATAATCATAGGAAGTGCATATTGGATGGTCATACTTGTTGTGATCATTATGAGACATGGAGGTCTTGAATTTCCATAAAAAAGGAGCACCATGAAGAGGATCTTAAGGAGTCATCTCAAGGTTCAAATGTGCCAAGGATTGAGGAGGAGAATCCTTCTCAAGGTTCAAGTGTGCCAAGGATTGAGGAGGAGAGACCTTCTCAAATTGTGATTCCAAGAAGAGACTCAAGAAATATGGTTGAGTCCATGTGGCTCACATTTCAAGGGAAAGAGGAGCATATCTCATGTGGAGCATGTACATGAAGAAGGAGCAAGCCTCAAGGTGAAGCATCTACATGAAAATTGGAAGGAATCAATTTTGGAGGTGCTAGGATGGTGCAAAGCTCTCAAGCTCATCAAAGATGTCAACATCAAAGAAGAACTATCATGGATATGGTGATTTCAGATCAACATCAAGCTCATTGGCTGATCTTCACACCTTTTAAACCAGCAAAGACCAATTCAGCCCATGGAGTCAATTTCAAGATCATTATGTTTTCCATCAAGCTAGATTTACCAAGCTAGATTTTTGAGGAGTGTGAAAAATGCAAAAATAAGCTTGGTAGAGGCCAAAAATCTTGTGAATAAGATGATTACACATGTGTGGAGCCTGTTTCCACGTGTGAAAATAGTGTACTTGTCATGTACCATAATCATATAGGTTGTACATATGATTTAATTCAAGTTCCAGTGGCTAAAAAAAGCCAAAAACTAGTTTTCTAGACATATGACACATGACATCAATTTATTGATTGCATGAGCCACATCCTTTGGTTAGGTGTCCCATCCCATGTGTAGAGGACAGCTCACATGTGTGGAATAAGCTGAAGTAGACGAATTTTGACTTCTAGAAGATTTTCAAGTAGATCTCCATATAGAAGAAAAATGGACCAAAAGTGCTCAAAATAGAAGGTTTTGTCCAAGTGTCAGTTTTGCATGATGAATCATCATATGACAAAGCACCTTCACACATGTGAGATCAGAGGGATGACCAGTACCACGAGCTCCCACTTATTGTATATATAGAGCCACATTCGGCCATAACCATTGTGAGACACCAATCTTGGTTTTGGAAGCAATTTTGAGTGATTCTCTCCATTTGTCTACATTTGTTTTGATTGTTTTGAGGTTCTATCAATGTGTACTTTATTTTCAGGTTGGAGTCCGTACTCAGACAATGTTTCACACATGTGAAACCATAAAGTATACTTACCTTCAATTAATGATTGTTCTTGTTAGGATTTTGTGTCTAGAATTGATCTAGATTGATCTTAATTGGAAGTAGATTGATAGATCAAGTAATCTGACAACCAATCCCACTTGAGGATCTGATTAGGATCCACTCTTGGTCCTTTTTGTACTTCTTCCACATGTATGAATGTATATAAATTCTATTTTGAAATTCCTTCTTTATAATGTAATTAAGTCAATGTACATGGCTTCCAATACATAGAAATTATATGGAATTTTCTTTAGGCTAACTGGATTATGTTATGCAAATATAGAGGGCATTGTAAAACAAATTTGAGTTCTATTAAAAATTTACTAACATCATTATTGTTATTGATCAAGAAAGAAATCATTGATCATAAATTAAGTTTTGTTTATTGATTTTATCTTCCATTTGTTTTGTTGCACTTTGCAAGACACATCATTCATTATTTTTATTTAAAAAATCACTGAGAGAGCTCTGTAGAATATTTGAAATATTTTCACAATGTTAGCATTTGTATGAAAAAGTCAGTTGTTAGAAAGCCATTTTTTTGGTCAAGTATAAGATGGCAAAAAGAGAGGTGGCGATTTATCTCTCAATTTTATAAACTAGGATATTCGCTTTCTCCAAAACGCCAATGCAATATGAGAAATGAAATTTGAAATTGTGATTGCAAATTGCCATGAAATATTTCAATTAGTCTACAAAGCTCACAAACTGTTCATTCAAATAATAGTTTTTTATTCTATATTTCTGAGATATGAATCATGAAAATAGCATATGTATTTTTATGTTCAATTAAAATTTTCATGATTTAGTACATTTCTTTTTTCATATTCTTACAAATATAGCTCAAAAATAATTTATAACTCTATTTTGTAAATTATATTGGAAAAGAAAAGCAATAAGTTAAGATTGTTGGTCTTTTTTTCTAATCATTGTCAATTGAAATCTTTTTCTAAATTGAAAATAAAAAATCATTATCATAGTCATGACTCAATTCTCATTTCATCAACGATAAAGTTAATCTTGAGTCGGATCTAAGAAGACATAAGGAAAAATCATATATGTGAATTCTCTTCTAAAATGATGATTTTGAAATTTTGGAGATTTTTTGAAACATCAAAATTGAAAATTGAGTTTATAAGTGACTTGAAAGTCAAATTTGTAAGACTCCATAGATCTAGAGCATGATCTAGGATTGGTTGGGCAGTTTGGCTCCTTATTGATCTACCACCTCCAGGAACGATCCGTGAGGTCTACATTTTTATGGGCATGCTAACTATTACAGGATCTTCATTCTAGATTTTGCGGAGTTAGCACGACCAATCTACAAGCTCACAACGGATCCACATTGGAACGAGGAAGCCCTAAGGGCTTTCCAAAAACTTAAAGATGCATTGGTTTCAACATCAATCCTACGTCCATCCAATTGGTCCATTGAGTTTCATGTGCATACGGACGCATCATAATAAAGTACTTATTGGATGTAAGCTAATAATATTGCTCTAAATCAATCCCATGAAATACTACAAGAAAGCTATCTATCATACTATTTATGGAGAGTATGACTTTTGAATTCATCACCTCTAAAGACATAACTAAGCACTAAATCATACCAATGCAAATAGTGTAGAGCTTCACATATGTTAGAAACTCATGAAATTAGCAATGCTTTTAAAGCCATTCTTGAACATCGAAGAATCTTTGCACGCAAGGCATGGATTGTAACTTGGAGTAGTGAATATAGCATAAAGAACTAGAACTAGATTATCAATGAGCCATCAACATAGTGAAAGGTCCCAAGAAGAATCTTTGCACGCAAGGCATGGATTGTAACTTGGAGTACTGAATATAGCATAAAGAACTCGAACTCGATTATCACTGAGCCATCAACATAGTGAAAGGTCCCAAGATGATATATGAGCTAAAATTTTGTTCTTAAAAAGCTAGACTAGGTTTCAAAAAGCTAGATTTTACTTCACGTCATATAGAGAGAAAAAAAACATTTGGGAGAGAAAAAAAAACATTTGGTTCAGATTTCTGACTTATACAAAGTGGCATGCAATTTCTGACAACACAACATGCACTGATTTTTTAAGGAGCTTTTTTGTTTTCACCTACAAATCTCCGCTCTCTGCTGCAAAGCTTCGCTCACTATGAGCTGAACTAATCGATGATGTAGCATGAAACTGATCGCTTGTCTAGAAGCCAACTGATCCCTTGTGTATCAGGGAACAAACTGATAGTAGGTGTGGCAGCAGCACGAACAAGAGTCAAAAGCCTGCTCAGATTACTGCTGGAACTACCTCACATATGCAAGTACAAGCACGTTGCTCTAGCTTCTTGCCTGAAACGATCTACTACAAGAGACAACTAGCCAGATCGCGACCAAAGAGACACATCAAACAGATTGCAACTGCTATTTCAACTTCCCCTTTGCATTTCAAAAGCTTTTCATTCGGCCTCTTGCTTTTCACAACCTAATCGCTGAACATGCGCTTCTAGTACATGTATTTCTTGCCAGAATCATGCATTGCATGCATGCACGACGAGAAAACATGCAAACGACGAGAAGGACATCGCAACGATCACAAACCACGCGAGCTTGAATGCAGAAAAGCAGATGGGCCTTTTTTTAGGCTTTTTTTGTTTTGTTTTCATGGCCTTCCATGAAAAAAAGCAGCTGAGCAATTTTTTTCTAGAATGCAGAAAAGCAGTTGAGAAGTTTTGGGAATCAGAGAGGCTGTTTTTGGTGCGTCTTCATGTAGAAAAGTAGTGGACTTGTTGCTAGAAAGACAGATTGAAGCGGACAGTTGCAGCCAATCAGGCTGGTGAGCGGCAGTGAAAGTTGGTAGGAAGAGGAGGGAGCTTGTTTTGTGTTTGCAAGCAATCAACAAACGTTGGAGCTTTATTCTCTGTTCTGTTTCATAGAAGACTTCTGGTTCATAGAAGAGTGATGACAGCCAAATTATGCTTCTTGAAGATCAGCTTTGGCAGCAAGATGACGAAGGTTTGGAGCACAGATTTGGAACCAATCGGACTACAATGAGCAAAAGTTGCCAGCAAGAGGACAAAGCTTGTTGTGTGCTTGAAATCAATCAACGGACGTTGGAGCTTTCTATACTCTGTTTTTCTCTGTTCCGTTTCATAGAAGAGTCACACCGGAGTGGACGTGGATGCCAGTCACACTGAGCGGGCAGTTTGCAAAGTCACAGAGGAGTGGAGGTTTGAAAGTTTTGGATAAAAATTAGCACATTTCGTGTTCTGACAACAGCAAGGAGTTTCAAGGTATTTATGTAAAGTTGATCTCGTGCTCTGTATGCTTATGTTGTGAGAAGTGTAATCGTAGTTTCTAAGTAGAAAACTTCAAACAAACCTATTTTGGCATGGCGTGTTTAATGTTAGAACTGAAATTTGTTTTTGGAAAAATCTGTCAATATAGTGATATATTTATTTGCATAAAAACGTGTAGTTATATCAATTGTTAGTAAAAATCATTGTGAGCAATGTACATGTACATGTTGGAATTCAATGCTCAGCCTCAAATCCATTTATTAATGAGCATCCTAAAAACTTTACAAAAAACCAGAAAACAGAAGGCTCGAATTTTTCAGAAGAGTGAAAAATCTAGTATCGGATTTTTCCAACCCAATGTCAAGCCTAACAAACAGAGATTTTGACCTTGGATCGGATCAAGGCAAAATTATCCGGGTGTATTCGACCCTAGATCGGGTCGAATCGGATTTGATTTTTCCGACCCTAGAAAATCCGACCCTGACTATATTTTCGACCTAGTGTAAAATCGATCCTTTGTATATTTTTCATTCAAGTCATTTTGGGTTTAAGATCATTATAGATTTTGCTTCTTGAGTTTTGTGAGATTCAAGAGAGTAGCTTTGTGGCTAAATTCTGAGAAAGAGAGAAGGGAGAGCCTTTGTCAGTACATTTGTTGTACTTGTTAACTAGTAAAAATGGGTTCAATTGGAGCCTATCTTCTTGAAGCTAGTGAGAGGTTAAATTCAAGTAACTATTCAATTTGAAAAGTAAGAATGGAGTCACTTCTAGTGCTCCAAGATTTGTATGATCTTGTCCTTGGTGAAGAGGAAGAGCCTCAAGGAGGACAAGAACAAGTAAAGTACAAGAAGATCTAGGCTAGCATTACATTGTCTTAAAATGAATGTTAGTAATGAACTTCTTAAAGGAAGTTGCATCTTGTACCTCGGCCAAAGAGACTTGGAACTCTTTGAAAGAGATTTATGAATCCAAGAACACCTCTAGAGTGCTTATGCTTAGAAATAAAGTTCCACAAAGCATTAGAGATAGTGATGAGAGTGCTCAAGGTATGTCTTGAGGATAAAATCTCTCAATAAAGAACTTTCCATCATAAGTGAGAAAATCCAAGATGATAAGCTTGTGCAAATTATCCTAATTGGTCTTGGAGACGATTTCTCCAATCTAGTTCAAAGCTTTGCAATTCAAGATTCACTACCTTCTATTGACAAGCTCCATAGTGTGCTTGTGGCCGAGGAGAATAAGACAAAGGATTGGTTCCTTGAAGCTACATGATGAAGATGAGAAGGCCAACTTCTCAAGTAAAGGCAAGGCAAAGTCCAAGAAGAAGATCCAACACAAGAAGACCAAGAGTGATGATCAAGCATCAAGCTCTAAAGGTGGAAAGAAGAACAAGGCCAAACAAAAGTGCTTCTTTTGTGGAAAGAAGGGGCACTTTGCATCCGAGTGCTACAAAAAGAAGAACGCACAAGGTGAGAGCAAGCAAGACAACCTTACCCTTGAGGAAGATGATGATGAAGTTGATTCATCTTTGTGGCATCTACATCAACAATCAAGATCTACTCCAACGACACATGGTGGATTGATAGTGGGGCTAGCTCCCACATGACATTCCAAAAGGATTTTTCCCCATCTCTTGTACCTTTTGTAGATTGTAAAAAGTCTATTCTAACAGCAAGTGATCACGAACGTAGAATGGTTGGAGTGGGAACTATTCTCTTAAGTCTTGGATTCTCTAAAAGAGTAGATCTTCAAAATGTACTCTATGTTCCTACACTTACTAAGAGTTTGCTTAGTGTAGGACAATTGATGGACGATGGTTTAGATGTCCATTTTAAGCAAGGTGTTTGCTCCATTATGATGAATGATATTTGCATTATAAAGAGATTCGAACAAGGAAGGATATTTAAGCTTGATGCTCATGTATTTCTTGGAAGTGTGAACATGGCTAAGGAGGAGCTTAATCAAGTGGGGAGCTTTGGCATAAGAGGTTGGGCCATCCCAACTTCAAATCAATGGAGATGCTATGCACAAAGGATCTTGCTCTCGGCCTTCTAAAGACATTCTCAAAGTGTGGAAAGAGTTGTGAGGCTTGTAGCCTCTCAAAGGCACACAAGCTACCATCTGCTAACTCTTCCACTAGATCTTCTAAGACATTAGATCTCATTCATAGTGATGCGCACTCTTTATCTCCAGCATCTGATGAAGATGCATTAATGTATGTATCTTTTATTGATGACTACTCTAGATACACTTGGATTGAACTTTTGGATTCCAAAAGTAAAGTGTTTGAGTCTTTTGTAAAGTCTAGCTGAGAATCAACTTGATGCTAAAGTAAAAGTATTGAGAAGTGATAATGGTGGAGAGTATATCTCCACTAGAATGATAGAGTTTTGTAAAGCCAATGGTATTAAAAGAGAGCTTACATGTACTTATAGTCCTCAACAAAATGGTATAGCCAAGAGAATGAATAGAACTCTTTGTGAGTGTGCAAAAGCTTTAAGGCTAGATTCATCTCTACCTAAGTCATTTTGTGGACAGACCATTATTTGTGCAAATTACTTATATAATAGATTATCATGTAAGCCCATTGGAGGCATAACATCTTATGAGGCTCTATTTGGTAAGAAGCCAAATCTCAAAGATCTTAGAATCTTTGGATCTACTTGCTATGTTTTTCAATCATTAGATACAAGAAAGAAGGATGATCCTACATTCATAAAAGGAATTTTTGTTGGTTATGGTGAAAATAGCAAGGGATATAGAATCTATAATCCTATCATTAAAAAGATTTTAGTGAGTAGAGATGTTACATTTGATGAAATTAACTACTACAAGATGAATGAAATTGCTACTAATCCCTCTTATGTCAAGGATTTTGCAAGATTTGAGCTGGAGCCTGTGAAAAATACAGATCCTAAGTGGATCTAAACTCCAAGATCATTGGCTTGAATGCTTGCACTCCAAACTACATAAGCTAGGAATTGGCAACACATTCTATGCTACCTAGAATGCAAAGAACTTGATCAAAAAGCATTTATCACAAATGGAAACTTCCATAAACATCAAGTGCGGCCCAAAATAGCATTATACAGTCCATAATACATCAGCCTACCACTTTTGGAAAGCACCTAAGATCATACACACAAAGCTTGAACTCAATCACTACACAATGCCAACAATGGAAGGAGAACCCAATAGAAAAATCTCTCATTAAGCAAATGAATACAATGGATCTGCTCCAACCTGTTTCTCCACGGCCTACCTGCTATATATAGCTGAGAGAGATGACTCTCTCTCCTCTCTCTAGACCCTCCTTACCTAAAATATGCCCTATATAGGTAAAATTGGCATATATGTCCAAAATACATGAAAATGGACTCATTTCGAAGGTCTTGAAGTTTGACACTTCTTCATACTGAAAAAATACACTTACTAAAAATATCTAGACCTGTTTCACACGTGTGAAAAGTCAGATCCTAAACTATGTGCCATTTTTAGCAATTTTGGCCTAAAACTAGACAAGGAAATGTTGACAATTTTCACACTCCCTCTTCAACTTAACTTGCTAGTTTTACAACACTACTTTGTTCCAACTTAAGAATGATCTCCATCATCAGAATAGATCTCTTCTCAAGGATCCTAATATGTACAAAATAGGACACAACATAATTGATATAGATAATAGTGTCCATATAGGATGCTTCACTATTTCTTACATCAATTTTACATAGAATCATAAAAATGGTACATGTAAAAGAACATAGAATCTCAATTAATGAATTCCTCCATGTATCCATCTCTGGTTTCTCTGTAAAATAGCAGCAAACAAGTTGTAAATGAAAGTGATCAACAAGTGTTTGCATGCCTCCTCCACATTTCACTATACATATAGTGAATGCAACATGTATCTCCATGAATGAACTTCCATCACCACCTTGCCTTTGTAGATCTTCAATCCATGAAAGCCTTTGAGTGAATGAATGCCAAAAAGATGTGTTCCCTACTCCATTTGAATGACCAAAACCTGAACTTGAAATACTTGAAGTACCTCCACAAGATTTGCACACAACGCTTGATCCTACAATGTCAACAAGTTGCCAATTTGCCAACACTAGAATACTAGATCTTGAACTTTGTTCAAAAGAAAACATATTGACCACTTCAATACCTTTCAAGATCTGAATGAATTCATGTACTTGATCATACAAACCAGCAATGATAACTATTCCATCTCCAAGATCCAAAGGATGCAAAACTATGGAACTAGTTTTATTGAAATTTGACAATTTCAACACATTGACATAACAATGTTCATACATGAGATTAGGCAAGTGAGGTAGAGTAAGAAGACACTTCCTTGCAGCTCCAAAGACCTTACTTGAACCTTCAAGAACCTGTAAAAACAGATCCAAAATGCCTTGACCATTTGTCTCTTCTTTGATGCTTTTCACTAGCTTCGAATTGCCACTTGTCTCTTGGTGTTGATGAAGCAATCCAAGATCAACCTCTTGATCTTCCAATAAGACATCAAAGATCTTGCATATGTGAACATCTTCAGATCTGAAACTCTGAAGATACTCCCTCTCAAACACATGATTAAGATCCCACAAGATCTCATCAATGCTCAAATTTGACCCTTCACTATAGTTAGTGAAAACAATGCCACCATCATAAACCAAAAGATAGATTCCAACATTTCCATTTAACATGAAGTAGAGTAGGTGAAGATGAGTATCAAACCTAATCAAAACAGCCCTCTTGAGTTCATAACAAACCTCAATAAGCTCACCAATGATATCTCCCTTGCCTTGAAGAAGTTGCCACTTGAGTTGCTCCATGTAGTCTTCTTCAACCAACCTTTTGCCATCTTGACCATGAATGAACAATCCACCACAATCATAGAATGCTTTGAGTTGATGAAGAGATGTTAGATCCATGCTTTGGATCTTCCCAAGAACCACTCTTCCATTGCCCTTTCCTTCACAAGACTCCCTCTTAATGCTAGCACCACAAAAGTTAGAAACCTCCCTCTTGATAGTTGCACCATAAGAAGTAGAAGACTCTTGAATATTAGAAGCCAAGAAAAGAATCCTTAGTACCTTCAACATAAGAGTGATTGAAGTACTCTCTCTTTTCAAACATGAACTTCTACTCAATGATTTAGGTAATGAGTCATATGATAATGATTCTTCCTCACTATCGTTCATAAAAACATCATTCAAAGTACATCCCACTTTGAACACTTCACATACTTCTCTTCCTTTTGACTTGTGATCTCCCTCACCAAGTCTCATGATAGAAACCTTTGATCTACTCTTTTTATGAAGAAATGTGACACCACTTGTTGCACAAATGACTTTATCACAAAAAGATGTAAAAGAACCATTTCCTTCAAGCATGCTCAAAGCACCATCATCTTTTCCCACATGATTACATACATCAATATGAAAAGAATTAGAAGAACAACCATCTTCTTGCAAAGAATGACACTTAGCATCTCCATCTTTTTCCATATGAACAAACAAGTCATTAGCAACAATCACTTCCAAAGAAGAATCTTCATCAACTCCATTGATGAAGTTAGCTCCTTCCTTACCTTTTCCATTTTTGCACTTGCCATCTAGCACCATTGAAGAACCACCAAGCCTTGGAAGTCCATGAGTAGAAGAGTACAAACATGATGCTAATTTAGCTCCACATGACTCCATATGACTAGTAGGTAACACTAGTGCATCTTCAAGATCCAATGGATCCAAAAAATTGACCATAGATTCACCAAAGCTTGCCAAGTTAGCACAACAATTATCATCTCCAAGAAGTACATTAGATCTCAACCTAGATCTAGCATTTTGTTTCTTATGGCATTCATTTGCAAAATGTCCTTTTATCCCACAATAAAAGCACTTGAACTTTGACTTATTGTTCTTAGTAGAAGAGGAAGAGGAAGAGTGATCATCATGATCAAAGTTACCACCTTTGGACCATTTTCCTTTGCCTTTACCTTTGCCCTTGAATTTGCCTTTTGTGAAGAAAGCCTCTTCACCTCCACCTTGCAAGGATGCACCATCAAGCTTTGATTGCAACCTATGTTCTTCAGCCAATAAGATTTCTTGCAAGTCAACCACACTTGGCAAGACTCTTTGAATGGCAAAACTTTGCACAAGGTTAGCATGTTCATTTAGCAAACCATTCAACATAACTTGGACTATTTCACCATCTTTTATGTTCTCATCAATGCATGCTAAATCATCACTTAGGGACTTAACTCTCAAGATAAATGCATGAGCACTTTCACCCTCTCTTTGCCTACTAGAAAATATTTGTCTCCTTAGGGTCAATACCCTAGATGTGGACTTTGATTCAAAGAGCTTCTTTAAGGCATTCCATGCCTCACTTGCACTTTGACACTTTCCAACTTCCTTGAGAAGTTCATTTGTAACATTCATTTTAATGATATGAAGAGCCCTTTTGGCCTTCTTATCAAACCTTTGTTGCTCTTGAAGTGTGAGAGGTCTCTCTTTAATTTCTGCAACTATGTCCATGAGTTCATTCAACTCAAGTAAGGACTCCATCCTCACTTTCCAAGTAGAGTAGTTTGATGAACTCAACCTTTCACTAGACTCTAGCATGATCCCACCATTGGAAGCCATGATTCTAATGTTTCTTCAACTTTTAGGTTTTGTCCTAAAGCACTTAGCACTCACTTTTCTCTCAACAAATGATAGATAAAGAGATCTATGAAGATTTAGGACCCTAAAACACTTCTATCTTGAACCTAGATGGTTTCCAAGCATAGAAAGGAAGATTGAAACACATGCAACACTTTGCACACACTAAGAATGGATTACAAAATCAAACCAACCTGAACACACTCTTGCTTAAGCTCTCAAACTTTCCAGCAAGTGACCAAATCAAGTTATGGTGTGAAGAGTTACTTGCATTCTTAGAAAATACCCAAAACTAGGATGCCAAGATTACCTAGTAATGAACAAACTTGATCAACATATGATCAACACACTAAGATATTGATTCAACCTGTAAAACCACATGTAAACCACACTTCTAAAAGTTTATAAACTCCAGCAAGTGATAAATACAAGATTTAGAGGTGAATGAATGAGCACACTTAGTGAATCACAAGACTAGCTTCACTATCTTGTCAAATCTTGGTGTTTAGATGTAGATCTAAGATCACTTCACATGAGAATGTTCCTCAACCTGTTAAGAACCTGAAAACACACTTGCATAATGGTTAACACCTTCCAGCAAATGCTCCAATCAAATTACATAAGGAGAGTTACTTACATGCTCAACAAAGTACACCAAAAAATTATGCCAAAATTGATGACAATCTTTACAATATGCTCTTCACAATGGAGCTTACAATATGTTCACCCAAAAAAGGGGATCTTTCATCCAAATGGGAGCTTTGCTCAGCCTTTAGGAGAATTACAACTCACTCAAAAGAGCATTTGTCATCCACTTAAGGAGAAGTTTCATCCACTTAAGGAGAGTGTTTATCCAAGAATGGAGATTGTCAACAATAGGATTGAAAAGAACATTGTTAGTATTGAATATGCACAAGCCTCACAATCACAAATGATTAGGTGTTATGATCTGATCCAAAATAGTTTCTTTTCAGCCTCTGATCTTCAATAGACCTGAAATATGCTTTTGATCCACAAGTTCAACTCACAAAACAAAGGTTAGTAAGATTTGATCAACAAAGCAATGCAAAATCATGCTAGAACTTGATCAAACATCCAAATATCACCAAAAATGGAATACTTACTATGAATAGAAGCCAACCAGCTCTGATACCATGTGAAAAATACAGATCCTAAGTGGATCTAAACTCCAAGATCATTGGCTTGAATGCTTGCACTCCAAACTACATAAGCTAGGAATTGGCAACACATTCTATGCTACCTAGAATGCAAAGAACTTGATCAAAAAGCATTTATCACAAATGGAAACTTCCATAAACATCAAGTGCGGCCCAAAATAGCATTATACAGTCCATAATACATCAGCCTACCACTTTTGGAAAGCACCTAAGATCATACACACAAAGCTTGAACTCAATCACTACACAATGCCAACAATGGAAGGAGAACCCAATAGAAAAATCTCTCATTAAGCAAATGAATACAATGGATCTGCTCCAACCTGTTTCTCCACGGCCTACCTGCTATATATAGCTGAGAGAGATGACTCTCTCTCCTCTCTCTAGACCCTCCTTACCTAAAATATGCCCTATATAGGTAAAATTGGCATATATGTCCAAAATACATGAAAATGGACTCATTTCGAAGGTCTTGAAGTTTGACACTTCTTCATACTGAAAAAATACACTTACTAAAAATATCTAGACCTGTTTCACACGTGTGAAAAGTCAGATCCTAAACTATGTGCCATTTTTAGCAATTTTGGCCTAAAACTAGACAAGGAAATGTTGACAATTTTCACAGAGCCTTCATATGATCAAGATCTTGAGGATCCACCTCAAGACTCGAGTGCTCCAAGAAGATCTACAAGAAGGAAGGCCGAGCCATCAAGGCTCACCTATGTTGACAAAGGTGAACAAAGGGAAGATCTTCATTCTCTTACCTCTTATACTTTTCTAACATCTATGTTTGATGAGTCGAGTTGCTTTGAAGATGCTATGGAGTCACATGAATGGAGGGATGTGTGAAAATTCACACGTGTGGGAATGCCCTAATGTGTGAGAATGATCTCCTAAGCAAAGCTTATGCACTTTAGATCAACACTAGATTGAAATCCAAGATCTATGTCACAATCTAAGGCAAAGAGGCAAAGATAGATGCATAGTATGATAACCAGAGTGATTTCACACGTGGGAAAAAGTACATCATGAAAATTCTAAGACAAATTAAGCTCCTCTCCTTGGGTAGAGAGAGAATAGACCAATTTACTCTCAGGTAGAGAGAGAGAAGGAAATACAGACAAAAGTTGATTGCTCTCAAAATGACTCAAAAACTCAATTACATTATGATTGGAAAATAGAGTCATATAAAACTCGTGGAGATCCATGCTTACCTCCTATTGGACCGCTAATCCTAGCCTCTCTAATCCTATTGGATGAGTGATGCATCCATCTTGCAATTCTATTGGACTCTTCATATAGATTTCTCAATTGTGATTGGACCCTTTGACCTTTGCCAACACTTTGACTTGATCACTCATCAAATTACATCAACACAAGTGTTACAATCCTATTCACAAGCCTAACTAGCTCGAGTTTGCATCATAAACTACTTTTGGCCAAATTGTCGCTTGACATGTGGAATTGACCATTTGCCATCTTTGCCAATTTTGGCCCTATCAAAGTCCTACACAAAGATGCTTGACATAAAAACAGAAAACCCCTAATGCTATGATAGATAACTTTATATAATTTTCACACTCATCCTAAAAAAATATCTAATATGGAAAAGCATGGATCTTGGAATCATTCCAAGATTGAATCTATGTTTGATGAAGGAACTCTTGAAAAGAGTCTTGGTGAGTAGATCGGCAATACAAGATGATGAATCAATATGCTCCAAATGGATCTCTCCTCCAATAAGCTTCTCTCTCACAAAGTGGTGTGCCACTTCTATGTGCTTGCATCTTGCATGAAAAATTGGATTATTTGCAAGAGCTTGGGTCGAGATATTATCACAATAAATCAATGGTAGCTCCTCCTCTTTGATGCACTTTAGCTCCAATAGAATCCTCTTGATCAAAAGCACTTCTTTTGTTGATGTAGTGAGTGCTTTATACTCGGCCTCACAAGAAGAAAGAGAGATATTATCTTGTTTTTTGGAAAGCCAAAATATGAGATTTCATCCAAAAAAGATAGTATAAGCACTTGTGGACTTTCGATCCACCTTATCACTTGCAAAGTCGAAATCCGAGTAGCCAATAATGGATATATCTTCACTCTTGTAAAGTAAACCATAATCATGTGATGAAGATATATACCTTAGCACCCTCTTGGCCATCTTCCAATGTTGGATGTTTGGATCTTGCATAGATTGGCTCAACTTGTGCACACAATAGCTCAAGTCGAACACAAAGATGCTTGACACAAAAATTTAGCAAACTCCTAATGCTATGATAGATAACTTTTTATAATTTTCACAAGATGCATGCAAAAGGAGTATGATGCTCTTACGGAGAATCATACATGGAAGCTTGTGGATCTTCCTCATGAAAGAAGACCACTTGAGTGCAAATGTATCTATAGATTGAAGTACAACCAAGATAGAAACATCAACAAATATAAAGCAAGACTAGTGGCAAAGGGGTTCTTGTGAACCAAGGGAGTAGATTTTGATGATACTTTTGCTCCTGTTGATAAACTAGTTTTTATAAGATTGATCATTTCTCTTGCAACTACTTTCAATTGGCCTCTAAGCAAGCACCTAGAGTTTGGTACTCTAGATTGAATGCCTTCTTAAACTCTATAAATTTTGTTGTAAGTGCTTATGATCCTTATTTGTACTTAAGATTTAATGATGGTAAAGTCATCATTCTTATTTTGTATGTAGATGACATTATCCTTCAGTGGAAATGATCATGATGGTATAAAAGAAGTGAAAATAGCATTATCTAGAGAGTTCAAGATGGTGGACATTGGTGATCTTCATTTCATACTATAAATAGAAGTATCAAGAGGCAAATATTTGATTTTATTTGTCAACCAAATATGCATCTTCTATCTTAGAGAAGCTTGAAATGAAAGATTGTAAAGGAGTAGATACTCCTATGGAGCAAAATGTGAAAGTCTCTAATGGTGATGATGAATCATCCTTTGAGGCCATCACACTATATAGAAGACTTATAGGCTCCCTAATCTATCTTACTATAACTAGATCTGATCTAAGTTATAGTGTTGGTAAGCTTAGCCAATCTATGCAAAATCCATTGGTTTGGCATTGGAAAAATTCTAAAAGGGTGTTGAGGTTCACCTCGACCACCAAGAACTTTGGCATTTTGTATCATAGATCTAACCTTGCTTTGAGGGCATATTTGGATTCTTATTTTGTAGGTGATAAGGTGGATAGAAAGTCCACAAGTTCTGTTGCTACCTTTTGTGATGGCATAGTGTCTTGGATCTCCAAAAAGCAAGACACAATATCTCTATCTTCAACCGAGTCGGAATACAAGGCCTTAACATCAACAACCAAAGAGGTCTTGTGGTTAAAGAGGCTTTTGGTGGAGCTACAAGTCATGGAGGCCGAGGAGCAGCCAATCATATCTTGTGACAGCCAATCAAGCCAAGCATTAGCAACCAATTCCACATTCCATGCAAGGAGCAAGCACATAGAGATTGCTCACCATTTTGTGAGAGAAAAGGTTCAAGCAAAGGATATCAAGCTACAACATGTATTTTCTTCAGATTGCCTTGCTGATCTACTCACTAAAGCCTTGCCAAAGGCTTCATTTATCAAGTTAAGATCAACCTTAGGAGTTGTAGATAAAAGTACCATAGATGTATCAAAGTAAAAATTGAGGATGAGTGTTAGATTTTACAATTTTCATCTTGTAAATGCAATTTGTTTGATATCTATGTGGATCCACACGTGTGAGAACGTGTCCACACGTGTGAAATGTCACTTAAAATATTTCGATCCGTTGTACTTAGATTTTATTTAAGTCAAATGTCAAATCTCCTAAATTGTAGGAGTTATCTTCTAGATTGTAGAAATCTAGAAGGTCAACACTAACCACCAATGGTGATGTGGCAAATTAGATAGATCTTATCCAAAGTGGATATGGATGAGAGTACGATGAGCTGTCCCACACGTGCTGGAAGCAGCCTAGAGAGAGATTATGACGATTGTGTACTTGATCTATGATGGAGCCATTGTGAGGTTAATGATGAGAAACATTGATTTGGGAGCAATCTTGGTGTTTTCAGTCTCTTAAGCAAGTTCTTTGTGGATGAATGCTAGTATTTTTTAAGTAAACTTATTTACTGTTAGCAGGCCATACAGTGGCTATACTGCACACGTGTGAAGCCTTTGGATCATTATTTTTGGTTGTTTTTGCTTGATAGAAACTGTCAAGTAGAAACTAGATTTGGATGCTAGTTTTGATATAGATCAAGATTCCAAATTTCCAATCACTCTTATTGATCATTTGCATATCAAATTGAGTCCATTACTCTGAAATTTCACATTCAATACTTTGTAAAGTTCGATACTGTCGGTCTCAAATCTGGTCTAAAATTCAACCCAACGACTTTGCGTTGACAGTCCGCCTACATTGTACATGCAGTTACAGTTCTGAGGCGGTTGTAATAACTGTAGAAAATATCAGTAATAGATATTTTGAGTAGTATATCAAGATAAGTATCTTCATCAGAAAACTTCTTCTGATCTTTTGATATCTAAAACATCTGATAATTGTTTCTATCAATTCATTCAGATAGTTCCATTGCATGTGTTATCACACACAATGATCAGAGTTCTCATTCTGTAGCCAGCTGAAGTTTTCACTTCATGCGATTGTACTCCATGTGAAAGTACTGTACTTTAGGACCATAAATGGATCTACAAAAGATCCACAAGAGTGATTGGATGCTTGCTTAACAATCTATCAAAAAACTAGATACAAAAAAGTTGATCTAGATTGGCAATTTGACAAACAACAGGCATTAACAATCAAAAACATTGATAAACATTGAAATTCGAGCCCACACGTGTGTACTACAGGCTGTAGTACGGCCTTCAACCTGAGAAACAAGTAGAAATTGATTTGGTTTCATTTGGATCACAAAAACTCAATGTACATAGTGAACTAGCTTGAGATTGCCAATGAGCTCCAAAAATTTTCTATCTTCTCACTATGGAGAGAGGGAATACATAGCAAATTCGACTTCCTTTTGACTTTCTCATCACCATCTTGCAACGACAAAGAACTTATCCTAGATTTTGCATGGAGCATTATACACTCTTCAGCCACTAATACACTGTGAAGTTTTTCTATAGTTGGCAAAGTGTCTTGGATGGCAAACTTTGGACCAAATTTGCAAAGTCATCTCCTAGACCATTAAGGACAATTTGTACAAGCTCTCCATCATGAATCTTCTCTCCAATGGAAGCCAACTCCCTATTTAGAGACTTGATTCTGAGTACATAATCATGTGCACTCTCCTCACTTCTCCTCATGCTTTGCAAAATTTGATTTCTAAGCATAAGAACTCTAGAAGTGTTGCTAGACTCATAGATTGATTTTAAAGACTCCCAAGCCTCTTTAGCACTAGTACAAGCTGATACTTCTCTCAACAAATCATTGCTCACATTCATCTTCACACAATGAAGTGCAAGCCTAGATCTCTTCTTGTATCTAGCTAACTCTTGTGCACCTAGAGGTTCATCTTCATCTTCAATCAAGAACTCATAAAGGTCTTGGAGCACCAAGAGTGACTCCATCCTAACCTTCCAAATAGCATAATTTGTAGAAAACAACCTCTCACTAGCTTCTAGAAGGTATGCTCCAGCAGATCCCATCTTACTAGTGACTTCTACAAACAAGAAATAGATTTGATTGACTTGAAACTCACAAAGGTCTCACACTTGCAGTGTTTCACTCAAATTTGATTTCTAATCCAACAAATGGACTTATAATCATAGTTCTATCACTCCCTCACAAAGTTGGAATGAAGATAAGATGAAGTGAAAACTACTTTCAAACAAATCTTGCCAAGAAATGAATTTGATTGTCTCTAGAAACTCACTAAGGTCTCTCCCTTGTAGTTTTTCACTCAAATTAGATTTCTAATCCAACAAATGGACTTATAATCTCAGTTCTAGCGCTCCCTCACAAAGTTGGAATGAAGATAAGATGATGTGAAATCTACTTACAATCAAATCTTGTCAATTTTGGTTCCTTCCAAGTAGGTGAATAATGCCAAAATCACAAGTTATGATTGTGATAATGCCTGTCATATTGAGTCGAAGGGCCACATTAAGAAGTATGCACAAAGCATGAGAGATAGGAGGAGATCAAATTTCAATTGAGCTTTTGGTATGTAAAATCACTAAGCAACAAATTTCCTTGATAAAGATGTCAAAGAAAGTGCATCATATTCACTCAAGAAACTCAAGCTCGAATAGTGACGAGTGGTATACAGATTCGAGAGCATCCTCCTACATGATTTCACATAGGAAGTGGTTCTCCTCCTATGTAAATGAGGATGCCAAAAACAAGGTTGTTCTTGGGGACAATATGCAAGAGAGCAAGGGGCATGGGAGTATGCCAATCTATTTTGAACAGGGTGAGAAAGGTGTATTGAAAAATACACTACTCATTTTGAATTTAGCCAACAATATGCTTTCAGTTGGTTGTATCACAAACAATGACATGAAATGAGAGTTTTATAAGGACAAGTTCCTTATAAAGGACATGAAGAAGAATTTCAAGGTGATTGCAAGAGGAATACAAGGAGATGGGAAGTTGTACAAGCTTCAATCAGTTGTAGATAAGCAGACATTGAATTGCAGAGACTTGTTGAGAGTCGAGCAAAAGGATTAAGGTCCTAGAAGTGACAAAAGTGGTGAGTATAGTTTAGTCGCTTTTGAGAACTTTTGCAAAGAACATGGCATCAGAAGGTAACTTACCACCACATACACACCACAACAAAATGGAGTGGTTGAAAAAAGAACATGAACTTAGTGGAATGTGCCACGAGTATGATGAAAGCCAAGGGTCTGAGTAACTCATATTGGGCCAAAGCTGTAAACACATCAACGTACTTATAAAACACATCTCCTACCAAAGCTTTGGATAAAAAGACAAATGAAGAGATGTGTATAGGCACCAACCTGCATGTGTCACATTTGACGATCTTTGGATGCATGAAGTACACACATGTACTTGATTAGAAAAGACATACATATGATTCGAAGTGGACAAAATGCATATTTGTTGGATATGCTACCAAGGAGAAAGCTTACAATCTGCAAACCAAGAAGATCATTGTGAGCAAGGATGTGATTTTTACGAGCATGTTGCTTCACAAAAGGTGTAAAATCCGAAGCCAAAATCAACCGCAGGTGTTGGATTTTGACAAGGGCTTGCCTAAAGAAGATGACAATCATTCACAAATGAAAAAGAAAAGAAAAAGATCCATGAAGAAGTAAACCTCAACCGAGTTGCGTACCTTTGGAGAGATGGATGGATCCGATCATGCATAGTCAAGTGAGGAAGGGAAAAAAAGATTCTATGAAAAAGAAAGATTGCAAGTACCAATCCAAGAGTCAACTTTGCCCTCATGACTTTAGAAACTAAGAACTTACGAGGAAGCGTCTCAAAAGAAAGATGCATCCTAGTAAGTTATTGGTTTTTACACTTGGCTCAACAACTATCTCATGGGTGGATAATAAATAACCCATTGTTGCACTCTCTTCCGTGGGTGGATAAGAAAGATGCATCCTAGTAAGTTATTGGTTTTTACACTTGGCTCAACAACTATCTCATGGGTGGATAATAAATAACCCATTGTTGCACTCTCTTCCGTGGGTGGATAAGAAATAACCCACTGTTTCACTCTCGTCCATGGCAGCAGAATATAGAGCAGTGGCAAATGCAGCTAGTGAATGCACGTGGCTTTATAGACTCTTTGTTGATTGCAAGGAATAGCAAGGCAAAGCAACTCCCATACACTGCGACAATGCTTTGGAGTTGTGAATGATGTTTGTATGTTATCCATTGAACCTATATGTGAATCTTATGTAAATTACAAGGTAGGAACAATGCGGGGCTGTATTGGAACCTTCACTCTCTACATAGTTTTTTCAATTATTCATCATGAATAGCCTATACACAAAAACATTATTTTGTCATTGAATATCTGTGCCCATTCATGATTCTGTTTTATGATTTGTAAAAAAGGCATTGAAAGAACCATTTTGGAATAAACAAAGACATCAATTATGGAGCTTTTATAGTGGAAAATTATTGAAGCCTTTAGAAGATGAGTAGTAACTAATCATAGTCATTTCAAATCCAACTAGGCTTTTGAAACTTATCTAAAGGTTAGCTCGTCTAGTTTTTTAAATGTAATTTCTTTGTACATGAATTGTTAATCTAGGCCAACTCTATAAGAAAACAAAAAAATAAGGAAAAATAGTAGGTGAAGATCCTCTGTGTACCCGACTTTACAACATAAGCATTCCTTTGGCTAGACTAGCCAATGTAAAAAAGTTCAACAAAAACACTACCTAAGTATGAACACATACAAGATAGAAGGAAAAACTTAGAAAGACAACATTGATTTCACTTGCTAGTAGAGCTCACATAACTTATTGGTCTACTTTCCTATTTTATGAAGATTCAAAATATTTCTCATACAACAATAAGGTTTCTATTGAAGAGTAACTTTTTCTTATAGCACCACACACACACACACACACACACACACACACACACACACACACACACACACACACACACAGAGGAGATAATTCAATTATTGTTGTCAAATGAGCAGTATGTGACATACTTGAAATACGCTAATAAAATACATAATCCAATCTTGGGAAAGTCCATTGTATGAATGCACCCGTTATTTTACATGTTGCAAGAGCCCTTCCAAATAAATCATCTACTTCATTCCTTCTTACAACATTTGGAGATTTTTTAAATACAATAATATCTATATGTATTTATTGGTTTTGAGAATCCCTTATCAAGGGTAGAGCATAAAGACTAGGATATGTGAATTATTGAGAAAAAAAATTGAAAGGCTTCACTCAATGATGAAAAAAGTCTCATGAATTTTTTATTCTAGACCTGAAAAGAACTACTGTGGTACCATCATAATTTGGAGCTCTCAAGCTATATAGATAAAGTATAGTCGATCTATATTCCATAGCAAATGATCATTTCCTTGTGTGTGCACCTATCTTTGCCAAAGTATCAATAATATCACTATGAACCTAGAGAAAATTCAATTGACTTGGTTCTCAATAGGAGTGACAAGCAGTAGCTTTTGAATATCTTCTCTAGCAATCTCCATGATAACAAGAGCAACCCTATACAAGAATAGCATAAAGGAATGTGGAGTCACAAGAAATCATGAAGAAATAAAAAAAATGTCAGAAATGAATGAAGCAAGAATTTTAAAGTGACATATATAACACCTTTTTTATGGACCTAGATTAAAAAAAATGATACTTTTACAACTACTTTTGAATAGTTGAAATGTAAAATCGATTCATAATTTTATAATTTCAATAAAACATAGAGTCACATCACATAATGGTTTTATTATGGTTTCCTATAGATTTTGCTAAAAATAAGTAATTAAGATGACTTCACAAAACATTTGTATCTTCAAGAAAAAAGATATATTATATTTGTTAATTTTGCTACATTAAAATAACATGGCCTATTGGCATGCAAAATCTTGGTGGAACTATAATTAGGACAAGTAAAGCCCTAAGAAAAGGTGAACAATTTTAAGAGCAATCTTGAACATTAGTTACACAGCGGGCTACATAGCTTCAAAAATTCTGTTGTCCCTTTTCAACCCATGAGACGATAATTTAAGTTTCAATGTTATGGTATTTGTTCTGGGCGTCAGTCCAAAAGTAAAATTCTATCATCTACATAAACCTTTATAGAGACTAAGAATGATTACCCTCAAGAATGTACTTTTACATCCATTGTCAACTCCCAACATTGAACATTAAAGAGCACAAGTTTTGGTATCCAACATGTACAATGATTGGGTTGGTTTTGTGGCTAACTAAATGGATAGAGTGATAAGTTTCGAGTATATAGGAGGAAACTTGTATCAATCACATCCCTCTAAAAGTTTCCTCTAATTAACCCATGCACTGTGGCAATGTATAGAAATTATGACCTTTTGATTTTGGATTTCATCAATGATTCCACGTTTTGACGACGCCTTATTTGTCAATGGTAGGAAATTAGTAGTTTCAAACTTGGAACAATGCCCAAGCGTAAGGTTTGGAAAAAGCAGGAACATTTCAGGTGCAATGTAGCAGGCTCATTTCAGCCAGCAGAAGGCAAATGGGCATGTAACAAATCTCTTTCAGCCCCCTCAGAGACATCTCCAAGTTCAGGTGGAGGCCAGTTTGATCTCCTTTATTGCATTCTGTAACGATGGGTTGAAAATGCCTATGCAGCTCTCAGGTGTGACATTGGATGGATGCATAGTTAGTAGCAATCTCAAATGTGGCTCTAAGTGTTCCAAGACAAGATCTTGAACATTCACATGATGCACATCTGGTGCTGCAGGTGCCTTGCTAGCTAGCAACTGCTTTACAAGATTGCCCAAATTCATGGAAACTTGGTCCATATTATCTGTATGCTTTGGAATATTCGAGACATGGAAATCCCTGTTACGTAACAAACTTGGATTGTTTTCAGTTGATAACTCCTCGTGGTTCATTACGGGCAGAATTGACTAGCAGCTGACCTTCACTTTATCCAATTCGTCCAGCTGTAAGATTGTTGCAAAATATCCTACGGTTGGCTTGAATATGTGCTCAGGAGCAAACCATTCCTCTCAAACAGATGCTCAAGTCGTGAGTTTATATAAGAAGGGGAAGGCGGCTGCCAGATGGGATGATTTCATCCATAGCATGCAATCTTGTGCACTCCTCATCAATGGGTAAACTATTGAGTGGCAGAAACAGTAGACCACTTGCACCATCCATACCCGCTTCATCTTTTGGCCTCTTATTGATGAATCCAAGCTCTTGAGCAATGCACCACAGAAACAGCTTTTCACCAGTTTCAGATCCAAACTGACACTCTTATCACATTACTTGCTACAGCAATTTCTGACCGATGATGAAAGGACTTTTGCATATTCCTCTGTACATGTCTGCCATTGAAAAGCTTAAATTTCAACCATTCACCAACCAATTTCTTAAGATAGTCTTTGATCTCAGGGCTTGAATAGTTATCATGTGATCTTGAACAAACTGCCAACTTTCAACCACCTAGCCTGAGGATTCTTGTCGTTTAATGTTTGTGCCACCAGGGAAGGCACATACAGCTGTCCAAATTTTATTAATTTGATATTTATCTTTTCAATGATCTCATTCAAATAAAAGTCTGAATCCATAAGTGTACCTCTGGCTGCAGCATTTGTATTCTTTTCATTGTCAATACACTGAAATCACACAACTAAAAACGAAAACAACAAAAGGGCTGGAAAGAATCTATCAAGTGATATCCAAGAGACAAAAAAAAACATGCAATAAGATCTACTTATAACCTATGAATTCTCTTAGAGAAGGACCCACTCCTATATATCTCGATTACATTGGAAGGTTCAACCTCAGAGATCCACTTGATCAACAGATTCAACGGAGATGACTTCCACATGTGGAAGTTTAAGATGAGGATGATCTTGATCGAGAAGGAGCTTTGGAGATATGTATAGCCAGACTGGAAGTACCTGAACTACTTCCAGCATGGGAAGCAAAGGATGGCAAAGCACTTGCCATTGTATCCCTGAATCTGAAGGACACTCAGATTGCTCATATTAGTTAGCGACCATCTGAATGAGTTCAAAAAATTGCTAAACCAACTGCATGCAATAGGTTCGCCTATCTCAGAAGAAGACTCTACCATGTCTCTTCTTGCCAGTCTTCCATCCTCCTCCGACAATTTAGTGTTGCTTCTTAGCAATACTCCTGTTCTGTCTCTCCAAAAATTGACAGCAAGTCTGTTGCAGGAATAAGTTAGGAGGAAAAGCTTGTCTACGACAATGAGTACCAAATCCATGGCACTCTACTCAAACAAGCAGCAGTCCAAGAAGATGAAAGGCTTCAAGCATAAGAAGACAAATGCATAACAACTAGTAGCATCACAACCACAACAACAGTAGCATGGTCAATCATCATCCAAGACCAAGCTATTTTGCAGATACTGCAAAAGAACCAACCACGACATCAAAGACTGTCATGTCCTGAAGCACAATGAAGAGAGGAAGAAGATGCAGCAGCAGCAAGAAGGAACCTCTAACATAGTCAGAGGTTCGTAAGTCAATTTAAAAATCGAAGTTGTTGTGATTGGCAATCCTTGCCTTGTTCAACCGCAAGATGCTATGATCCCAATCATTCATCAAGGAGAATCGTCTACTCATGCACCTGCAGTTTGAAGGTCTGTAAGAAAACAATAGTAGCCTGATCATTTCTTCCCTCAGGCTTTCATCAGTCATGACGAACCTACCATCGTAGCAGAAGCCCTGTCAATGCCCGATGCAGACAAATGGAAAGCTACCATGGATGCTGAGTATCAGTCTCTAATGAAGAACAAGACCTGGAGTCTTATCAATCCTCCTACAAATGTAAAACCAATTGACTCCAAGTGGATCTTCAAGCTAAAGCTTAAACCAGATGGATCAATATCCAAATGGAAAGCTAGACTGGTGGTTAAAGGATTTGAACAAGTATATGGGATAGACTAAACTGAGACCTTTAGTCCAGTGGTAAAGAGTCAGTCTGTTCATACCTTATTGGCTATAGCTGCTAAAGATCTGGACATTCACTAGATGGACGTCCAGACGACATTCCTACATGGATATATACAAGAAGACATATTCATTTATCAACCAAAAGGTTACATCCTTCAAGGCAAGGAGCATTTGGTATGCAAATTGCATAAGGCATTATATGGTCTTTAGCAAGCTCCCAAGGCCTGGTATGAAAGAATCAATCACTTCTTGTTGCAGCACAATTTCACTTCTTGCTCCGCAGACTCTAATGTATATCTCAAGCATAAAGGGTCAAGCTATGTTATAATAGCATTATACATTGATGATTCCGTAATTATTAGCAATTCAAATCAGTTATTATAGGAAACCAAATCTCTGCTTTCATCAGAGTTTGAGATAACTGATTTAGGCCTAGTCCATTATCTTCTCGGTATGGAGATCAGAAGAGATCGCGCAAGCAGAAGGATCGCTATAAGCCAAGAATCCTATTTAATCAATGTACTTCGTAGATATGGCATGGAGGACTGCAAGCCCATAGACACACCTATGGATTCTATATCTAAGCTATCTAAAGACATGTGTCCCAGAACTCAAGCAGATCAGCAAGAAATGTGAGGTATCCTTATCAATCGTCATAGGAATTATAATATATTATATGATCTGCACACGACCTAATCTAGCATATGCAGTAAGCACACTATCTCAATACATGTCCAATCCAAGTTTACAGCACTGAAAAGCTCTGCAAAGAGTACCGAAGTCCATTCGAACTACAAAGCACTATGCCTTGAGCTATAATGGCAATACAGAAGCTGCACTCACACTGACCACCTATTCAGATTTCGATTGGGTAGGAGACGTGGATACCAAAAAATCCACATCAGGTTATATTTGTTTCCTTGCAGGAGGACCCATTTCATGGAACAGCAGAAACAGAAATGCATTTTGTTGTCCTCTACAGAATCCGAATATGTTGCAGCTACATCAGCAGTGAAGGAGATAATTTGGCTAAGGAGGCTGCTACAGGATCTGCAATTCCCACAGATTGGTCCAACAATACTCCAGTGCGACAATCAAAGTTGCATAGCTCTATCTTTGAACCCACAAACTCATAATAGAACTAAGCATATAGAAGTTCAATTCCATTTTCTTAGAGAGAAAGTTCAGAATGAAGATATTGTACTAAGTACTGTCATACAAACAATATGTTGGTTGATATTTTGACAAAGCCATTGTCTAGAGATAATCACTCTACTTTAGTAGAAATGATAAATCTCAATTGCAGTTCAGATTTGTAGCAGTTAGCTTAAGGGGGAGTGTTGGAATCTAATCTAACTCCTACTCATCCCAATAGCCCTTCTTCCTTCTCTGATTTTTACTCTCTCAAATGAAACATGTAGAAAATGAATTGTTTTTCCTGCTTGGATATGCAAGCTCAAGCAAGGGCTACAAAGTCTATCTCCCATCCTTGAACAAATTTGTTGTTTCAAGGGATGTCATCTTTGATGAACATCATATGCATATGCTTGAAGAAGACTTAAGTGCTCCAACAGTCAAGAAGAAGATGGCCGAGGAGCAAGATCTTGGTTTTGAGGAGGATCTCATGGAGGAGCAAGCACCAAACCCACCTATCACACCAAGGAGATCTTCAAGGGCAAAATTGGAGCCATCAAGGCTCACATATCAAGGCAAAGGACAGCAAGTTGAGGGTATTTCATCCACTTCTTATGCTTTATCTAGTTTTGAAGAACCATCTAATGTTGAAGATGCATTGAACTCCAAAGAATGGTATAAAGCTATGTTGGATGAGTATGATGCCTTGATTGAGAATGAAGCTTGGTTCTTGTTGAGAGACCTCAAAGGAATGTAATAGGATGCAAGTGGGTCTTCAAGCTTAAGTTGAATGCAAATGGGAGTGTTAACAAACATAAAGCAAGATTAGTTGCAAAAGGTTATAGACTATGAGAAAACTTTTGCACCCGTGGCCAAGATGGTCACAATAAGGCTAATCATTGCACTTGCATCACATTTTGGATGGATTCTATGTCAAATGGATGTCTCTAATGCTTTTTTGAATGGTTTTTTAGAAGAGGATATCTATATGGAGCAGCCACAAGGGTTCATCAAGCATGGAATGGAGAACAAAGTATGTCATCTCCAAAGAAGCATCTATGGCTTGAAGCAAGCCTCGAGATCTTGGAATTCAAGACTACATTGCTATCTTATTTCACTTTCTTTTGTTCAAAGTGAATATGATCCCACTCTTTACATTAAGTTTGATGATGTTGGTATTATACTTTTACTCATTTATGTAGATGACATCATCATTAGTGGAAATAGTGTTGATGGTATTGAAAAAATCAAGATAGATCTATCCTTAGAGTTCAAGATGGTAGATCTAGGGTGTCTTCACTTCATCTTAGGCATAGAAGTACTTAGAGGGTCTGATTTTATCTTTATAAGTCAAGTAAACTATTCTCAAAGTCTTTTGAAGAAGTTTAAGATGGAAGTATGCAAAAGTGTTGACACACCAATGGAACAAGATGTAAAAGTGCCAAATGAAGATGATGAAAGTTCCTTCATGGACATCACTTTGTTTAGGCAACTTATAGGTTCCTTAATGTGGATCACCATAACTAGACCAAATCTTAGCTTTAGTGTATGTAGGTTGAGCCAATCCATGCAAAAGCCATTGAATATCCATTGGAAAAAGGCTAAGAGAATTCTAAGATACATCTCGGGTACATTGGATTTTGGGATTCTATATAGAGGAGATGTGATTAACCTTCATGCATTTAGTGATTCAGATTTTGCAGGGGACAAGAGGGATAGGAAATCAACAAGTGCCTATTCAACTTTCATAGGAGAAGGTGTGGTTTCATGGCTTTCAAAAAAGCAAGAAACTATATCTCTATCTTCAACCGAGGCCGAGTACAAAGCTTTGACAACCACTACAAAGGAGGTACTTTGGATCAAGAGATTATTGGTGGAACTAAAGGTCATGGATTTTGAGGAGGCACCAATCATCTACAATGAAAATACATCAGCCCAACGCCTTGCATCTAACCCAATCTTCCATGCAAGATCTAAGCACATTGAGATATGCCATCACTTTGTGAGAGAAATGGTGCAAGCCAAGGAGATTGCTTTGGAGCATGTTCCAAACAATGAATGTGTAGCTGATATACTTACTAAACCACTTCAAAAGACACCTTTTATGAAGTTCAGATCATCACTTGGAGTGATTAGTAAAGCAATGATTGAACCAAGCTAGATAGTGAGGAGGAGTGTTAAAAATTCACAATTCTAGCTTGACTAGTTTTGGTCATATGACTTGTAAATAGTTAGATGGTCACACGTGTCAAATAGCATAGGATTCCATTCATAAGGATGTTCTCAAGTAGACCTAAGTATTAGAACCTTTGGAATGAGTCCAAATTATGCTTAGATACAAGGGAGAGACAATAGGAGCTATTTTTGGTAATTTTTGCATTGTTGAGGGATCTCCAAGATTCCAATCCTAACTTGGTAGGGATGAAAGATCCACCAAAATTAGCATTAGGGATAGGTTTAGGTCTACTCATACCTGCCCAAAACCGTGATGGATCATGTATATATAGGTGATGATATCTCACCAAAATCAATCAAGCAATTTCATGTTTTTTCTCTCATAATGGTGCAATTGCTCTCTATGTTCATAATTGTTTGAGTACTTGTGATTACTAATGATTATAGAATTGAATGTAGGTCTGATGTACAGTACTCAGACTGTGGGAGGCCGTACTTTCACACGTGTGAAGCCTTCTTCAAGGATTTGGGCCATTTAGTGAGGTTCAAGCATAGATTTTTGATGGATTTTGATGGTTCAACTTGTGCTAATCTTATGAAATCATAATCTATTGTTTCCCTCATCATTTCAAGTGTTTTAGGATCCTTATTTGCTGTAACTTTTACATCCTCTCCTCCAAAACAAGATTTAGAGAGGAGAAAACGAAAGCAATCTCGGCTTGGTTTTCGTATATAGAGCGGGATTGTTTCAAAGAAGAGGAGGTCTCATGACCCTCCTAGTAAAGCGAGGGATTTTTCAAAGCCATCTCCTCTGGATGAGATTCTATCTGCTAGGCGATCTCCTCCCAAGTCTCCTCCTAAATCTCCTTCTTCTCCTTCCAGAACTCCATTATTAACTTCTCCTACTAGATCTTCCGCTCCTAATAAATCTCCTCCTCCTTCAAAATATCTGTCTCCTCATAACTCCATAAATATTAGTTCCCCACCTCCTGTTCTAGTAAATGATTTAGATGATTTTGTAAATGTAAAGGTAGAATCAATTTTGAATGACAATTTTTTTTGTGGTTTATCTGTATTACTTCTGTCACCCCCTACACTTGCCTTTGTAAATACTCCTCAATATGTACAAGATGACCAATTGTTGAACACATATCTTAAAGCTTTAGGTCCTAGATATAGTTTTAAGATGCCGAATTAGATACAGGTGAATTAGAAAGTAGGGATAAAATGTTAGGTGACAATGTAGGAGATAGGACAATTCAGTACTGGATGGAGTTTTTCCAGACCCCATTGTTTGTAGATGTAGCATTGTTTCCCCTTCGAATCATGATTGCATTTGATTTTCCTGATTTCAAAAGTCTGCACAATGATATGCTCCAATACGCCAGACTTGGGACTCTAATTCTCGTGCTCCCATACATAACAAAGTAAGTGTATTTTTTTCAGATTTTATTAAGTTGAATTTTTCATATGAATTTTGATTTCACATTGATTCTCATAAATTTATTGTTTTCTGATTGCAATGATCATTGGAGCTTATATGTGTTGTCCTTATACGTCAATGATGAGGGTGTGTATAATCCAGTTTGTTTAAAGATGAACTCTATTACACACACACACACACCCACAAAATTGCCAGGAGCCATATCCAGAAAATATTGGAACTCTTTCCAGTACCAAATGCAATAGCATATACGAAGCTGAAAAGTGTTGATGCAGAGGTAAAAAGTTATCAATATCGATTCGACGCGCCCTTGTGGTTATTGTTTGGTTTTTTCTCAAATCGTGTGTGTTGATCCGATATTCAAACAATATTTTTTGGATATCGGTTCGACGCGTGCTTGTTTCCGTTTTGATTTTATTATAACATCATGAGCGTTGATTTGATATCTCATAAAGTCCTCCCAGCAGGTTGATTCTGTAAGTTGTGGTTGGTATACGGTATGCAACACCAAACACTTTTTCAATTGGCTTGCACTACATGATGGACTTCCTAATCTGGAAGAGGTAATCTTCGATTAATAACATTTAATTGTGTTTTTGTATTTTTTTCATAATCAAATTCCTAATAACTAATTTTTGATTAATAACATTTAACTGTGTTTATGTTTTTTTCAGTTTCAATGTCGGAAGGTCTCTCCAATGGAGATAATGCACCTCAGGTAGGAGACCATAAAGCTTGTGATTGAAAATTCATATCCAGTTGCAGTGGCAGAGTGTTCTCCATCCAAGCTACTTCCAACTGGTGAAATGGATTTAGAGATCATAGATAGTTGATACTGATAAAAAATTCGTCTCACTTGATGTGGATGAGACACATGTACAGAAAATTTTTATAGAAATATATTTACGGTTTTCTATGGTTGTTCTTACTTGTTTGTTTTCTTGTTCTTAATTCAGGTTATGATTCATTCATCTTCAATTTCTACGATTTTCCGACATGCTTGTTTTTCATAGCCTTGGTCTGCCTTGCCTTTACCATGGTTTTTTCTGGATAAGTTCAGAAAGATTATCTAATCAAACCTTTGCCACAACCAATCCAAACATTTGACATGACTTCACTTAGATTTGTTGCAGCAAAGCTTTGATCAAATCATCTTCTGAACATATCCAAATATGTCAAGACAAGGACAATACAGACCAAGGCAATGAAGACCAAAAATACAACCGATATATACGAGACTTCAACGTTTATTCAGCAATATTCAGGCGGAGATCACTACGATCTTGGATCCAGAAGGTTCAAACTATTTGATTTGGAAACTAAAGACTTCACTCATATTGAAGGGCGAAGGTCTATGGCAATCGGTAGAACCTATAGAGGAGAAGCCAATAACTACTCATGGCAAGGAACCTCGAGAATGGAGTTTAAGAAATGACAAAGCTATAGCAATTATTGTGTCTTCAGTGCATGACAACATAATGTTGGATCTTACATCAATTTCGAACACAAAAGATTCATGGGAAGAATTGCAAACCAAAAATGAGACTCGATCTCGTAATCAAATCATGTTCTTGGAAGACCAATTAACTTACCTACAGTGGGATGACAAATACTTGAACACATTCGTACGAAAGATAAAAGATCTGTTTATTTCCTTATAAAATTCTGATGTAGAAAATGCAATCTCAAAGGAAAAACAGCTTATTATTTTCTTTGAGCCCTACCCAGGTCTTTCCACACAACTCGAATCTTATTGGCGACTTCAAAAGGTAATAGATGGAGTAAAAGAGGAAGTAGAAGCTCATGAATGCTATGACGACAATGGTGATTCCAAAAATACTCTATTTACTCAGAAGAATAAATCTTCTAAGAAGTCTAAGTTTAAGAGGGACTCCTCTAAAAAGAATGAGTCTAAAATAAATGATCAACAATCTAGAAAACAACAGAAGAATTCTAGTGATAAGAACATCTACAACAGATGCAGAAGATAAGTGTTGGTTAAATCCAAAGATTGAATGCATTCATTGTCATAAACGGGGTCATGCAGCAGTAGACTATTATCAAAATCCCAGAAACAAAGAGGAGTAGAATCGAAACGAACCTTCAGATTCAAACTATGTCGAAGACAAAGCAGAATGCTCTAGAGTAGCAGAAGACAGGACAACAAGGAACTCAGCAGCTTATGTTTGTGTTGATCTATGTTGTTCATCAAATTCACCTTGAGAAGTAGTACTTGATTCAGGAGCCACCTCACATTTTGTTTCCTCGAAACAAATTCTATCTGAGTACAAGAAGACAAACTATTCGAGATTCATTATACTTGGAGACGGTTCTAAGCATGTGGTTGATGGAACTGGTGTATTATGGCTGAACACGACCCAGGGTGACAAGAAACTGGAAGAAGTTCTCTATGTCCCTACTCTTGACAAATATCTTCTATCTATAGCTAAGATAGTCGATACAGACATGTCAGTAACCTTCACAAAGAACTCTTGTAAACTGTTCGAGAAAGATTCTGATAACCTAGTTGCTAAAGGCAACAGAGAAGGAAATTTATATCACTTGAACATTTGAACTAGAATCGAACAAGCCAATCAAACTCAAGAATCAACATATATATTGTGGCACAAAAGGCTATGTCAGAAGAACATGGAAGCCTTGTACCAAGCCACTAAGCCTTGTATCAGCAGTAGAGATACTCGAATTACCTGCGAATCCTGTCTTAAAGGAAAGATGACTAGAACACCTTTCAATAAGGATGTTTATAAAGCACTAAGGTACTTGAAATTGTGCATTCAGATATTTGTGGACCATTCGGAGTATTGTCATTGGGTGATGCAAAATACTTCATAATGTTTATTGATGACTTCAGCAAATTCACTGTAGTATACTTTATACGTACAAAATCTAAAGCTTTCGAGAAATTCGTTGAGTATACAAATTGGGCCGAGAAGCAGACATGCAATAAGTTGAAGCAGATTTGCACAAATCGTGGAGGCGAGTACATTTCCAACGAATTCAAGGCTTATTGTACTGATCGAGGTATTATGCATATGAAGACTGCATCATACACACCTCAACACAATGGAATAGCTGGACGAAGGAATCGTACACTTATGGAAGCTGTAAGGTGTATGATGGCTCATGCGAAAGCACCAAAATAGTTGTGGGCAGAAGCAGTGGCTACATCGAATTATCTTTAGAATTATATTCTGAAATCTCAAATACCAGATAAAACTCCTCATGAGATATGGTGGAAGTTGAAGCCAAATCTAGCACATGTTTGGACATTTGGGTGCGCAGTATATATGCACATACCAGACAAGCTAGAAACTCGATGAAAAGACAGAACAAGGTTTTCTGGTAGGATTCGAGTTACATTCGTCATATTATTGTTCTATGTGCTCGAAACTAGCAGAATAAAAATTGTTCAAGATGTTAAATTTGATGAGACGAAATATATAGCAAACAATGATCTAGTCGACTATGAAATTCTGAAAAAACTATTATGAGCTACCAACGACAACAGAAGTAAAACAAGCAGAAAATAAAAGAGAATTACCAGTTTAAGAGGGAGTTCAAGATCGAGTACTTGATAGACTCGAATCACCAGCTCAAATTCCAGCAGACAAGGTCGAATTAGAATCGAACTCGAAACCTGCAGAATCGAACTCGAAACCACCTGTGAGAAGATCTAATAGACAACGAAATCCACCAGAAGAACCTCAAAAATTCGAGAAAGTTGCTGATGGACCAGATAAAGATCGCTGGATTCAGGAAATGGAGGACGAAATGTCATCCATGTATAAGAACAATGTATGGACACTTGCACCAATACCTGATGACAGAAAACCAGTCAAATGCAAGTGGATCTACAAGATCAAAACAAGTCCTGATGGTGAAAACATCAAATACAAAGCAAGGTTGGTTGCTAAAGGATTTTCACAGAAGTATGGAAATTGACTACACTGATACTTTCTCACCGGTAGCCAAACATACATCAATTCGCTTGTTATTCGCGTATGCAGTGGCTCATGATCTGAAAATCCATATTGTGGTGCTTTCTTGCATGCAGACTTGGAAGAAGACTTATTCATTAACCAACCACTTGGTTTTGTAAGCCAAGAATATCCAGAATATGGATGTCACATGAATAAAAGCATTTATGGTCTGAAACAAGCACCGAGACAATGGTATAGAAAGAAGGACGAAGCACTACGTTCCTTAGGCTTCAAACCTCTATTTGCTGAGTCAAATGTCTATATCAAGCATATCCAAAATGAAATAATCATTCTAGTTATCTATGTTGATGACACGCTTATTTTCTCAAGAAGAGATAAGTTAATTCCAAAGATCAAAAGAGAACTTTCTGAAATATTTGAGCTCGCTGACCTAGGAGAAGCTAAAATCTATCTAGGCTTGCAGATTCAAAGAGACTTTGAAGGCGGTAAGTTGTATTTTCACCAACAAAAGTACACTCAAAATATCATTGAAAACTTCAACATGCTTGAATGCAAAGGTGTGCATACTCCCATGATACTTGGAACAATACTGAGTAAGGCAGATTGTCCGCAGACTCTCAAGAAAGAGGAACGAATGGCCAAAACACCCTATTGTAGGCTGATTGAATCATTGTTATATCTAGTAAACAACACCAGACCTGATATAGCGTTTGCAGTATACAAGCTGAGCCAATATAATCAGAACCCAAGATCGTTGCATTGGAAGTTAGCAAAAAGAGTACTACAATATCTCTAGGAAACGAAAGACTATGGATTGTGTTATTCGAAGAAAGTTGGATTTGACATCAAATCTTACAGTGACGCAAGCTGAGCATCTATGAAGGATGATAGCAAAAGTATTTTAGGAGGTTGTACTCTAGTATCTGGCGTAGCCATACTTTGAATAAGCAAGAAGCAAACAACAATAGCTCAATCTTCCTGTGAAGCGGAATACGTAGCAGTAGCCAAGATGGCAAACGAGCTTATCTGGATCAAACAGATGTTGGAAGGATTTGATGAATCTATTTCTGAACCTTATGTCTTGTTAATGGATAACACTTTAGCAATCTATCTTACGAAAGGTCCTGTATTTCATTAAAAAATGAAGCACATAACTATCAAGTATCATGTGATTTGGGACTTATCGAGAAGAAGATACTGAAGACAGTCTTCATACTCACAGAGGAAATGACAGCTGATATATTTACAAAGCCACTCAATAAAGCTTTGTTCGAGAAGCAGCGAAGAAGATTGGGGTTAATCCAACTGCACACTTTGAGAGGGAGGTGTAGAACACCTGATGAGATTGATCTTGATTCTACTAACAAAGTGCATAGTTTACTTGACAAAGGATGAGAAACGAACGCGAACTCGAAACATTTCTATTCATGATCAACCTCAAAGAATTTGAAAAATTTATCTTGCAGTCAACTCGAAAGATTTGCGAAACAGTTTCTTGTAGAAGCTCGTGGTTTTTCTTGTTGAAGCTCGAAAGATTCACGAACATAATCTTTTCGCGAAATATTCTGTTTTCTTGTTCAAACCTCAGATGTCACAAAATTGTCGGGAACAATTTGCGAAATCTTCTAGATTCTTCTTCAAGCTCAAAGACTATCATCTGTCGCGAACAATTCGCGAAAGATGAAAATGTTGCGAAAAGACAAGTGTCGCGAATAATTCACGAAACATGAAGCTGTGACGAAGAAATGGACTGTCGCGAACAATTCACAAACATAAATTATTCGACCCTGGAAACAAAGCATCTATTTGAATATGAACCGTCGTAAACGGTTAGATCTATTGTTATAGAAATAAAAGGCCAAAAGACCTGTGAGTAAAAGGCCAAAAGACTTGTCTTGTAACAATATAAATACATGTGCACTACTCGTTGTAACACAAAAATTTTGTGACACTCAAACTGAAGAGATTCTCAGACTCATTAAATCAGAGACACAACAGCGAGATAAGATATCAAGAAAATGTATACTAATTCAGATTCAAAATTATAAATTCATTTTTGATCAATAGTTTCTGTTTGTCTAAAATTGTCTTAAGTTATCTCTTAATTTCGCATATTATTTTCGCATGCATATTCAATCAGAGCAAATACTATTCTATTAGTACATGGATCAGATACAGACCCGATTGAAGACACTAATATTAGTTTAATTTATTCAAATTTTCATCGGGTTCTCTGTGAAACAATAATTACTATTTTTCCTACATTGGCTCATTGGAATACATAGCATTTTATTAAGTATTCTTGTGTATCCTTGTGAATCGTCGGCCACCAATATCTTGATTGTAGAATTTTGTGAACATTATGCCCATGCCTTCATGTGATGATGATATAATCTGGGTGGTTTCATATGGAAGAACACACCTCCTGAGGATGTCGTCTGGTCCTCGTCAATATAATTGGCCAGCAATCTTGAGTACTAATTTTTGTTGTTCTACCTTAAAGTTGGCCTTGTCGGTTGGCCATGTATTAAACATTCAATTATATCTGCAGCCCAATCTAGTACTATATCAAAATAGAATAAGACAACATCTGGTAGCTCATCATTAGGTCGGATTGCAGTCCCCTTCCCTTTGATCCACGATACATGATCTACCATATAATGTTGTTTCCCCTTGCGTACCCCACGAACCCCAAAATCGAATTCTAACAACAAGAGTAACCATCGGGTGATCTGTCCGGTGTTGCAGGTCTTGTTCACTAGGTATTGATCGTCCATATAAAATGCAAATTGGGTCACCCATGAGATAATGTCAAAAAAAATTTATCGCAAAATTAATTGTCAGTGTTTCTTACTCTATAGTTGAATGGTTCATATTTGTTTCATTGAGTTGTTGTCTAGCAAAACAAATTGAAAAATCCTATTTGCAATCTCTTGGTTGGGTCAAGATAGCTCCAACAACATACTTTGATGCATCTGTATGCACATGAAACTCAATATCCAATTGAGCGGTCGTAAAATTGGCGCTAAGACCAATGCATCTTTAAGCTCTTGGAAAATCTGTAAAGCTTCATCCATCCAATGTGTGTGAGAAATTGGCAAAAATCTAGCTTGGTATTTTTTTATGATAGAAGTTTGTAAGTGAATCTCACATGTGTGGAGGATGTTCCCACGTGTGGAGAATTGTAGAGTAAATCAAAATGTTTGATATAGGGGTCTCATAGAATTTCATAGTCAAGCATTTAGGTGTAGGATGTTGATAGGGTCAAATTTGGCATAGATGGCAAATTATCCATTTCCACTTGTAATGCCACTATTGAGCCAAAATAGAGCCAAACTTGTGCCAATTAGAGTGTAGACAAGTGTTATGCTTTTGTTTGATGAAGCTTAAGAGGTCCAATAGGATTTAGAGGTGGAACCTTGTGAGGTCCAATAGAAAATTGAGGTGTGCTTGAATATAGTCCAATAGAATTTAGAGGTGCATGGATCAATGGTCCAATAGGATTAAGAGGTGGCAAAGTGTGATCCAATCATAGTTAAGCATAGTGGTAGCTCATGAATCTATTAGTATCATTGTACTCCTCATTTTGGATCTAATTGATTTTGAGATTGAGTGGATTTTGAGTGTCATTGAATTTCTAGCTTTTTCTCTCTACCCGAGAGCTCATGATGGTTTTTCTCTCTCTACCCAAGGAAAGCAGCTTGTTTTTACTTAGAATACTTTTGAAACACTTCCCACACGTGTGAGTGAGAGTTGGAAGTGATTGAATGCATGTAGTAGTGTGTTTTTGCCATAGAATCAAAGATAGATCTTGAATCTCAATCTAGTCTTGATCTTGGTGCATCTACACACCTTAGGAGATCACAAGTACATGTTGTGGACAATCCACACGTGTGAAATTCAACAATGTGGTTCTGTGGTAAGTCTATAAATTGGCCTGGCTAACTCTGCAAAATCTAAGATAAAGATCCGATAATAGTTAGCATGGCTCATAAAAATGTAAACTTCATGAATCGTCTCTGGTGGACAATGACCCTTATCTTGGAGAGATCAATGGTGATTCCATGTCTAGATACGATATGGCCTAAGATGAGGCCATGTGTCACCCGAAACTAACACTTTCCTAGGTTCAAGGATATCTAGTACTTGTGGCATTGAATCAATACTTTTACCAAATGAGATAAGTGCTCAATATCAGGCCCATGCACACACACAGATCATCTAAGAAGATCTTCAGAAACTTTTGTAAGTACTCTCTGAATGTTGCTGCCATAACTCTTTGGAAGGCACTTGGAGCATTACTGAGTCCGAATGACATTACCTTATAGGCATAAGTTCTTCATTCCATGGCAAATAATGTCTTCTGTTGGTCATTAAGCTTAATTTTTACTTGATTTTAGCCACTGAAAACATCCAGGAAACTATAGGCTTCTGCTCCTGATACTCGATCTATGACACTTTTTGTAAAGGGTAGAGAAAAATGACTCTTTCTTGTAATTACATTTAGTGCCTTCAAATTTACACAAATTCAAATTTTGCCATTTTTATTGGGTACTATAACTATCAGTGATACCCATTCTGTATGCTCAATTTCGTAGATGAAATTGGCATCAAGCAGCTTTTGCAACTCCTATTTAATTAGCTCTGTATAATTGGGATTGTAGCGGTAGTAACGGCTCACCTTGGGGACTGCCCCATCCACCAACAGTATGGTATGTTGGACTATGGTTGGTGGTATAGTACCCTTTAAATCCTTGTATGACTATGCAAAACAGTCTCAATATTCCATCAGCAGATTATGTAGCCGCGTGAATTGAGTGGATGTCAATTGTGCTCCCACATGACCAATCTTATCTTCTTCACCTAGCTCAACTAGATTCACTAGTTGCATTTGAGCTAGTCCTTCGAAGACTTGCTCTTTATTATCCTGATTCTTGTTAGGCTCTCGTTGTGCTTTTGGCAACATGATTACCATGTCATTTAAGGTATAATTTTTTAATCCTTTTGGAATCTCGTGAACTGGCCCTCAACGAGATTCATTACATAAATGGAAATACTGACATGTCAATTTGATATTTTATTTCAGCATTGGACACTCATTGGTAGTATGGTTTTAGGTACAGACTGGACACCATACGTTTTTCTTCATGGGTACTATGGCTGACTCTGATCTGGCATTGTGATGAAGTTGCAATAGCACTCTGCAAATCCTTTAGTTTTTTATCAAATTGGGTTGTGAGTTGTTCCATCTATCGTTTGCAAATTTTAGTAATTTTTTCAATTGGCAGATCGTTCAACATGTTGGAAGCATTGGATGTGGATACAATCGAGAGAATTGGATGATGGATTAGTGTATAGTTGTGGTTTGAATCATCATCTGATCTCTCATCTTCTTCTTTGATAGTGTCTTCCATGGCTTCCTACAACATAGCGTACTATTCTTGTCGTTTGAGTTCTCTCTTGATACTTCGTGGTAACCCAGCTAGAATTAGGGTTGCGTTGCATTTGGATAGTAGATGCTTGACTTGCCCAAAGTAGTCAGGAACCCTTTCTCGTTTACCCATTTTGACCTTGCTCAATAGGAAAAGTGGGTCCTCCAAGAACTTCCTTGGTTTAAAGCGGGTGATGAAGGCAACTTTAAACCCTTCTTATGTGGCTTTCTCTTCGGTCGCTTGGTTGAAAAAGCAATCTTGTGCTGCAACTACTAATGACATGAAAATCAACTGGCCAATGGTGTAATTTTAGTCTTTTTTTCATAGTTTTTCCTTGATAATTCATTGTTCCTTGCTCTGATTAGCTTGAAATCTTCATTGTAGATGGATCTAAAGTATATCTACCTATTGATCATAATTGCGAAGGTTAATCAGGCGAGGGTTGGCCTTGCGAGGGTTCTTTGTGCTATTTTATAGTAAAAAGCATCATATCTTGAGATCTACTAGGAATTGAGGAAGCTTCAGCAGGAGTGGTGAACCTTAGTTGCAACAGAAACTCAAAATCTTGGAGTCTGCAAAAGTTTTGGCTAAAATTAGCTCTTTCTGGATTTTTCGATCTCTCAAAGGGCCTCTTGAATTGTTTGGGAGCTCTCGCAGACTCGTCTGTAAGCTTGTCTCTAAGAGATCTAGCTTCAACAGGAGTGGCGAAGGTTATTGAGCAGTTTTGCAATTTTTTTCGTATTTTTTAACTTCTCTGAAAATTTGTTGGAAAGTAACTCTTGCAAGCTTCTGTGTAGGGCTGGGTCCTTAGGCTGCTGTCAGTCGTGCGAGGGCTAGCTTCTAGTGGTTTGTGAAAATCAAAATCTGACGGTGGTTTTTCTATCTTTTCCCTTCAAACATACAAATTTTTATGGTTTTTGTAGGCTTTTCGTTTAGGTGCTGATGTGTCAAGCCCTTAGAGGTTGTCTCAGGTCTCCTCTACCTCCAAACACCTCCTCTGCTAGCTTGAAATATATCAACAACCACAAAACAAGAAAATCCCTTCTAAACTATCCCAAAACCATCTCTAATACTCCAAAAGTAGCTAAAAACAACTAAACTAGTTAGTAGCAAGTATGTCTGACAATGACGAAGGTGAGCAGCCCCTCCGCCTGTCAAAAGGAGTTAGATCACTAGTATAGATGTCTAACTGTTATTAGTTGTAGATTAGTTGCCATTCTAACTCTAACACTACTTTAACTCGTCCACCTAACACATATACAAGATGTAAAGAGAGGGAGAGAAGAGAAATGAGGGAGGTGAGCCCATGTGCTTAAAGCAATAGTCTAATGGAAAAACATTAAAAAAATATCCCAATAACCATAGCCAAGTGGGAAGAACTTGAAACAATTCACAAAAAGAGCATTAGTGATGAAAGCAAAGCACATGAGGATGCTTCAATTGCCAAATTGGTAGAGTCTCCTCCTCTCTATTAAGCATGAAATTGGAGAACAAAAGGTGCCTTTTTATTCTTGGGGAGGCCCTTGCCCCTGTGCTTCGATTGGCTACTTCATTAAGGCAAGGATTGAAATCCTAGCCCTTTAGAGAAAACACAACTTGATCTATGGTGCACAAAGAAACACATTCTACCTACTACCAACTTGATTTTGACTACAACACAAAACTTAGCAACTTAGACTTTGGGCCTTCTAAATTGTTTTATTTACATGGACCAAGTCTATTTTATTCCATGGTACAATATTTTGCAACCAGTCATTGAGTTATGGTATTATGCTCGCAAGATGCCACGACCCTCGCACATTTTTTCTAGTTTTCTATTTCTGTCAAGACCACTTATTTATGTACAACTAACTCCCACAACAGAATGTAATTGAATATAGATATTAATAATCATAAATACATTCATGTGTCATTCTTGTGATTACATTTATGCATCATTCTCATCACATAAGTCTTTGCACTCATTTGAATCCAGGTCTAAATACAATCGTAGATTATCTATCGTGTTTCTTTGAGAATGTGATCTAGGCTCATATTCATCTTCCTCTTCTTCTATCTCATCCAAACATAGTGACCTCAAACACTCAAAATGGCTTCCTATCAAATACCACCATTTTTGGTCTAGTCGTTCTAGATGAAATATAATCTACAAGAAAATCACAAAATTGAATTAGTCTTATAAGATCAATAAATTTGACAAATTTATAGTAGAAGACAAATTCATGAGAATGTGGAGTTTCACTTGTTCGCAATGTTGTGGCAATACTAAGATGTCATCAGACTCTATCAATATATACATATAATTTGAGAAATCAACTGTAATCGTGACATTGATGACCAAAAACCATTTTACATCAAAAATGATATATTGTCGTTAGTCTCATAGTTGACTTTGTAAATACATTGCAAAGTGCCGACAATGTGCCGAAATCACATTTACGTCCCTCGCACTAGAATGATTATCTTGTTGAAAGTGGGCCATTATACCACAATCAAAGGTATGTCACTTGTTGTCAACCCTCTCAACATGACAATGATGTCCATATATGCCCACATGGCAGTGTATTTTTTATTGAAACAAAATAAAACAAAAAACATGTTCAAATAAAAATACTATTTTTTATATTAACTACAAAAATAAAATATCACAAAGACAATATTACGCTAACCTTCCATGCACATTAACCACGAGCAAATTCCCATTCTGATTTGGTCACTTCTTCTCCATTTTCCAATGCTTTTAACATCATATTAAGAGCCCATTCATGAGTGCATCGTGAAGGTAAAGATTCCAAGGACTCGTTTTCCAAATAATGGCTTGCCAATGCTCTTCTTCTTCTCCTATTGATATTTCTTTGTCGTTTCAATGCTATGTTTCTTTTTTGTTTGGCTTCTTGATACCTTGAGGTCCAGTTTAAGAAAAAAAAAAGTCTTTTTGCCACACCATTTTCCCGTGGCACTTCACTCTTAACACATTCATTTTAGTGTGCAAGATTCAAGTTGGTCTACATGGCCAATTGTGCTTATTAATTATATTATTGCTCCATGATTGAGTATAAAAATCAAACACTTGTTGTTAGCTTTATTGATCCTAGGAAAGTATAAGGCCAAGAACATGGACGTGTATCTTGCACCTTTGGTTGAAGAATTGTTCACTTTTTGGAACAATATTCATGTTTATGATATTTGAGACCTATACAACAAAGTAACTACATAACTATCTCGGATTAAGTGAATATTCAAGTACCAATGTATTGTCATATGAATCGGTTTTGTGAATGTTCAAGTAGATACTATGTCCTATGATATTTTGGTTTAAGTATATTGACTATGCTTATCTCATATATGTTTTGTGAACTATGTGGGTTTAATTACATTGGATTATTATGTTACATTTGTGGGCCATAGCACAAATAATAATAAAAAGTGACCTATGAAAATCATCGAAAATACTTGCCGCTTGATGACCCTTTTCAAAGTTGAACAAGCGCTTTTATGGAGGGAAAAGGGAGAACATGCTAACTAAACCACCATCCTCACACATGGGAGTAGCAGAATGGCATGATGAATGGCTTAAACATCACAATGTCAATTCCTCATGGGATGAATTAATCGACGATATGAAAATACTGTCCATTTTTCATAAATTACTCTATTGGATGGCTTTATTGATTAATCATCTTTTGGATCCTATGCACATATGTAAAAACATTGGTAAATAATAATTGTGGAACCACATCATCGGTAGAAAGGTTGACGAAGATGGTATTCAAAAACTATTAGCTAATCTAGAGTTGAAAGATATTATGAATCGTACACAAAAGGAATTCGATTCTTTGACAAAGAAAAAACCTACTAGATATATTTGGAAACATCTTCTAATTTAAAAAAAAAATTGATTAAATTCCTTCTTCAAACAAAAATGAATTCTGAATGGATGATTCAATTGGTCAAAACACGGAATGATTCAATTACTACAATTACCCTATTTTAAAACGTCTAATGAAAGTTTGAAAACAATTACCAAATGAAAGCATCAATAGGAACACAAGTTCTAACATGATGTACAAGTCACTATTTAATTCGTAGCATTGATTCTTAATCTTCATGAATTGCTTAGACAAATTTTGCTCGCACTTGATAGAAAACCAATTGAAATACAAATTACTATTGTTATGACTTATAGAAAAAAATTTGTTGAATAATGCCCTACTGCTGTCTATAGTAGATAACATTCTTTTTAATCCTCAAATTGGTAGGCTTTTCTTGAGTTGTGTTAGTTATTGTTTAACATTTTGAATATAGAGCTCGTACACATGTTCATTTGTTTCGACTAAATTATCCTACCCAAGAGTAGAGAGCATTGTAAAACAAATTTGAATTTTACTAAGAATTTAATAACATCATTATTGTTATTCGTGAAAAAAAAAATCATTGATTGTATATTGTATTCTATTTGCAGATTTTATTTTCCATTTGTTTCACTCCACTTTGCAAGGCATATCATTCATTATTTTTATTTGAAAACCCATTGAGAGAGCTTTGTAGAATATTTGAAATATTCTCAAAATGTTAGCATTTGTTAGAAAAAGTCAGTTGTTAGAAAGCCATCTATTTGATCAAGTGTAAGATGGCAAAAAGAGAGGTGGCAATTTTCCTCTCAATTTTACTAGGAGATTCGCCTTTCTCCCAAATGCCAATGCAATATGAAAAATAAAATTTGAAAAATTGCCATGGAATATTTCAAATATTCTACAAAGCTCGCACATTGTTCTTTCAAACAATAGTTTGTATGCTATATTTGTCGAATTTCAATCATGAAAATAACATACACAATTTTATGTTCAATTAAAGTTTTTCATGATTTAGTACATTTCTTTTTTCATATCCTTACAAATATAAAATACAATACGTTTTGAAAATAATTATAACTCTATTTTGTAAATTATATCGAAAAAAGAAAAACTATAAATTAAAATTGTCAATCATTTCACATTTGATAAGGCTAATCTTGAATTTTAGATCTAAGTAGACATAATAAAGAAATCATAATTGTGAATTCTCCTTTAGAGACAATGATTTTAAAATTTTGGCCAGGTTAACAATTGTATATAACTTATATTAGTCATATTTAAGGATGTTTACTGTTGCTTCTTAACTTTTAAATTACCCTTCATTGCATGAATATAAGTCATTTTAAAATTTATCTGTTATCTGAAAATGGTTGATTAGGTCTAATACTACATAATGCATCCTTAATTATTACTAAGAGAATAGAGTGACTTTTTGAGATCTCGTAACATACACTTCCAAAGCCTCTAGGCCAAAGGGCAAATGGCCATGGTTAGCATGTATTTACAACACAAACCCCTTATCTTTCTTTTCCTTCATGTTCTCTTTTCCTGCGAAAATGCACTATTTCAGGTACTGCAAATTGACCCAGTGCCGCAGTGCGCAGTGCTGGTGGGGCCGCACCCAAACCCCTTCTTCTTTTCCTTCTTCCGCGTCTGTCTACCACTTCTGTTTCTTCTTCTGCCTCTGCTTCATCAGAGTTCGAGCATTGCCGCTAACGAGCCGAGGATTACGCCTGCCAAGCTACAGCCCATCATGTCCGAGCGTGATAGGTTTAAGTGCTGCCATTGCCTTCTCTCGCCCTTCCTCTGCAATTGGGGGTTTTAATTGTCCCTCTTGCATCTCACCTCCTGTTGTTGTGTTCATTTGTTCCAATTTGTGAGACTAATATGGGAACTAGTGATGAGATTTTGCAATTGTGGTAGAATTTAGTGATTTGTTTGGATTATATTAGGGAGGAGCAAGCACAAGCACTCCGCCTGCTTCGTTTCAGCCACAATAGTACCCCAGAGGCAGCCGTGGGAAGTGCACACCAGCCTCGGTCTGGATGTAAATTGAAGCACCTTGTACAAGAATCCCAGATGGAATCAAATGTGGAAACCAAAAGAAAAGAAAAGAAAGACATAATTCAGATGAAAAGAGGCACGAGAGTGCAGAGGAAGCTGCAGAGCCAAGGCAAAGGGAGCGAACTCCAGATGGAATTGTCGACTTCGAAGCTTCATACGGTCTTGATGATGTTTTGGAACTGCTGACACCATAATCTGACGAATGTTTCTTTACAGACTCGTTTTGTATCCTTTTGTGAACATTATTATTAAACACCTTTGCATCGAATTCCAGACGTACAAACATATTTGCAAACTTGTTGCCAGTTTAAATATTCATGGTAGGATGTATTCTGAGAATCGTTATTTATAATTGTATTGTAAAATTTGATGTTGGAAATTTGAAGTTTGATGCGTATGTGAAGTTAGGCTGTCCTAAATCCACTATAAATATTAGCTTCTTAATCCAGGGTCTATTCAGGGGTTTGATTTCCCCATGAAGGCACTTTTTGATTTTCTTTCAAACTTTGCAAACAATTGCTGGCAATTGTGGGTTGTGTGGCAATGGACATGAACTCTAATGAAAGTCATCCTTGAAGAATTAGAACGGCAGACTAGTAGCAGTTTACAAAGATCTTGCTATTCCAACTGGTATTATAGGTCAATAGCTGATTAATTTTGTTTCGTTGTCAGCATGCTATGATCAGATATTGATCGCTTCAGACAAAACACACCAAATATTTTTCTTGTGCTCCCTGGTTGTGTTTCGCTTCTTGTTGTGTAAATTTTGGTAAAATAAGTCTTTTTGCCTGACCAGCGCACAAGGACTGCGGAAAGGCCGCCTTCTGTTGTACGGCCACTTCCAATTTTGTAATAGACAACGAATCATCTACTGAGACTTCTTGGAATGTGCTATGATGAGGAGTTATTAGGCTTGTATACTATCTTGTGGGATCCAATGAGGGCTATTCGCATGGATCTCAGGATGCAACATATATCTACTGTCAAGGCCATTTTAATGCATGAGCATAGGGTCAGTTACCTGTCTATCATAGTTTCGGTATCTTTCAATCCGGTTTGATGTATAAGGTGCACTTGTTTTATCACAAATCAAAATCAGCTCTCCATCCTGAACATGAATAGAAGACCGTAAGGAAATGCTAAGATTCTGTCTCTTTTATGTTGTTCATTTGATATTGATTCTTTACTTTTCTTATTGTGTGTATATTGTGTTCTAAGGTTACCTGTTGTCATCTTTAACCACTTGAATTGAATCTGTGAATTTTGATATTTTCCAATCTCACAAAGAAGTGCTTTGTTGTAGGGATAAGGATGCCAAGCTGATAATCTGAATATGGAGATGATTACTGTTGTGTTCAGGCTGTGCTTCCAGCTACCAAGTGTCACAACCAAATCGAACTTACGCCAACATTTCCTTCTGACATGAGTTGGTTTCTTTACTTGATATCTTCCGTAGATATGGTTTCATGTGCTTGCAATGATGAGCTTTGTGAATATACCAATGAAGGAGGTCCTAGTGATTGCTTTGATGGGCATTTGAACATAAAGCACATGAATTAAGCATCGGTTCACCATTTTCAAATGTACAAAGAACATACTAGGTCAGGAACTCCAGTTCCTCTCAACGCAGAGTTCGCAGGTTATTATGCTTTGCTTAAGATGGACAAACATCCTGATCATTTTGTGAGTAACTTTTGGCTTCCTACCTCAAGGTCGGGGAACTACATCATGCTGCAAATATACTTATGTATATATTATTGACTGCAAACTTACTTCCTGGATCATGTGGATGAACTTGTTTCAAAATATTATCTCATGGACCAGGTAGAACCAGCGGAACTGTCGATGGACCTGGCGAAGATGATATCTGCAATGAGAAATACTCCCAAAGTCTTATTTGGACGAGAAGTTACGAGGTAGCTTTCATCAAAAAACTCTCTGAATTTACTGTGCGAGTTTTTATGCACAACTTGCCTTTTGGATGCATTTTGATTGCAGCAGTCTACATATTTCTGTACGCCTGTTAAAATTGAATTTAGTGGCTAAAGAGTATGTAAACGTTATGGCATTGAGTTTACTATGAAAGGGTGGTTATATTATGATCATAGGTCTTGCAGAACATGAAATCACATTACCTTATTTCGGCAAGCCACCAAGATAACATACTTCCAGACTTGCTTTGTGCATGCTCACTTCTCAAAGTTATTTGAGTTTTGAAATTCAGGAAGTAGGAAAGTTTGTATAGTAATGTTGGAAATATGTTATGGCTAGAGATTCTTGCCTGCAGGTTGTTTAGTTCTAGACAGTTTCAATGACCTTATTCATGCTCGCATTTCTCAATGTAGTTTTCTGCACATGCACTAGCATTTCTTCACAGTGGGTTACAGAAGAACCAAGGAATTCCAACTATACAAATTGCAGAGTGGATAGAAATGGAGTATCTATAGTGCTTTTTGTGTGCTTGCAGGTAGTTCTATCGAAAGCTTTTGAAGTAAAACTGTTTGGCATGCAGTTCACTGTTATCACACTCTCAGATCTCTATGGTTCACATAATATGGAGAGGATATTTAAGATCTTCTTGATCATCACCACTTTTCTGTTCGACAATTTGAAGAAGCTCATATGGTAAATGAGGCCTCTTTTCTTTATAGTCACATGAGCACCAAGATCTCCATTGGTTATCTCAAAATGTTCAACGACGGTTGTTGTTAATGATATCAAATTCCGAGGCCATATCACAGAGATCGAGAGCTTTTCAAATAACAGAACTTCAGCAAATGCAAGCGAGAGGCTTGGTAGTGCAGCAAGATCATGGAGGGACATTCGGGGTGGTGGTTTTGTGATACCTGAAGAGGAGATGCCTGACCATAAAAAGGAAGAGCAACGTAGTGAGGAGCCAGTGTCTGATAAAGATTCAGAGATGCAGGTTGATGATACAATGTACACAGAGCTTAACTATGATGAGATTGAAGATTGACCATCAAACATATTTTTAAATCAAGAAATGGGAAACTATCTTAAAAGTGAGAAAGTCATGAGAGCAGTGTCATTGGCTCGAAGCGCACACCAGAATGAGCCACACACATTTAGAAAGTGCAAGATGGAGTTGCAGTTTGAGCCCGAGGAACAGGAGACACAAACACTAAAAAAGTGGAGAATCATTGAAAATGCAAAAAAATTCAAAGGCTCACAAAGTACCGCAGGAAGCTGAAGATGTAATCCATGTTGCCACTATTTCTGCAAAGATGGAAGGTACCAATAGTCTGGCACACTTGCAGGAAGACGAGAATGTGCAAACTGTCCACAATGCTAACGCAATGGATGGGAGAATACAGTTTTGGCTTTAGGTGTTTTGTTGCCATAAGTTCTAGGTAATGTAATGATTGGCAGTTATTAAATGCCTAGAAGCTAAGTAGTGGTAACTTATTATTCTACAGGAGGTGGAGGCTAAGAGCGTCTGATAGTACACAGGGTAAGTGTCATAAGAAAAAGAGGGCAGGAGCAACATTGTGTCGGTTAGCAGTGGGTCCGTCTCTAAGAGAAACTTTAGGGGTATGTGTAGCTCCGCTTATTGCATGTTTTCTTTTGTCTCTTGGAAATCGCTTATTGCATGTTTTCTTTTGTCTCTTGGAAATCACTTGGTAGATGTTTGCACCCCTTTTGTTGCTTTACTTTGTTAGTTCTGTGTGATTTCAGTGTATTGCCAATGAAAAGAATATAAATGCTGCAGCCAGGGGTACAGTTAGGATTTAGACTTTTATTTGAATGAGATCGTTGAAAAGAGAAACATCAAATCAAATCAAATGTGGACAGCTGGATGTGCCTTCCTTAGTGGCACAAATATTAAACGGCAAGAAACCTCAGGCTAGGTGTCTTTGTTGAAAATTGTTGGCTTGTTCAATATCACATGATAACTATTCGAGCTCTGAGATCAAAAACCATCTTGAGAACTTGGTTGGTGAATGGATGAAATTTAAGCTTTTCAATGGCAGACAGGCACAGGGGAATATGCAAAAGGCCTTTCATCATCGATCAGAAATTTGCTGTAACAATCAATGTGACAAGAGTGCAGTTTGGATCTGAAAGTGGTGGAAAGATAGTTTAAGTGTAACAAGTAATGTGATAAGTGTCAGTTTGATCTGAAAGTGGTGAAAAGCTGTTTCTGTGGTGCATTGTTCAAGAGCTTGGATCCATCAATAAGAGGCCAAAAGATGAAGCGGTATCGATAGTCTAAGTGGTCTATTGTTTCTGCCACTCAATAGTTACCCATTGATGAGGAGTGCACAAGATTGCATGCTATGGTTGAAAGCATCCTGTCTGTGGCAGCCACCTTCTCCCTTCTTATACTCACGACTCGAGCATCTTTGAGTGGAAAATGGCTCTGCTCCTGAGCACATATTCAAGCCAACCGTAGGATATTTTGCAACAATCATAAAGCTGGACAAATTGGATAAAGCGAAGATCAGCTGCTGGTTAATTCTGCCCGTAATGAACCACGAGGAGTTATCAACTGAAAACAATCCAAGTTTGTTAAGTGGAAGAAATGGTCATCTCTCAAATCTTCTAAAGCGTGCAGACAATGTGGACGAGAACATAAAATTAATACAGTGGCTAGCTAGCAAGGCAATAGCAGGCAATTCTGTACATATTCGTGATCTTGTCTTGGAACACTTGGAACCACAACCTTTTGTCTCGAGAATCGACCCCTGTGCAACCTGTGATTTACCTCATTTGACCCAACGTGCATCTACTAAAGGAGATCTTTGTTGGGAGATGAACCATCTCTTTCTATAAAAATTAGTTCCACAATAATAGCTGATTCAATTGTTTTGAAAATATGGTCAACTACACTATGGGATTTTGCCATGAACTTCCTATATAAATGTGTTTCTGCTATTTCCAATTCAATATGCTACTTTTCTTCTGAATATCTTTGAGTTTTTGAGAACATTTCTCTCTCTTTTGATCGACAAAGCACTTTAATCTTTCCATAAACAAACACGTAGTTTTGCTTCTTTTACCTATCTTAGCCATTCTGCAAGGGGAACGTACACTTGCCGTTGAGGAGTTTCATGCTTTTGCCCAATTTGTAGTTTGTTTTCATCACCCACAAAGATGAAATGCTTTGTGAGAGACCTGAGGTTTCATAAATGCAAAGTGTTGGATCTTTCTACATAGGGCAGGCATCATTCTCTGAAGTTTCAGTGGTAGAAGAGGGCGAGTTTGCTTGTAGGATCCACCTGCAAGAGGCCGTGATCAGCCGTGGTAGGAGGAGCGATTTCTGATTGATTAATCCAGTTTAGAGAGGAGGGCAGGCTGCAGCCATCGCACCCCTCTCTCTCTCTGCCCCCACTCGTGAGCCCAACGTAAAGGGTTCGCTAACGATCTAGAGTGCGTGATGCACAGAAAAATCAGGATCTTCGATCAACGGTGTAGATCGACCTGGAAAAACCTTAGATTTACCGTTGGATGTGCGTGGGTCCACTTTCTTTGTTTTCTGAAGAACTGAAGGGCAAAACTGAAGTTTGTGAAACAGCTCCAAACGCCAATAGTCAAGTTTGAGGGCTTTTCAACTTCAAGGTGAAAAATAGGGACTTTTTTGTATTAGAACAACATGCCATTTTTTACTATTTTGAACATTTCTTGGCCATTTTGAAGCCAAATTGGAAGGACAAAAAGCTACGTAATTTTCAATGACACAGCTCCAACAAAGCGTTGATTCCGATTGGGAGACCACTTAATTTGCTATTCAAACTTCACCGGATGTAGTCGGTGTTAGATTGCATCTAGTGAGAGAAAAGGCTTGTCATTTCGTCATCGTGTGACCAAATTTGGGGCTGTAAAATTTGGTTGGTTATGAAACAAAGGCGAACAACTAAAGTTTTTCATGTATTCATATTGACTTGAGTGTCATTTGGCTTATTTCAGCAGTTTAGCAATTTTTTAAGCGGCTACATGGGAGTATGCCAATCTATTTAGAACAGGGTGAGAAAGGTGTATTAACACTACTCATTTAAATTTAGGCAACAATATGCTTTCAGTTGGTTGTATCACAAACAATGACATGAAATGAGAGTTTTATAAGGACAAGTTCCTTATAAAGGACGTGAAGAAGAATTTCAAGGTGATTGCAAGAGGAATACAAGGAGATGGGAAGTTGTACAAGCTTCAATCAGTTGTAGATCAGCAGACATTGAATTGCGGAGACTTGTTGAGAGTCGAGCAAAAGGATTAAGGTCTTAGAAGCGACAAAGGTGGTGAGTATAGTTTAGTCGCTTTTGAGAACTTTTGCAAAGAACATGGCATCAGAAGGTAACTTACCACCACATACACGCCACAATAGAATGGAGTGGTTGAAAAAAGAACATGAACTTAGTGGAATGTGCCACGAGTATGATGAAAGCCAAGGGTTTGACTAACTCATATTGGGCCAAAGCTGTAAACACATCAACGTACTTACAGAACACATCTCCTACCAAAGCTTTGGATAAAAAGACATATGAAGAGATGTGTATAGGCATCAACCTGCATGTCACATTTGACGATCTTTGGATGCATGAAGTACACACATGTACTTGATTAGAAAAGACATACATATGATTCGAAGTGGACAAAATGCGTTATCTGTTGGATATGCTACCAAGGAGAAAGCTTACAATCTGCAAACCAAGAAGATCATTGTGAGCAAGGATGTGATTTTTATGAGCATGTTGCTTCACAAAAGGTGTAAAATCCGAAGCCAAAATCAACCGCAGGTGTTGGATTTTGACAAGGGCTTGCCTGAAGAAGATGACAATCATTCACAAATGAAAAAAGAAAAGAAAAAGATCCATGAAGAAGTAAACCTCAACCGACTTGCGTACCTTTGGAGAGATGGATGGATCCGATCATGCATAGTCAAGTGAGGAAGGGAAAAAAAGATTCTATGAAAAAGAAAGATTGCAAGTACCAATCCAAGAGTCAACTTTGCCCTCATGACTTTAGAAACTAAGAACTTACGAGGAAGCGTCTCAAAAGAAAGATGCATCCTAGTAAGTTATTGGTTTTACACTTGGCTCAACAACTATCTCATGGGTGGATAATAAATAACCCATTGTTGCACTCTCTTCGGTGGGTGGCTAAGAAAGATGCATCCTAGTACGTTATTGGTTGTTACACTTGGCTCAACAACTATCTCATGGGTGGATAATAAATAACCCATTATTGCACTCTCTTTCGTGGGTGGATAAGAAATAACCCACTGTTTCACTCTCATCCATGGCAGCAGAATATAGAGCAGTGGCAAATGCAGCTAGTGAATGCACGTGGCTTCATAGACTCCTTGTTGATTGCAAGGAATAGCAAGGCAAAGCAACTCCCATACACTGCGACAATGCTTTGGAGTTGTGAATGATGTTTGTATGTTATCCATTGAACCTATATATGAATCTTATGCAAGTTACAAGGTAGGAACAATGTGGGGATGTATTGGGTCCTTCACTCTCTACATAGTTTTTTCAATTATTCATCATGAATAGCCTATACACAAAAACATTATTTTGTCATTGAATATCTGTGTCCATTCATGATTCTGTTTTATGATTTGTTAAAAAGGCTATGAAAGAACCATTTTGGAGTAAACAAAGACATCAATTATGGAGCTTTTATAGTGGAAAATTATTGAAGCCTTTAGAAGATGAGTAGTAACTAATCATAGTCATTTCAAATCCAATTAGGTGTTTGAAACTTATCTAAAGGTTAGCTCGTCTAGTTTTTAAAATGTAATTTCTTTGTACATGCAATTGTTAAGCCAGGCCAACTCTATAAGAAAACGTCAAAATAAGGAAAAATAGTAGGTGAAGAACCTCGGTGTACCCGACTTTACAACATGAGTAAATTCAATTATTGTTGTCAAATGAGCAGTATGTGACATACTTGAAATACGCTAATTTCCATAAAATGCATAATCCAATCTTGGGAAAGTCCATTGTATGAATGCACCCGTTATTTTACATGTTAAAAGAGCCCTTCCAAATAAATCATCTACTTCATTCCTTCTCACAACATTTGGAGATTTTTTAAATACAATAGTATCTATATGTATTTATTGGTTTTGAGAATCCCTTCCCAAGGGTAGAGCATAAAGACTAGGATATATAAATTATTGAGAAAAAAAAATTGAAAGGCTTCACTCAATGATGAAAAAAGTCTCATGAATTTTTTATTCTAGACCTGAAAAGAACTACTGTGGTACCATCATAATTTGTAACTCTCAAGTCTATATGGATAAAGTATAGTCAATCTATAATCCATAGCAAATGATCATTTCCTTGTGTGTGCACCTATCTTTGCCAAAGTATCAATAATATCACTATGAACCTAAAGAAAATTCAATTGGCTTGGTTCTCAATAGGAGTGACAAGCAGTAGCTTCTGAATATCTTCTCTAGCAATCTCCATGATAACAAGAGCAACCCTATACAAGAATAACAACAGAAGAATGTGGAGTCGCAAGAAAACATGAAGCAATAAAAAAAAATGTCAGAATTGAATGAAGCAAGAATTTTAAAGTGAAATATAACACACCTTTTGGGCCTAGATTGAAAAAAATGATACTTTTACAACCACTTTCAAAAAGTTGAAATGTAAAATCGATTCATAATTTTATAATTTCAATAAAACATAGAGTCACATCACATAATGGTTTTATTATGAGTTTCCTATAGATTTTGCTAAAAATTCTGTTGTCCCTTTTCAACCCAATTTAAGTTTCAACGTTATGGTATTTGTTCTGGGCGTCAATCCAAAAGTAAAATTCTATCATCTACAAAAACCTTTATAGAGACTAAGAATGATTACCCTCAAGAATGTACTTTTCCGTCCATTGTCAACTCCCAACATTGAACATTAAAGAGCTCAAGTTTTGGTATCCAACATGTACAATGATTGGGTTGGTTTTGTGGCTAACTAAATGGATAGTGTTAAGTTTCGAGTATATAGGAGGAAACTTGTATCAATCACATCCCTCTAAAAGTTGCTGAATGTTACCCTAGAATTTCAAATAACAAAGTATAAATCAACAGCAAACACTTTTGTAAGTTTGCATCAATAGTTAAAACTTAAAATATATTCATAAACCGGTAACAAATCATTTTCGACTTTAGTTGTTGGAAAAACATTCTATAGCCTCATCAAGTATGTTTTCATGATAAAAATCAGACATGAAAAATTCTTCATATACAGCAATGGTTTGCTTATTTTCCTTGATCATACGGAAAATAAAACAGGGAAGCCAAGGCTTTTTTCAAATTCATCTTGCTTTTGAGCCATGCTTGCTCTTATGAAGCACATATACATCTGGAGCATGCTCACCATTTAAGTGCAACAATCTGGTCTGATATGTGATCTCGAACAAGTAGGCCCACTTTGGAATTACCTCACAGCCGGTATCAGTACAATTTAGTATACTAGACTTCTCAAAAATCCATTTTACCTGCTGACCAGCTTCCTTCCCCAATTTCTCCTAATTAACCCATGCACTGTGGCAATGTATATAGATTATGACCTTTTGATTTTGGATTTCATCAATGATTCCACATTTTGACGGTGCCTTATTTATCAATGGTAGGAAATTAGTAGTTTCAAACTTGGAACAATGCCCAAGAGTAAGGTTTGGAAAAAGCAGGAACATTTCAGGTGCAATGTAGCAGGCTCATTTCAGCCAGCAGAAGGCAAATGGGCATGTAACAAATCTCTTTCAGCCCCCTCAGAGACATCTCCAAGTTCAGGTGGAGGCCAGTGAGGAATAGTTGTAGCGGCAGATAGTTTGATCTCCTTTATTTCATTCTGTAACGACGGGTTGAAAATTGCCTATGCAGCTCTCAGGTGTGACATTGGATGGATGCATAGTCAGTAGCAATCTCAAATGTGGAACTAAGTGTTCCAAGACAAGATCCTGAACATTCACATGATGCACATATGGTGCTGCAGGTGCCTTGCTAGCTAGCAACTGCTTTACAGGATTGCCCAAATTCATGGAAACTTGGTCCATATTATCTGCATGCTTTGGAAGATTCGAGACATGGAAATCCCTGTTACGTAACAAACTTGGATTGTTTTCAGTTGATAACTCCTCGTGGTTCATTACGGGCAGAATTGACTAGTAGCTGACCTTCACTTTATCCAATTCGTCCAGCTGTAAGATTGTTGCAAAATATCCTACGGTTGGCTTGAATATGTGCTCAGGAGCAAACCATTCCTCTCAAACAGATGCTCAAGTCGTGAGTTTATATAAGAAGGGGAAGGCGGCTGCCAGATGGGATGCTTTCAACCATAGCATGCAATCTTGTGCAATCCTCATCAATGGGTAAACTATTGAGTGGCAGAAACAGTAGACCACTTGCACCATCCATACCCGCTTCATCTTTTGGCCTCTTATTGATGAATCCAAGCTCTTGAGCAATGCACCACAGAAACAGCTTTTCACCACTTTCAGATCCAAACTGACACTCTTATCACATTATTTGTTACAGCAATTTCTGACCGATGATGACAGGACTTTTGCATATTCCCCTGTACCTGTCTGCCATTGAAAAGCTTAAATTTCAACCATTCACCAACCAATTTCTTAAGATAGTCTTTGATCTCAGGGCTCGAATAGTTATCATGTGATCTTGAACAAACTGCCAACTTTCAACCACCTAGCCTGAGGATTCTTGCCGTTTAATGTTTGTGCCACCAGGAAAGGCACATACAGCTGTCCAGATTTTATTAATTTGATATTTATCTTTTCAATGATCTCGTTCAAATAAAAGTCTGAATCCGTAACTGTACCCCTGGCTGCAGCATTTGTATTCTTTTCATTGTCAATACACTGAAATCACACAACTAAAAACGAAAACAACAAAAGGGCTGCAAAGAATCTATCAAGTGATATCCAAGAGACAAAAAAAAACATGCAATAAGATCTACTTATAACCTATGAATTCTCTTAGAGAAGGACCCACTCCTATATATTATCAGACGCTCTTAGCCTCCACCCCCTGTAGAATAATAAGTTGCCACTACCCAGCTTCTAAGCATACAATAAATGCCAATCATTACATCAGCTAAAACTTATGGCAACACACAATACTTAAAGCCAAAACCGTATTCTCCCATCCATTGCCTTAGCAGTGTGGAGAGTTTGCACATTCTCATCTTCCTGCAAATGCGCTATAGTATTAGTACCTTCCATCTTTGCACAAATAGTAGCAACATTGATTACATCTTGACATTCCTGCAGTATTTTGTGAGCCTTTAAATTTTTTTGCGTTGTCAATAATTTCCCACTTTTAAGTGTTTATGTGTCTCTTGTGCCTCGGGCTCAAATTGCAACTCCATGTTGCACTTTCTTAATGTGTGGCTCATTCTGGTGCTCGCTTCGAGCTCATGACACTGCTCTCATGACTTTCTCAATTTCAAGATAACTTCCCATTTCTTGATTCAAAAATATGTTAGCTGGTCGATCTTCATCCTCAGCATAGTTAAGCTCTGTGTACATTGTGTCATCAACCTGCATCTCAGAATCTTTATCAGATACTGGCTCCTCACTCTGTTCTTCTTCCTCTTCATAGTCAGGCATGTCCTCTTCAGGTATTACAAAACCACCACCCTGAATATCCCTCCATGATCTTGCAGCACTACCAAGCCTCTCTCTTGCATTTTCTGAAGCTCTATCATTTGAAAGGCTCTTGATCTCTGTGACATGGCCTTGGAATTTGACATCATTAACAACCATCGTTGAACATTTTGAGATAACCAATGAAGATATTCGTGTTGGATCATTTCTGTGACTATTAAGAAAAGGGCCCTCCTTCACCATATAAGGTTCTTCAAATTGTCAAAAGCCGTGACGATCAAGAAGCTCTTCGATATCCTTTCCCTATCATGCCAACCATTGAGATCTTAGGGAGTGATGACAGTGAAATGCATGCCAAACAGTTTTACTTCAATAGTTTCTGTTTAAACTAACTGCAAAAAAACAAAAAGCACCATAGATACCTCCATTCCAAAGCAGTCTGCAATTTGTATAGTTGGAATTCCTTGGTTCTTCTGTAACCTACTGTGAACAGAAGCTCATGCATGTGTATGAAGCTGCATTGAGAAAATGCAGGTATGAATATGGTTACAGAAACAGTCCAGAACTAACCAACCTGCAGGCAAGAATATATAGCCATAACATATATATAATACTACAGTATACATTTCCATACTTCCCAAATTTCAAAAGTCAAGTACCTTTGACAAGCGAGCATGGATAAGGCAAGCTTGCAAGTATGCTGCCTTTCTGGCTAGCTGACAGAAGGCAGTGTAATTTCCTGTTCTGCAAGACCCATAATCATAATAAAAATCAACCTTCAAAGGTAAGCTCAATGGCATAGCGTTTCCAAGCTCTTTAGCAACTAAATTCAATTTTAGCAGGTGTACAGAAATTTTAGTAAGCCTTAATCAAAATGCAACCAAACAGCAAGTTATCGTCACAGATTCAATTCAAAGAATTTTTTGATGAATGCTACCTCGCTCCATCTCGATAAATAGGATTTCAGAACTATTTCTCATTGCCAGATTCATCCCAGGTCCATCGACGGTTCTGCTGGTTCTACATAGTCCAATCAATAATATATACATAAGTATACTTGCAGCATGATGTAGTTCCCCGAACTTGAGGTTGGAACCCAAAAGTTACTCACAAAATGATCAGGATGTTTGTCCATCTTAATTAAAGAAAAATAACCTGCAAACTCTGCCTCGAGACGAACTGGAGTTTCTCGCCTAGTATGTTCATTGTACATTTGAAAATGGTCAACCGTTGTCTAATTCATCTGCTCTATGTTCAAATGCCCATCAAACCATTCACTAGGACCTCCTTCATTGGTATATTCACAGAGCTCGTGCATTGCAAGTACATGAAACCAAATCTATGTAGGATATCACATATAGAAACCAACTCAAGTCAGAAAGAAATGTTGGTGTAAGTTCAATTTCATTCTGATACTTGGTAGCTGGAAGCACAGTCTCAACACAATAGTAATCATCTCCATACTCAGATTATCAGCTTGGCATCCTCATCCCTACAACAAGGTACTTCTTTGTGAGATTGGAACTTATCAAAATTCACAGATTCAGTTTAAGTGGTTACAGATGACGACAACAGGTAACCCTAGAACAGAATATAGACACAATAAAAAAAGTAAAGAATCCATATCACATTTCCTTAGTGTTTTCTATGCATGTTCAGAATGGAGAGCTAATTGTGGTTTGTGATATAACTCGCATGGCATCTTACATATCTTGTACCCAGCAGAACAAGTGCACCTTATACATCAAACTGGATTGACAGGTAAGGAAACTATGATATTGATAGGTAACTGACCATATGCTCATCGACTAAAATGGCCCCGAGAGTAGATATATGTTGCATCTTGAGATCCATGCGAATAGCCCTCATTGGATCTGACAAGATATTATACAAGCCTAATAACTCCTCATCATAGCACATTCCAAGAAGTCTCAGTAGATGATTCGTTGTCTTTTGCAGAACCGGAAGTGGCCATATCAGAGAAGGCAGCCTCTCTGCGTCCTTGTCCTTGTCAAAAAGACATACCGCAAAGCTATTTTACCAGAAATTTACAAACAAAAACACACAAAACACAATCAGGGAGCAAAAGAAAAATATTTGGTGTCTTTTGTCCAAAATGATCAATATGTGAACCTAGCATGCTAACAATGAAACAAATTTAATCAGCTCTTGACCTGTAATACCAGATGCAATAGCAAGACTTTTCTGAACTGTTATTTTGCTTTCCCCTTCTTCACACCAAGGTTTTTACTAGTCTGTTTCTTTTCTTTTCTCGTTGTAAGGGCTCAAATCTGTGCAAATCACCTTTTTGTTCCCTTTCCTGCCGTTTCTGATTCTGCAAGCATGCTTTTTATTAGAGTTCACATCCATTCCCACAACCCTTCGTCCACCATAACTGCCAGCAATTATCTGCAACCTTCAAACTTTGCAAGCGCATCTTGCAAGCTTGAAAGAAAGCCAAAAAGTGCTTTCATGGGTTAAAATACCCTAAAAATACCCTGGATTAACAAGGTAATATCTAGAACGGATTTAGGACAGCCTAACTTCACATACGCACCTAACTTCACATACGCATCAAATTTCAGATTTTCAACATCATAGTGTACGATAAAATTATAAATAATGATTCACCATGAATATTTAAATTGGTAACAAGTTTCCAAATGTGTATGCAAGTTTGGAGTTTGATGCAAAGGTGTTTGACAATAATGTTCACAATAGGATACAAAAGGAGTCTGTAGAGACACATTTTTCAGATTAGGGTGTCAGAAGTTGCAAAACCCCAAGGTCACATATCTGGACAATTGCCAAGGATGAGCTCGGCCAAGCTCCAATCCTTTTCATCAGCAAGACCATCTGAGGCTTCGAAGTCGGCAATTCCATCTGGAGTTCGCTCCCTTTGCCTGGGCTCTGTAACTTCCTCTGCATTGTCGTGCCTCTTTTCATCTGAATTACGCCTTTTCTTTCTTTTTCTTTGTTTCCACATTTGATTCCACCTGGGATTCCTGTAAAAGGTGCTTTAGTTTACATCCAGTCCGAGGCTGGTTTGCACTTCCCACGGCTGCCTCTGGGGTAAGAGTGTGGTTGGAACGAAGCAGGAGGCGTGCTTTTGCTTGCTCCTCCCTAATATAATCCGAACAAATCACTAAATTCTACCACAATTGCAAAATCTCATAACTATTGCCCCTATTAGTCTCACTAATGGGAAACAAATCAACACAGGAGGTGAGATGAAAGAGGGAAAATAATTGCACAGGAAGGGCAAGAGAAGGCAATGGCAGCAGTTAAACCTATCACGCTCGGACATCATGGGCTGTAGCCTGGCAGGCCTAATGTTTGGCTGTCCCCTTCGCGCAAAGGAGACAAACACTAGATTGGGTCGAATTTTGCCGCATTTCAGGTGCCACAAAAATCTTCCATCAGCCACAGAAGGTTCAAAAGTGGTAGAAGAGCAGCAGAAGAACCCCGTCCAAAAACTGAAAGCCAAGGACCTGATCGTCCGAAATTGGTGAACTCAACCGGGCTTCCTCTACCAGCATTTGCAGCAGGCGCCATGCCGATGCAGCAGCGACAACTCCTGATTGCTCCATTTATTACTTATCCTTCACCGTCAACGCGCCCCTCGCAGCTTCATCAGCAAAGCAGCAGCAGCAGCGGCAGCGCAAGCAAAAGAAGAAGAGTATGTTGTTTTTTAATGCAAAGCTTGTAAATTGAACTTGGGTGGGTTGGGTCTTTCATAAATTGATACCAAACAAAATCTATGGGCAAGAAAGCTCGAGCTCAAGCTGAACTATGATGGTGCTTTTTGGTTTTGTAGGGATGGTGCTTTTTGGTGAGCTTGGACCACACTTGGAGGAACTTGGCGAGGTTGGAGGTTGGTGAGTTTGATTTATTTTTTTTGTATTGTGTGATTGTGTGTGTGTGTGTGTGTGTACTAATACTTTGCAAGTAATCAAACCAAATAAAACTAATTCAAGCAAGTAAATTGCAAGCAATCAATTGAAAATGATGCACAAATGAAAATGAAAGTCATGCCAAAAAGCGATGAGTAACAGACAGGAAACAGAATGTAAACGATGCGAGCTCTGAAGATCTTTGTGAAAGATATGAGCCAAATTCGAATATTTTAACAACTAGCATCGTTTGCAGATTATTAAGTAATAACTTTGTGTTGTTAACTAATATACGTAGGAACTCTAACAATTGACTTTTTACCATAAGAAAATATCATGAAAAGACGACCAGTGTCGATGTCCAACCAATCTGTATCGAGTTTCAACTTCTATCATGAATCTATGTCTTTTCTTATAAATCGATTATTGCCGAATTTGTCTTTGATTGATCTATGTGATTGCTAATATGATTAGTATAGTCCTATCTAGGCACTTACCTATAGATTATAATATGCTATGAAAATGTATTTTGAATTCGAAATTTATATGCATGTATTAACAATCTGAAAGCATATAGTTAGCCACAGACCTTAGAGTTGTAATTAGTTACTGATATTTCTTAATATATATCAAAACTCTAGGAATTCATTTAATATTTCAACAAACTACTTTTTTCAATTTAAATCTATAAAAACATAAAAAAAAAAAACCAGCGCTGACTTTTAAACACTTTGTAGCAAGTTTTAAAACTTTTCTCATGACTCAGTTTTTTCTTTAATGGATTTATCATTTAATTATTCAATTTGTTTCTGATTAATATGTGTAACTACAAATATGATTAGTATAACCCTATCTAACAATTTGGCTATACATTGCAATATATTATGAAAATGTAATTGGAGCTTTATAGATTACAAAATGGCTGACATTGTCATGCTAATATTTTAAAATTATTTATTATTTTTTCTCGGATTAGCTCTCTTATCATAGCCAGAACACGAAACACATGTTTTGGTATCTAATAATTAGCTTATGAATGCTATAATAGATGCTACAAATGTGAAAATTCACATGTGTGGATTTTTCCCTTTCATAGGGTCCATTTTCAATCTTATCTCAACGACACTTTCCAATCTAAAGGCCCACAATCTTCTCATCGAGACCGTTGATCTTGAACCTTCACAATCTAGCGGCTGCGCATGATTAGGCACGCTGAAAAGGGCTTGTCCAGCCGCTGGTACCCTTCCTTACACTACATGCACCTCCTCGTTGGCCGCGCACGAGCTCCTGCGAGCTCCCATCCTCCTCTCTCTTCATGCTTTTCTCCATACCTATGGCAGAAGGGTTTCAACTACCGCAAAGAATTGATCCATCGTGCTCTCTCCTGGCCACGGCTACTCACGGCCTCCTGGCTACTGAATCCCCTCACTAGGGCGCCCTCGTGTACAAGTTTACAGCTTCAAAAAAGCTTGCCTCCAGAGAGAGATCCACTCGTTTTTCTCATAAAACCCTTGCCTTGTGAAAGAGAAAGATTTCTTGGGCATTTCTCAGACTTCTGCTGAGATTTTTCTTGCAGCTACCTGCCTCACAGAGGTCGCCCTACCTCAAGGCATTTGATGCAATTTACAGCTCTGAAATTGGTGCGGTATTGACTCCAAACAGTCTGATTTCCCAGAAATCCGTCAACACCCCACAAAACTGGATATTTCTCAAATTTCCTCCGTTTTCAACCCAATTTGCTCTTGTAAATTGCCATGGCTCTCCATCACTGCTCTTTGCATTCTTATGCAAGTCCTGTTGCACCAAATGGCTGTCCACATAGTGAATAACGTAGCCAACACCGATGATTTTTCTAAAATCACCGAAACTACAAGTTTTTCAGTGAATCCTCTCCGGAATCCACCTACGACGATCGTTCGGATCTTCCCCGAAGCTCCGATCGAAGGAACTTTACTGTCTCCTGCCATCCAGACTGCTGATACCCCATATGGAGTCCTCTCTCCTGAGACGCTCAGAGCACTATTTCTCCTGGTGAAAGACGCTATCCCATAGCTTCACCGAATCGTGCATTCTTGCATCACCTTGACGCTTTGATACCAAGTTGAAATTCTGATAAAATCTAGTGCAGTATGTAAATCACATCACACAATCACCATAGCCACTCCTCACAAGCTCTCAAAGATGGCACATCAAAAGTTGTGTATATTACAAAGAACACTGTACATATAGGAAATACAACCTGCATGAAAAAGACAGGTGTCCTAAAATTGGCCTACCACCTGCCAAAACTAAGGTTGGGCCCAGTATGGCCAAATTCGACCGAAAAACTTGGGACATGCCCCCAAGTATAGCATACACTGTATATAACTCTGTACAGGCTAACTTTTCCTACATGTGGCTACTCGGCTAACCCAAGTAGTCGGCTACGGAATCAGTGCCCGATCAATATATCCTAACGGGTCACGTCCTGAACACAACTGAATACAACAAATCTAATTAACTATACACTAATTACAATATTACATTTAGAGCTTACATAAAATGTATATCAGATTAATTTTGATTTCTAACTTCCAATAAGTAGGAACCCATGGATGCCATCAAAAGTAGTGAAGACTCGTTGTAATAATTTGCTACTCAGACATGTGTGAGGAACATCAAATTTCATTCCTATAGTTCTCTCTCATGTTTGGTCCAAAATCTATACATAATAGCTTGTTTGAAAGCTAGATTTGTCTAGTTTTTGTAGCAATTTGTTTCAATCCATTTGGTTTAGCCAATCAGAATTAAAAAGATTTTGTAGAGGATTAGGTAGGGCACCTAGACCTGTTTGGACACTTTGGTTTGATTCATATCTTGCTACTTTTGACCAAAAATTCAAGAAGAGGCTTGCCAATCCCATCTATTTGAGATCTAGTCATTATTTTGAGGTCATAGCCACATTGTTTCTGACAATTTCATTGTATTAGACTGATGTGTGGATTCTTTGAGTGTTTCACATGTGCCAAAGATAGTTTGAACAAAAGTTTGCCTATAGTCCATCAATTGATGAGAGGTTGATCTAGTTTGAGAGAGATTGGTAGAGCTAGTGAGATCCATCTCACATTTTGTTGCAAGATCTTGCATAGGAGTTGGTATTACACCTTTCAAGGATCCTATAGTGAGAGAGAAGCAACATTTATTGTCTTTCATATAGTACCTATTCAGACTCAATCAATGTGATATTGATCTCTTTTGATCCAACAATTAACAAAATAGCTAGGAAGATTCAATCAACACTCTCTAGATCTAGATTTTCATGAACATTTTGAAACTATGGATGATAGATGCATTAAACACTTAGGTAGGCTCTGATACCATGTGAAAATTCACACGTGTGAGAATGTCCTAATATGTGAAATTGATCTCCTAAGCAATGCTTTTGAACTTTAGATCAACTATTGATTGAAAACCAAGATCAATGTCAAATTCTAAAGCAAAGAGGCAAATCTACATGCATACATTCATAACCAAAGGTGTTTCACACATGTGGAAAAGCTTCATGAAAAACCTAAAACAAAATAAGCTCCTCTCCTCGAGTAGAGAGAGAATAGACCAATTTTGCCTTTTGGTAGAGAGAGAAAGAAATACACACCAAATCGAGAGATCTCCAAATTGAGTAAAAGCTTCATGAAAGACCTAAGACAAAATAAGCTCCTCTTCTCAAGTAGAGATAGAATATACCAATTTTGCCTTTTGGTAGAGAGAGAAGAAAATACACACAAAATTGAGAGATCTCCAAATTGACTAAAAGACTCATGGAGATCCATGCTTCAATCCTATTGGACCCCTTAAACATAGCCTCTCTAACCCTATTGGATGAGTGATGCAACATCCCTTACTTTTGATTGAACCCTTCCAACAAATCTCTCTCTTATGATTGGACCCTCTGACTTGTCAACACATTGACTTGATTTCTCATCAAATTACATCTACACATGTGTCACAACCCTAACTAGCTCACGTATGTCATATTTGACTTTTGGCCTAATGATGACAAGACATGTGGAATCGACTATTTGATCTCTAATGCCAAAATTGGCTCTATCAACTAGTGACACCTAGATGCTTGACCATAAAACTTTATGACACCCCTAAAGTCAACATTATAAACTATTTCTAACTATTTTACACACGTGCAGAAAATTGATTAAAAAAGAGACTAATTGGAGTTACGACTGCTTTTCGCTCTCAAACAAGATATGAGCTGCTCTAAGATCTCAGAGTCAACATTTTCCAAATCAATCAGTCTCTCTCTCTCTCTCTCTCTCTCTCTCTCTCTCTCTCTCTCTCTCTCTCTCTCTCTCTCTCTCTCTCTCTCTCTCTCTCTCTCTCTCTCTCTCTCTCTCTCTCTCAAAATTGTAAACAAAATTGTTTTGAAGAAGCAATACCTAAGAGAGAGTTAACTATCTGTCAACATCTTTTGTATCAAGTGCTGAATACGAGGCCTACTGATAAACCATTTGCAAATAACAGATAAATTTTAAAATGACATATTCATGCAATGAAGGGTAATTTAAAAGTTAAGAAACAATAGTAAACATCCTTAAATATAATCTGGCCAAAATGTTAAAATCATTGTTTTCAAAGGAGAATTCACAATTATGATATCTTTCATAGGTCTACCTAGATCTAAAATTCAAGATTAGCCTTATCAAATGTGAAATGATTGACAATTTTAATTTATAGTTTTTCTTTTTTCAATATAATTTACAGAATAGAGTTATAATTATTTTCAAAACATATCATTTTTTTATATTTGTAAGAATATAAAAATAGGAATGTAGTAAATCATGAAAATTTTTAATTGAACATAAAATTGTGTATGTTATTTTCATGATTGAAATTCGACAAATATAGAATACAAACTATTGTTTGAAAAAACAATGTGCGAGCTTTGTAGACTATTTGAAATATTCCATGGCAATTTTTCAAATTTTATTTTTCATATTGCATTGGCATTTGGGAGAAAGGTGAATCTCCTAGTTTATAAAATTCAAAGGAAAATTGCCACCTCTCTTTTTGCCATCTTACACTTGATCAAATAGATGGCTTTCTAACAACTGACTTTTTCTAACAAATGCTAATATTTTGAGAATACTTCAAATATTCTACAAAGCTCTCTCAATGTTTTTTCAAATAAAAATAATGAATGATATGTCTTGCAAAGTGGAGCGAAACAAATGGAAAATAAAATCAGCAAACAGAATACAATATATAATCAATGATTTTTTTTTGACGAATAACAATAATGATGTTATTAAATTCTTAGTAAAATTCAAATTTGTTTTACAATGCTCTCTACTCTTGGGTAGGATAATTTAGTCTAAACAAATGAATATGTGTACGAACTCTAAGTTCAAAATGTTAAAAACAACAACTAACACAACTCAAGAAAAGCCTACTAATTTGAGGAGTAAAGAGAATGTTATCTACTATAAAGGTGCGACAGTAGGGCATTATTCAACAAAAAAATTTCTATAAGTCATAACAATAGTAATTTGTATTTTAATTGGTTTTCCATCAAGTGCTAGCAGAATTTGTCTAATCAATTCATGAAGATTAAGAATCAATGCTACGAATTAAATAGTGATTTGTATATCATGTTAGAACTTGTATTCCTATTGATGCTTTTATTTGGTAATTGTTTTCAAACTTTCATTAGACGTTTTAAAATAGGATAATTGTAGTAATTGAATCATTCCGTGTTTTGACCAATTGAATCATCCATTCCAAATTCATTTTTGTTTGAAGAAAAATTAGAAGATGTTTCCAAATATATCTAGTAGGTTTTTTCTTTGTCAAAATTCCTTTTGTATACGATTCATAATATCTTTCAGCTCTAGATTAGCTAATAGTTTTTGAATACCATCTTCGTCAACCACTAATTCTCTGTCTATGAATTCATTAAAACCTAGAGAATAAAAAAAACAAGGAATAATTTTGTTTTAAAAGTTATTTTCATCATCATATTTAAATTAATTGGGTTTTAATCTAAATAAAATAGGTTTGTTACTTATGATCCCAACAAACAAATGATTATGATAGATTATTATCTAGATTTCTTCCTATAAAAAAAATAGCCTTTTCAATGATGCAAGACATATAAACGTGTTGCAAAAGATAATATGTATTTGAATATGCATTTGATTGTTCATAATTTTTTTCAAGCTAAAAATTAGATCCTAGTCTAGAAGCTATTTGATTCTCTCTCTCTCTCTCTCTCTCTCTCTCTCTCTCTCTCTCTCTCTCTCTCTCTCTCTCTCTCTCTCTCTCTCTCTCTCTCTCTCTCTCTCTAGGACTGATTTATAGGTTCAAGTGCATTATCACATCATGCACTTTGGTTGTAGCAGCCATATATATTCTCTTGGATGATATAAATCTACAAGTGTAAATCAAGAGAGAGCCATAGATGAGGAGTTGCAAGTGCAAATGAAAATTATGCTGGAGCTAAAAATGGAGATGGGATTTGTGTTGGATCTGGAGATGGAGTTTATGCGCTTGGAGTTGGAGAAAATTACGTTTATGTTATGTTTCTTCGTGTATGTGTTTATGTTTAGAGCACCCATCACCCGTAGGCCGGGAGCTCTTTCACCGTCATATGTTTACATCATCAAAGAAACCATAGACATGTGCGTGCAATGGCCTCTCCCGTGTATAAACCACTATAAATAATGTTTAGTATTATTGATATTTATGTTTTGTAATTGTTCATGTCAAAGCGCAAGCAATGCTTGACAAATATGCATATCCAATGTTGGATATACCGATACATATATAACGTATCCAGAAGCATCGGATCCCCTATCTCTTGTTGGGCACCAGTGGTGCATCACACAAAATACGTACAGTACAATACAAAATAGGAGCTCAATTCATATGCGGACAAGTAAATAAGTACGTAACTTATACAATGATAAAGCTGAAAAGTTGTTGGAAATGAACTACAAAAATATCGAAAAGCATATGAGTGCACGGTCACATTCCATAGAACCTATAGTAGGCCTAGAAGTCTGAAACCGGCAAATGTATCTGCAATTTATTGATATCATTTTGAGACAATTAAAAATATTTCATCTCATATCTCCATAAGTCTAAGAACCTATCTCACGCTGCTTACAACTTAGTCATCCATTATCTGAATTCTATAGTCTTATCATACTTCCAATAACATCGGGTAGTAAGATTGTGGAGTCAAAATCCTCACATACCGTTGGTAGTTGGTACCACCTAATAGTAGCGATGTGTGGGAAGTAGAATAGTAGGAATTTTAGAAACTCTTTGCCGAGCTCTTTGCACAAACTCGGTTATCAACAATTGATATTACAATAGCTCATGTCGTTTTCAGGGTTGGGAGATAGCTCAATACATGTCATGATTTTCCAATATTGTCGATTTTGGTTCTTAGAAAATTCAATAAATCGTGCAACTGCAATGTTATGAATTTTAATTTGTTATTTTAGTAGAGGTCGATTGTTTTTTTAAGACACATACAATGTCATTTCAGAAAAAAAAATTGTGCGAAATTGTTATTTTGTCAATTTTTTTAATTTGTTTCTATTTAACAATGACTAATACATTATGATTGTTTCATCTCTCGTTGTTTATTTCCATAGTTGAAATTTGCATCAGGAAAAGTTAGGAATTTATTGTTTTAACATAAGGCGAATAATATCAATTTGCACTACAAGTCTCGTGTTTTGGCATAAAGCGAATAATATCGATTCGCATTGAATACCTAGTAGAAACAACTTTCAAAAAAAAAAATGAAGTAATTGTTTGCTTATACTTCAAAATACACAGTCAATTGCCTAATAAAAACAAAACGAACGTTAATTGAAAGACATAGAATCGCGAAAGAAAATCTTTTCTAAAAAAAGGAAGACAATTTATGTCGTATGCCGATCGATGGTTTAAAACAAAAAAATATCAAGATTTGTGAAAAAACCATTTGTATAGAAATTATCGGACAAATGAAATGTTGTTCTACGTGTGGAAGTACAAATTTATTCAAGGAAGAACATAATAAGAAACTTCAAAATTCGAATGAAAATGTCCCGCCATATGCAATAGCTAATACTTTTTTATGGGATTATACATATATAAATGAGGAAAAGAAACATTGGTATACATGCAATTTATGTAAAACTTATCCAGATAGGATAAAATACATAGTATGTTATTCGCCTACATATGTGCGCTCTCTTTTTAAGATACATGTGTCATATTTACAATTGTTATCGATAATAGATGTTTCAGTGGATGTGACTCGACGCATAAACTCGTTCGTGATAGGACAACTTGAAAAAAAGATCGCTTTTCGATAGTCTTATTGCTTGCAATTTGAATAGATATACGAATGATGATGATAAAGAAGAATTGCAAAGCGTGCTACGACATAATATTTTGCACAATCTGATATCAAGAATTTGTTTGAGCTTATATGAAAACTCAAGTACTGCCATTTATATCATTAGCTTCATTTTAGGAAATGTTAAAAACTGAAATACATGGATTCGAGAACATGGCAAATGATCCCTTTGAACGTGTATATTTATTCTTACAAGACATAACACCCTGTAGCAAAAGACAAGATATTAAAAAAGATGACATATACATATTTGAATTTACGAATTAGAGAAACAACGCATGAAAAAAAGGAAACATCAATGTTTAGAATAAAAGTTTCTGGATTGCCATCAGTGACTAGAAAAAAACAATTCATCACATTAGAAAATGCAATATTTCCATTTCTGTTTCCATTTGGCCATGGTTACTATGATGGAAAAATACGTTATATCGATTATGTAAAAATGAGAGTTTCTTCATTGTTTTCGCCGTTAAATCTATTTCCACCATATTTACTTATAATGTTTCAAATACGACAAGCCATCTTGATAACAACAAAGGCATCATCCGTTGTCTTGCAAAAAGTCATTATCAATTTCGTTAATAAACATCCAAATGCAAATGAAGAACAAATTTTTAGAAACGTTTTGAAATTCACTTTGCCACGTAAAATGCCAAGTACACCGTTATGGCATAGACGGAATTTTAAAGATTTATTAACGATGGTGACACATTGGAGATTGTCAGATTTCTTTTTGACATTGACAAGCAATGAAACAATTGAATTACGATGGTCAAAAATCTGACAGATAGAAAAAATAGTGAAAAACTATAATATCAATTTTGATTGGAGAAATTGTCCGATTGAGTGTCCGTTGTTTTTTGTCAAGAAATTAGAATTATTAATGAAAATTTATTTTTTCAAAAAGAGCCATTTTAGAACGAGATTCTTTACGTGCCCATATCATGCTATCGGTTAAATGAAAAGTGAAAAAAAAAATCGAAATAAAATCGTTGCGCTCATTCCTACAAAATTTAATCTGCAAACAAAAAAAATTCAAAATTCTATTAAATCCAATTGAAAAACAAATATATAAATTAGTCGTATGAAAACAAATCCATTATTGTCGATCGTCTTGCACCATCAAAGGTGATAAAAAAATAACAAAGATCTGTAAGTATGGATTTCCATTCAAAAAATGTTCGACATCGACTGAATTTACATCCAATTAATATCTACACATATAGGCCTGAAGAACTTGAAAGCGTGTGTTTTTATGACTATTGACAACGATTTATTGTGACCACGAAAAAAAACCAGTTCTTAAAAAATATATACATGGGTCAATTAGAACATTATTTGTACTAAAATACTAAAATGATCAGATTCACAACTTATCATCCTACGTATCAAACAGAAGGTTTTTTTTTTTGTCAATGTGTTATTAGAAAGATTTCAATTTCAAAAAGAATGTGAACTTTTGAGTCCCAACAACAATGATCGATCATATTATACAGAATGCATATAGCGTGATTTCATTCAAAATGAGAAAGACATTGAACACTATGTTGAAGATGATTCAAATAAACAAATGCTTCAAAATGAACAATGACAACAAATTGTGAATATCTTGTTACAATATAAATCATTTTTTCGCGAGCCGTTATTACAAGTCATATCTAATCATGAAAATAAGACTCAGATATTATTAGAAAATGATACAAAAGACATGTACGTATTTTGCATGAATTTCAATCTAATTTTTCATTGACAACGGAACAAGAAAATGTCTTTCGATTTTGATATCAAATCGGTCAGGTATTTTTGTACTATTAGGTACACCGGGAAGTGGAAAAACACATCTGATAAAATATCTAACATTCGCGTTTGAAAAAATGAGCATGTTTTGTTTTGTTGTGTGCCGTAAACGTGATTTAATGCACAACTTATTTTTGATCCATGTTAATGCTCTATATATACAAAATCTGATGCCTACTGATATGCGTTAAAAAACAATACTTATTGTTGATATCATTATCATCGACGAAATGTGATGACTGTTCAAACGTTACATTGTCATACATCAAATAGATCAAGTAAAATCAAATCCATATTGTGTGTCTTTCCAAAATTTCATCTTGTTATTAGTAGGCGATCATGCACAGTTGCCATCAATATGTAAACATAGAACCGATAACTTATGCTCGACATGTCACATCTCCTTTATATTGGAAAATGATGATTCAAATCCACTTGACTTATTCGATTCGGCACTTGTCAAATGCCTTATATCTTTCATTTTCAAACACGATAAGATTTAGAAAACCAACATTAGAAGAAATCAATGATACATTGAATAAACAAGCAATTTCAGAAGAACAAGTTCTTAAAATGATTAGCTCTAACGTGACAATAATATGCACACACAAAAAGAATGTCAAAGATATAACAAATGTGCATTGGAAAAAATCTTTGAAAAGGAAAACATCATAAATGTACCAGTGAAAACAAATGCATCGGACAATCTAGAATTAAAATCATGGGTTGAAGACTCGTCATTTCATCAACTAGACTAAATTGCAAAAAATGCAAAGGTCATGGTTCTTGCGAATGTAGACATAACGAATGGAATAGTCAATGGAGCGATTGGAACGATTGAAGACTTTGCATATTCAAAACAAACCAACGAAATAGATTCTATATGATAAGAATCGATGGATCTGGAAAAAAAATGAAAATTATGCCACCAATTACTAGCAAATTGAGGTACAGTTTTAAAATATATTACAAATGTATATTTCCTTTTGCATTAGCATACGCTATTACAGCTCAAAAATTGCAAATCCATGACATTGCAATAATTGATTCAAAAATGTTTCTGTCCAGGATTAACTTATGTTATGTTATCTCGAGTGAGAAGACGAGAAAACATATTTTTTACATGCAAATTAACACCTCCGAGTTTTGATCCAACACCGGCCATTGTAAATCAAACAATTAATTAATATTTACAATATAGTCCTATTTTACTAGATGTTAATCTTTTTAATACATTATGTTATTGTTCATTGTTTTGAAAATATCATATCCAAAATATTTCATTTTTAATTTTTCAATTCTACTTGATAGCAGACATCTGATATGACATTACAAGAACTTTCAAAGGCCCAAAAAGTACTTTGTTATGAATATACGTAGAATTGGTTCTTTGGCGTATGAACTCGATCTTCAAGGAAAGACGACTGCACACCCAATGTTTCATGTAAGTTGTTTGAAACTAAGTTTACATGATGGTAATACAGTTGGATCGGATGAAAATTTATCCCATTTGGAATATTTGTCGCTTACTGTACCTTTGGAACCTGAGAAAGTGCTTAGAACTAGAGATAAACAATTGAGAAATCGTTCTATCTTTGAGTGCTTAATTCGGTGGAAAGTTCGTATTGAGGATGATGATTCTTGGGAGAGAGTTGATAGCATAAAGAAGAATTTTTCGAAGTTTAGCTTCTAAGGATAGAAGCAGTTTAAGGAGGGAAGAATGTCATGTCCATGATCAGTATATAGGATTCAGTATACTCCTAGTCTTGGATAAACGGTACTTCAGTGAAACAAGCTGTTAGTTATGCCATGTCATAATGGACGTGACCCGAAAGTAACTAATATCCTTGTGAGGCCCAGAACACACTAAATGGAGTTTAGACAAGGTATGAAACAGTGTATGCATGTGTAGAGTTATCAGTAGCAATTATATGAATAGTTGGTCCATGCTTAGGACTCTATTCTAGGTGAATCTATGTATAGGGAACTTCGGGCTATGCATGGCTATGTGCCCATGTTGCTTTTGGCTCTATATGTTGAGGCCAAACTCGTCCTACTCCTCATCATGGTTTTGGATTCATTGCCAGGCTCTCTATATTCATGCTTCTTGTTCCTTGGCTTGGGGGTGAGGCTTCTAGAGTTTGATTGGATGCTTCTACTTGGTTGGGTGGTTTCTCCATAGTGTGTTATCCATTGTGTTTGTAACTTGTAAGCAAGATCTAATTAGCTTCTATTATACTTAGCACCCTCTTGGCCAACTTCCAATGTTAGATCTTTGGATCTTGCATAAGCCACCAACCATAGATATAAAGTTTATCTAGCTTCGGGAGCAGAGTTGGAGACTTGGAACGTAAAAGTCCTGAAGCTCTCAGTTTTGATACAAGGACACACAAAATTAGTTAATTTTCATGTTTTAGACCTAGGCCATATCGATTTAATCTCAAGATATGAATGATTATTTGGTAAATTGCCTTCTCTGTTGCATCTTAAACTCTTTTCCAAGTGCTATTTTGATTTCTTCAACCAATTTGATACAACTTCCACATAGGATAATGTCATCTACATAGATGAGAAGAATTACAATATCACTAGCAACAAACTTTAGATACATAAGAAAAGAATTGAGTCTCTCATACCAAGATCTTGGTGCTTGCTTGAGTCCATAAAGACTTTTGAAAAGCAAGCACACTTTTGATTCACTTGATTATACTTGATTTGAAATACCCACTTGGATCCAACGATGTGCTTGTTGGATGGAGGGTCCACAAGCACCCAAGTGTTGTTGATGATTAAGGCTTCATATTCTTGCTTCATGGCCTCATACCGCTCCTTGGTATTGAGTGTCTCTTCAACATCCTTTGGCTCTTCATGTGAGATGAAATATGCAAATTTGGTGGAATCAAGCTCCACTTGCTGGCCTTTGTCAACATAAGAAAACCTCTTAGGCTTGGATCTCTCTCTTGATGTCCTCCTAGGTGTGAAAATCCGAGGAGACTCCTCCTCAAATCTCGATCCCAACATTTCTTGATTGCCTTCAATAGGTATGATAGTTGATGGATCTTGAGGTAACTTGATCTCGGCCCCTTCAAGTGATGGATATTGATTTTCATGAAATATAACATCTCTACTTTCAATCACTTGTGAAGTAGAGAGCTCAAAGACTCTATAAGCCTTTTTGATGGATGAATATCCAACCATGATCCCTATGCTAGAGCATGGATCATCCTTCTTCCTTGTTCCCAAGGGAATATGTGCAAAGCGAATAGTGCCAAATACTCTAAAGTGATCAACCTTAGGCTTCTTTTTGAATAAGACCTCATATGGTTTCCTTCCTTCTAGAGAAATATATGGGGGTCTATTGCAAAGATAATTTGCACAATTGATAGCTTCTCCCCAAAAGTCTTAAGGCAAAGATGCTTCAATCCTCATAGCTTTTGCACATTCACATAAGGATCTATTCTTCCTCTCGACCACTCCATTTTGGATGGTGAATATGCACAAAAGAACTCCCTCTTAATGTCTTATTACTCACAATAGTCATGGAATTTGTTGAAGATTTATTCTCCTCCTCCATCACACCTCAAAAACTTGATCTTGAATGAGAATTGCTTCTCCACATATGCTTTGAATATAAGGAAGTAATCATACACCAAAGATTTGGAAGTAAGAAGATATAGCCATGTAAATCTTGTGAAATCATCAATGAATGTCACAAAGCAAGTGGCTCCTCCCTTGTTTTGAGATGATGAGAAGTGCACATCCGAGTGTATCAACTCCAAAGGACGCGTGCTTTTGATGGAGGATCTTTGATATGCTTTCTTGTGTGATTTTGCAATGGCACAAGCCTCACATGGCTTGATCTCCTTGGAAAGATTCTTTGGTAAGCCAATAGCCTTGGCTTCTTTGCTCATAGAAAGCATGGATTTGTATAGTGAAAGGCTATCTACCTCCAACTATTCTATTTGGAAAGTAAGGATGGAGTCTATTCTAACACTCCAAGATGTGATGGACATTTTACTTGGGATTGAGGAGGAGCCTCAAGTCCTTCAAGAAGTACAAAAGTATAAGAAGAGAGATAGGATGGCTCTCCATTATATCAAGATGAATGTCTTCAATGAGATTTTGAGGGAGATTGATGCTTTCACATCGTCCAAGGATGTTTGGGATACTCTCAAAGCAATCTAAGCACCCTCTTGGCCATCCAAAAATCCTTGAGATAGCATGGATCATCCTTCTTCCTTGTTTCCAAGGGAATATGTGCAAAGCAAATAGTGCCAAATACTCTAAGGTGATCAACCTTAGGCTTCTTTTTGAATAAGACCTCATATGGTGTCCTTCCTTCTAGAGCAAGATGTGGGAGTCTATTGCAAAGATAATTTGCACAATTGATAGTTCTCCCCAAAAGTATTTAGGCAAAGATGCTTCAATCCTCATAGCTTTTGCACATACACATAAGGATCTATTCTTCCTCTCGACCACTCCATTTTAAAATGGTGAATATGCACAAAAGAACTCTCTCTTAATGACTTCTTGCTCACAATAGTCATGGAATTTGTTGGAGATATATTCTCCTCCTCCATCACACCTCAAAAACTTGATCTTGAATGAGAATTGCTTCTCCACATATGCTTTGAATATAAGGAAGTGATCATACACCAAAGATTTGGAAGTAAGAAGATATAGCCATGTAAATCTTGTGAAATCATCAATGAATGTCACAAAGCAAGTGGCTCCTCCCTTGTTTTGAAATGATGAGAAGTGCACATCTGAGAGTATCAACTCCAAAGGACGTGTGCTTTTGATGGAGGATCTTTGATATGCCTTCTTGTGTGATTTTGCAATGGCACAAGCCTCACATGGCTTGATCTCCTTCGAAAGATTCTTTGGTAAGCCAATAGCCTTGGCTTCTTTGCTCATAGAAAGCATGGATTTGTATAGTGAAAGGCTATCTACCTCCAACTATTCTATTTGGAAGGTAAGGATGGAGTCTATTCTAACACTCCAAGATGTGATGGAAATTTTACTTGGAATTAAGGAGGAGCCTCAAGTCCTTCAAGAAGTACAAAAGTATAAGAAGAGAGATAGGATGGCTCTCCATTACATCAAGATGAATGTCTCCAATGAGATTTTGAGGGAGATTGATGCTTGTACATCAACCAAGGATGCTTGGGATACTCTCAAAGCAATCTATGAGGCCAAGAATACCTCAAGACTCCTCACTCTTAGAAACCAAATCTTCCAAAGTTCTCAAAGAGTGATGATAATGCCACTAATTATGTTATGAGAGTGAAAGATACTCATAGGGAGCTTGCTTGTATTGGAGATTCTATAAAGCAAAGTGAGCATACTTAATGGCTTGAGAGATTAGTATGAGAACCTTGTCCAATCCTATGCCATCAAGGAGGATCTACCTACTTTGGAGGCTTTTCAAGGAGTGCTAATAGCTGAAGAATCAAGGCATGAGAACAAGCTATTAAGAATGGAGAGATTATCACTCAATCATAATGGTGATGTAAAAGCTCTTTTTGCCAAGCAGAAAGGGAGGAGCAAAAAGCAATACCAGCACTCCAAGGACAAAGAAAAAGATAAAGACCAAGAAGGAGAAGAGGTTGATACCTCTCATGCTTCTACCTCAAAGAGGAAGAAGAATATCAAATGTTTTTTTTGTGTCAAGATGGGTCACTATGCTACAAATTGATTCAAGATGCAGAATCAATTCAAGCAAGCCAACATTTTAAATGAGAAAGAAGACTCTATTGCAAGTGATGGAGAGGGATCTCTTATGGTCTCTAGTTTATCATCTACGCCCTTCAAGAAGAATGGATCTTGGTACATTGATAGTGGAGCATGATCACATATGTGTAGCTCCAAGGAGTCCACATCTATTATGCCTTATGGAGGAGCTAAGAAGACTATCAAGAATGCAATATTGAAGGCATAGGGAGTATTCCCTTGAAGACCACATCTTCTAAAGTACTTTCTCTCAACAACGTTCTCTTTGTGCCTAATCTCACAAAGAACTAAGTGTTGGCCAACTTCTTGATGGTGGCCTTGATGTGAAATTCAATATTGATACTAGTATTATTAAGAGAAATGATTAGAACCTTGCACATGGATCAAGATTTGGAGACATATACAAGTTTGATCCATGAGAGAGTTGTGATATTGCTTTTGTGACAAAGCTTTCCAAGGAGGAGTTATGGCATAGGAGGTTGGGACATCCCAACTAGATTCCAATAGATAGCTATCAAGCACCAAATTTGGATCACGCATGTAAGAGAACCACCAAAGTGAATTGGGCTATTCTTCACATGTGTCTCAGAAGGGAATTCCATACAATGTCAGAAATGATTCAATCCTTATGATGATGAACCCTCTTGATCCAAAAATCCTTGAGATAACATGGGAGATGCAATCAACACTCTCTAGGTCTTGATTTTCATGAAATTTTTGAAACTATGGATGATAGATGCATCAAAAGCTTCGGTAGGCTCTGATACCATGTGAAAATCCACATGTGTGGAAATGTCCTAATGTGTGTAAAATTGATCTCCTATGCAAAGCTTTTGCACTTTAGATCATCTATTGATTGAAATCCAAGATCAATGACAAATTCTAAGGCAAAGAGGCAAAGTTACATGCATACACTCATACCAAAGGTGTTTCACATGTGGGAAAAGTACATCATGAAAAAAATAAGGCCTTCTCGGGTAGAGAGAGAATAGACCAATTTGCTCTCAAGTAGAGAGAGAAGAAAATACACACAAAAGTTGATTGCTCTCAAAATGACTCAAAAACTCAATTACATTATGACTGGTAAAGAGAGTACATATAAAACTCATGGAGATCCATGCCTACGTTCTATTGGACCCCTAATCCTAGCCTCTCTAATCCTATTGGATGAGTGATGCATCCATCTTGCAACTCTATTGGACCCTTCATATGGATTTCTCAATTGTGATTGGACCCTTTGACTTTTGCCAACACTTTGACTTGATCACTCATCAAATTACATCAACACAAGCGTCACAAGCCTAACTAGTTGAGTTTGCATCATAAACCACTTTTGGCCAAATTGTGGCTTGACATGTGGAATTTGTGAGAGATTTCAACTAGTTTAGTCTAGTTTAGTCACATTTTGGTAAATTGTCAATAAGAGGCCAAAACTCATTTTCGACTCAGGATGCAATTTGGGTTGTGGTCGACCGTCTTACCAAATTGGCTATGTTTATTTCGGTAAAGACCACCACGAAGACATTTAGCTTAGACATTTGTTTGGCTAAAACACATAGGTTGTCTTTCCCTAACTCTATTCACCATCTTAAGTTGATCCATATGGATGTTCATTTTGCAAGCACAATGAGCAATGGTAGAGCCACAATGTTTCTAAGCTTTAATGATGAATCCTCTAAGAATTAGATTGAAAAAGATATGGTCGAGATCAAGGAGGAGCTTGATCAAGAGGAAGAAAAAAATTCGAGAGCTTCAACTATTCCAAGGAGAGCCACAAGAGTTAATGTGACACATGTATCTTAAAAAGAGATCGGACATATGTAGGCGAAGAAAATACTATGTATTTTATAAAGCCCTACTTCTAGGATCCAACTCTAAGCATGCCAAACAAACCAACAACAAAGGGAACGAGTGGTGGATAATAAACCAATCCAACCAAACCTAGATCGTATGGATCTAGCCCCCAAGCTATGGATCAATCACAGTCATGGAAAGAGGAATCACACTTGTAGCATGTAGCTACACATACACTATTGAGAGTCCAATAGGTATACTTATAACCTCCAAAGCCCATGCACCACTAGTAGTGCATTGTGACACCTCACTGGACACCTCTGCAGCCTATCTAGGCCATGTCATCCAGTTTCCTAATGACTCACTGATAGACGCATACCAACTCCACCACCATGTGTTTAGGCCTACAACCATTAACTATGACCATGTACACATAAGGGCCATAATTCCCTTATAGTCACAATTAACTTACGGGTTGTTGGTCTACTGATCCCTAGCATGGACATGCTACCCGAGACCAATCATGGGCATAACATTCTTCCCCCCTTATTCAAGTTCTGTCCTCAAAACTTAAAACTGGAGAAGTTCCTCATTAAGCGTCCTTCCTATTCCCAGGAATCATCATCGTCTGTACATCTCTTCCATCAAACCAGATGCTCAGTAACTATACGATTCCTCAATTGTTTAGTTCTTGTATCCAAGATCTTTTCGGGTTCAAGTCGAGATATACTCGATGATTCACCCAACATGTCCAATTGATCTCTAGATCCAAGATGCTCTCCTTCACGTAGACTCTTCTTGAGTTGGCTTACATGAAATACCGGATGCACTTGTGATCCTTTTGAGAGTTCCAATTGGTAAGCTAAGAATCCGATCTTTTTCAAGATCTAATACGGTCCTCTATATCTAGGGGGAAATTTATAATGCTTGCCGGTACGCATTACACTAGAGTCCTTCAAGATTCTCAAATATACGCAATCCTCCACTTGAAAGTCTCTCGGTGATCTTTTCAGATTTGCATAATGTCGGTCCCTATCCTGGGCACACTGGACATTTTCACGTGCAATCCGTAGCATTTCCTGCATATCATGTAGGAAATCCGCTACCTTTTGAAACTTGATCACCCGAGTCTCTACTGTAATGGGTGGCCTAGGCTCAAGACTATACATAAGCATAAACAGGCTATAACCGGTAGCTGAATGCTTACTACTGTTATAGGCAAACTCGATCAATGAAAGATACTTTTCCCAATCAGATTGCCATCGAGAAACATATGCTCGAAGCATTTGGTCCATCTTCTGATTTATTTGTCTGTCCATCCGCCTCAGGTTCAGAGTTGTCTCTAGTTTAGCAAACACGGCCGACCAAAAGTGACCAGTGAACTGCGGATCGCAATCGCTCAAAATAGCACTTGGTAATCCGTAAAGTCTAAACAAACGCTCCCTCCTTTTCCATGGATCTTGGAAGGCCTAGAGCAAGCTCCTCCTTGCACATGATTTCCATAGACTTGGTGTTGATGTGACCAAGACTCTTGTGCCACAAATCGTTTGTGGTGATTTTGTCCTCCTTGGCTACCATCACAAATTGGTTAGGATCAACAAAAGCATCAAGCTTAAACAACCTCCCATAGCTTCTTCCTCTTGTTATGATCTTCCCATTTTTCTTGATGTTGCATACATTAGTAGAGAACTCCACAAAGAAACCATTGTCAAGCAATTGGCCTACACTAAGTAAGCTCTTGGTGATCCTAGGAATGAAGAGAACGCCATCTATCTTAGTCTTCTTGATAAATCCTAAGCATAAGGGAATGGATTCGACACCTTCAACTTTACATTCATGATCATTTGCTGTAAAAATGGACTTTATAAGTCTTTCATAAGGTGTGAGTTGAGAAAAATACTCCCTTTTACTTGACATGTGGGAGCTAGCTCCACTATCTATCCACCAAGGATCTTCACCTTTGACATTCGATGATGAAAAAGTTGACATCATGAGTGAGTCCTCATGAGAACTCTCTTCCTCCTCTTGTCCAATGTTGGCTTGACCTTGAGCTTGCTTCCTCTTGAAGCATTCTGAGTTATAGTGCCCCATATTGCTAGAATAGTAGCACTTGATCTTAGATTTGTCCTTCTTGGGCTTGAGCTGTGATGATGATGATGTAGATCCTCCTTGATCATCATCCTTTGCTTGCTCCTTTTTTAATACTCCTCTCTTGCTCTTTGCTTTGCCTTTTCTCTTGAAAAAAAGGCTTTGTCATCACCATCATTGATGGAGAGTCTCTCCATCCTTGATTTAATATGAGCCTTCCTACTCTCCTCGGCCATCGACACACTTTGAAGGTCCATGATGGCATAACTTTGGACAAGGTTAGTAAAATCACTACATAAACCATTCAAATTTATTTGCACAAGCTCACTTTCTTTAATAGATTCACCAACATAGGCAAGCTCTTGGTTCAAATCTTTCACTCTCAAAACAAATTGATGTCCACTCTCACTCTTCTCTTGGAAGCATTGAAGAACTTGATTCTTGAGGGAAAGTAATCTTGAGGTATTCTTGGACTCATAGATCTTTTGAAGAGTCTCCCAAGCCTCTTGGGCTGAGATACATGCTCCTACTTCCTTGAGCAAATCATTTGCAACATTTATTTTAATACAATAGAGTGCAATCTTGCACCTCTTCTTGTATTTAGTTGCTTCTTGTGGATGGATTGGCTCATTTTCCTCTCCATTCACAATATCCATCAAATCTTGCATGACAAGGATGGATTCCATTCTTAACTTCCAAATTGAAAATTTTGAAGAGTTCAATCTATTACTAGAATCCAAAAGATAGGCACTTATGAATGACATCTTCAATGATAGGGAGATAGATTCAATGAAACAAGATACATTATACAAGATATGATCACAACTAGCTATCCCAATCTCTTTGGGACTTGATGTGAATCACTCTCTGATTTCTCAAAAAGATCTAAGGTGATCTTGAGCTCGATCAATCTTCAAGATCCAAACTAGATCCAAACCTAGCTCAATTTAGTACAGATTTGATCAAAACTAGTCTCCTCCTTGATCTCAACTTCACAAGAAGGGTGAATCCACCTATATTGAACCAAAAGTACTTTAGGTATCACAAATAAACCTTTGTAAATTCAGGTTGAATCACATTGACATATTCAATCACAAACCTATCCAAAATTGAGTAAAAAAGAAACACAATTTTCAGTAGTTTTGCATTTCTAGATGAAAAAAACCATCGAAAGCCTTGTATTTTAGGACCTCAAGAAGCCTAAGAACGATCTATTTAAGCTCTTAAATGGCTAATTCACTTTCCTAAAGAGTGGTGGCATTCAAATCCTTATGAAAATCTCTACTAAGAGACATGTACTCCAAGATTCAGCTCATAAGGACTTTCTAATTTGGTTAGGTTGAATGTAAATGACTCAATCTTGATACCTGCAGCTATAACTCAGCAAAACAGATCCCCTTTGGTCTATTCTCACTCAAATGGAACCAAATTTTGAGGCACAATCACTAGATTAGCAATTAGTCGCAAGGACAAAGCCAATACTACTCAAATCTAGGATTCTAGCTTGAGAAAATCAAATCTAAAGCTCACTTTTGATTAGGCTCTGATACCATGACAAAATTTTACAGCAAATTTAATCCCAATCAATCCTAAAAGTGATGGAGGAGGCACAAATCAAAGATCTAGATTCAAACTATGAGCTAGAATCAAGACTAGTTACCAAAACTAGCTAATTTGGCATTTAACTCCACAAAAGGAACATAGATTTGATCATATACACAAAATTAAAGTGCAGCAAGCATACTAGACCTGTAATCAACTTCATTACCTTCCAAAACATGTAATCAATGCATAAAATCACTCACATACAATATCTTTAACTCACCACTCACAAACAATGTTGATGGAAGTGAAAAAGCTTGATTTTTCTTCATATTTGAATGGAGATCCCATCACATCTTTATACATTTCAAGCTTGGATCTGAACATTTAGGGCTTCTTTGATCTTATCATACCCTAAACCTAACATCTAACCTAATAGGTCATTGGATCCACCCTAATATGGGGTCAAGATCTCAAGATCCAAAAACAATATAAAACATGCTATTTTTAGGTCCTAGAATTTCTCTAGCCTATTTGGCCTCATTTCAAAGATGCTATCCAATTGTATATGATGAATGAAGTTTTAGGAAGCATCCTATGCCATGTGGCATCTATTTACTTGCCAATTATAATACATGTGACCAAAATTGGTCACGCTAGAATTGTGAAATTTCAACATAGAACAAGAAAATGCTTTTTCGATTTTGATGTTAAATCAATCAGGTATTTTTGTATTGTCAGGTATCCCGAGAAGTGGAAATACGCATCTGATAAAATATCTAACATTCTTGCTCGAAAAAATAAACACGTCTGTTTTGTTGTGTGCCACAATAGGTGCAGCTGCGTCTAGGCCTAGTAAACGTGCATTAATAGTGCACAACTTATTTTTGATTCTAGTTAATGCTTTATATATACGAAATCTGATGTCTACTAGCATGCGTTACAAAACAATACTTATTGCTCATATTATTATTATCGAAGAAATGTCTATGATGACTGCTCAAACGTGACATCTTGTCATGTATCAAATAAATCAAGTAAAATCAAATCCATATCGTGTGCCTTTCCAAAATTTCATCTTGTTATTAGTAGGCGATCATGCATAGTTGTTGACAGTATGTAAACATAGAACTGATATCTTATGTTCGATATGCCACATCTCCATATCTTTATATTGGAAAATGGTGACTCAAATCCACTTGACTTATTCGATTCGACACTCGTCAGATGAGTTATATCTTTAATTTTTAAACATGGTAAGATCTAGGAAGCCAATATTAAAATAAATCAATGATACATTGAATAAAGAAGTAATTTAAGAAGAAGAAGTTCTTAAAATGATTAGTTCTAACGTGACAATAATATACACACACAATGAAAATGTCAAAATATATAACAAATATGCATTAGAAAAAATCCTCGAAGACGACAAGATCATATATGTACCAGTGAAAACAAATACATTAAATAATCTAGAATTAGAATCATGGCTTGGAGACTCATCATTTCATCAATTAGACCAAATTGCAAACAATACAAAGGTCATAATTCTTGCGAATCTAGACATAACGAATGGAATAGTTAATGGAGCGATCGGAATGATTCACTTTGCATATTCAAAACAAACCAACGAAATAGATTCTCACGATAACAATTGAGAGATTTGACAAAAAAATGAAAATTATGCCATCAACTATTAGAAAATTGAGGTACGATTCTAAAATATATTACAAATGTACATTTATTTTAACATTAACATACACTATTACGGCTCATAAATCGCAAGGCATAACAATCTACAACACTGCAATTATTGATATTTAAAAAACTGTCTGTCTAGGATTAATCTATGTTATGTTATCTCGAGTCACAAGACTAGAAAACATATTCCTTACACGCAAATTCGTGAATCATTTTTTATGATCGTATCAAGTACCTAAAAGAATTATGCTTTTAATTATTCAAAATTCAAAATTTAATTATAATAATAACCTTATTGATGAAATCTTCTGAAAGTTAAAAAAAGAAGCTCAAAAACTGCAAGCTTCGACATTTAAAGATATTGAAGAATTGCGAATTTATCCTACGACGTGACAAATGTTCTTGTTAAATGTCTGTGGAATAGACACCAAACAATACAAAGACGAGTTTCAAAATAGTTAGACTATGAGTATATATATTACAGCACAAAAACGTGTCAGAGAAACGTATGTGCATGAACATCACGGAGATCCTATAGAAGGTAAAAAATCACATCTATTTTTTTAAATTTATTTTTCATTGTATTCTTTTTAATCATTTATAACATATGAAAATCATATCATTTTTATAACATATTTGAACTTTTCAGGGTTTTTGAAATACTTTTATAAATTGTTTTCCATTGCGATCTCGGATTCGATCAAGACGAATAGGTCGGTGATGCAACATTTCGAAGCACATTCTGACAAAGATTATCATGCAATACGTAACCTATATTTCAGTTATAACTTTTTCATTTCAGAATGGAAAAAACTGTCTCGAGTAAAATTGAATATCATCAGCATAGATTTGGGAAGACAACTTGGCCATTTCTCTGACATAGGAGCTTGACTGACAGGACGGCCCTATTACAATTGAAAATGTTTTGAAAATCTTGGAACGAGAAGCTACCAACATATCTATAACAACAACAACTAACACACATCAGATTCACATATTTTAATCATTGTAATGTACAATTTGCCTACAATGTATTTTATATACATACTTGCAACTAACAAATAACAGGTGATAACTATCGAATCTCCACAACCGATATCACAATGATCTTCCTCCAGAAAAGAGGTATGTCAAGTTAACGCTATTTTTTTGCTCGCAATATATATTCTTCTATCATAAAAAAAAAACATTAATTTTCAATATTCAGCATAGGATCTGACACTGCCACCACCACCGAAACGACTACGAGCAAGTTCTTCACAATCTTCAAAATAGTCTCTTGAACAGGCAAGCTAGTCTACATCAGCCAAACAACAGATTTTGACAGACGCATGCGACAACATGCTCATAGAACACCGAAAGAGATGGTCTATGACATGACTTGTGGTGATTTTTTTGATCATTTTGAAGCTCAGATATCAAAAATTGTTAATGATTCTTCGATTGCAAATAGATTAGAAAAAATGTATATCAAAATATTTAGATCTCAAAAAATATGAGTTTGTAGTAACTTAAGTAGTTGTCCATCGCTCTCGCGCAAATACTGGTATTTGAAACGTCAATTTTACATATGAAAATTTTTGGCACATTTTATTGATTCGTAATCATAATATAAATTCAAAATCTTATTTTAGTTATCTATAAATTCTTCTGCAATATTTTTTAATAATTTTGTATTTTTCTCTTTGAATGATAGAGTTCTTATTTTACGTTTATGGAAACCACGATTTTGTCAAGATATTCAAACTCAGTTGAACAACATTGCCATTAGCAATCAAATTAGTTAAAAGATATTATTAACTGTCAACTATTTCAATTCCAACATTGTTCTTTATCATTATTGATTTGGAATGTTTTAATGTTCTAAAATTTTTTCAAAACACATGAACATGTAATTTTTGTAACCACTAACTGTGTGATTACAAATATCTTTTTGACATGAAAGCGAAAACCTACAGGGATATTCGCAACCTTCCAAATAGATCTTAGCACTAATGTATTGCAAGTGTGTATACAAAATGTATTGTAGACAAACTGTATGTTAGAATGATTAAAAGATATGAATCTGATGTGTGTTAGTTGTTGTCGTAATTGATGTGTTAGTAGTTTCTTGTCCCAAGATCTTCAAAATATTTTCAATTATGATAGGACCATTTGTCAGTCGAGCTCCTATGTCGGAGAGGTGGCCAAGTTGTCTCCTCAGGTCTGTATTGATGGTTCAATTCTGCCCGAGACATAGTTTTTCAATCTGACATAAAAATGTTATAACCAAATATAGGTTACGTATTGCATAGTAACCTTTTTTAGAATGCGCTTCAAAATGTTGTATTGTCGTCCTATTTGTCTTGATCGAATCCGAGATCACAATGGAAAACAATTTATAAAAGTATTTCAAAAATCCTAAAAAAATTGAGGTATGTTATAAAAATGATATGATTTTCATATGTTCACTACAATAAATTAAAAAGAATACAATGGAAAATAAATTAACAAAAATAGAGGTGATTTTTTTATCTTCCACAAAATCTTCGTAATGTTCATGCGCATACGCTTCTCTTGCACGTTTTTGTGTTGTTATACACATGTTTATAGTGTAACTATTTTGAAACTCGTCTCTGTATTGTTCTGGATCAATTCCACAGGCATTCAATAAGAATATTTGTCATGTCATAGGGTAAATTTGCAATTCTTCAATATCTTGATATTTTCAAAACAATGAACAATAACATAATATATTAGAAAAATTAACATCTAATAGAATAAGACTATATTGTGAATATAAATTATTTGTTTGATTTACAATGGTTGGTGTTGGATCAAAATTTGGAGGTGTTAATTTGCATGTAAGAAATATATTTTCTCGTCTTGTCACTCGAGATAACATAACAAAAGTTAATCCTGGACAGAAACATTTTTTAATATCAATTATTACAATGTCATGGATTTGCGATTTTTGAGCTGTAATAGCATATGCTAATGTTAAAGAAAATGTACATTTGTAATATATTCTAAAATTGTACCTCAATTTGCTAGTAGTCGATGGCATAATTTTCATTTTTTTGTCAGATTCATCAATTCTTATCATGATAGAATCTATTTCGGTGGTTTGTTTTGAATATGCAAAGTCTTCAATCGTTCCGATCGCTCCATTAACTATTCCATTCGTTATGTCTAGATTCGCAAAAACCATGACCTTTGCATTCTTTGCAATTTAGTCTAGTTGATGAAATGATGAGTCTTCAACCCATGATTTTAATTCTAGATCGTCCGATGCATTTGTTTTCACTGGTACATTTATGATGTTTTCCTTTTCAAAGATTCTTTCCAGTGCACATTTGTTATATCTTTTGACATTTTCTTTGTGTGTGCATATTATTGTCACGTTAGAACTAATCATCCTAAGAACTTGTTCTTCTAAAATTGCTTGTTTACCTTTGACGGCGCAAGACGATCGACAATAACGGATTTGTTTTCATATGACTAGTTCATATATTTGTTTTTCGATTGGATTTAATGGAATTTCGATTTTTTTGTTTGCAAATTAAATTTCGTAGGAATGAACGCAACAATTTCATGTTGAATTTTTTTCACATCTTTTCATTTAACCCATATCATGATATGGGCATGTACAGAACCTCAATTTTGAAATTCATATCATAACATATAATGTTTAATTCGTTCTAAGATGGCTCTTTTTGAAAGAACGAATTCTTTCATAAAGAATTCTAATTTCTTGACAAAAAACAACGGACATTCAATCGGACAATTTCTCTAATCAAAATTGATATTATAGTTTTTCACTATTTCTTCTATCTGTCAGATTTCTGACCATCGTAATTTAGTTGTTTCATTGCTTGTCAATGTCAAAAAGAAATATGACAATCTCCAATGTGTCACCATCGTTAATAAATCTTTAATATTTTGTCCATGCCATGACGGTGTGACTGGCATTTCACGTGACAAAGTGAATTTCAAAACATTTCTAAAAATTTGTTCTTCGTAAATCGATAATGTCTTTTTCCAAGACAACGGATGACACCTTTGTTGTTATCAAGATGGCTTGTCGTATTTGAAACAATATAAGTAAATCTGGTGGAAATAGATTAAATGAAAAAACAATGAAGAAACTCTCATTTTTACATAATCGATATAACATATTTTTCCATCATAGTAACCACTATGGCCAACTGGAAACATAAATGGAAATATTGCATTTTCTAATGTGATGAATTGTTTTTCTTCAGTCACTAATGGCAATCTAGAAACTTTTATTCTAAACATTGATGTTTCCTTTCTTTCATGCATTGTTTCCCTAATTTGTAAATTTGAATATGTATATATGTCATCTTTTTTAATATCTTGTCTTTTGCTACAAGGTGTTACGTCTTGTAATAATAAATATACATGTTCAAAGGGATCATTTTCCATGTTCTCGAATCCATGTATTTCAGTTTTTAACATTTTCTAAAATGAAGCTAATGATATAAATGGCAGTACTTGAGTTTTCATATAAGCTCAAAAAAATTCTTGATATCAGATTGTGCAAAATATTATGTCGTAGCATGCTCTGCAATTCTTCTTTATCATCATCATTCGTATATCTATTCAAATTGCAAGCAATAAGACTATCGAAAAAGCGATCTTTTTTCAAGTTGTCCTATCACTAACGAGTTTATGTGTCGAGTCACATCCACTGAAACGTCTATTATCGATAACAATTGTAAATATGACACGTGTATCTTAAAAAGAGAGCACACATATGTAGGCGAATAACATACTATGTATTTTATCCTATCTGGATAAGTTTTACATAAATTGCATGTATACCAATGTATCTATTCCTCATTTATATATGTATAATCCCATAAAAAAGTATTAGCTATTGCATATGGTGGGACATTTTCATTCGAATTTTGAAGTTCCTTATTATGTTCTTCCTTGAATAAATTCATACTTCCAGACGTAGAACAACATTTCATTTGTCCGATAATTTCCATACAAATGGTTTTTCACAAATCTTGATATTCTTTTTTGTTAAACCATCCATCGACATATGACATAAATTGTCTTCCTTTTTTTGGAAAAAGTTTTCTTTCGCAATTCTATGTCTTTCAATTAACGTTTGTTTTGTTTCTAATTGCATTTTTTATTAGGCAATTGACCGTGTGTTTTGAATTCTAAGCAAACAATTACTTTATTCTATTTTTTCGAAAGTTGTTTATGCTAGGTATTCAATGGGAATTGATATTATTCGCTTTATGCCAAAACATGATACTTGTAGTGCGAATTGATATTATTCGCCTCATGTTAAAACACTAAATTCCTAACTTTTCCTGATGCAAATTTAAACTATGGAAATAAACAATGAGAGATGAAACAATCATAATGTGTTAGTCATTGTCAAAAAGATACAAACCAAAAAACATTTATTGAAAAAAATAATGTCGTACGAAATTTTTTTTTGAAATAAAATTGTATATGTCTTAAAAAAAACAAACGACTTCTACTAAAATAACAAATTAAAATTCATAACATTGCAGTTGTACAATTTATTGAATTTTCTAAGAAAAACAATATTTGAATAAAAAACAGTGATTAATTTTCAATATTCTCTAATTGATAGGAATTCTAAATGCAATATAGATAATTCTCAGAACAATTGCATATAAGATGCATTGATATAGAAGGATTGTCGAAGTTCAAAATGCAAAATATTCTCCAAAATCGACAATATTGGGAAATCATGACATGTATTGAGCTATCTCCCAGCTTTGAAAACGACATGAGCTATTGTAATATCAATTGTTGATAACCGAGTTGTGCAAAGAGCTCGGCAAATACTTTCTAAAATCCCTACTATTCTACTTTCCACACATCACTACTATTAGGTGGTACCAACTACCAATGGTACGTGAGGATTTTTTACTATACAATCTTACTACCCGATGCCATTGGAAGTATGATAATGCTATAGAATTCAAGTAATTAATGACTAGTTGTAAGCAGCGTGAGATAGGTTCTTAGACTTGTGGACATATGAGATGAAATATTTTTAATTGTCTCAAAATGATATCAATAAATTGCATGCACATTTGGTTTCAAACTTCTAGGCCTACTACAGGTTCTATGGAATGTGACCGTACACTCATATGCTTTTCGATATTTTTGCAGTTCATAGCAACTTTTCAGCTTTATCATTGTATAAGTTACATACTTATTTACTTGTCCACATATGAATTGAGCTCCCATTTTGTATTGTACTGTACATATTTTGTGTGATGTACCACTGGCGCCCAACAGGGGATAGGGGATCCGATGCTTCTGGATACGTTATATATGTATCGATATATCCAACGTTGGATATGCATATTTGTCAAGCATTGCTTGCGCTTTGACATGAACAATTACAAAACATGAACATAAAAAATACTTAATATTATTTATAGTGGTTTATACACGGGAGAGGCCATTGCATGCACATGTCTATGGTTTCTTTGATGTTGTAAACATATGAGGGTGAAAGAGCTCCCAGCCTACGGGTGATGGACGCTCTTAACATAAATACATACACGAAGAAACATAACATAAATGTAATTTTTTCCAAAACATGAAGGAAAAGAAGAAGAAGGGGTTTGTGCTTCAGTGTAATATAGCAGCAGTTTGCTTTTATCTGTGTACAACGTAGATGAATGCTTGTTGTGAGTGAATGCACTTTCATTGTTGTTTGATCGCGCTTGTTTACTCACTCTCATCAAAACACGGACGTCTATGACTCCTCAGTTTCTGATCAGATGATGGCTATTTTTGATGCCTGAGGAACTCGCGTTATCATACTGCTCTTCCATTTATTTCAGAACTATACTTCACGTTGAATCCAATTTCAATAGTACCACATACAAACCATCTCTAATCTCTTTGGTGGACTGTACTCTTGTTTCAGAGTATGAATTAATTTTTAAGATCCTGTTGGGCAATTAGAACACTTAAAGCTGTGATTACATTTAGCATAAGCTGTCTATTAGATTGTTTTTTGCATTTAGCAGCTAATTAGAATGGGAGAGCTGTTCCACAATATTCCTGCTCTCTTCTCCGTTCACGTTCTTCTATCTCCCTTGCCCCATCAGATTGGTATCAGAGCGTAGCTCAAATAAACTGAGAGATTAAGTTTGTTCTATTTGTATATTGTTATCATGTCTCATCTAGGTAGCTCTTCATCTTCATTACTCAGTGAAGCTAGAATCATTGACAAGTTCAATGGTTCTAACTTCTACATTTAGAAGTTAAAACTTAGAATGATGTTGATAGATAGAGATCTTTGGGATGTAGTAGAAGGTGCAGACCTGAAACCAGAAGATGGTGATCAAGCAAAGGCCTGGAGGATCAAAGATCAGAAGGCCCTAGCATGTATTACACTCAATTTGGCCGACTCCCAAATATCTCACGTTACCACATGCAAAACCTCTGAGGAAGCACCGTACTTGTTATCAAGTCTTTATGAGACTCACGATGTAACCACAAGATTACATCTTAGAAGGAAGTTCTTTACTCTTAGCATGTATAATTCTACTGTCATCACTTCTCACATCAACAGCTTCAAGTCCCTGTTAGATCAGTTATCAATTGTAGGATGTTCTATTCAAGATGATGATGTCGTTATGATCTTGCTTTCTTCTCTTCCAAAGTCCTATGAGCACTTTGTAGTGATGACCTCCACACAACCCGACCTCACTCTTCAAAAGGTAATCAATCATCTTCTTCAAGAAGAAATGCGGAGAAAGACTAGCAACCTGTCCATCAAAGACAAATTCATGGCTCTATACACCAAGAAGAAAGACTATTCCAAGGACAAGAATCAAGTGTAGCAACAACAGCAGAAGCCTCACACTCAAGGTGAGCATAGTGGATCATGCAAGAAGCTTCTCAGTAGATATTGCAAAAGAGCTAATCACGACATCAAGGAGTGTCGCATCAGGATCTACAATGAGGCAAAGAAGCAGCAACAACAACAGCAGCCAAAAGACTCCTCCAACATGGCGGAATTCAAGGAGTTAGATACACACTTGTTAATGGCTTACAACAGCAGTGAAGACTGTGGTAGTTGGTACCTGGACAACGGCGCTACCCAACACATGACCTCTAGTACACAATTTACAACAGAGACCAATTTATCTACCTCAGAGATTCTAGCACTATACGCGTGGAAGGGAAAGGAGCAGTGAAGATCAGCTTCAACAACGATTTGTCCATTTGTGTTCCTAACGTCCTTCTTGTTTCTCAGTTGTCAAAGAACTTGTTATCAGTCTCTAAGATAACTGATGAGGGCTACACTGTTACTTTCTCATCTGAGTAGTGTACAATACTCGAGGAAGATCCTACTCTAGCTACATGCACTAGAGTCGAGAATATTTACGTACTCTCTAATTTAGTTGCATTAGCTAGTATCTCTAATGAAAATGTAAACGACAGTGATGTTCTGTGGCATAGTCGATTTGGACACGTGAATACAAGATCACTTTCTTATATGCGTTGTAATAATTTGGTTGATGGTTTGAATTTCCCGTCTTCATTAGATAGGAAATCTTTTTTCTGTGAATCATGCACCTATGGGAAGCACTCTAGAAGCAAGTTTCCAAAATCACATTCCATCAAAACAAAGCATGTATTAGATCTTGTACATAGCGATCTATGTGGTCCAATGCCAACTTCATCATTAGGAGATGCAATCTATTTTATCACTTTCATAGATGATTATTCTAGATGGTCTAAATCCATGTTCATTAAGCACAAATTTGAAGCCTTTGAATGCTGTAAGAGATTCAAGGCCATGGCTGAGACACAAACGTCTAGGAAAGTGAAGGCACTCCGAACTGATGTTGGCGTCGAATACATCTCTAACGAGAAGTCTAACTACATGGCTGAACATGGTCTTAGAAGACAGTTCACCACTTCTTATTCAACTCAACAGAATGGAATTGCAGAAAGGAAGAATCAAAATCTTCTCAACTCAGCCAGATCCATGCTACATCAAGCACACCTACCTGCAAAGTTCTGGGCAGAAGCTACTTCCACTACCTGTTATGTGCAGAACAGATCCAGCACCAAAGCCGTCAACAACAAGACTCCTCATGAAGTTTTGCATGGGCACAAGCCTAGTGTCAGCCATTTAAAAATCTTTAGTTGTATATGTTTTGTTCACATTTCTAAACAGCTTAGGAAGAAGCTGGATCATAGGACAATTAAATGCATTTTCATTGGCTATCTTGATGAATATAAAGCTTATAAAGTTTATGATCCATCCACCAATGTAGTATTTGTCTCTAGGGATGTAATATTTCAAGAGAATACATACTATGATATCAAACAACCATCGATACACGATGTTATGTCATTTCATCCTATTTTACATAGCATAGATTCTTCCAACGTTGGTGTTCCTTCTACAGAACCTACAGCTACAGCTATAGAAGCCGAGCAGCCGACAATACCTGTCATCAGACCAGACCAAGCTAGCTTGAATAGATCTGAAGAAATTCAAGAAGAAACATCATCGCATCCTGGTCAACCCAGTGTCCGTAGATCCTCACGGACTCAGATAGTTCATGAGAGGTATGCACCTTAATCATTCTGGACTTCATCAGAAGAACCAGAGAGCCTAGTCGAAGCAATCAACTCCAAGGATGTTGTGAAGTGGCAAGAAGCTATGAAAAATGAGTACAACTCACTTTTGATGAATCAGACCTGGACACTGGTCGACTTCCTCACTCACAAGAGAGTTATCGACAACAAGTGGATACTCAAGAAGAAGATTGACTCTGATGGTTCCATTGCAAAATGGAAAGCACGGTTGGTGGCTAAAGGATTCACTCAAGTCCAAGGAGTGGATTATTAGGAAATTTTCAGTCATGTCGTCAAGATGTAGTCAATCAGGACTTTGATTGCGTTAGCAGCCGCTGAAGACCTCAAAATATACCAAATGGATGTCAAGACAACATTTCTCAATGACAATGTCAAAGAGGAGTTGTACACCTTCCAACCGGAAGGATTCGAAGTCAAAGGCCAAGAGCACAAAGGTGCAAACTACACAAAGAAATCTATGGTTTGAAACATGCTGCAAGAGCATGGTTCGATAGAATCAACTCTTATCTCATTCAATTAGCATTTGCAAACAATTCAACTGACTGTAATGTTTATTCAAAGCATATAGGCACCAATTCAGTTCACATAGCTCTTTACGTAGATGATGCATTTATTTTGTCTAAAGACACTTCTCTTCTGCACACTACTAAGAGTGATCTGTCAAAGGAATTTGACATGACTAATTTAAGAGTTGTTCATTCTTTGCTAGGAATTCACATTACTAGAGATAGACTCCAAAAGAAAATTTATCTTAGCCAGCAGGCATATCTAAAGACATTTTAGAAAAGTTTCATATGTCTGATTGCAAACCAATTGATACCCCAATGGATCCAAGTATAGTATTGAACTAACCTTCTTGTGTTGAGACTGACAGTGAAGTACTCGACTTAGCGAAGTACCCTTATCATTTTCTAATGTATGCAATGTTGTGTACTAGATCAGATTTAGCATATACTGTTAGCACGTTGAGTCAATTCATGTCTAATCCTAGGATCTCTCATTGGATAACATTGAAGAGAGTGATGAGATATATTCAGGAAAGTTTAGATCACATCTTATGTTACGATGAAAATGCTATCGACTCACTCGTCGTGCGAGGCTACTCCAACTCAGATTGGAGAGGAACAATCTCTTCCAGAAAATCTACCTCCGAGTTCTGTTTCTATCTAGCAGGGGGACCGATTTTGTGGAACTCAAGGAAGCAGAAATCAGTTGTGCTTTTTTCGATAGAGGCAGAGTACATCGCAGCATGTCAAGCTTCAAAAGAAGCTATATGGATCAGGTTATTACTTCACAACTTACATCACACTCAATTTAATGCTATCACCATTCTGTGTGACAACTTGAGCTGTATTTCACTGTCACTGAATCCCCGATTTTATGGCAAATCCAAGCACATAGAAATCCAGTATCATTTCATTCGGGAGAAAGTTTTCTCAGGGCAAATGATCCTTCAATAGTACTCCACAACAGAAATGGTCGCAGACATCTTCACCAAAGCGCTTTGCAGGATTAAGCATCAGAAATTCTTCAACAAGCTGAACCTGAAGAAGATATGGAGGCACCAACCGTCACCTTAAGGGGGACTGTTGGAAATTAAGGCCACAGTTGTCTCCTTAGTGAATGACTAATTTTTTATTTCATGATTCTTCCTACATGTTTATTGATCATTGATCTAGGCTCAGATGAAACCAACTTTGGTTCTACGTCTGCTCATCTGATACCTACAAGAATCGCAAACTTAGACAGCCAATTTATTTGAAGAACGTCTACAACAGGCTTCTGGATGATCTCCAGCAAAGGGTAACCAATCTTGTCATAATTTCAAAGTTCAGATGTCAAGTTTAATAACTTGAAGTAATTAAAGACCTGGCCATCTTCAAGGACTTCCACAAAACTTGCATTTAGACCAAGTATGTAGAAATACATTACTTTTTCAATAGTCTGCAGAAATACACTATGTTTTCAACAGCTTCAGCTTTTTCGCATTTTCCTGAAATGCGACACTTGCATAGTTCAAAAATTTAACAATTTCTAACACACCTTCGGCTATTTGCGAAAAATGCGAAGAGAGAGAAAATCTCGAAGGTCATCTATTTTCATGCGTTAACCTATTTTAAAGACATCACTGTTTTTTTGAGGGCACCTTCGGCTTCTTGCAAAAAATGCGAAGAGAGAGAAAAATCCCAAAGGTCGTCTAAAATAAACGAGGAATGTTCCAATGACATCCTCGTCCGCATCAACGATGCTGAATTATGGACTGTAAATACTGTGTACAGTTGTCACATAAGCCATATAATTCCAAGTACAATGGCTTTCCTAATTAGGTGACAAACATTCAATGTAATTAGTACATGGATGAAGTCTATAAATAGATCATCCAAGCACAAATTACGGGTTGCTCCGTCTATGAGACACATTATTTGAGCCTCCCAATTATGCCATCATTTTTTGTTGTAATTGCTATTTTGTATTGTGCTTCAGTGTAATATAACAACAGCTTGCTTTTACTTGTGTACAATGTAGATGAATGCTTGTTGTGATTGAATGCACTTTCGTTGCTGTTTGATCGCACTTGTTTACTCACTCTGATCAGAACACAGACATCTACGACTCCTTAGTTTCTGACCAGACGATGGCTGTCTTTGACGCCTAAGGAACTCGCGTTATCATACTACTCTTCCATTTATTTCAGAATTATACTTCACGTTCAATTTGATTTCAGTAGTACCACATACAAACCATCTCTAATCTCTTCGGTGGACTGTACTCTTGTTTCAGAGTATGAATTAATTTTTAAGATCTTGTTGGGCAATTAGAACACTTAAAGCTGTGATTACATTTAGCATAAGCTCTAAATTAGGATTATGATAGAAATCTCTCGAATTCGATACACCTAGAGGCAGACTGATTCCAGATTTGTGAAAATCTGGAGGCTGCTGGTGCGATGGCTAGACGTGAGAGAGGACAATGATAAAAGTTTTGGACTGAGAAGTGAGAAGTGTCTGATGTGAGCGTAGTTGGCATTCGATACACCTGGAGGTAGACTGATATCAGATTTTTGGGAATTTGAAGGTCGTTGGTGTGATGGCTAGATGTGAGCGTGGAGTTTGATGGGAGCTGTAGTATTCCGATCCTGCCATCCAGCTTTGCTTGAAATCTCTCTCTCTTTGGTAGTCACTGCTTGACGTTATTTCCTTTGTGCTTCATGATCGTTATAGCTGGGAAAAAGCAAAAGGAAGGCACTGTGAGGAGAGAGAGAGAGAGAGAGAGAGAGAGAGAGAGAGAGAGAGAGAGAGAGAGAGAGAGAGAGAGAGAGAGAGAGAGAGAGAGAGAGAGAGAGAGAGAGAGAGAGAGAGAGGGAGGGAAATTTAAATTGGGGTACAAGGGGGGAAAGTAGAGTATAGGACAGAGTCTTCCAGCATACATAGATACATATTCCTCGCATACATATTAATCTCCATACATATCTACACATACACAAATTTATTTGCATGCATGGGGAGGAGGGCCATGCATGTTTTTTCCCATACATGCATCTTCCTCCCCAAGTGTTTTTTAGCAAAAAAAAAATGTATGCATGGGTGAGGGGAGGAGGATGCATGGGGCCCCTCACCCATGCATACAAAAGTGTTCTTAAGTTTATATATATATATATATATATATATATATATATATATATATATATATATATATATATATATATATATATATATATATATATATATATATATATATATATATATATATATATATATATAATAGAGATCTTTTAAAAAAACAAAATACTGTTGGGCGCAGGCCGCAGAGGAGAGAGAGATATATAGAGAGAGGTGAGGCCATAGGGAGTGGGTATAAATGATGGGGCAAGGGAGCTAGAAGAACGTGAACGAAGAAGAGAGCAAGAATATTGTGGAACAGCTCTCCCATTCTAATTAGCTGCTAAATGCTATCATCACCCCTTCTTCATGTAGTCCAATAACGATATAGGACTCAATTTCTTTCTTTAAACTCTCTGAGTACCTTAAGCAACGAATTTCTACAAAATTGTAAGGGTATATCTTCATTGGATTATAGATTCCATATGAACTTAGTGACAATCTTGAGCATTATATTTTCCTAGCTGCACTCACATCAGGGCGTCTCACTTCTCAGTCCAAAACTTTTAGCACTGTCCACATGCTCTCTTGGATACAGATCAAAGGTGCATGCTTATTTCACAAGAATAATCCCACAGATGCATCTTTTCTCCTAAAACCCCTGCAGAAGAGAAGGGTTTCAGTAATTTAAGCGGACTTGAGTTGATGGGAAGGACGAGAAACATCAATAAAAGCAGGCCTCAACCATTCCAACTTCCGGGAATCAAAGACCCAGACACAACATTACTTTTATTTTCCAAACCCAAATTTACAGGCAGAACAGATTCTGACTTTCATTTTGTCAAAAGTGTTCTCTATTTGGATCACAGTATGCAAATCATTTTTTGAGAATAGACAAAAAAAACTAGCTGTCCCATGGGTTCCCACAACTATCCAAGATTTTCACACTGAAAAATGAGTCTGAGACGAGGTCACAATGCTATGTAATCGTGGAGCATACGATGCTACAGAGACATCCAAAAGCAAGAGTGAGCACGACCTAATGATTCAGAGCTTTAGAACTTGAAGCTAACACTAGTCTTGCTACAATCTTAGAGCTTCAGATACTACAAAAACATCAAACAACAAGAGTGAGCATCGACCTAATCTAGAGCATCAGAAATTGAAGATAACAGCAGTCGAATAGAATCTTATAGCTCCAAATCTTGCACAAGCATTGAATGGCAAGAGTAAGTAGCAACCTAACAATCCCGCTTCAAAATTTCAAGAAAACAGAGCTTCAGCCTACAATGCGATGACACATCCTCACCTCACCTCTGCTCAAACTCTATTTCTCAATGCACAGCACCACCGACCAAAATTAGAAAAACTCTTAGAGATGAGATGCAAAGTGATGAGAGACACACTAATCCTTCACACACAGACTTATGATGAGATTTAAAGAAGCAAAACAGTGTTTCCAGAATCTAGCTGATGCAAAATATAAAGAGAAAAAGAGAAAAAGTTGAGTCCCTACTGTTGCTCAAGGACGATCACCAATTATTGTTGCTTCATAGAAATGGAAACGATTAGGAGATAAGGAGACGATTGGAAGTTTTAGAAGGAGGGATAAAAAAATGTGGCGATTTGGTGTTTCTCAAACAGACTTGATGGTGGTATGACACTCATGCATAGCATAGAAATTGGTCTTAAATCCTTAATGGCATGTATAGAGCTTAGAGGTCAGATTATTCTGGTAGTCGTGTTCTATGTATAATTTCTCTATTCTGGAAGGATACTAATTCATGAACAATGGACAGAGGGCTGTTGTGAGATTCGAGCCCTGCCACGATAATTCTTCTGGAGATATCCATGGTTTATTTACGAGTATGTGGCGGACAATCTGTGTGACTTGCTATATGATATAGTCGCTCTAGATTCCTGCTTACGTGTAGAAATTCAGGCAGCGATGCCTTTGCACCATATGTTTGAAGACGATTTTCTTGCTCTTGGAAGCCACTATGCACAGTAAGCATTTTGGTTACAGTTTTTCCAATTCCTATTCAAAGTTAGACTTCTCGAATAAAACAATACTTCTGTGCTGAATCCTGTGTGGATAAAATGTCGCTGACAGGATTATGCAGACTGTTAGTGAATCTATTAAGCATATACAGCGTTTTGATTGCCGTGATATTTCTAAGGGCTAAAGAGTATGCTCTTCTGCTACAACACAAGATATCTTAGAGTATCCCAGAGATTTTGAGAGACTCGGAAGACACTTTGAATTTCAGCACCAAGACATTGAACTCCCAACTGGACGAAAAAAAATCCAAATTCAGGCTCTCTTGATGGGAAATAACATGATACCGTTGCAACTGAACCATCTCAAGTGAAGGTTAGTGATTTTTCTTGCAAAAATGAAAGAATTTTTTGCTCTCAACTTTTCCTCTTTTACTACTTTCATGATTGTACTTCTTAAAAATCAGAGCTTCACATTTCTAAGTGCTTGCATGTTGTCAAGTTATGCATCACTTTTTTCCAATCCTCATGTAGAACTACATAAAGGTAATGTCACGATTGAAAAAAGTGACAAACTCTCTTGGAAAAAAGAAAACGTTCCTAATAAGCCATCAATTGGAGGTGCTAAAGCAAGAAGATTCTTATCCAATCACACATGCAAAGAATCAAGTGTCAGATACGAAATTTGGAGAGAAATTGTTCAACCCACACGAACATTGGAAGGAAGTAATCGAGTGGAAAAGGGACAAGTGTGGACCAACTTAGACAAACTCATAGGTGTTATCAGGAAAGAAAACCTATCATCAGAAGTTATGAGGACTTTGCAAAATCATTGCACCACATTTGTAAAATCTGTACATGATTGTTGGGGAAAAGACAACGTTACTCATTACATGGTGCTAATCTATATCATTATCTGGTACTTTTCTCATTTAAGTTTATATTTTATTCTACTAATGTAACTAATCAAAACTATTGTTTGCAGCACATCCTTCTTCATCATGCAACTTATTTTGCAAAGGAATATGGGAGCTTAAGTATCTGGTCATCACAAGGCATGGAAAAATCTCATTGGCAAGCAAGGGGAACATTTCATAGAGCAACAAATCATGGAAGACACAATTCAAGAAATAAATATTTAGTTCAACTTTTTCAGTGGTTTTACAGAAGAGCACAATTTAGATATCATGCTAAAAACTTGCCAAGTATTACGATATTTCGAAAGGCATTCAAATTCATTACAAAAGAGAGATCCTTGTAATATATAAAAAATCTATTACAAAAAATAATTTAATTATCATCATCATCCTCTTCAAGATTCAGACGGATGGTATTGTCATGAAGGAATAATCTCCTTTCATATGGATCCAAAAATTCTAAATTTTTCCTCTTGCTCATATCAATGTCTCCCGGCTAATACACCTTGGACGCCTCCATGTCTCATACCAAAGGCATCTATTTCAATAGCATCCTGTAAACGAGAAAATAAAATAATTTAGAATGATACATAACACTGCAAACTCGATAAGAAAACTGAACAATATCAATACCAATAAGAAATAAAAAAACTGAACAATATCAATACCAATATAATATCTACTTACCAGATCACAATCATCGTAATCAACAACGTTTGCTCTATTGATGTCATGTCCTCCAATGGCCTCTACATTTCCGGAGGGGATATATCTAGCCCTACGGGATATCTTTTTCGAAATTCCAAAAATGCCTCTTCTGTAGGCAAAGTTTTTTCACAGGCTTTAGATTTTTCAATCATGGCCTCCAAGGCCTCATTGCCAGATTTCCAATTGCCATGTTTATCATAATCTATCTCACTTTCAAGGTCATCATATGAGTAATCAACAATGTTAGAAAATTCTGATAAATTTTGAGCAAAATTGAAAGGATTTTATCTTCTTTCAAATTCAATACATCTTCTATATCATTAAATGAAATATAACATTCATTATTTATAAAATATAAAGAAACATCATGTAGAGGTAATTGATTAACAGAAGATGCAGATGAAAGAGAATCAAAGAGGATTATAGAGCGAGGGAGAGTTTTTTGATAATCTGAAGCCATAGAAGCTTCAGCTTCAACCCCTATATCAGTATCTGCATCATTTACATCAACTGGAACAGGTGCAGAAGGATGTGCTGCAAACAATAGTTTTGATTAGTTACATTAGTAGAATAAAATATAAGCCTGAATGAGAAAAGTACCAAATAATGATATAGATTAGCACCATGTAATGAGTAATGTTGTCTTTTCCCCAACAATCATGTACAGATTTTACAAATGTTGTGCAATGATTTTGCAAAGTCCTCATAACTTCTGATGATAGGTTTTCTTTCCTGATAACACCTATGAGTTTGTCTAAGTTGGTCCACACTTGTCCCTTTTCCACTCGATTACTTCCTTCCAATGTTCGTGTGGGTTGAACAATTTCTCTCTAAATTTCGTATCTGACACTTGATTCTTTGCATGTGTGATTGGATAAGAATCTTCTTGCTTTAGCACCTCCAATTGATGGCTTATTAGAAATGTTTTCTTTTTTCCAAGAGAGTCTGTCACTTTTTTCAATCGTGACATTCCCTTTCTGTAGTCCTGCATGAGGATTGGAAAAAAGTGATCCATAACTTGACAACATGCAAGCACTTAGAAATTTGAAGCTCTGATTTTTAAGAAGTACAATCATGAAAGTAGTAAAAGAGGAAAAGTTGAGAGAAAAAAATTAATTCTTTCATTTTTGCAAGAAAAATCACTAACATTCACTTGAGATGGTTCAGTTGCAACGGTATCATGTTATTTCTCATCAAGAGAGCCTGAATTTGGATTTTTTTCGTCCAGCTGGGAGTTCAATGTCCTAGTGCTGAAATTCAAAGTGTCTTCCAAGTCTCTCAAAATCTCTGGGATACTCTAAGATATTTTGTGTTGTAGCAGAAGAGCATACTCTTTAGCCCTTAGAAATATCACGACAATCAAAACGCTATATATGCTTGATAGATTCACTAACAGTCTGCATAATCCTGTTAGCGACATTTTATCCACACAGGATTCAGCACAGAAGTATTATTTTATTCGAGAAGTCTAACTTTGAATAGGAATTGGAAAAACTGTAACCAAAATGCTTATTGTGCATAGTGGCTTCCAAGAGCAAGAAAATCATCTTCAAACATATGGTGCAAAGGCATCGGTGTCTGAATTTCTACACGTAAGCAGGAATCTAGAGCGACTATATCATATAGCAAGTCACACAGATTGTCCGCCACATCCTTGTACATAAACCATGGATATCTCCAGAATAATTATCATGGCAGGGCTCGAATCTCACAACAGCCCTCTGTCCATTGTTCATGAATTAGTATCCTTCTAGAATAGAGAAATTATACATAGAACGCGACTACCAGAATAATCTGACCTCTAAGCTCTATACATGCCATTAAGGATTTAAGCCCAATTTCTATGCTATGCATGAGTGTCATACCACCATCAAATTTGTTTGAGAAACACCAAATCGCCACATTTTTTTATTCCTCCTTCTAAAACTTCCAATCGTCTCCTTATCTCCTAATCGTTTCCATTTCTATGAAGCAACAATAATTGGTAATCGTCCTTGAGCAACAGTAGGGACTCAACTTTTTCTCTTTTTCTCTTTATATTTTGCATCAGCTAGATTCTGGAAACACTGTTTTGCTTCTTTAAATCTCATCATATGTCTGTGTATGAAGGATTAGTGTGCCTCTCATCACTTTGCATCTCATCTCAAAGAGTTTTTCTAATTTTGGTCGGTGCTGCTATGCATTGAGAAATAGAGTTTGAGCGGAGGTGAGGTGAGGATGCATCATCGCACTGTAGGCTAAAGCTCTTTTTTCTTGAAATTTTGAAGCGGGATTATTAGGTTGCTACTCACTCTTGCCATTCGATACTTGTGCAAGATTTGGAGTTATAAGATTCTGTTCGACTGCTGTTATCTTCAATTTCTGATGCTCTAGATTAGGTCGATGCTCACTTTTGTTGTTTGATGTTTTTGTAGTATCTGAAGCTCTAAGATTGTAGCAAGACTAGTGTTAGCTTCAAGTTCTAAAGCTCTGAATCATTAGGTCGTGCTCACTCTTGCTTTTGGATGTCTCTGTAGCATCGTATGCTCCACGATTACATAACATTGTGACCTCGTCTCAAACTCGTTTTTGGTGTGCAAATCTTGGATAGTTGTGGGAACCCATGGGACAACTAGCTTTTTTTGCCTGTTTTCAAAAAATGATTTGCATACTGTGATCCAAATAGAGAACACTTTTCGCAAAATGAAAGTCAAGATCTGTTCTGCTTGTAAATTTGGGTTTGGAAAATAAAAGTAATGTTGTGTCTGTGTCTTTGATTCCCGGAAGCTGAAATGGTTGAGGCCTACTTTTATTGATGTTTCTCGCCCTTCCCATCAACTCAAATCTGCTTAAACTATTGAAACTCTTCTCTTATGTAGGGGAGGAGAAAAGATGCATATGTGGGATTATTCTTGTGAAATAATCATGCACCTTTGATCTGTATCCAAGAGAGCGTGTGGACAGTGCTAAAAGTTTTGGACTGAGAAGTGAGACGCGCCTGATGTGAGTGCAGCTAGGAAAATATAATGCTCAAGATTGTCACAAAGTTCATATGAAATCTATAATCCAATGAAGATATACCCTTACAATTTTGTAGAGATTTGTTGCTTAAGGTACTCAGAGAGTTTAAAGAAAGAAATTGAGTCCTATATCGTTATTGGACTACATGAAGAAGGGGTGATGATAGCATTTAGTAGCTAATTAGAATGGGAGAGCTGTTCCGCAATATTCTTTCTCTCTTCTCCATTCACGTTCTTCTATCTCCCTTGCCCCATCATTTATACCCACTCCATATGGCCTCACCTCTCTCTATATATCTCTCTCTCCTCTGCGGCCTACGCCCAACAGTATTTTGTTTTTTTAAAAGATCTCTATTATATGTGAAAGATTCAACTAGTTTCATCACATTTTGCAATATTTTCATATTTGGCATATTGAGGCCAAAACTTTGTTTTAGACTTAGAGGTTGACTTTTCAAAGTTCATTAGTCTAAATTTCATTTGGGTAAACACTTTTTGAAAGTGTGGGAAAGATAGAATGCGAGTTTGAGTAGATTCAATTTGAATAAGTTGGGTACATTGAATCTAGACCCAAAATTGGTAGGGTTAGCATTTTGGTGGGAAAGCCAAGTGGCCAAATAGGGTTTGGACCTGCTATAAAAGGATGTAACTCGTGGAGAGAGTCATCTTCTCTCTTCTCTATCTCATTTCATGCTTATACATGGTTCTCTTGGGTTCTACTATCCATTGGTGCACTATCTTGGTGATTGCTTGCAATTCTATGTGTAGAATGATCTATATTTGCTATTTTTGGATCCATATGTGTGAAATACAGTAGCTTGCTGGTTTTGTATGGACAGCAACAGTACATAATCATTTTATTCAAGTTTGATCAAGTTCTATTAGTGTTTGCATCTCAAATTGTGTGTAGATGCTGATTTTTCTACATTGGTGAAATTGGTAGTGTATTTCTTTTTCTAACCAAAGATCATTCAAGTAGATTGGATCTTAGGGATCTGAAATCTTTCACATGGTATCAGAGCTTGTGTTTCAGGCTATGAAGGAGGAAATCAGATCTATCAATGATTTGGTGAAGATATCAAGTCTAGAGCATGCTAGAGAGGATTCTACACCAAAATCGGATTTTTTGCTTTTGTAGATTGGATCTTTTGTAGATCAAAACACTAAGTAGGTCAATATACTTGTTCAATTCCATTTTTTGAATTCACATGCTGGATTTGGCCGATTTTTGGATCATTGGTTCAGCCTAAGTGGTGGCTTATAGATTGCATATCAAATTTTCAGCATTTGCATGTAGATTTGGAATAGTCAATTTTTTGTGATTTTGTCAAAACCCTAATTTTGATTGGATCTCTAGATAGTGAGGTTGCTGGACTTCATTTGAGTGTGTTTCAATCTTAGGAAGTGGCAAAAGTCATTAGATTGAGGATAGATCATAGGTTGATCAAGATTCCATGATTCTATGTGTTGATTTGTTTGATAAGTGCTAGAAGAGAATTTGTGAGATAGTTTCAAATCTTGGTGATTTCTTTTGAAAGCATTTGTTGTTGTTCAAAGGAGTGCTTTGTGTATTGAAACAGGTTGAAAGAGAAGATCAGGTCATTGCTACATGGCAACCTCAATTGGAGTCATGTTGGAAGCCAATGATAGGCTTACCTCAAGTAACTATTCATTATGGAAAGTGAGGATGGAGTCACTTCTTGAGATGAATGATGTTTTGGATATTGTTGTAGGTTTGGAGGAGAGACCAGCAACACAACAGGATCAATTGAGGTATGACAAGAGGGCCAAGAAGGCTCTACACATGATAAAGATGAATGTTACCAATGAACTTCTCAAGGAAGTTGGTAAGTGCACATCATCTTTGGAAGCTTGGAATTCATTGAAGAAGCTTTATGAATCCAAGTCTACTTCTAGAGTGCTGACTCTAAGAAGGCAAATCTTTTCTTGTTTGCAAAAGAATGAAGAAAGTCCAAGTACTTTTGTTTTGAGAATGAAAGCATTGAATGATGAGTTAGCTTGCGTAGATGAAAGCATTAAGGAAGGAGAACGTATTCAAGTGATTCTTAATGTCTTGTTGGATGCTCATGCTAACATTGTTCAAAGTATTGCTATTCAAAAGACTTTGCCAAGTTTGATGGATCTTCAAGAGATCTTGATCAATGAGGAATGTAGGCTTCAAGCAAGAGGTGGATCTACATCGACACTTCAAGAGGATGCTATGTTCACAAAGGACAAATTCAAGGGCAAAACCAAAAGCAAGTGGTCTAAAGGGCAAGATCAAGTGGATGCTTCTTCAAGTGGCAAAAAGAAGGATAGATCAAAGCTCAAGTGCTTCTATTGTGGCATCAAAGGACACTTTGCAAGTGAGTGCTACAAGAAGAAGAGAGATCAAGGAGACAAGCAAGGTAATCTTACTCTTGATGAGGATGGTTTGGATGTGCAAGATGCAAATGATGATGCTTTTGTGATGTCTTCATGTATGCTTGTTAATGATGGAGATCTAGATCCTTGGTGGATTGATAGTGGAGCAAGTTCACACATGACCTTTCACAAAGAGTATTTCACTTCTTTGTTGGCATATGGAGATGACAAGAGGGTGATCTACACGGCCAATGATGGTGAGTGTGCAATCAAAGGGATTGGCACAATTCCTATTTCTCTCTCTACAAATAGTAATGTTCATTTGGAGGATGTCTTGTTTATTCCATCTATTACCAAGAATTTGCTTAGTGTGAGTCAAATGCTAAGTAAGGGCCTCAAGGTGGAGTTTGATGGAGATGCTTGTTTGATCAAAAAGAAGGATGTCTTGATTGGAGAAGGTAAAAGGCAAGGGAAGTTGTTCAAACTTGATGCTTGTGTTATTGCTAACCAAGTTGGATGTGTTGCAAGGGAGCAGATTTCTATTCAAGAGGTTTGGCACAAAAGGATGGGACACCTCAACTTCAAGTCATTGGAGGTAATGGCAAGGAAGAAGGTTGTGATTGGTCTTCCAAGTTCCTTAAGTAATGACAAGCATGTTTGTGAGTCTTGTGCTTTGTCTAAGTCACATAGACTACCTTATACTAGATCTATTTCTAGATCTACAAAGCCTTTTCAACTTGTACATTCGGATATTCATGGATTTACTACAATTAGCAATAGTGGAGCTAAGATGTATGTAACATTAATTGATGATTTTAGTAGATTTTGTTGGATCTATCTACTAAAGAGCAAGGATGAAGTGTATGATGTCTTTGTCAAGTTCAAGAATGCAAGGGAGAACCAATTCTCCACAAAGATCAAGTGCTTGAGAGGTGACAATGGTGGTGAGTACATATCTAACAAGTTCAAGGCCTTTTGTGATGTGCATGGGATCAAGAGGATTCACAAAAAGATCATTAGTAATGAAAGCAAAGCACATGAGGATGCTTCAATTGCCAAATTGGTAGAGTCTCCTCCTCTCTATTAAGCATGAAATTGGAGAACAAAAGGTGCCTTTTTATTCTTGGGGAGGCCCTTGCCCCTGTGCTTCTATTGGCTACTTCGTTAAGGCAAGGATTGAAATCCTAGCCCTTTAGAGAAAACACAACTTGATCTATGGTGCACAAAGAAACACATTCTACCTACTGCCAACTTGATTTTGACTACAACACAAAACTTAGCAACTTAGACTTTGGGCCTTCTAAATTGTTTTATTTACATGGACCAAGTCTATTTTATTCCATGGTACAATATTTTACAACTGCTCATTGAGTTTTGGAATTATGCTCGCAAGATGCCACGACCCTCGCACATCTTTTCTAATTTTCTATCTTTGTTGAGACCACTTATTTATGTACAACTAACTCACACAACAGAATGTAATTGAATATAAATATTAATAATCATAAATACATTCATGTGTCATTCTTGTGATTACATTTATGCATCATTCTCATCACATAAGTCTTTTCACTCATTTGAATCCAAGTCTAAATACAATTGTAGATTATCTACCGTGTTTCTTTGAGAATGTAATCTAGGCTCATATTCATCATCATCTTCTTCTATCTCATCCAAACATAGTGACCTCAAACACTCAAAATGGCTTCCTATCACATACCACCATTTTTGGTCTAGTCATTATAGATGAAATATAATCTACAAGAAAATCACATTATATGTATATATTGATAGAGTCTGATGACATTTTAGTATTGCCACAACATTGCAAACAAGTGAAACTCCACATTCTCATGAATTTGTCTTCTACTATAAATTTGTCAAATTTATTGATCTTATAAGACTAATTTAATTTTTCTCTAGTAATTCCTGTACTTCTAGTTACATCTTTTTCCATTTTCATGCAATATAACCAAGGAAGTTTAGATGAACTATGCAGGTTTAATTACATTGGATTATTATGTTACATTTGTGGGACATAGCACAAATATATAAAAAAAGTGGTCTATGAAAATCATCAAAAATACTTGCCGCTTGATGACCCTTTTCAAAGTTGAACAAGCGCCTTTATGGAGGGAAAAGGGAGAACATACTAACTAAACCACCATCCTCACACATGGGAGTAGCAGAATGGCATAATGAATGGCTTAAACTTCACAATGTCAATTCCTCATTGGATGAATTAATCGACGTTATGAAAATATTGTCCATTTTTCATAAATTGCTTTTTTGAATGCTCACCTCTATATGAACATGTTATTTTGGACATGAATGTATTGTCTCGTAATCCATCTCGATCATTAGAAGACATGTGCATAGCATCATAATTTATTTCAAAATAAGATTCAAAATTATTCTGCATTGCTTCATCATGTCGTATCTCATCATCATTAGAATCATTTTCATTACTTTCTTTTTTTTCAATTATAAGACTTCCCTTGTTATACTAGTATGGCCTTCAAAGATTGAATGGCCGTGACTAGTTGGGTTGCATGCTCTTGATATGCATGATTTTTTGGTTCTCTACAAGTAGGCATCCAATGTTTCATCGTCGGACTCGTCATCTAGCTGAGCAAAAGCCTTGGCCTTCTTAAATATCTCCATACAAGTCGGGCTTCTTGATGCAGAAGGTCTCTGGAACAGTGGATGCAGCTCTTTCGATTGCTTCAGTTGTTTTTGCAGGTCACAATGGTTGTTGATTCTTGGATTTTTATTAAAAGTTAACTCGCCCAATTGTCAATCAACTAGGTCTAATATTTGCTCTTCCAACTAACCATCGTGTGCTTTGGTGTTGGATTTATTTCCTCTACTCTCCTAAATCCCATTTTAATCGGCCTCCATTCATGCTGCATCTTTACTCGCGTTGTCGCGCAGTCTGCATATTTACATGTAAATTTTTACAGACGAAAAAAGACGAAAGAATTGCGACATTGTTTTTCTACACGTGTTTTGGTGACAGGCAAAAAAGGCGACACCGTCTTACAAAATGCCGAAGGTGCCCTAGAAAGCCAAAAAAAAGACACCCTGTAAAGCAAATTTCATGGCATTTCGTCAAAGTGACGCATTTTTCATATCTTCACCAATGATCATTTCAATGAAAGCTGACGTCGCATCCTTTTCATGCTCACCCATGCAGCTTCGCTAACATACTTGACAACGACTGCAGCCACCCACGATCTCCTATAGATAGCACATCCACTTTGCACTTTCTTAATCTGCACACCTGTAATATTGTGTATATATACTGAATACCATTTTGCATATTCAGGTGGATGATTGAGAGATTGTTAATCAAGAGATTGAAAATAAAGTGCATGTAAACTTAGCATCAAAAGTTTTATCAAAGATAGATGAAGTAAATGCCTTGTGCATTGATTATTTTTTGTCAGTCATAGGTTTCATTCCTTTACAGATTGAATTAACTTTTTAAAGCATGCGGTTTTGTCCGCTATTGTCTTGTGCTCTACCACATTATTGACATGTATATTTGATATACTTAATCTCATACCAGCTCTTTGTTCTTCGTTCAGATCTGTGTCAATATTGCTATGTTTATTCTTCATTCTGTCTGACTTCTTAGTTGTTCAATGTGGTAATCCGATTTTAGATGAATAATATTTAGTCTTGTCTTTCGCAAATCATTCGCGACTGATTATCAGTCAAGCACAGTCTCTCTCTTCACGACCCATTCGCGACAAATAATTTGTCTAGCTGATCACGACAAATTATTTTTCTGGTGTCCAATTAATGTTTGTCTACATAATCAGAATGGCCGTGATTTCTATCACTAACGTCCTATTCGTTCTGATAGGTGTAGTCATGCTAAGGGAAAGAGTCTTACAACTCATTCTGTTGCGCATGAACACTTTTTGTTTGAGTTTCGCTTCTCATTTGTGTTCATTCTCTTTTTGAGCTATTTTCGTTTCTCACACACGACTGATTTTCTCTTCCCTCTCCCTCTTTCTTTCCCAACATGGTATCAGAGCTATTTTCGTAGCCTGATAAGCTTCCACAATACAAGACTATACTTGCCGATAGAGTAATTGTTTTCTTGTTCTGTAATTCTGTACAAGATTTTCATACTTAAGTCATTGATAGTTTCTCCTATCACTTAGACAAATTCTTCTACATGGATTTTCATGGGAAAGCCAGTCCTATCATGGACATGCTTGATGGAGCCAATTACCATCTATGAAAATTTAAGATGAAAATTGTACTAATGGCTAAAAAATTGTATGACGTTGTTACAGGTGTAGAAGGGAAACCCAAAGCAGACGACGCAACAATTGCCAGATGGAGGCTGAAGGATGGTAAAGCTTTCGTCCTGATCATCCTCAACATTACGGATACTTAGATCAGCCATGTATTCGAGGCTCAGACATCGAAAGAAGTCTGAGACATCTTGAGCACACTATATGAAGTGCGAGATATAGCTTCCAAGCTACATCTCAAGAAGAAATTTTGCTCCCTCAAGATGACGAATGATGATTCTTTGTTGATTCACATTAATCAATTCAAGAACCTGCTAAGGCAAATGGCTACTGTCAGATCTGTCATAGACAACGCAGTGATGCAACTGCTTACAAGCTTGCCAAGCTCATATGACAGCTGGGTGATAATCATCACAACTCATTCAGGACTGACTCTTTCGAGAGTCATTACTAAGTTGTTGCAGGATGACATGCGGAGGAACGAAGCCTCAAGTTCCTCGATTGATTCTCAGGCCCTATACACCAACAAAAGCATGACTAAGAAAGGCTCGAAGCAATCAAAGCCAGACCAAAAACCATCTCAGCACAAAGAACAGTCGAATCCGCAGACAAAGAAGAAGATGTTCTGTAGATACTACAAGTAAAACAACCACAAAATTCAAGACTGTCGGATACTACAAGCAAAGATCAACAGCAAGGGGCAGTCGAATCAAGTGGCAAATGCAGCTGCAGAAGCTCCACAACCTATTCAAGAAGCGGATCATGATGTCTTCATGACTAACCATCAAGGAACATCTGGCGACAGTTCTTGGTTCCTGGAGTCCGGAGCCACTCAGCATATGACTAGCCTCATTGGCTGTTTCGAGTCCTATACACCTTACAGTACCCAAAAATTTGTTCACCTTGGCGACAATGGCACACAATCTATTAAAGGTGAAGGTACTATGAGATTAAGCTTTGAAAACGATCAGTCTAGGCTACTCTCTAAAGTCCTGTATGTACCAAATTTATCTACAAATCTGCTCTCTGTAAGCAGAATCACAGATCTAGAACATAGAGTAGAATTCGAAGGTGGACGATTGAGAGATTGTTAATCAAGAGATTGAAGATCAAGTGCATGTAAATTTAGCATCATAAGTTTTATCAAAGGTAGACGAAGTAGATGCCTTGTGCATTGATTCTTTATTGTCAGTCATAGGTTTCATTCCTTTACAAATTGTAGAGCATGCGGTTTCGTCCGCTATTGTCTTGTGCTCTACCGCATTATTGACATATATATTTGATATACTTAATCTGATAACAGCTCTTTGTTCTACGTTCAAATCTGTGTCAATATTGCTATGCTTATTCTTCATTCTGTCTGACTTCCTAGTTGCTCAATTTGGTAATTTGATTTTAGATGACTAATATTTAGTCTTGCCTTTCGCGAATCATTCGCGACTGATTATTAGTCAAGCACAGTCTCTCTCTTCACAAATCATTCGTGACAAATAATTTGTATAGCTGATTGCGACAAATTATTCTTTTGGTGTCCAATTAACGTTTGGCTACGTAATCAGAACGGCCATGATTTCTATCACTAACGTCCTGTTCGTTCTTATAGGCGTTAGGAAAAGAGTCTTATAGCTCATTCCGCTGCGCACGAACACTTTTCCTTCGAGTTTCGCTTCTCGTTCGTGTTCATTCTCTTTTTGAGCTATTTTCATTTCTCACACACGACTGATTCTCTCTTTCTTCTCTCTCTTTTTTTCTCAACATTTGGCAATATCATCTCATTGATCAAATTGTGCTATCATGTGCCAACAAACTAATAGCCATTACAATGGAAGTAAAGCCAATATCAAGGAAAATGCAAAGCATCCAACATAGCATATCCAAAGAAAGCTAGAAACACAAAGATCTCCATAGAATCACATTATGAATGAAAGGAAGAGTACAAAACAATGGAAAATGAGTATGGATTCATGTAGATAAGGCACATGAGACCTAGCAATGGAACTCCCCATAGATCACATTCACAAGGAGGAAGCTAGAAGCTCTCACTTGTAAATGAGCCAAAAGATCCAAAAGTTGATGTCTCTTGACTAGTTATAGGCTCTTACCTAGCTAAACATAGCTATCTTGAGGGATAATTAGCCGTTGCTAAGTATTATTTAGTCTACTTTGGGGCCTTATTGGTCTAATATCCTTAAAATCACCTCTTACAAAGATTGCACCACTTTTAGATCATCTCTTACAATGCAAGACTTATGGGAGAACCAAGGTCCTGTCGAATTGTCTGATAACTTGTTTCTTATGTTGCTTCTTTGTACTCTTCTTGGAGAACAAAGTCTGGGAGTCGTTGATGGAGGATGAGGATGTTCCATTAAGCTCATTGTGTTTACCTTGATAATCGTCCAAGTGAGCCCTGAGATTCAGACCAAGTCTTCAAGTTTCCTCCTGCAGCAGCATAATTATGACTCTAGACAAAGTTATATCTAAGTGAGTAGAAATCATCATCACTCAATTTTCATAAGAAAATGGCAAGCTAGACAATAAGGTCATTACAACATCTGAATCTTCAATTATTGAACCTATTGCTGCCATTTACTCTAGCAGAGTCTTGAATAATGTGATTTTGAACAGACTCCACCTTTTGACATTCTGAGTGAGAAAATTTTTCTCCTCGGATGTAGCTTCGAAGTGACATCTCTCACTTTGTAAAGTGTGCTCAATATGTCCCAAGCTTCTTCCGAAGATTGGGCTTGTCTGATATGACCAATCTGTGTTAGATGAAACTTTAGAGACAATGTCAGTTGCAATTGTGTAAGGACAATGTCGGATGCAACTATAGAACAATGTCGGATGCAACTTCGGATGGAATATCATCGGACAGGGATTTTGGAGTGGTCGTCGGATACAATCGTTGGATACAACGTCTTTGACTAGTCATCGGATGCAATCGTCAGAAGCAAAGTCGTCGAATGCAATCTTCGGACAGAATTTTTGGAACTGATCATCGGATGCAGTCGTCGGATGAAATTTTGTCAGAGACAATCATTTTAACTAGTCGTCAAATGCAAGGCAAAGTCATCAGATGCAATCATTGGATGTAATTTTTTTTAAGTCGTCGGATGCACGTCGGCGGATGGAATTTTGATTGGGTTGTAGGGTGCAAACATTGGTTCAAATATTCTTCCACCCCTAAAAAAGTGACAGAAGCGGTGGAGAGCGGTGGGGCTATGGAAATCTGGATCCATTTGGGGTGGTTGTTAATCGAGTGCTGATCTCTGAGAAGAGATGAAAACCATGCTTGTAAAAAAGAATGATGAATGCAAGAAAAAAATAAGCAGGCAGTTAGAAACACAAAGAACTGAAAAATGGACTAGAAGATACGAGTTCTAGAGCAGGATTCAAGAAGATTGCCAGTAGCAACGGCTGCCAATGTTTGTTGATTCTGTACAAGATAATGTTTGCTTAGAATCTCTCTATTTGCTAAATACTCTGACTCTCTCCCTACTGACAATCAAGCAGATTCTAGTCAGCCTATAGCCGACAGGGCCTATTTTTCTTCTCAACTCTACTGGTTGTAGTGCAATGGTGGTGCAATGGGGATGTACCCCATGTGTCAAATCAGTACATCTACAAACTAATCTCAATTCTAACTGATAATGGATGCTCAACTTGAATCTGGATCTATTAGAATTCAAACCTCTACATTCTACAGTCTGTTCCAGATATTTATTTGGTACTTATAAATTGTAGATTATTACTAATCTAAACTAAGCAAGAACTGGAAATGGGATTGAAACTAATCCTACTGAAATCAATAGATCAACAAGATTGAGTTTAACTAAGAACTACAAGTCCTACAAAGTGCTTATTACAATTATCACTCAACATTTGTAAGAAGAACTCCTTAGGGAGTTAAGCACCAAGCAGTATCAGATCAAGATAGTTATGATCTACCACAAAGCCATGCACATCTACCTAACCTCACGAGTTTGACAATGATCAAAGCAGTGCCATTCTCATGCTCCACTCAAAAACATTCCCAACACAAATGTACAAGTTGCCAGCCACAATGACAGAATGGAGCCATCCATCGGTATCTTGTGCGAAAGAAAGCCAAGAATTTTCTGAACTCCATTTCACAAGAAGAACATCATCGTGAAAATTCTCACTGTCTCCCAACTAAAGAGGATTATCACACAACACCATCTTGTTGTGGTATCTCTATGGCTGAAAATTGTCTCTTATCAGTGGCATGTGATTCTTGATGAATTAGTGACTGCCAAGATCACCAGAAACAAAGAAGCCTATATTCCAATGCAACCCATCCAAGGAAGAAACTCCAACAATAATCTGTGGGTAGTCTCAGCAATGACAACAACAAACATAAGAGATGGAGGGCTTACTCCCATGATCATTAGAGTCTAAGATCCCAAAAGCACAAAGATGATGCACAAATGGATGATGAGAATAGAACTTTGCTATTCCAATGTTACGATTTGTCTTCGTCTAGATCTGAAGCCATGTCCCGAATATCATCGTAGGGAGGAAGCTTGCCCAGAATATTAAATGCGCCATACAGTCTGTTAGGACCATCAAGGATAGCCCCTAAGATGAGGATAGGAGAACACCATAGGAGAGACTATGGAGCCAAACCGCCCAACCAATCCTAGATCAAACCTGGATCTAGCCCCCAAGCCATGCCATGTGAAAGCTAGAGGAGCAGAGAGAAACTGGTAACCTAACCCAATATGTCGACGGGAGAATCCCTACCTCATTATATAGAGAGTAGAGTCCTATGCATGAAACCATGCAACTCCCATGCAGGTCAACTATAAATAGATCACATCTCTTCATGCAGTCCTCCTGCCTATATCTGTTACACATACATGCAATCCTCCAAATGTCTCAATCAGAGTGTTTGGGCCCTCTCAAGGTAATTATTCACAAACTGGCCTTGACATGGAATTAAATCATGGCGTGACCAATAATCTCGAGTACTGGAGGGCTGGTCTACCATATTAGGACTATTCCAGGTCCTTAATCGAATATGGCCATACTTACAATATTAACCGAGGAAATCATTATTCTTAGTCTGACTTCCATATCAAACAAGTACTCAGAGATAAACCTATTTTCAATAGTTAATCTCTGTTCAAGAGTAGGACTCAAGCTTGAAAAAAATACACTAAGCAATAAATTTCTCAACTAGGTTACGCTCAAAACAAGTTAGTAACATCACCTTCATGTAAAACACTTATATGAACCACTGAGTGAAATATTCCCTAACTTAGGAGATTAAAGTTAAAGAAAATAAATAGTAATTACAGTCTACAATTATTTACAAAGTTTGGCAGACAATTTATAAAAAACTTCCAAGTACAACTATCCTTAGAATCCAATTCTAAGAAATGATAATTCATTCAACTAGAGTCTCTAAGAGAATTATTAAGATATATAATGATTAAAACTCAACTCTGAGTATCCCTGATACTCTTTTGAGTTAAATGCTCCTGGTTCTAGCACCAAATGCAAGAAAATAACATTCATTCCTCTTAATAGACTTGTATGTCTCCTATGATAACTGGAGATCCACTCAAACGAAAAACTATACTCAAGCATCTGCAGATCATATACTATAGCAGAATAGCATCCACTAGATAAATTAAATTCTCCACAAATAAAATAACTTATCTTGCGAGAATATATGTGAGATCCATAGGCTCTCTATAAGATATTGGAGTAGAGAGATTCAAAACACTGATCTGAATTCTTACTCAATTAATAGATCAAGAATTAATGATCACACTTAAGAATCATCTCCATTCTTTTAAACCCTTTAATAATAATTAAGTATCTATTTATGATCCATCAATCATAATTATTTAGATTCATATAATTCGTCAATCATAATCTCCTGGAATCCAAAACCGTACTTAATCATTTATAGGATACTGGAGTATATGTCTACATAACTCAGGAAAAGTAAGAGTCATTCAAAATCTTTCTATTAAGAAAATACTGAATTTAGGAATACTTTCAAAACATGATTCTTTACTGAAGTGCAAGATTCAAGGTCTAGAAACTACTGGTAATTAAAGGCTGAACGCATACCAAGATGACAATCATCTACAGCTACAAAAAACTTTAGATTACTAATCTAGAATCAAATCTAAATATCCAAAGTCCTGTTGAATATCAATTCAGTTATTATTCTCGGATTCATTATGATTCGTTATCCAATTGAGCTCTCTGGGATACAATCAACTAATGAGCTGAATTCCTTCTTTACCAAGGAATATTCTATCCCAATAATACTGTATATCCAATGCACACAATTTTAACTGATGAACCAAAATGATTCACTAATCATGCATCTTACAAGCAATATAATTTAAAACCATCAGTTCTCGGTGAATCCACATCACACTGATCGTTTTACCAATTAACTTCATCCTGGAGTAATCATATACTCAAGTTAATTGCCAACTGTTGAATTTCACACGTGTGGACTGTCCACTACATGTACTTGTGATCTCCTAAGGTGTGTAGATGCACCAAGATCAAGACTAGATTGAGATTCAAGATCAACCTTGTTCAATCCTATGGCAAAAACACACTACTAAATGCATTCAATCACTTCCAACTCTCACTCACACGTGTGGGAAGTATTCAAAAAATAATCTAAGTAAAAACAAGCTGCTCTCCTCGGGTAGAGAGAGAAAATGCATCAAGAGCTCTCGGGTAGAGAGAGAAAGCTAGAAATCTAATAACTCACAAAATCCATGAAATCACCAAATCAATTGCATTCAAAATGAGGAGTACAATGATACTAGTAGGTCCACGAGCTACCACTATGCTTAACTATGATTGGACCATATTTTGTCACCTCTTGATCCTATTGGATCATTGATCTATGCACCTCTTAATTCTATTGGACTATATTCAAGCACACTTCAATTTCCTATTGGACCTCACAAGGTTACACCTCTAAATCCTATTGGACCTCTTGGAATTCATCAAACAAAAACTTTACACTTGTCTACACTCTAATTAGCAAGTGTTTAGCCTCTTACTCTATTTTGGCTCAATAGTGGCATTACAAGTGGAAATGCATAATTTGCCATCTATGCCAAATTTATTCCTATCAACATCCTACACCTAGATGCTTGATGTAAAAAACATAAGACCCCTATATCTAACATAGATAATCTTTTTCAATTCTCCACACCAATGATCTAGAAAACTGAAATGTCTAGGTGCAGATCTCAATTATACTAGTATGACACCACAGTTAGATCCTCATCCAAACCATTTATAAGTTTATCCATAAATCTCCAATCCAAAGATCTATTAACTCTGCAAGTATCTGTAAAAACAATACTTGATCACATGTTTATGTTCATTGACTAAGTTAAGTGTACCAAATAACCCTAGTAACCAAGATTACACAGTAGATTCATACAAGATTAATCATGCACATATGTGAATAATCTCACTATGACCCGGTACATAAACACATTCTTAACTGGCAGATTTCTCCAGAACCCACATATGTTACTCACATATCTCACTGAGATATTGTAACTCAGCTACAAAATATTTCTATTTCTCATGAGTAAATAACATATCCGAAAACTCCCTAAAATGAATAACATTCACTCTCAATAGTTTTCCAATCCCACTTACCTCTAATTACATAATTTCTTCATTCAATCAGCCTCTCTCTAATCCTAGTACTAAACTAAAATTAGGTTGATCCAATACAGAATTCTTAGACTTAAATTATGATCAAACTTACTTCTATTCCAATCAAAATGAAATTAGTAATCTTTGACCTTTTACTATACTACTAATAGATAATGATTCAAATTCCAAACCTGTTCTAGTTCCAGATTGTCCACACAATCCCTAGAGATTTCCTCTTATTCGAAAAGTTCCAATTAGGTATCTTACTCTAAATCTATCAGAAATTACTTTCAGAACAAATCTCATTTCTATACCACAGTTGGATCTCTTTCGAAAACTATGCAAATTTTTTATGATCATATAAAGTACCTAAAAGAATTATGCTTTTAATTATTCAAAATTCAAAATTCAATTATAATAATAACCTTATTGATGAAATCTTCTGAAAGTTAAAAAAAGAAGCTCAAAAACTGCAAGCTTCGACATTTAAAGATATTGAAGAATTGCGAATTTATCCTACGACGTGACAAATGTTCTTGTTAAATGTCTGTGGAATAGACACCAAACAATACAAAGACGAGTTTCAAAATAGTTAGACTATGAGTATATATATTATAGCACAAAAACGTGTCAGAGAAGCGTATGTGCATGAACATCACGGAGATCCTATAGAAGGTAAAAAATCACATCTATTTTTTTTAATTTATTTTTCATTGTATTCTTTTTAATCGTTTATAACATATGAAAATCATATTATTTTTATAACATATTTGAACTTTTCAGGATTTTTGAAATACTTTTATAAATTGTTTTCCATTGCGATCCCGGATTCGATCAAAGACGAATAGGTCGGTGATGCAATGTTTCGAAGCACATTCTGACAAAGATTATCATGCAATAAGTAACCTATATTTCGGTTATAACATTCTCATTTCAAAATGGAAAACTATGTCTTGAGCAAAATTGAATGTCATCAACATAGATTTGGGGAGACAACTTGGCCATCTCTCTGACATAGGAGCTCAACTGACAGGACTGTCCTATTACAATTGAAAACGTTTTGAAGATCTTGGAACGAGAAGCTACCAACATATCTATAACGATAACAACTGACAGACATCAGGTTCACATATTTTAATCATTGTAATGTACAGTTTGCCTATAATGTATCTTATATACATACTTGCAACTAACAAATAACAGGTGATAACTATCGAATCTCCACAACCGATATCACAATGATCTTCCTCCAGAAAAGAGGTATGTCAAGTTAACGCTATTTTTTTGCTCGCAATATATATTCTTCTATCATAAAAAAAACATTAATTTTCAATATTCTGCATAGGATCTAACACCGCCACCACCCCACCGAAGCGACTACGAGCAAGTTCTTCAAAGTCTTCAAAATAGTCTCTTGAACATGCAAGCTAGTCTACATCAGCCAAACAACAGATTTTGAAAGACGCGTGCGACAACATGCTCATAGACCACCGAAAGGGATCGTCTATGACATGACTTGTGGTGATTTTTATGATCATTTTGAAGCTCGGATATCAAAAATTGTTAATGATTTTTCAATTGCAAATAGATTAGAAAAAATGTATACCAAAATATTTAGATCTCAAAAAATATGAGTTTGTAATAACTTAAGTAGTCGTTTATCGCTCTCGCGCAAATACTGGTATTTGAAACGTCGATTTTACATATGAAAATTTTTGGCACATTTTATTGATTCATAATCTTAATATAAATTCAAAACTTCAATTTAGTTATCTATAAATTCTTTTGCGATATTTTTAATAATTTTGTATTTTTCTCTTTAAATGATATAGAGTTCTTATTTGACATTTATGGAAACTACGATTTTGTCAAGATATTCAAACTCAGTTGAACAACGTTGTCATTAGCAATCAAAATTAGTTAAAAGATATTATTAATTGTCAACTATTTCAATTCCGACATTGTACTTCATCATTATTGATTTGGAATGTTTTAATCTTCTAAAAAAATCCCAAAACACATGAACATGTAATTTTTGTAATCACTGATTGTGTGATTACAGATATCTTTTTGAGACTGACATTTCTATATTTAATAGACACATAGATAATGCTTTTGTACTTTGTTATTTAATGTTCCTTTTCAAAATACAAGTTTTTTTAAATTACAACATAACGACATCAAACATACATGAGTCGAATACAAAATTCAATTATTATTATGACATGCAATTTGCTCTTTACAATTTTTGTTTGACTCGAATAGGGTCAAATATAAACTGTAAAGAGCAAATTGCATGTCATAATGATAATTGAATGTTGTATTCGACCCATGTATGTTTGATGTCGTTATGTTGTAACTTAAAAAAATTTGCATTTTGAAAAGGAACATGAAATAACAAATTACAAAAGCATTATGTATGTGTATTAAACATAGAAATGTCATTCTCAAAAAGGTACTTGTAATCACATAGTTTGTAATTCAAAAATGTGTTTTGGGATTTTTTTAGAAAATCAAAATATTTCAAATCAATAATGATCAAGAACAATGTCAGAATTGAAATAGTTGGTAGATGACAATATCTTTTAACTATTTTCATTGCTAATGGCAACGTTGTTCAATTGAGTTTGAATATCTTGACAAAATTATGGTTTCTATAAACATAAAATAAAAACTCTATCATTTAAAGAAAAAAATACAAAGTTAATGAAAAAATCGTAGAAGAATTCATAGATAACTAAATTAAAATCACAAATTTATATTAAGATTACGAATCGATAAAATGTGCCAAAAATTTTCAAATGTAAGATCGACGTTTCAAATACCAGTACTTGTGCGAGAGCAATGGACGACTACATAAATTATCACACAAACTCGTATTTCTTTTTATCTAAATATTTTGATATATATTTTTTCTAATCTATCTGCAATCGAAGAATCATTAACAATTTCTAATGTCCAAGTTTCAACATGATCAAAAAAATCGCTGCAAGTCTTTCTATAGACCATCTCTTTCGGTGTTCTATGAGCATGTTGTCGCATGCGTCTGTCAAAATCTGTTGTTTGGCCGATGTAGATTAGCTTGCCTATTCGAGAGACTATTTCGTAAATTGTGAAGAACTTGCCCATAGTCGTTTCGGTGGCAGTGGCGGTGTTAGATCCTGCGAAGAATATTAAAAATTAATGATTTTTTTTACGATAGAAGAATATCTATTTTGAGCAAAAAAATAGCGTTAGCTTGACATGCCTCATTGCTAGAAAAGGATCGTTGTGATATCGGTTGTAGAGATTCGAGAGTTATCACATGTTATTTGTTAGTTGCAAGTTTGTATATAAAATGCATTGTAGGCAAACTGTACATTAGAATGATTAAAAGATATGAATCTGATGCATGTTAGTTGTTGTCGTAATCGATGTGTTAGTAGTTTTTTGTTCCAAGATCTTCAAAATGTTTTCAATTATGATAGGACCATCTGTCAGTCGAGCTCCTATGTCAGAGAGGGTGGCCAAGTTGTCTCTCCAGGTCTGTGTTGATGGTTCAATTCTGCCCGAGACATAGTTTTTCAATTTGATATAAAAATGCTATAACCAAATATAGGTTACGTATTGCATAGTAACCTTTTTTAGAATGTGCTTCAAAATGTTGTATTGTTGTCCTATTTGTCTTGATCGAATCCGAGATCGCAATGGAAAACAATTTATAAAAGTGTTTCAAAAAACCTAAAAAAATTGAGGTATGTTATAAAAATGATATGATTTTCATATGTTCACTACAATAAATTAAAAAGAATATAATGGAAAATAAATTAACAAAAGTAGAGGTGATTTTTTTACCTTCCACATGATCTCCGTAATGTTCATGCACATACGCTTCTCTTACAAGTTTTTGTGTTGTTATACACATGCTTATAGTGTAACTATTTTGAAACTCGTCTCTGTATTATTCTAGATAAATTCCACAGGCATTTAATAAGAATATTTGTAGTGTCATAGGATAAATTTGCAATTAATATCTTGATATTTTCAAAACAATGAACAATAACATAATATTATAGAAAAATTAACATCTAATAGAATAGGACTATATTGTGACTATTAATTATTTGTTTGATTTACAATGGCTGGTGTTGGATCAAAATTTGGAGGTGTTAATTTGCATGTAAGAAATATGTTTTCTCGTCTTGTCACTCGAGATAACATAACATGTCTTGTCACTCGAGATAACATAACAAATGGACAGAAATATTTTTTAATATCAATTATTGCAATGTCATGGATTTGCGATTTTTGAACTGTAATAGCGTATGCTAATGTTAAAGCAAATGTACATGTGTAATATATTTTAAAATCATACCTCAATTTGCTAGTAGTTGATGGCATAATTTTAATTTTTTTGTCAGATTCGTCAATTCTTATCGTGATAGAATCTATTTTGTTGGTTTGTTTTGAATATGCAAAGTCTTCAATCATTCCGATCGCTCCATTAACTATTCCATTCGTTATGTCTAGATTCACAAAACCCATGACCCTTGCATTATTTGCAAATTAGTCTAGTTGATGAAATGATGAGTCTTCAACCCATGATTTTAATTCTAGATTGTATGCATTTGTTTTCACTGGTACAGTTATGATGATCTCCTTTTCAAAGATTCTTTCCAGTGCACATTTGTTATATCTTTTGACATTTTCTTTGTGTGTGCATATTATTGTCACGTTAGAGCTAATCATTTTAAGAACTTGTTGTCCTGAAATTGCTTGTTTATTCAATGTATTATTGATTTCTTCTAATGTTGGTTTTCTAAATCTTATCGTGTTAAAAAATGAACGATATAAGACATTTGACGAGTGTCGAATCAAATAAGTCAAGTGGATTTGAATCACCATTTTCCAATGTAAAGATGTGGAGATGTCGCATGTCGAGCATAAGTTATCGGTTCTATGTTTACATATTGTTGGCAATTGTGACCTACTAATAACAAGATGAAATTTTGGAAAGGTATGCGATATGGAATTGATTTTACTTGGTTTATTTGATGTATGACAAGTTGTAACGTTTGAGCAGTCATCATAGACATTTTGTCGATAATAATGATATCAACAGTAAGTATTGTTTTGTAACGCATGTCAATAGGCATCAAATTTTGTATATATAGAGCATTAACATGGATCGAAAATAAGCTGTGCACTGTTAAATCACGTTTACTAGGCCTAGACACAGTTGCACCTATTGTGGCACACAACAAAATAAACTTGTCCATTTTTTTGAACGCGAATGTTAGATATTTTATCAGATGTGTTTTTTCACTTTTCGGTGTACCTGATAGTACACCTGACCGATTTGTGATCAAAATCGAAAAAACATTTTCTTGTTTTGTTGTCGATGAAAAATTTTCAAAGATTGAAATTCATGCAAAATACGTAACATGTCTTTTGTACCATTTTCTAATGATACCTGAGACTTATTTTCATGATCAGATATGCCTTGTAATAACGGCTCATAAAAAAATGATTTATGTTGTAGCAAGATATTCACAATTTGTTGTCATTGTTCATTTTGAAGCATTTGTTTATTTGAATCGTTTTCAATATAGTGTTCAATGTCTTTCTCATTTCGAATGAAATCACGCAATATGCATTCTATATAATATGATCGATCGTTGTTGTCGGGACTCAAAAGTTCACCTTCTTTTCGAAATTGACATCTTTCTAATAGCACATTGACAAAAAAAACCTTGATACGTAGGATGATAAGTTGTGGATCTGATCATTTTAGTATTTTAGTACAAATAATATCCTAATTGACCCATATATATATTTTTTTAGAACTGGGTTTTTTTTTGTGGTCACAATAAATCGTTGCCAATAGTCATAAAAACTCACATTTTCAAGTTCTTCAGGCCTATATGTGTAGATATTAATTGGATGCAATAGTATTGTATAGTTATAACTTATAAATTTTCATCGCAGATCTGGAAAAGAGCTACCTACGTATTGAACAACCTCATTGCTTTTGATAATGGGGATCTGTAAACACATGAAACTAATTTCTGGCAATGATATTGGTTTTGTCAAGATGTAGCTAGATATTAATTTTAATACATTTTTATCTGAATGAGATCACTCGATCTTTTTTGCGTCATTTATATTCAAATTCAATGGCCTTGTTGGCTCTGACTTCATTGCGTATTTCAATAGGTAATTTGACCAGCCTGTGTTTGTAATCCATTGTAAATTCATGTGCGCTTGCCATAACAATAGCATTGTCGGATGGTAAGGTATTATATTACGATCTTCATATCTAGGTCGAAAGTATTGCCATCGTTTAGGTTTTGTGTCCAATTCAGTTGATGTGGAACATTTTTCGAATGGAAATCCATACTTACAGATCTTTGTTATTTTTGTATCACCGTTGATGGTGCAAGACGATCGACAATAATGGATTTGTTTTCATACGACTAATTCATATATTTATTTTTCGATTGGATTTAATGGAATTTTGATTTTTTTTGTTTGCAGATTAAATCTCGTAGGAATGAGCGCAACGATTTCATGTCGAATTTTTTTTACATCTTTTCATTTAACCCATAGCATGATATGGGCATGTACAGAATCTCGATTTTGAAATTCATATCATAACATGTAATGTTTAATTCGTTCTAAGATGGCTCTTTTTGAAAGAACGAATTTTTTCATGATTAATTCTAATTTCTTGACAAAAAACAACGGACATTCAATCGGACAATTTCTCTAATCAAAATTGATATTATAGTTTTTCACTATTTCTTTTATCTGTCAGATTTCTGACCATCGTGATTTAGTTGTTTCATTGCTTGTCAATGTCAAAAAGAAATCTGGCAATCTCCAATGTGTCACCACCATTAATAAATCTTTAATATTCTGTCCATGCCATGACGGTGTGTCTGGCATTTCACATGGCAAAGTGAATTTCAAAACATTTCTAAAAATTTGTTCTTCGTTTGCTTTGGATGTTTATTAACGAAATCGATAATGTCTTTTTGCAAGACAACGGATGACACATTTGTTGTTATCAAGATGGCTTGTCGTATTTGAAACAATATAAGTAAGTCTGGTGGAAATAGATTAAATGGGAAAACAATGAAGAAACTCTTATTTTTATATAATCGATATAACATATTTTTTCATCATAGTAACCAATATGGCCAAATGGAAACAGAAGTGGAAATATTGCATTTTCTAATGTGATGAGTTGTTTTTCTTCAGTCACTAATGGCAATCTAGAAACTTTTATTCTAAACATTGATGTTTCCTTTCTTTCATGCGTTGTTTCCCTAATTTGTAAATTTGAATATGTATATATGTCATCTTTTTTAATATCTTGTCTTTTGCTACAAGGTGTTACGTCTTGTAATAATAAATATACACGTTCAAAGGGATCATTTTCCATGTTCTCGAATCCATGTATTTCAGTTTTTAACATTTTCTGAAACGAAGCTAATGATATAAATGGCAATACTTGAGTTTTCATATAAGCTCAAAAAAATTCTTGATATCGGATTGTGCAAAATATTATGTCGTAGCACACTTTGCAATTCTTCTTTATCATCATCGTATATCTATTCAAATTGCAAGCAATAAGACTATCGAAAAGCGATCTTTTTTCAAGTTGTCCTATCACGAACGAGTTTATGCATCGAGTCACATCCACTGAAACATCTATTATCGATAAAAAAATGTAAATATGACACATGTATCTTAAAAAGAGAGCGCACATATGTAGGCGAATACATACTATGTATTTTATCCTATTTGGATAAGTTTTACATAAATTGCATGTATACCAATGTTTCTATTCCTCATTTGTATATGTATAATCCCATACAAAAGTATTAGCTATTGCATATGGCGGGACATTTTCATTCGAATTTTGAAGTTCCTTATTATGTTCTTCCTTGAATAAATTCGTACTTCCACATGTAGAACAACATTTCATTTGTCCAATAATTTCCATACAAATGATTTTTCACAAATCTTGATATTCTTTTGTTTTAAACCATCCATCAACATACGACATAAATTGTCTTCCTTTTTTTTTTTATGAAGGTTTTCTTTCGCAATTCTATGTCCTTCAATTAACGTTCGTTTTGTTTCTAATTGTAATTTTTATTAGGCAATTGACTGTGTGTTTTGAATTCTAAGCAAACAATTACTTTATTCTATTTTTTCGAAAGTTGTTTATGCTAGGTATTCAATGCAAGTCGATATTATTTGCTTTATGCCAAAACACGAGACTTGTAGTGCAAATTGATATTATTCACCTCATGTTAAAACACTAAATTCCTAACTTTTCCTGATGCAAATTTAAACTATGGAAATAAACAACGAGAGATGAAACAATCATAATGTATTACTCATTGTCAAAAAGAAACAAACCAAAAACATTTATTGAAAAAAATAATTTTGTACGAAATTTTTTTTTGAAATAAAATTGTATGTGTCTTAAAAAAACAATCGACTTCTACTAAAATAACAAATTAAAATTCATAACATTGCAGTTGTACGATTTATTAAATTTTCTAAGAATTACAATATTTGAATAAAAAAACAATGATTAATTTTCAATATTCTCTAATTGATAGGAATTCTAAATGCAATATAGATAATTCTTTGAACAATTGCATATAAGATGCAATTGATATAGAAGGATTGTCGAAGTTCAAAATGCAAAATATGATAAATTTTACAGTTTTTAGGACAATAATGATTGTACTTTACAATCATAGAGAGTTATTGGTTGCTTAATCAATGAATCTATCAAGTTCTACACATTAGATCTTGATCTAGATTCACTACACTTGGATTTAAGCAAGAGCAATGGATCAACACATCATTTTTTAGTGAGAGCGGCTTCACACGTGTGGAGTACTGTCCACTGTACGGCCTGCACCTGAAACAACAAGTACAATGATACTAGATAGCAATCATGCATAAAAATCACAAGACAAATGACTAGAAATCTCACAAAAGTGTAGAGTGCAAAAGTCTCATCAATTTTCTTAGCAAAATGATGATCCTTTTATGGATCAAGTACATCCATGAGTCTGGTACAGTCCAGCAGGCCTTCACACGTGTGAAGAGTGCCACATCACTCATATCTATCCATTTGATCCATCCTTGATCCTTATCCAATAGTTGACCTTCTAGAATATGACTAAAATCCAAAAAGCTAGTCTCCTAGAATATAGGAATATTCCCTACAAAATAGGATCTAAGGAAAATGGTCAACTCTTATCTTCTAGTACTCTATACACACATGTGAACATCCACTTGCCATGTGGGAGCATTTACTCATGCACATGCAAGGAAAAGCTAATTTGTAGGTGACTAGTCAACTTGACTAAAAACTAGTCATTTCATGTTCACACTAACTAGAATGATACAAAATCAATTTGGATATATACAAACATGAAAAGTACATCCTTTCACACATGGGAACATGCTCCACACGTGTGAAATCATATCATCAACATATTCTAATGTTTGATCAATATTTACATGAACCAATGTCAAGTGAGAAGTGACAATTTTCAACACTCCTCCTCACTTCTAACTTGGCAAATCTAGTGTACATCTATCTACAATTCCAAGAGCATATCTTAACTTAAAAAATGGATCTTTGGACAATGGTTTGGTTAAGATATCAGCTATGCATTCGGATGATGGTACATGATGTAGTTGCACTTCCTTGGATTGTACCTTCTCCCTCACAAAGTGGTGAGCTATCTCAATATGCTTTGTTCTAGCATGGAAGATAGGATTTGAAGCAATTTGTTGAGAAGCTTGATTGTCACAAAATATGTAAGGGATCTCCTCGGCCTCTAGCACATGTAGTTCCATCAAGAGTCTTCTTAGCCATAAGAGCTCTTTGGTTGTTGAAGTCAATGCCTTGTACTCGGCTTCACAAGAAGATAGTGAGATTGTATCTTGCTTTTTGGAAAGCCAAGATATCACTCCTCCACAAAGAAATGTTGCAAATGCACTAATGGACTTCCTATCCATCTTGTCACCTGCAAAATCTGAATCCGAGTAGGCTCTCAAGTGCAAGTTAGATCCTTCATAAAGTATACCAAAAAATCTAGTACTAGAAACATATCTAAGTACTCTCTTGGCACTTTTCCAATGATGAATTAAAGGAGCTTGCATACTTTGACTCAACTTGCTTACACAAAAACTTAAGTCAGGTCTAGTGATGGTTAAATAGATTAGAGAGCCTATAAGCTTCCTAAAGAGAGTGATGTCCTCAAAGGATGCTTCATCACCTTCATTAGTTGCTTTCACAACATGCTCCATAGGGGTGTCAATCCCCTTACAATCTTTCATACCAAATCTTTCAAGAATGGAAGTAGCATACTTAGATTGACTTATGAAAGTACAATTGCTACTTCTAGACACTTCTATCCCAAGTATAAACTTTAGGAAGCCTAGATCTACCATCTTGAACTCACTAGATAAGTCAACTTTTACTTTGCCTATGCCATCATCATCATTTCCTGTCATAATGATGTCATCAACATAAAGAACCAAAATGATGATCTTTCCTTCATTACATTTGAAATATAAAGAAGGTTCATAAGCACTTAGTACAAAGCCAAGGGAATAGAGAAAATCATGCAACCTAGAGTACCAAGCTCTAGGTGCTTGCTTCAAGCCATATAGGCTCTTCCTTAAGTAGCACACCTTTTGCTCCTCACCAATCTTGATGAAGCCCTCGGGTTGCATCATGTAGATTTCCTCTTCTAAGAAGCCATTCAAGAAGGCATTTGTCACATCCATTTGGTAGAGATCCCATTTGAACAAAGTAGCAATGCAAATGATTAATCTAATAGTTACAAGCTTAGCTACAGGTGCAAATGTTTCTTCATAATCCAATCCTTTTATTTGAAGAAATCCCTTAGCAACAAGCCTAGCTTTGTATTTACTAATAGATCCATCTTGATTGTACTTAATTCTATAAATCCACTTACATGCAAGTGGTTTCTTTCCTCTTGGAAGATTTACAAGATTCCAAGTATGATTTTCTTCTAATGCATCATACTCTACTTGCATTGCATCTCTCCAAACTTTAGATTTACATGCTTCTTCAAAAGATGATGGTTCTTCAATCAATGTAGCTAAAAAAGAGTAAGAGGTAGAAGATGTAGAGCCTTCCTTTTGCTTTCCCTTGTCCACATAGGTAAGCCTTGAGGGCTCGGCCTTGCTCCTTGATGATCTTCTTGGCCCCTTTTGACTTGGATCCAAATCTCCATCCTCGGGTTTGTCATGATCCTCCTCGGGTTTGTCAAGATCCTCCTCGGATTTGTCAAGATCTTCAATGCACAATGGGTTAGATCCATTTGACAAGCTCTTAGCAAATTGTGACTCATCAAAAAGTACATCCTTGCTTACCTTTACTTTCTTGGATGTAGGATCATATATCCTATATCCCTTGCTATTTTCTCCATAGCCAACAAAGATTCCTTTGAAGGAGGTAGCATCTTCTTTCCTTCTAGTCTCCAAAGGAATGTGTACATAACAAGTACATCCAAATATCTTAAAATATTTTACATTGGGTTTCTTATCAAACAAGGCTTGATAAGGTGAGATCCCATCTATAGCACTACTAGGAAGTCTATTACACAAATAATTAGCACATGTTATGGCTTCTCCCCAAAATGAGATGGGAAGTGATGCATCAAGCCTCAAGGACTTTGCACACTCACATAGACTCCTATTTTTCCTCTCGGCCACCCCATTTTGTTGAGGGGTGTAGGAACAAGTGTATTGTAACTTAATACCATTGATCTCACAAAAGTCTTTCATTTTATTGGAGGTGTACTCTCCTCCATTATCACATCTTAGTGCTTCGATAGAAGTACTAAGTTGTTTCTCTACTAGAGACTTGAACTTAATGAAAGCTTCATAAACAAGATTTTTCTTTGATAGTAACTCAATCCATGTGAATCTAGTACAATCATCTATAAAAGTTACATACATCAAGGCACCTCCATTACTTGCATGTGAAAAACTATGTACATCAGAATGTATGAGATCCAAGGGAGAGAGAGATCTTGATGAAGATTTCTTGTAAGAAGATTTGTGTGACTTTGCAAGGCCACATGCCTCACACATTTTTCCACACTTCTTGAAAGCTCTTGGTAGGCCGAGAGCTAGTTCCTTGCTTGCCATTGACTCCATAGATTGAAGATTAGGATGGCCTAATCTCTTATGCCAAAGCTCCACTTGAGTTAGCTCCTCCCTAGCCAAGTTCACACTTTCACTTGCAACATTAGCATCCAACTTGAAAAGTCTACCTTGCTTAATGCCACTAGCTATGCACTTATCATTTTTCAAGATGGAACAAACTCCATTCTTGAAATGTACATCTAGTCCATTGTCCATTAATTGTCCTACACTAAGCAAGTTTCTTGAAATGGTAGGAACATACAAAACATTATCTAGATCTATCCTTTTAGATGTGCCTAAACAAAGAGGTATAGATCCTATGCCATCTATCTTGCATGCTTGATCACTAGCAGTGTATATTGACTTCTTAGAGTCATTACAAGATAGAAGAGTAGAAAAATAATGCTTGTTAAAGGACATGTGGGAACTAGCCCCACTATCTATCCACCATGTGTCTTGACTTGAAGTTGGTGTAGATGCAACCATTAAGGATGTGTTGAATCCATCCTCATATTCTTCCTCTTGAGCAATGTTCCCTTGATCTCCTTTGGCTTGTTGATTCTTCTTCAAGTAGCATTCTGAGGCAAAGTGTCCTTTCTTTCCACAAAAGAAACACTTTAGTTTTGCCTTGTTCTTCACTTTGCCTTTGGAGGTAGATCCTCCATTCTTCATCTCGGCCTCCTTGCCTTGATTTTTCTTGAATGGATTTTGCTTTTTCTTGCCTTTAGATGTAAAGTTAGCTTTCTCCTCTCCTCCATTAAGTGACATGCTATCCATTCTTGTCTTGAGGTGTAGAAGCCTACTCTCCTCGGCCACAAGAACATTGTGCAACTTTTCAATGGATGGAAGAGAGTCTTGAATGGCAAATGATTGGACTAAGTTGGTAAACTCATCACTTAGACCATTCAAAATGATTTGTACTAGTTCTTGATCTTGGATCTTCTCTCCTATTGCACTTAACTCCTTGTTAAGAGATTTGATCCTAAGAACATACTCTTGTCCACTCTCTCCACTTCCTTTCATGCTTTGGAAAACTTGATTTCTTAGCATGAGGATTCTTGAAGTATTGTTGGATTCATAAATGCTCTTTAATGAATCCCAAGCCTCTTTGGATGAGGTACAAGAAGACACCTCTTTCAAGAGGTCATTGCATACATTTAACTTTATGCAATGTAGAGCTAATCTTGCTCTCTTCTTGTATTTGGCTTGTTCTTGGGGAGTTTGAGGCTCTTCCTCTACTCCTTGAACTATGTCATATAGATCATGGATCACTAGGAGTGATTCCATTCTCACTTTCCAAATGGAATAATTTGTGGAAGTGAGTCTCTCACTTGATTCCATCAAATATCCACCCATGGATGACATTTTAGAATGAATGCTCTTTTAAAAATCACAAAGATTTTTGAATTTTAAAAGATCTATGAAGTGGCCTAAAGCTTACTAGAATGCCTATAGGCTTGTCTCTATCAAACTAACACACAAGCTTGAATGATACTCAAAGATCTTACCAAAAATTTCTAGCTTTCACTCTCACAAAAAAAATTGCTTTACACTTTTCTTAGAGATTTCACTTCAACTAAGGATCTGAACAAATCAGCCTCTTAGATCTGATCTTAGACTCTAAAAAGAAATGCTTCAATGATCCAAAACACTATTTGGTCATAGGCATTAGTTAGAATGAATCTAGATCAATACTATGCTTCAAAAAGCACCAAAAATGAACTAGTATTGTGATTTTGGGACCAAAAAACACAAAGTAACTTGAATTGAAAGTTGCTGTACGGTTTCACACGTGTGAAAAGTACATACACAGCCTCCAAGTCGTTTTGATCCAAATGATTACAAGCTATCACTCTAGAAGAACTCGCCCTCACTAGTATTGGCCAAAAAACAAATTTTGCCAATGATCTTTACAAGATTTATGATTCAATGATCACTCTCTTACTTAGCTCTGATACCATGATAAATTTTACAGTTTTTAGGACAATAATGATTGTACTTTACAATCATAGAGAGTTATTGGTTGCTTAATCAATGAATCTATCAAGTTCTACACATTAGATCTTGATCTAGATTCACTACACTTGGATTTAAGCAAGAGCAATGGATCAACACATCATTTTTTAGTGAGAGCGGCTTCACACGTGTGGAGTACTGTCCACTGTACGGCCTGCACCTGAAACAACAAGTACAATGATACTAGATAGCAATCATGCATAAAAATCACAAGACAAATGACTAGAAATCTCACAAAAGTGTAAAATGCAAAAGTCTCATCAATTTTCTTAGCAAAATGATGATCCTTTTATGGATCAAGTACATCCATGAGTCTGGTACAGTCCAGCAGGCCTTCACACGTGTGAAGAGTGCCACATCACTCATATCTATCCATTTGATCCATCCTTTTAAGAACCAATTAATTTAAATATGATGATGAAGATAACTTTTAATATTGAAATTTCACAATTCTAGCTTGACCAATTTTGGTCACATGCATTGTAATTGGCAAGATGGCCATGTAAATAGATGCCACACACGCCAAATCACATAGGATGCTTTCCAATAAGTTCATTCCTCATATTACATTGTGAGAGCATCTTTGAATCTAGAGAATATATGAACCCAAAAAGGCCCTTTAAGGAATACCATGTAGGAGACAAAAAATAACAAAAAGCTATTAAAATACTATTTTCAAAATTTCTTCAGGCATATGCCCACCTTTTTTCAATGCAAATCATTGCAAATATTGTAATCACATAAAGAATAACTGATTCTTAGCCACAGTTAAATACAACTATTGAAACATTGAAATGTTTCTCTCAAGATTTGAAAACATTCATAAAGATTGAAACACATCACTTTTATTGACAATCTTGCTCATCCATCCACAAAGAGGAGCTATCTCATCCATAAGGAGATCAATGCTCAACAAGCCACAAGGAGAGTTTTTCATCATAGGAGGATCCATGCTCATCCACATAGTGATTATTCAATCAATTAAGAATGAGGCAAAAATGTGTTTGGATAGGCTAGAGAAAGTCTAGGATCTATAAATAGCATGTTTTACATTGTTTTTGGATCTCGAGATCTTGAACCCAAGTTAAGGTGGATCCAATGACCTATTAGGGTAGATTTTAGGGTTAGGGGATGATAAGTTCAGAGGTGACCTAATATGCTCAGATCTGAGCTTGAAAAGTATAAATGTATGATGGGATTTCCATCCAAATATGAAGAAAAATCGAGTTTTTGCACTTCTATCAACATTGTCTTTTGGTGGCGAGTTCTAGCTATTGGATGTGAGTGTTTTTATGCATTAATTACTTGGTTCGAAAGGTACTGAACCTATTTAGAGGTCTGAGAAGCTTGCTATACTTTACTTTGATTCATTTGATTAAATCTATGTGCCTAATGTGGAGTTAAATGCCAAATTTGCTAGTTTTGGTAACAAGTCTTGATTCTAGCTCATAGTTTGGATCTAGGTCTTTGATTTGTGCATCCTCCATCACTTTTAGGATTGATTGGGATTCATTTTGCTATAATTTTGTCATGGTATTAGATCCTAATCAAAAGTGAGCTTTAGATTTGATTTTCTCAAGCTTAGATCCTAGATTTGAGTAGTATTGGCTTTTCCCTTGCTACTAGTTGCTAATCTAGTGATTGTACCTTCAAATTTGGTTTCATTTGAGTGATAATAGATCAAAGGGAACTTTTTTGGCTGAATCATAGCTGCAGGAACCGAGATTAACCCATTTTCATTCAACCAAACCAAATTAGAAAGTTCTTATGAGTTGAATCTTGGAGTACATGTCTCCTAGTAGAGATTTTCATAAGGATTTGAATGCCACCACTCTTTAGAAGTTTGGATTAGTCATTTGAGAGCTTAATTAGGTCATTATTAGGCTTCTTAAGGTCCTAACATACACCTTTGAGGTTCAGATCAAATGTTTTGATGATTTTTTCATCTAGAAATGCAAAACTAGTGAAAATTGTGTTTCTATTCTACTCGGTTTTGGATAGGTTTGAGATTGAATATGTCAATGTGATTCAACCTGAATTTAAGAGGCTTTATTTGTAAGACATTTGTGTGTTATAGAGTGCTTTTGGTTCAGTATAGGTGGATTTACCCTTCTTGTAAAGTCGAGATCAAGGAGGAGACTAGTTTTGATCAAATCTATAGTAAATTTGGATCTAATTTGGATCTAGAAGATAGATTAAGCTCATGATCACCTTAGATCTTGTTGAAAAATAAGAGAGCGATTCATCTCAGGTCCAAAGAGAGTGGGATAGCTAGTAGTGATCATATCTTGTACAATCTATCTTGTTTCTTTGAATCTATCTCCCTATCATTGAAGATGGCATCCATAAGTGCCTATCTTTTGGATTTTAGTGATAGATTGAATTCTTCAAATTATTCAATTTGGAAGTTAAGAATGGAATCCATTCTTATCATGCAAGATTTGATGGATATTGTAAATGGAGAGGAAGATGAGCCAATCCATCCACAAGAAGCAACTAAATACAAGAGAAGGTGCAAGATTGCACTTCATTGTATTAAGATGAATGTTGCAAATGATTTGTATTTTACTAAGAATTTAATAACATCTTATTGTTATTCGTCAGAAAAAAAAATTATTGATCATATATTGAATTCTGTTTGTTGATTTTATTTTTCATTTGTTTCACTTCTCATGATTTAGTACATTATTTTTTTCATATTCTTACAAATATAAAAACATGATATGTTTTGAAAATAATTATAACTCTATTTGGTAAATTATATCGGAAAAAGAAAAATTATAAATCAAAATTGTCAATCATTTCACATTTGATAAGGCTAATCTTGAATTTTAGATCTAAGTAGACATAAGAAAGAAATCATAATTGTGAATACTCCTTTAGAAACAATGATTTTAAAATTTTGGCCAAATTAACTATTGTATATAACTTATACTAGTCATATTTAAGGATGTTTACTATTGCCACTTAACTTTTAAATTACACTTCATTGCATGAATATAAGTCATTTTTAAATTTATCAGTTATCTGAAAATGGTTGATCAGTAGGCCTCGTATTCAGCACTTGATACAAAAGATGTTGACAGACAGTTAACTCTCTTCTAGGTATTGTTTCTTTGAAACAATTTTGTTTACAATTTCCTGAGAGAGAGAGAGAGAGAGAGAGAGAGAGAGAGAGAGAGAGAGAGAGAGAGAGAGAGAGAGAGAGAGATTGACTGATTGATTTGGAAAATGCTGACTCTGAGATCTTCGAGCAGCTCATATCTTGTTTGAGAGCGAAAAGTAGTCGTAACTCCAATTAGTCTCTTTTTTATTCAATATTCTGCACGTGTGGAAAATAGTTAGAAATAGTTTATAATGTTGACTTTGGGGGTGTCATTGTTAGCCGAATTTTTGACACCGAAAATCAGGCTAATATTGGAGCTTAATTTTGCTATAGTATAGAAATCGACATGTAAAAGCCGCAAAATTTCAATGTAAAATGGCTGAAAATCACCAACAGAATGGGGTCTCAGCCCGCCCTTAATGTGGCTAGAGAAATTACGACCTTAGAACTGGCCTTTAAAATTTTTGACGGCCTTGAAAATTCGGCCTATAGTATAGTTTTGACCACGGTGCCAAAATTTTGCTATGTACTGTGATTTTTGATACTTATTGAAATTTGCAGACCTCCCTGTCCCAATTCTCAGAATGTGAGGAACTAGTTAGGAATCAAAATCACCGTCTCTTCTTAACCAACATGAGGAATGGAATCATTGTTCTATCAGAAATTTTTAGTTCGGGCTTCTGCAAGAAAGATGCACATAACAATGCCTCATTTTGAAAGTCTGATCAGAATGTTCCAAGTCCTTACTTTGGCGAGCTCAGCTCCACGATGAATGCCTTCAAGTGACTGTCCGCGGATTGGGTTGCATAATCACTATTTAGGTGTAACAAGTCTGATTTCTGCTAGCGACTCACTGTAAGAGTGGGATAGCAAAGCAACTGGAACACATCAGTTAAACGGTCACAAACCCGCAAACCACCTGTGCCAACTCGCATCAATGAAAATGCACCCTCCTTTGAAGAAGGAGATGTTCTAGCTATGAACCCTCACTAATGGATTACCAACAAAAGGTGAGTCAGAGGATCAAGCTCCACCTGGTTGCTTGAAGAGCGAGTTGCAGGGAGCCCAGAACGGGCCGGTAGATTGCGAGCAGGGAGGCGCGAGCAGCGAGCAGAGAAGCCAAGCAAATGGGCACTCCTCAACTTTCCTAACCAGCGTGCTTCCACTTCCACGAGTTTACATCTCTTCCAAAGTCGCGTTATGAAGAGTAACAGCAAAGTTTTTTGGAGAGGTGGCCTCACAAAACCAACTTTCAAACGACGGTTCGACCAAGCACCCGAGCCCTCCCCACCGAGCACAACCTTCAACATACAAAGAGTATACAGTTGTCCGCATTTCAATATTTAGTTGAACTCTTTATATGCTAGTGTTAAGAAATGGCTAACCCACGTTGGCATTGTGAAGTTGCTTTAAAGTCGACTTTCTTATAGTATGTGCGTGTCATAATATAGCCACATGTTGATGAAGTTATTAATATGTAGTATGTGCTATGTTTTTTATAAAAAGAAAAAGAAAAAGGTTGTGCATTTATCCCTCGTGTTTTTTCACCTTGTCGATGAGTGTAATTAAGTTATCTCATGGCCTAATCCTGTGCCTAAAACAAAAAATTGGGAATGTCCATAAAGTCTTAGCGTCTTAAACATGTGTCTCCTCATAGTAAGTCCTCATAGTAAGTTGTAAAGTTGCAAGTGATGGAATGTGCATGACATGTGTGAATGCATTGTGATTGGAGATGATTACTATTGTGTTGAGACTGTGCTTCCAGCTACGAAGTATCAGAATGAAATTGAACTTACACCAACATTTCTTTCTGACTTGAGTTGGTTTCTTTATGTGATATCCTACATAGATTTGGTTTCACGTACTTGCAATGCACGAGCTCTGTGAATATACCAATGAAGGAGGTCCTAGTGAATGGTTTGATGGGCATTTGAACATAGAGCAGATGAATTAGACAACGGTTGACCATTTTCAAATGTACAATGAACATACTAGGCGAGGAACTCCAGTTCGTCTCGAGGCAGAGTTCGCAGGTTATTTTTCTTTAATTAAGATGGACAATCATTTTGTGAGTAACTTTTGGGTTCCTACCTCAAGCTCGGGGAACTACATCATGCCGCAAGTATACTCATGTATATATTATTGACTGGTAGAACCAGCAGAACCGTCGATGGACCTGGCAAAGATGAATCTGGCAATGAGAAATAGTTCTGAAATCTTATTTATCGAGATGTAGCAAGGTAGCATTCATCAAAAAATTCTTTGAATTGAATCTGTGATGATAACTTGCTGTTTGGTTGCATTTTGATTAAGGCTTACTAAAATTTCTGTACACCTGCCAAAATTGAATTTAGTTGCTAAAGAGCTTGGAAACGCTATGCCATTGAGCTTACCTTTGAAGGTTGATTTTTATCATGATTATGGGTCTTGCAGAACAGGAAATTACACTGCCTTCTTTCAGCTAGCCAGAAAAGCAGCATACTTACAAGCTTGCCTTATCCATGCTCGCTTGTCAAAGGTACTTGACTTCTGAAAGTTGGCAAGTATGGAAATGTATAGTGTAGTATTAGATATATGTTATGGCTATATATTCTTGCCTGCAGGTTGGTTAGTTCTGGACTGTTTCTGTAACCATATTCATAGGTGCATTTTCTCAATGCAGCTTCATACACATGCATGAGCTTCTGTTCACAGTAGGTTACAGAACCAAGGAATTCCAACTATACAAATTGCAGAGTGCTTTGGAATGGAGGTATCTATGGTGCTTTTTGTTTATTTGCAGTTAGTTTAATCAGAAACTTTTGAAGTAAAACTGTTTGGCATGCATTTCACTGTCATCACTCCCTAAAATCTCAATGGTTCGCATGATAGGGAAAGGATATTGAAGAGAGCTTCTTGATCGTCACGGCTTTCTATTTGACAATTTGAAGATCCTTATATGGTGAAGGAGGGCCCTTTTCTTCATAGTCACAGAAATGATCCAACACGAATATCTTCATCGGTTATTCAACAATGGTTGTTAATGATGTCAAATTCGAAGGCCATGTCACAGAGATCAAGAGCCTTTCAAATGATAGAGCTTCAGCAAATGCAAGAGAGAGGCTTGGTAGTGCTGCAAGATCATGGAGGGATATTCAGGGTGGTGGTTTTGTAATACCTGGAGAGGACATGCCTGACTATGAAGAGAAAGAACAACAGAGGGAGCAGCCAGTATCTGATAAAGATTCAGAGATGCAGGTTGATGACACAATGTACACAGAGCTTAACTATGCTGAGGATGAAGATTGACCGGCTAAAATATTTTTAAATCAAGAAATGGGAAGTTATCTTGAAGTTGAGAAAGTCATGAGAGAAGTGTCATGAGCAATGAGCAACATTCTGGTGCTCGCTTCGAGCACCAGAAAGTGCTACATGGAGTTGCAATTTGAGCCCGAGGTACAAGAAGAGACACAAACACTTAAAAGTGGAAAATTATTGACAACGCAAAAAAAATTGAAGGCTCACAAAATACCACAGGAAGGTCAAGATGTAATCAATGTTGCTACTATTTGTGCAAAGATGGAAGGTACTCTAGCGCATTTGCAGGAAGATGAGAATGTGCAAACTCTCTACAATGCTAAGGCAATGGATGGGAGAATACGGTTTTGGTTTTAAGTATTGTGTTGCCATAAGTTTTAGCTGATGTAATGATTGGCATTAATTGTATGCTTAGAAGCTGGGTAGTGGCAACTTATTATTCTACAGGGGGTGGAGGCTAAGAGCGTCTGATAATATATAGGATAAGCGTCATAAGAAAAAGAGGGCAGAAGCAGAATTGCCTCATTCAGCAGTGGGTCCTTCTCTAAGAGAATTCATAGGTTATGTGTAGCTCTTATTGCATGTTTTTTTTTTGTCTCTTGGATATCACTTGATAGATTCTTTGCAGCCCTTTTGTTGTTTTACGTTTTTAGTTGTGTGATTTCAGTGTATTGACAATGAAAGAATGCAAATGCTGCAGCCAGGGGTGCAGTTACGGATTCAGACTTTTATTTGAACGAGATCATTGAAAAGATAAATATCAAATTAATAAAATCTGGACAGCTGTATGTGCCTTCCCTGGTGGCACAAATATTAAACGGCAAGAATCCTCAGGCTAGGTGTCTTTGTTGAAAGTTGGCAGTTTGTTCAAGATCACATGATAACTATTCGAGCCCTGAGATCAAAGACTATCTTAAGAAATTGGTTGGTGAATAATTGAAATTTAAGCTTTTCAATGGCAGACAGGTACAGGGGAATATGCAAAAGTCCTTTCATCATCAGTCATAAATTGCTGTAACAAGTAATGTGATAAGTGTCAGTTTGGATCTGAAAGTGGTGAAAAGCTGTTTCTGTGGTGCATTGTTCAAGAGCTTGGATTCATCAATAAGAGGCCAAAAGATGAAAGCGGGTATGGATGGTGCAAGTGGTCTACTGTTTCTGCCACTCAATAGTTTACCCATTGATGAGGAGTGCACAAGATTGCATGCTATGGTTGAAAGCATCCCATCTGGCAGCCGCCTTCCCCTTCTTATATAAACTCACGACTTGAGCATCTGTTTGAGAGGAATGGTTTGCTCTGAGCACATATTCAAGCCAACCGTAGGATATTTTGCAACAATCTTACAGCTGGACGAATTGGATAAAGTGAAGGTCAGCTGTTAGTTAATTCCGCCCGTGATGAACCACGAGGAGTTATCAACTGAAAACAATCCAAGTAAAGGGATTTCCATGTCTCGAATCTTCCGAAGCATGCAGATAATATGGACCAAGTTTCCATGAATTTGGGCAATCCTGTAAAGCTGTTGCTAGCTAGCAAGGCACCTGCAGCACCAGATGTGCATCATGTGAATGTTCAGGATCTTGTCTTGGAACACTTAGAGCCACATTTGAGATTGCTACTGACTATGCATCCATCCAATGTCACACCTGAGAGCTGCATAGGCATTTTCAACCCGTCGTTACAGAATGCAATAAAGGAGATCAAACTGTCTGCCGCTACAACTATTCCACACTGGCCTCCACCTGAACTTGGAGATGTCTCTGAGGGGGCTGAAAGAGATTTGTCACATGCCCATTTGCCTTCTGCTGCCTGAAATGAGCCTGCTACATTGCACCTGAAATGTTCCTGCTTTTTTCAAACCTTACTCTTGGGCATTGTTCCAAGTTTGAAACTACTAATTTCCTACTATTGACAAGTAAGGTGCCGTCAAAATGTGGAATCATTGATGAAATCCAAAATCAAAAGGTCATAATCTATATACATTGCCACAGTGCATGGGTTAATTAGGAGAAATTGGGGAAGGAAGCTGGTCAGCAGGTAGAAGGGATTCTAGAGAAGTCTAGTATACTAAATTGTACTGATACCGGCTGTGAGGTAATTCCAAAGTGGGCCTACTTGTTCCAGATCACATATCAGACCAGATTGTTGCACTTAAATGGTGAGCATGCTCCAGATGTATATGTGCTTCATAAGAGCAAGCATGGCTCGAAAGCAAGATGAATTTGAAAAAATCCTTGGCTTCCCTGTTTTATTTTCCGTATGATCAAGGAAAATAAGCAAACCATTGCTGTATATGAAGAATTTTTCATGTCTGATTTTTATCATGAAAACATACTTGATGAGGCTATAGAATGTTTTTCCAACAACTAAAGTCGAAAATGATTTGTTACCGGTTTATGAATATATTTTAAGTTTTAACTATTGATGCAAACTTACAAAAGTGTTTGCTGTTGATTTATACTTTGTTATTTGAAATTCTAGGGTAACATTCAGCAACTTTTAGAGGGATGTGATTGATACAAGTTTCCTCCTATATACTCGAAACTTATCACTCTATCCATTTAGTTAGCCACAAAACCAACCCAATCATTGTACATGTTGGATACCAAAAGTTGAGCTCTTTAATGTTCAATGTTGGGAGTTGACAATGGACGTGAAAGTACATTCTTGAGGGTAATCATTCTTAGTCTCTATAAAGGTTTATGTAGATGATAAAATTTTACTTTTGGATTGACGCCCAAAACAAATACCATAACATTGAAACTTAAATTATCGTCTCATGGGTTGAAAAGGGACAACAGAATTTTTGAAGCTATGTAGCCTGCTGTGTAACTAATGTTTAAGATTGCTCTTAAAATTGTTAACCTTTTCTTAGGGCTTTACTTGTCCTAATTATAGTTCCATCAAGATTTTGCATGCCAATAGGTCATGTTATTTTAATGTAGGAAATTTAACAAATATAATATATCTTTTTTCTTGAAGATTTAGTTTTATACAAATGTTTTGTGAAGTCATCTTAATTACTTATTTTTAGCAAAATCTATAGGAAACTCATAATAAAACCATTATGTGATGTGACTCCATGTTTTATTGAAATTATAAACTATTCAAAAGTAGTTGTAAAAGTATCATTTTTTTTAATCTAGGCCCATAAAAAAGGTGTGTTATATTTCACTTTAAAATTCTTGCTTCATTCAGTTTTGACATTTTTTTTATTGCTTCATGTTTTCTTGCGACTCCACATTCTTCTATTGCTATTTTTGTATAGGGTTGCTCTTGTTATCATGGAGATTGCTAGAGAAGATATTCAAAAGCTATTGCTTGTCACTCCTATTGAGAACCAAGTCAATTGAATTTTCTCTAGGTTCATAGTGATATTATTGATACTTTGGCAAAGATAAGTGCACAGACAAGGAAATGATCATTTGCTATGGATATTAGATCGACTATACTTTATCCATATAGACTTGAGAGTTCCAGATTATGATGGTACCACAGTAGTTCTTTTTAGGTCTAGAATAAAAATTTCATGAGACTTTTTTCATCATTGAGTGAAGCCTTTCAATTTTTTTTCTCAATAATCTACATATCCTAGTCTTTATGCTCTACCCTTAGGAAGGGATTCTCAAAACCAATAAATACATATAGATATTATTGTATTTAAAAAATCTCCAAATGTTGTGAGAAGGAATGAAGTAGATGATTTATTTGGAAGGTCTCTTGCAACATGTAAAATAACGGGACTTTCCCAAGATTGGATTATGTATTTTATGAAATTAGCGTATTTCAAGTATGTCACATACTGCTCATTTGACAACAATAACTGAATTATTTTCTCGAATGTGTGTGTGTGACTTGTCGGTTGACATTTGGTAGCGATGAGAATTGTAGGCAGAAAGTTTAGGGTAGTTGAAGCTTTCTGACGTTGTGCACTACTGATGGTGTTATAAGAAAAAGTTACACCTCAATAGAAGCCTTATTGTTGTATGAGAAATATTTTTAATCCTCATAAAATAGGAAAGTAGACCAATAAGTTAATGTGAGCTCTGCTAGCAAGTGAAATCAATGTTGTCTTTCTAAGTTTTTCCTTCTATCTTGTATGTGTTCATACTTAGGTAGCGTTTTTGTTGAACTTTTTTACATTGGCTAGTCTAGCCAAAGGAATGCTCATGTTGTAAAGTCGGGTACACAGAGGTTCTTCACCTATTATTTTTCCTTATTTTTTTGTTTTCTTATAGAGTTGGCCTGGCTTAACAATTGCATGTACAAAGCATGTTGTAAAGTAGTAGTTCTTCCAATTTAATTTTGCATTATAGCATTTTAGCTACCTTAAATTGTCAGGTCTTTATAGCAACTTCAATGACTTCAAGCTTTTGAACAACTTGAATAAACAGGTGAGAAGAAGTATTTGTGAAGAATTAGTTATATAATGTTGCTCCCAGAAGAAATCTTTTTTGGAACTAATCACTTAAAGGAATTATCTCTTAAAAACTAGAGGAGCTAACCTTTAGATAAGTTTCAAATGCGTAGTTGGATTTGAAATGACTATGATTAGTTACTACTTGTTCCACTATAAAAGCTCCATAATTGATGCCTTTGTTTATTAAAAAATGGTTCTTTCAAAGCCTTTTTCACATCATAAAACATAATCATGAATGGACACAGATATTCAATGACAAAATAATGTTTGTGTGTATAGGCTATTCATGATGAATAATTGAAAAAACTATGTAGAGCGTGAAGGTCCCAATACAGCCCCGCATTGTTCCTACCTTGTAACTTGCATAAGATTCACATATAGGTTCAATGGATAACATACAAACATCATTCACCATGGGAGGAACTCCAAAGCATTGTCGCAGTGTATGGGAGTTGCTTTGCCTTGCTATTCCTTGCAATCAACAAGGAGTCTATGAAGCCACATGCATTCACTAGTTGCATTTGCCACTACTCTATATTCTACTTCCATGGACGAGAGTGAAACAGTGGGTTATTTCTTATCCACCCATGGACAAGAGTGCAACAATGGGTTATTTCTTATCCACCCATGAGATAGTTGTTGAGCCAAGTGTAAAAACCAATAACTTACAAGGATGCATCTTTCTTTTGAGACGCTTCCTCGTAAGTTCTTAGTTTCTAAAGTCATGAGGGCAAAGTTGACTCTTGGATTGGTACTTGCAATCTTTCTTTTTCATAGAATATTTTTTCCCTTCCTCACTTGACTATGCATGATCGGATCCATCCATATCTCCAAAGGTATGCAACTCGGTTGAGGTTTACTTCTTCATGGATCTTTTTCTTTTCTTTTTTCATTTGTGAATGATTGTCATCTTCTTCAGGCAAGCCCTTGTCAAAATCCAACACTTGCGGTTGATTTTGGCTTCGTATTTTACGCCTTTTGTGAAGCAACATGCTCGTAAAAAATCACATCCTTGCTCACAATGATCTTCTTGGTCTGTAGATTATACAACTGGTAAGCTTTCTCCTTGGTAGCATATCCAACAAATACGCATTTTTTCCACTTCGAATCATATGTATTTCTTTTCTAATCATTCCGGGTGTGTACGTCATGCATCAAATGTGACACATGCAGGTTGGTGCCAATACACATCTCTTCATGTCTTTTTATCCAAAGCTTTGGTAGATGTGTTTACAGCTTTGGCCCAATATGAGTTAGTCAAACCCTTGGCTTTCATCATACTCGTGGCACATTCCACTAAGTTCATGTTCTTTTTTCAACCACTCCATTCTGTTGTGGTGTGTATGTGGTGGTAAGTTGCCTTCTGATGCCATGTTCTTTGCAAAAGTTCTCAAAAGCGACTAAACTATACTCACCACCTTTGTCGCTTCTAGGACCTTAATCCTTTTGCTCGACTCTCAACAAGTCTCCGCAATTCAATGCCTGCTGATCTACAACTGATCGAAGCTTGTACAACTTCCCATCTCCTTGTATTCCTCTTGCAATCGCCTTGAAATTCTTCTTCATGTCCTTTATAAGGAACTTGTCCTTATAAAACTCTCATTTCATGTCATTGTTTGTGATACAACCAACTGAAAGCATATTGTTGCCTAGATTCAAAATGAGTAGTGTATTTTTCAATACACCTTTCTCACCCTGTTCAAAATAAATTGGCATACTCCCATGCCCCTTCATCTCTTGCATATTGTCCCCAAGAACAACCTTGTTTTTGGCATCCTCATTTATATAGGACAAATTGGATAAAGCGAAGATCAGCTGCTGGTTAATTCTGCCCGTAATGAACCACGAGGAGTTATCAACTGAAAACAATCCAAGTTTGTTAAGTGGAAGAAATGGTCATCTCTCAAGTCTTCTAAAGCGTGCAGACAATCTGGACGAGAACATAAAATTAATACAGTGGCTAGCTAGCAAGGCAATAGCAGGCAATTCTGTAAGGGGTCCTGTAGATATTCGTGATCTTGTCTTGGAACACTTAGAGCCACATTTGAGTGACCCTTTTGTCTCGAGAATCGACCCCTGTGCAACCTGTGATTTACCTCACTTGACCCAACGTGCATCTACTAAAGGAGATCTTTGTTGGCAGATGAACCATCTCTTTCTATAAAAATTAGTTCCACAATAAGAGCTGATTCAATTGTTTTGAAAATTTGGTCAACTACACTATAGGATTTTACCATGAACTCCCTATATAAATGTGTTTCTGCTATTTCCAATTCATATGCTACTTTTCTTCTGAATATCTTTGAGTTTTTGAGAACATTTCTCTCTCTCTTTTGATCGACAAAGCACTTCAATTTTTTCCATAAACAAACACGTAGTTTTGCTTCTTTTACCTATCTTAGCCATTCTGCAAGGGGAACGTACACTTGCCGTTGAGGAGTTTCATGCTTTTGCCCAATTTGTAGTTTGTTTTCATCACCCACAAAGATGAAATGCTTTGTGAGAGACCTGAGGTTTCATAAATGCAAAGTGTTGGATCTTTCTACATAGGGCAGGCATCATTCTCTGAAGTTTCAGTGGTAGAAGAGGGCGAGTTTGCTTGTAGGATCCACCTGCAAGAGGCCGTGATCAGCCGTGGTAGGAGGAGCGATTTCTGATTGATTAATCCAGTTTAGAGAGGAGGGCAGGCTGCAGCCATCGCACCCCTCTCTCTCTCTGCCCCCACTCGTGAGCCCAACGTAAAGGGTTCGCTAACGATCTAGAGTGCGTGATGCACAGAAACATCAGGATCTTCGATCAACGGTGTAGATCGACCTAGAAAATCCTTAGATTCACCGTTGGATGTGCGTGGGTCCAGTTTCTTCATTTTCTGAAGAACTGAATGGCAAAAGAGAAGTTTGTGATACAGCTCCAAACGCCAATAGTCAAGTTTGAGGGCTTTTCAACTTCAAGGTGAAATATAGGGACTTTTTTGTATTAGAACAACATGCCATTTTTTACTATTTTTAACATTTCTTGGCCATTTTGAAGCCAAATTGGAAGGACAAAAAGCTACGTCAACATGCCATTTTTTACTATTTTTAACATTTCTTGGCCATTTTGAAGCCAAATTGGAAGGACAAAAAGCTACGTAATTTTCAATGACACTCAGCTCCAACAAAGCGTTGATTCCGATTGGGAGACCACTTAATTTGCCATTCAAACTTCACCAGGATGTAGTCGGTGTTAGATTGCATCTAGTGAGAGAAAAGGCTTGTCATTTCGTCATCGTGTGACCAAATTAGCGATTTTTAAGAGGTTATTAGAAAGAGGCCTAAAATTTTTAAAAAAAATGAGCATCAAAATGGATGCTTTCATGTTGTTCAGTCAAGCAAACTCCATGGGAAGAATCTCTCAGTACGAATATTCAAATTGAAAATTTTGCTAGTAACGAGTGATTTGTGGAAAATCACTATTTGCCTCTAGATGAAGCCAGACCATGACGAGGATGAAATTTTACAATATCAACGTAAGGCGAGAAAAGCCCTCTATATAATTAACATGTCGGTTCAGGATAATTTGATATCGCATGTAAGTGCCACCACTACGCCAATGCAAGCTTGGAATACATTACAAAGCATGTTTGAGGCAATCTTATTGACTTGCCTATTGTTTTTGAAGCAGAAGTTTCATACAATGAGAATGTTGGAAGCAAAGTCTATGGCCGCCTATTTGACAAGAATTAAGCAAATGCACGACCAATTACTTTGTGGTGGAAGTAGTCGAAGATATCAGCATGGCGAACATCAAGCTAATGGGCTACCATTAAACTGTTAGAATTGGTTATCACTTCATTAATCAAAGAGATGACATCATCACTTGAAGACTTATTAGGTACTTTTGTGGGAAGTGTTGAGACGAATTGGGTCTAACCTATGCATGACCTTTGTGGATCAAGGATTGGTGGCAAAGACATTGGCACCCTGAGGCAGTCTTAGGGGCAAAGTGATTGTCACAGCAAGATTGCGGTAAACAATACAAGAACAAGGGCAATTGTTTCAACTATGGCAAAGTAGGGCATCATGCTTCAGAATGTCGTTCCTTCCAAGCAGGTGAATAATGCCAAAATCACAAGTTATGATTGTGGTAATGCTAGTCATATTGAGTCGAAGGGCCACATTAAGAAGTATGCACAAAGCATGAGAGATAGGAGGAGATCAAATTTCAATCGAGCTTTTGGTATGTAAAGATGTCAAAGAAAGTGCATCATATTCACTCAAGAAACTCAAGCTCGAATGGTGACGAGTGGTATACAGATTCGGGAGCATCCTCCTTCCTACGGTTGGCTTGAATATGTGCTCAGGAGCAGAGCCATTTTCCACTCAAAGATGCTCAAGTCGTGAGTATAAGAAGGGAGAAGGTGGCTGCCACAGACAGGATGCTTTCAACCATAGCATGCAATCTTGTGCACTCCTCATCAATGGGTAACTATTGAGTGGCAGAAACAATAGACCACTTAAACTATCGATACCGCTTCATCTTTTGGCATCTTATTGATGGATCCAAGCTCTTGAGCAATGCACCACAGAAACATCTTTCCACCACTTTTAGATCCAAACTGCACTCTTGTCACATTGATTGCTACAACAAATTTTTGATTGATGATGAAAGGCCTTTTGCATATTCCCCTGTGCCTGTCTGCCATTGAAAAGCTTAAATTTCATCCATTCACCAACCAAGTTCTCAAGATAGTTTTTGATCTAAGAGCTCGAATAGTTAACGTGTGATGTTGAACAAGCCACCAATTTTCAACAAACACACCTAGCCTGAGGATTCTTGTCGTTTAATATTTGTGCCACCAAGGAAGGCACATCCAGCTGTCCACATTTGATTTGATTGGTCTATTGAGTTATTGTGAAAGATTGAAAAGTTATGGCATTAGTAATTCAATGAAAAAAATCCATTGTTTGGAAAATATGTTGGATGGTTTGCTTACTGAGTACTGATAAAAAGCAACTATTTTTTTGCAAACAAAAGAAGAGAATGAAATCTTGAAGATAGATAATTCTCGTTTGCAAGATATTATATTAAACCTTAACCAAGAAACTGACAATATGAAACTAATTGTACAAACATTGCGTGCCTCATATTGTCAAATAAATGTAGAAGTAAACACATTACGAAAGAAAATACTAAACAATAAGCAAAAAAGAGTTATTAAAGTATTGACGAGCTTTCAACAAGTGGGGGTCAACAGAAAAAAAGAATATATGCTTTCAAGTAAGATTATGTTTTAAACTATTCATGTGTTTTGTTTCATCTAGCACTCAATGGTTGTGAATTGTTTTTTTTCTAAATCTTATTTTTCTTTTGCAGATCAACTTTAGTCACCAATGAAAATCTGAAAGACAAGGACATGATTGGAAAGTCTTTGAGTGCAGTACTTATAGCCAATCTCCAAGTCCTGCACATCTACCAATTACTAACACAAATGGGAATCCTACAAAGTGCTTCTTACAACTGTCACTCAACAGTTGTAAGAAGAACTCTTCAGGGAGCCGATAACTAAGAAGCATCTGAATTGAGTAGAATGATCGATCAGCTTCCAAGGCCTGCACATCTACCTGATACTTATCCCAAACCAATCCTTAAGAGAGTTCTTACAGACTGCAAATTATTGCTAGACTATTTTACTCAAGAAACATGAAATTGAAATAAAACTCCTACTAAAATCACATAATCAACATAGCCTCTTCTAAACTGAAATCACAAAACCTACAAAGTGCTTCTTACAACTGTCACTCAATAGTTGTAAGAAGAACTCCTCAGGGAGCCAGAAACCAGAAAACATCAAGAATCAGTGGAATGGTAGATCAATCTCCAAGTCCTGTACATCTACCTGATACTAATACAAATGGGAATCCTACAAAGTGCTTCTTACAACTATCACTCAATAGTTGCAAGAAGAACTCCTCAAGGAGCCGATAACTAAGAAGCATCTGAATTGAGTAGAATGATGAATCAGCTTCCAAGCCCTGCACATCTACCTGATACTAATCCCACTCGAGGTTGATTTGACGTCAATAGTCATAAACCGTGGTTAACTAATCCTTGCAATTAAGGAACTTCTTGTCATTCATAGGTATACCTCTCATTTTCTTCATTCTATCTCTCATTTTCTTGTCATTCTTAGGTTTACCTCGCAATCTCTACATTCTCTCTGATCTCAGCTTGCGTACTCGTATTTTTGACTAATGGATACACATAATCGGAGACCAAGAAGAACCATTGATGCAATCAATATTTGCAATGAAAAAAATACAGAAGATCAATGGATACCAAGAATATATCAAAAATATCAATGGATCTTGATGCATCCCTCTGCAAAAGGCTCATTTCGAAAAAGAAAAAGATCGGATAACATATATAGAAGCTCTTGGAAAGGCAGGATAATAAAATTCAAAGTATCACCTGCAGGTCAATCTATCATGGAAATTTTAGTTCAGCATGCTTATCTTCACAATGAGCTCAACATTCATGATCTGAATCCAAATGATAGAAGGAAATGCAATTGTAAGTTTTTAGATTGAATTTTTTTAGATTTAGCATTTTCTTTAAATTATATTTTTCATGAGATGTTTTTGTTGGTTTTGCAGATTTGTATCCATCAAATTTTGTTGAATGGCAATCAGTTCAATCGATTGTAGGAATAATCGATGTCATACATTTGGATATCGGTATTTTACAATATAAAGGTCGTTCTCCAAAATCACTTTTAGAGTCAGGAGTCTTTTTGTATGATCACACCTATTTCCTGATAAAAATGGTTTAGTTGGTAGATTAGAGCCATATCCTCTACCAGATTTTTCGAGTGAGGAATGGATTTCTCTTGATGCAACAATTTCAAAAAGTTTTTTTTATCTAGGCTATATATTGATATTTAGAGTATATTAAAATGTAGCACTGGATCAAAGAATAATAGATTAAGTTGGTATCTACCTTTTACTATTTTTGTTGATTTTTTTTTCAAATGCAATGTTCGGAGAACGAAAACAATGTTTATTTGTAAGGACTTAAGTGTTGATATAATCGCCGAGTTGTTGGATGATGGTTGGGATACAAAACAAAATCAACAAGTTGAGTGCAGAGTATGTTATTCATCCATGACATTTAGATATCACATCGAAAAACAAATGCTCACTTTGCTACTGTATTATAGAAGATGGATTAAATGCAAAAATGTTTGGAAGCCACTTGATCAAGATTTTGGTATAAACCCTCAAGAGCAATTTCAGATAATAGTGAAAAGAAATGACAACATTCTTGCAATGGTTGAGGTCGAGGAAGATTGGTGTCTCAATCACATTCGATCAGAACTAGACATGTTGTAATTCTATCTACCTCAGTACAGAACAGGAGGAGGGGAAATAATATATTACAGGTTTAGGAGGAGGAGATTTAGGAGGTGGAGATTTATTAGGAGAGGAAGATTTAGTAAGAGAAGTTAAAGATTGAGTGGGAGGAGAAGAAGGAGACTTAGGAGGAAAATTAGGAAGAGAATGCCTAGAAGAAAGAATAGTATTCAGAGGAGATGGCTTGGAAAAATCCCTCGCTTTAGATGGAGGGTCAAGAGACCTCATCTTCTTTGAAACACTCCCGCTCTGTATACGAATAACAAGCCGGGTTGGTTGAGATTGCTTTCGTTTTCTCCTCTATGAATCTTGTTTTGGAGGAGAGGAGGGAGCAGGTCTAAAGTATTCAGCAAACTTGTCATATGTGTCCCGAAGCCTTAACACAATGTTGAAATTCTTGGACATGATGGTCACCCTCTTGGCATGGACAACTTCAACAACAGTATTAGAAAAAAATTTCACCTGGAAATTCTCATATGTTGTGTACAGAGTCTCAATTGCCGTTACCGTCCATCTCACATCTGCAGATAGACTTCTTGTCACCTGCCTGATGGACCTTTGTATGTGAGATTTTGAAATAAGAAGGGGGTGGTGGTTGTGAATTTCTCTGACCCGCACCTGAAACTGGTATTCCACCTGAATGCCCTCGTGTTGTCTGCTTGGTCCGCGCCATTACCGTGTAGTAGTGGATCAGCGCGCGATAATGTTGATTTCAGGATCAGACCTCAGGTTGGGTGCATCGAAGCGATACTTGAGCTCAACTAATTTGTTAGCTGGTAGCGGATGGGCGCAAGCGAGTAGTAACGGATTAAAGGAAGTATTTTCACCTGATAGCTAATCAACGCGCATTTAAAGCATTTGAAAACCAGAGTATGTATTCTCGCGCGCTCATCCGATATTGGACGGAATATGAATGATCAGAGCTTGATTCGATAGATTCTGCATAACTTTGGCCATTATGAAGTATTTTTAAAAATTTCAATAATATTTTGGTCCAGGAATAGCAATTTGACGCGTGCAGTCCAAATGCAGCAAATACATTGTCTTAACCACTTGAATTGAATCTATGAATTTTGATATTTTCCAATCTCACAAAGAAGTGCTTTGTTGTAGGGATAAGGATGCCAAGCTGATAATCTGAATATGGAGATGATTACTGTTGTGTTCAGGCTGTGCTTCCAGCTACCAAGTGTCACAACCAAATCGAACTTACGCCAACATTTCCTTCTGACATGAGTTGGTTTCTTTAAGTGACATCTTTCGTAGATTTGGTTTCATGTACTTGCAATGATGAGCTTTGTGAATATACCAACGAAGGAGGTCCTAGTGATTGCTTTGATGGGCATTTGAGCATAAAGCACATGAATTAAGCATCGGTGCACCATTTTCAAATGTACAAAGAACATACTAGGTCAGGAACTCCAGTTCCTCTCAAGGCAGAGTTCGCAGGTTATTATGCTTTGCTTAGGATGGACAAACATCCTGATCATTTTGTGAGTAACTTTTGGCTTCCTACCTCAAGGTCGGGGAACTACATCATGCTGCAAATATACTTATGTATATATTATTGACTGCAAACTTACTTCCTGGATCATGTGGATGAACTTGTTTCAAAATATTATCTCATGGACCAGGTAGAACCAGCGGAACTGTCGATGGACCTGGCGAAGATGATATCTGCAATGAGAAATACTCCCAAAGTCTTATTTGGACAAGAAGTTACGAGGTAGCTTTCATAAAAAAACTCTTTGAATTTACTGTGCGAGTTTTTATGCACAACTTGCCGTTTGGATGCATTTTGATTGCAGCAGTCTACACATTTCTGTACTCCTCTAAAATTGAATTTAGTGGCTAAAGAGTATGCAAACTGGCATTGAGTTTACTATGAAAGGGTGGTTATATTATGATCATAGGTCTTGCAGAACAGGAAGTCACATTACCTTATTTCGGCTAGCCACCAAGATAACATACTTGCAGACTTGCTTTATGCATGCTCACTTCTCAAAGTTATTTGAGTTTTGAAATTCAGGAAGTAGGAAAGTGTGTACAGTAGTGTTGGAAATATGTTATGGCTAGAGATTCTTGCCTGCAGGTTGTTTAGTTCTAGACAGTTTCTGTGACCTTAATCATGCTCGCATTTCTCAATGTAGTTTTCTGCACATGCACTAGCATTTCTTCACATTGGGTTACAGAAGAACCAAGGAATTCCAACTATACAAATTGCATCACCGCTTTTCTGTTCGACAATTTGAAGAAGCTCATATGGTAAATGAGGCCTCTTTTCTTTATAGTCACATGAATTATCCAGCACCAAGATCTCCATTGGTTATCTCAAAATGTTCAACGATGGTTGTTGTTAATGATATCAAATTCCGAGGCCATGTCACAGAGATCGAGAGCTTTTCAAATGACAGAAATTCAGCAAATGCAAGCGAGAGGCTTAGTAGTGCAGCAAGATCATGGAGGGACATTCGGGGTGGTGATTTTGTGATACCTGAAGAGGAGATGCCTGACCATAAAGAGGAAGAGCAATGTAGTGAGGAGCCAGTGTCTGATAAAGATTCAGAGATGCAGGTTGATGATACAATGTACACAGAGCTTAACTATGATCAGGATGAAGATTGACCATCAAACATATTTTTAAATCAAGAAATGGGAAACTATCTTGAAGTTGAGAAAGTCATGAGCAGTGTCATTGGCTCGAAGCGCACACCAGAATGAGCCACACACATTTAGAAAGTGCAAGATGGGAGTTGCAGTTTAAGCCCGAGGAACATGAGACACATAAACACTAAAAAAGTGGAGAATCATTGAAAATGCAAAAAAATTCAAAGGCTCACAAAATACCGCAGGAAGCTGAAGATGTAATCCATGTTGCCATTATTTGTGCAAAGATGGAAGGTACCAATAGTCTGGCACACTTGCAGGAAGACGAGAATGTGCAAACCATCCACAACGCTAACGCAATGGATGGGAGAATACGATTTTGGCTTTAGGTGTTTTGTTACCATAAGTTTTAGGTAATGTAATGATTGGCATTTATTAAATGCCTAGAAGCTAAGTAGTGGTAACTCATTATTCTACAGGAGGTGGAGGCTAAGAGCGTCTGAAAGTATAGAGGGTAAGTGTCATAAGAAAAAGAGGGCAGAAGCAAATCTCATGATCGCAACAGTAGGTATATATTGTTATTGATATTGACATCAATTGCAATTTATTTGTTATTTGAATATGATTGTGTAATTCCTCTTGCAAATTTATTCTTACAATGACATTTGATTGGAATTATGAATTCTAGGAAAATTATTGTATTTCCATGTGATTTAGAGAAAGAAAAAAGAATGAGCTCTATCACAGAGAAAAGGACAAGCAAGACTAAAGTACAATGAACTACTATTGACTGGTTCATCGTCAAGCTCTTCCGCTAGTTGACGTAGACCACCTATTGATACATCACATGTATGTATATTGATTTATGTCATAATTTTTTTATTTGTGATAGTGATGTACTCCAATTTGGTTGAGGATTGTGATATAGTATATTGCTCTTTGGAAAGCCAAGACACCACTCCATCACAAATGAAGGTTGCAAATGCACTAAACGTACAAAGACTATTTTGTCAATTTTTGTCACGTTAGAATTTGTCACATGCTAGAATTTGTCAATTTTCACATGAATGACACTAAAAGAATTTGTGCTACAATATAACTTATCATTGGCAATTGGATTATTGGACCAGTTTCAACCATAATATGATGAGAGGATACCATATACATGCACACAATGCAAAGGCCTTAGGATTCAGACAAGGAGGATTGTCAATGATCATATTTGGGCCAATGGAGTGCACACAGAATCCAAGAGTACGAGAGGTAAACTCTTTAAAGTGTTATTTGGAAATGCTTTAATCTTTGACCCTTATGGCACTTCAAGTATAGTTTGGCCAATAAATATTGAGCGATAGGATGAGTGCCACGATACTTTGAAGTTAATCTCTCACTTGCTTCTAAAAGGAAAAATACACAAAGATCTTGACTACGAAAAATTGTTTAGGCCATTTAGCTACAGGGGACATGCTCAGGGCTGCAGTAGCTGCCAAAACTCCTCTAGGATTAAAGGCCAAAGAGACCATTGAGAAGGTTTTTGCTCCCTTTGTTTTTTATTACGATTGGTAGGTTTTGTTTTTCTTGAATCTCTGTGCACAAAGTTTGTTTTTATTGTTTATGGCTATATTTTCTTTTACTTTTAGACAGAAATAAATAAGTCAACAAACGAGTTTCATGTCTATTTTTATGAGCAATGTTGTGAACCGTTGTTAGATATTGCAAGAAGGATTGATGCTGTTATGACTCTATTATCGAGTCTTCTTGAGGCCTATGGGACCTGGGTCCTAGCAATTTCATCTAGGATAAGATCACCCTTTCAAGAGTGATTTCATTACTTAAAGGAGGTCAAGGAAGAGGTGGCCAAGTACATCCCAATCACTAGCGATACCATTTTTCATCACTAGCGATATAGTTTGGAGAGAGAGAGAGAGAGAGAGAGAGAGAGAGAGAGAGAGAGAGAGAGAGAGAGAGAGAGAGAGAGAGAGAGAGAGAGAGAAAGAGAGATGGAGGTGCCATTGGAGGTGCTGTATTTTGAAGAGCTTAGTGTTGCTGCATCTTTGTTTGTTCCTTCCACCAGGAGCAAGAGCAACCTTGAAATCAGCCTCTGCATCTCGGAAATTCTACCCAAAGATGATGGATCCAGGACAACAACTCTACCTGTCCAGCCTCATTGCTCCAATGAAGGAGCACCTGCAATTCCAAACTCACTACCTTCCGATCAGTCTCATCATCATCCCAAATCCATCAACCGACCTTTTTTCACATGTGAAAGCAGCAGTTTGTTCTAACATTTCAATTGAGGCTGGTTGGATGCTGCAAACTCAACGTTGACAAAACTGGTGAGTGCTATTGGAGCAACTGGGCCAGAGCTGATTGTTGTCAGACGAATGCCTCAAGTAGATGAGCTTCGTCGAAAGCTTCTTCCTTTGGCAAAAATCCTTGCCCTAGTGCCCCACTCTCAACTTAAAAAAATTCTTAAGGTAGGACTCTATAGCCAGAGTATTTAAACCATAAACCATAAATTTGTTTGATTTGATCTCTTTGTAGTGCAAAAAATCCATATGTTTGTTTAATTCAGGATTTTTTGAATGCATTTTTTGTGAATGGAAGCCAAGTGTTTGATTCTAGTGTTGAATAGTTTAATTTGTTTTTGTTAGAATATGAATGGTAACCTACAAATAATATAATTAGCTTGCTGCAAAGCATAGTAATAGCAAGTTGCGATTCAAAGGCCTCTGAATTGATTTGAGATTTTAAAAAAAAAAGTTTCAAAGGTTTTTACAACATTTTTTGAAATTAAAAAAAAAAAAAAGGTTGTTTTTGAATTGATTTGCAATGCAACAGTTTGAACTTTTCAAACAAAATCTGAGTTAATTAGAATCGCATGTACTTGTGAATATGTTGAGTTGTTTGGAGTTGTAACTTGTAGCTACAAACTGCTTGTGAAGACAAAAGACCCGATTGGTCACCGCATAACAAATGTGGCAACTATATGGACTAAACATAAATAGCTGTCAAATAATGCGCACAAGATTGGCAAGACGGGACACTTACACATTTGACAATAATTCCTTATGTGTAAGCCATTCTAATTGATGCATTTGCTATGGGACCAACGAGGCATTTTGCTTCCACATGGCAGTTATGTGACAACACCACAGTGACCAGCCTGTACCGGCCATAAGGTATGTATTTGACCCTTATGTACGAAAAAAATCAGAACTTTGAAAATATGATATTTGATGATCTAGATTGCTTGGAAATGATTTCTAATTATCAATATAGGTCGGAAATGAAACTAGATCAGTGCTTATCTAAACTTAGACTAGTCCGCAATAGACACGCAGCCACACGTGTGAAAATCAAATTTGGGTTGAGCTGGAAATCCAACCCCTACTCATCCGAAAACATAGCCACATCAAATTTAGTAGAAATAAATGAAATTGATAATCTCAGATCAAACATGGCATCTATATTAATTAAAACAATAGTGTTGTCAACAACAACAAAGAGGCAGTCGCACAAAGATATGACTTTCAATTTTTTTCCAGATGGATTGAGTAAATCTTCAATGATCATTGCATAATGCGCCCTCCATCTAAAAAAATGTTGAAAGTCATACCTTACGCAATGATCATTCACTTTTTTGCTAAAAAAGTAAATCAATGTCCATTGTTAATCACTTCACTAGCAATGATCATTTTTTTTGTTTGCTAGCAAAGTAGAAAATTTTGCCATTTAAGGCAACTTTCAAATACACTTGAAAAAATGCTGCAGGTATTTACGAATATTTTCTATTTCTTCAATGTCCATTGAGAATACCTAATTTTGGATGTTGTTGCTAGGATTTTTGTTAGTTTGTATCGTAAAGTACACTCATGGCAATGTTTATCATTTGTAGCTTAATCTTGATCAAACTATTAGCTTAGGATTCAATTCTAGGAGACTGACCTTAATTTCTAAATCAGTTTTATGGCCGTATTGTTTCACTCCATCATCGACTCACTGATGTATGCAATGATCTGCACTCAACCAAACATTGCATATTCAATCGGTTCATTCACCAAAGGAAGTGGCATCTTGTACCTCGGCCAAGGAGGCATGGAACTACCTCAAAGGGATTTATGAATCCAAAAACACCTCTAGAGTGCTTATGATTAGAAACAAAGTTCTTCAAAGCATTAGAGGGAGTGATGAGAGTGCTCAAGAGTATGTCTTGAGAATAAAATCTCTCAACAAAGAACTTTCCATCATGAGTGAGGGTATTCATGATGATGAACTTGTTCAAATCATTTTGAATGGTCTTGGAGATGAGTTCTCCAATCTTGTACAAAGCTTTGCTATTCAAGATGCACTACCTTCCATTGACAAGCTCCATAGTGTGCTTGTGGCCGAGGAGAGTAGGACCCTTCATGTCAAGCAAAGGATTGGATCCTTAAAGTTGCATGATGGTGATGAGAAGGCCAACTTCTCAAGCAAGGGAAAGGCAAAGTCAAAGAAGAAGATCCAACACAAGGAGACCAAGAATGATGATCAACCATCAAGTTCCAAAGGTGGAAAGAAGAACAAAGCCAAACTCAAGTGCTTCTTCTGTGGAAAGAAGGGGCACTTTGCATCCGATTGTTTCAAGAAAAAGAATGCACGAGGAGAGAGCAAACAAGGCAACCTCACTCTTGAGGAAGATGAGGATGAAGTGGATTCATCCTTTGTTGAATTTCACACGTGTGGACTGTCCACAACATGTACTTGTGATCTCCTAAGGTGTGTAGATGCACCAAGATCGAGACTAGATTGAGATTCAAGATCTATCTTTGATTCTATGGCAAAAACACACTACTACATGCATTCGATCACTTCCAACTCTCGCTCACACGTGTGGGAAGTGTTCCAAAAGTATTCTAAGTAAAAACAAGCTGCTCTCCTCGGGTAGAGAGAGAAAAACCATCATGAGCTCTCGGGTAGAGAGAGAAAGCTAGAAACTCAATGACACTCAAAATCCACTCAATCTCAAAATCAATTAGATCCAAAAGGAGGAGTACAATGATACTAATAGATTCATGAGCTACCACTATGCTTAACTATGATTGGATCACACTTTGCCACCTCTTAATCCTATTGGACCATTGATCCATGCACCTCTAAATTCTATTGGACTATATTCAAGCACACCTCAATTTTCTATTCGACCTCACAAGGTTCCACCTCTTAATCCTATTGGACCTCTTAAGCTTCATCAAACAAAAGCATGACACTTGTCTACACTCTAATTGGCACAAGTTTGGCTCTATTTTGGCTCAATATTGGCATTACAAGTGGAAATGAATAATTTGCCATCTATGCCAAATTTGACCCTATCAACATCCTACACCTAAATGCTTGACTATGAAATTCTATGAGACCCCTATATCAAACATTTTGATTTACTTTACAATTCTCCACACGTGGGAACATCCTCCACACATGTGATATTCACTTACAAACTTCTATCATAAAAAATACCAAGCTAAATTTTTGCCAATTTCTCACACTCCTCCTCAAAAAATAGCTTGGAAAGGTACTAGATCACTTGAGAAGTTTGTAAATCTTTTTGAGTGGATCCTTTGGTATGCATAAGAAGTGAAGATCATCCAAGGGATCCATCATAGCAGCACCCTCACCATATCCATGATAAGATCTCTTTGGTAGAGATCTCTTGCCAATGCCTTTGAAGAGTGCTCCACCAATATGCCACTATTATCATGGGCTTCCTCCATGCTTGATGATGATCTTTGCCTTGAAAGTTCCACTTGCATGATGGATGCACCATAAATAGAGAAATCTGAGGCTTCCAAGCCTCATAAGGATCATGGAGATCAAGATCATAAGATGTGAAACAATGATGATTATCAAGATTATGCTTTCTAGCTTGACTAGTCCACATACAATGAACTATATCCATGATGGATCTAATCTTGATATCAAAGTCTATCTTGATCTTTTTTAGGCTAGTTACTCTCTCAAGGATGTAAGTGTCCACTTTGGATGCTTCACTTAATCTCAAGAGGAGTTTACAATTTGCCTCAAAACATGTGAAAACATGATTTTCAAAAAAGTGAGTACCAAGCTCAATCTTGTTCTTACTAGAACGAAGAGCATACTTTTGACAATACAATATCTTGCTTTTAAAAAGTATTGGAAACACATCTAAGTCAATAATGACAAGAAACATGTCCATACCATAAGCATCATACAAAACTAGTATAGCTTTTCTTGAACTTTGAGATCCAAAAAATTCAATGAAGCAAGATAGCATTTCAAGCAAAGGAAGAGAAGCATATATGAATGTGTTGTAGTAGATACAACATGAAATATGCCCCTCTTTGACATGTAAGGTGAGCCATAAAGACTCAGCCATGCATCTTGAAGATCTTCTTGAAATCATATGAAGAAGAAACTCCTCCTCACACATTGGCCCCATCATAACTTGAATACCTTCAAAAAGGATAACTTGTGATGCTTCTTGAGAAGCCTTGATCTCGGCCACTTCCAAGATTGAATCTTCATGCAATATGACATCTCTATTCACCATCACATTTGAAATAGAGAGTGTAAAGACACTAAAGGCCTCCTTGATGGATGAGTATCCAATCATGATCCATGAGCTTGGATCATCCTTCCTTCTTGTTTCCAATGGAATATGTGCAAAGCAAGCACTACCAAGTTCACTAAGGTGATCAACCTTAGGATTCATCTTGAATAAAACTTCATATGGTGCTATTCCTTCAAGAGCTCCAATACTCCTCAAAGCTTTGATCTTCAATGAGTTTCTTCTCAACATATGCTTTGAGTAATAAGGAATAATCATACACCATAATACTTGAAGAGAGAAGATATGTGCATCTTGTGTGATCATCCTCCTTTGAGATATTGGACATATAAGAAACATCAAGAGAGTTTGCACTCTCACTTGGATCCAATTTGTAGGTGCCTTCAAATCTTGATCCATATGCAAGGATCTCACCGTCCTTCTTAATCACACAATTGTCAATATTGAAATTGACATCAAAGCCAGTATCAAGAAGTTGGCCAACACTTAAGATGTTCTTTGTAAGCTTTGGGACAAAAAGAACATTGTTGAGAAAGAGATCTTTAGAAGATGCAAGCTTCAAGAGAATAATCCCTACTCCTTCAATATTGCACTCATGCTTACTTGCAAAGTATATGATCTTCTTGACTCCATCATAAGACATAATAGATGAAAAAAAGTTCTTGGAGCCACACATATGTGAAGATGCTCCACTATCAATATACCATGAATCATCCTTGTTGAAGGTGGAAGAGGAGAAGCTTGATGCCATAAGAGAGCCTTCTCCATCACTTGCAATATAGTCTTCATTCTCATTGGTGATGTTGGCTTGATTGAGTTGATTCTTCTTCTTGAAGCAATTGGTGGCATAATGGCCTTTCTTGCCACAATAAAAGCACTTGATCATCTTCTTCTTGAGATTTGAATTAGAAGCATGAGAGGTATCTTCCTCCTCTCCATCTTGGTCTTTAGCTTTGTCATTAGAGAAGTGATGGTGTTGCTTCTTACTCCTCTCTTTGTGCTTGGCAAATAGAACTTTGCCATCATCATGATTGAGTGATAGCTTGTCCATCCTCAAGAGTTTGTACTCTTGTCTTGATTCTTCAGAAATAAGCACACTTTGAAGGGCCTCCAAACTTGGTAGCTCCTCCTTAATAGCATAGGATTGGACAAGGTTGTCATATTCATCTCTCAAGCCATTGAGAATGACTTGGACTAGCTCACTTTGATTGATTGAGTCACCAATACATGCAAGCTCCCTATGAATATCCTTGACTCTCAAAACATAATTGTATGCACTCTCATCACTCTTTTGACTACTTTGGAATATTTGATTTCTAAGAATGAGGAGCCTAGAGGTGTTCTTAGCCTCATAGATGGACTTGAGACAATCCCAAGCTTCCTTGGATGTAGAACAATCACCAATCTCCCTCAATATCTCATTAGAGACATTCATCTTAATGTAGTGGAGAGCCATCCTAGCTCTCTTCTTGTATTTTTGTACTTCTTGAAGGACTTGAGGCTCCTCCTCAATCCCAAGTACAATGTCCATCACATCTTGGAGTATCAAGATGGACTCCATCCTCAACTTCCATATTGAATAATTGGAAGTAGACAATCTCTCACTTGGTTGCAACAAGTATGAACTCATTGAAGTCATGTAAAGTGGAGATAAATAAAAGTGATGAAAAAAATATGTTGCTTCTCTCTCACTATAGGATCCAATAATGGTGTGCTACCATCTCCTATGCAAGATCTTGCAACAAACTGTGAGATAATTGTCACTAGCTATCTCAATCTCTCCAAAACTAGATCTACTTCACATCAAATGATGGAGTATGGAAAAAGTTAGGATCAAACACTCTTAGCACGTGTGAAATACACTAAGAAACCAAATTTGACTCAAATACAATGATATTGCATGAAACAAAATGGCTAAGATCTCAAAACAGTGCGTAGATCACATATAGATGAGATTGGCAAGCATACAACTGTGATTTTGGATCAACCAGGCAATCTCTTGACCAAACCAAATGTGTCCACCCAGGTCTAGGTGCCCTACCTAACCCTCTTCAAAAGCTTATAACTTTTGATTGGCTCAACCAAATGGAATGAAACTGATTGCATCAGAAACTAGACAAAAATAGCTTCAAAACAAGCTATCTAGCAAGATTTTTGGATCAAACATGAAAGAGAACTCCCAAAATGAAATTGGATGTTCCTCTCACGTGTCTGAGCACCTGATTCCGTACAGTACCAGGTCAGACCCAATCAATGTCCTTTTGATCTCTTTCGATCCAAGATTGAACAAGATAGCTAGGAAAATGGGCCTTGACAACTTCTAGCTCAAGATTGATGAAAATTTTTCACTTAGATGGATCAAAATGCATGGTAACCTTAGGTAGGCTCTGATACCATGTTGAATTTCTCACGTGTGGACTGTCCACAACATGTACTTGTGATCTCCTAAGGTGTGTAGATGCACCAAGATCAAGACTAGATTGAGATTCAAGATCTATCTTTGATTCTATGGCAAAAACACACTACTACATGCATTCGATCACTTCCAACTCTCACTCACAGGTGTGGGAAGTGTTCCAAAAGTATTCTAAGTGAAAACAAGCTGCTCTCCTCGGGTAGAGAGAGAAAAACCATCATGAGCTCTCGGGTAGAGAGAGAGAGCTAGAAATTCAATGACACTCAAAATCCACTCAATCTCAAAATCAATTAGATCCAAAAGGAGGAGTACAATGATACTAATAGATTCATGAGCTACCACTATGCTTAACTATGATTGGATCACACTTTTCCACCTCTTAATCCTATTGGACCATTGATCCATGCACCTCTAAATTCTATTGGACTATATTCAAGCACACCTCAATTTTTTATTGGACCTCACAAGGTTCCACCTCTAAATCCTATTGGACCTCTTAAGCTTCATCAAACAAAAGCATGACACTTGTCTACACTCTAATTGGCACAAGTTTGGCTCTATTTTGGCTCAATATTGGCATTACAAGTGGAAATGGATAATTTGCCATCTATGCCAAATTTGACCCTATCAACATCCTACACCTAAATGCTTGACTATGAAATTCTATGAGACCCCTATATCAAACATTTTGATTTACTTTACAATTCTCCACACGTGGGAACATCCTCCACACATGTGAGATTCACTTACAAACTTCTATCACAAAAAATACCAAGCTAAATTTTTGCCAATTTCTCACATCCTTGATGGCTTCTACATCAACATCAAAGAGCTACTTCAATGACACATGGTGGATTGATAGTGGGGCTAGTTCCCACATGACATTTCAAAAGGATTTTTCTCAACTCTTGTACCTTTTGTAGGTTGTAAAAAGTCTATTCTAACAACAAGTGATCAAGATTGTATAAAAGATGGAGTGGAAACTATTCCCTTAAGTCTTGGATCCTCTAAAAGAGTAGATCTTGATAATGTACTCTATGTTCCTACACTCACTAAGAATTTGTTAAGTGTAGGACAATTGATGGATGATGGCTTAGATGTCCATTTTAAGCAAGGTGTTTGCTCCATAATGATGAATAATACTTGCATTGTAGAGGGATTCAAGCAAGGAAGGCTTTTTAAGCTTGATGCTAATGTTTTTCTTGGAAGTGTGAACATGGTGAAGGAGGAGCTCAATCAAGTGGAGCTTTGGCATAAGAGGTTGGTCCACCCCAACTTCAAATCTATGGAGATGATATGCACCAAGGATCTTGCTCTCAGCCTTCGAAAGACTCTCTCAAAGTGTGGAAAGAATTGTGAAGCTTGTAGCCTCTCAAAGGCACACAAGCTACCTTTTGATATCTCTTCCACTAGATCTACAAAAGCATTAGATCTTATTCATAGTGAGTGCACTCTCTTTCTCAAGAATCTAATGGAGGTGCATCTATGTATGTATCTTTTATTGATGATTACTCTAGATACACTTGGATTGAACTTTTGGATTCCAAAAGTAAAGTGTTTGAAGCTTTTGTTAAGTTCAAAACTCTAGTTGAAAATCAACTTGATGCTAGAATTAAAGTATTGAGAAGTGATAATGGTGGAGAGTATATCTCCACCAAGATGATAGAGTTTTGTAAATCCAATGGCATTAAGAGAGAACTTACATGTACTTATAGTCCTCAACAAAATGGTATAGCCGAGAGGATGAATAGAACACTATGTGAGTGTGCTAAGGCTTTAAGGTTAGATGCATCTATACCTAAGTCCTTTGGGGAGAGGCTATTATTTGTGCAACTTATTTGTGTAATAAATTGCCATGTAAGCCCGTTGGAGGCATAACATCTTATGAGGCTCTATTTTGTAAGAAGCCGAATCTTAAAGATCTAAGAATTTTTGGATCTACTTGCTATGTTTTTCAAGCATTAGATACAAGAAAAAAGGATGATCCTACTTCTATTAAAGGGATCTTTGTTGGTTATGATGAAAATAGCAAGGGATATAGAGTCTATAATCCAATAACTAAGAAGATTTTAGTGAGTAGAGATATTACTTTTGATGAAGGTAACTACTACAAGTTGAATGAGAAAACTTCTAATCCATCTTATGTCAGGGAGCTTGTAAGGTGTGAGGAGGAGCCTACATGTGATCAAGAGGTGAACAAAGGGAAGATCTACATTCACTTACCTCTTACACTTTTCTAACTTCGAAGGTGCTCTGAAGAAGCTATGGAGTCACAAGAATGGAGGGATGCCATGCAAAAAGAATATGATGCTCTTATGGATAATCATACATGGAAGCTTGTGGATCTTCCTCAAGGAAGAAAGCCACTTGAGTGCAAATGTATCTATAGATTGAAGTACAATCAAGATGGGAGCATCAACAAACACAAGGCAATGCTAGTTGCAAAGGGGTTCTTGCAAACCAAGGGAGTAGATTTTGATAAAACTTCTGCTCCTGTTGCTAAGCTAGTTTCCATAAGGTTGATTATCTCTCATGCAACTACTTTCAATTGGCCTCTATTTCAACTTGATGTGACTAATGCTTTTCTCAATGGATATTTGGAAGAGGAGATCTTCATGAGGCAATCCGAGGGCTTCATCAAAGAAGTTCAAGAGGAAAAGGTGTGTTTGTTGCTAAGAAGCCTTTATGGGCTTAAGCAAGCACCTAGAGCTTGGTACTCTAGGTTGAATACCTTCTTGAACTCTATTAAGTTTGTTGTAAGTGCTTATGATCCTATAGTGAGAGAGAAGCAACATTTTTTGTTCATCACTTTTATTTATCTCCACCTTACATGACTTCAATGAGTTCATACTTGTTGCAACCAAGTGAGCGATTGTCTACTAGAAGATCTCAAGGCGTCTTTCGAGAAGATTGATTCGCTCGAATCAGACAACACGAAGCTAATTGAACAAAATCGTTCTCTCGACACACAGCTTCAAACCTTAATAAAAGAAGCTGATTCTTTAAAACAGATCAATAAGACGAGGCCAAGTCTAATAATAATCAGACTCAAAATGATTATTTAAAGTAGCAACTGACAGCTGCAAATCAACATAATGTCGCGTTCCAGAAACATTTCCAAGAGGAACGAATGAGAATATTGAAGGCAGAAGCTGCTCTCTCTGTATGCACCAATGCAGGGTCCGTTGCAGTCGACCTCGTGAAGCTAAACTAGCTCCAAGATCAGATGCTCGACAATTTTCGAGTTGAGTTCCTACAACTACTCGAGGATTCGAAGGCTCTTGTCGTGGAAGAATTGGCGGAGCTAAAGGAGTTTTCGAGTGAAGCTACCCCATCTTGTAGCGGACCAGATGCACACGATGAGTACCTTCAGGCCTTACTCAGAATTGATGACCTTACACAGCAAATTCCATCTGTGCCTGCCTGCACCGGAGCCTCAGACCATTCCGAGTATCTGGAAGTAGTCGCAAATATTGACAAGCTCGAACAGGAGCTGTCAGATCTCCAACAACAAATGGAAGATCAGAAGCTGGTTGCTGAGTTGCAAACTCAGGACTTGCAACTGCATCTGCACAGCCAAAATGAATGCGGCAAAATCAAGCAAAGGTATGTGCTGACAAATTTTGTGCATTTGCTGAACGCTTCTGGAAATGGTGTCCACCTACTTTTAACATTGAATTACAATGGCGTATGGATTAATTTGATGCTACTAGGCGCAGTAGGCATCACCTTCGACGATTGGAAGCAACCATGGGAGAAGGAAGACTTTCTCTTGTGATGGGCCCAGCTTTCTATCGAACAGAAAGGATGTCTCTACTGGGGCATAATCCAGGGTAAGTTTAAAGTCCTACCTTTCGGGTCAGCAGAGTTATACATAGGCTCTTCGGCTATGTATGCTCTCAAATATATTCACATCAAAGAACTTTTAAATTTTTGTAGAATGAAGACAATAAGCGACAATTTTGGAAGCAAAAGTCACAATTTCAATTATACAAACCCAAAGCTGTTGCGGATTAGGCGCATTCAATGACGCAGGGTTGCTAATCAACATTAATATGGCATATCCAGAATTATTCAGTCTATATGTGGATTGGGAGCGAAACCTTGTAGAATATTTTGCGGAGATTCGACATAATCTGTAGGATAGAAGGAAGTCATTCAGATATAAGCAATTTTGTACATATACATTTTGGCAGTTTGGTACCTTTTTGGCAAAGACATTATTTTTTGTTCAGAATCTTTATGTTAAAGGCATTTTTATTAGATTCTCAGTTCGATACTGTGAAGAAATCACTCTACGAAGTGATTCAGACGAAGATACAAAGTTGACTCACGAGTTGTTCGATGGAACATTTCTCCTTGTTAAACTAGAAGAATTCGGCAACCTCCCAGTTGGCCGATATACAAAATCCAAAGAAGATTTGTTGTTGATCAAAACTCAACAGAACTTGGAGCTAGCTCAGAAACTATATGAAAAATTGAATAATTCATAAATATTATTCATGTCTTTGTCATGCTGATGCCTATCTGTGATACTGAAGCTAGATCTTTGTAGTTGAAGATGTTTTGAAGTTTGATTCCAGTTTTCATCAAACAATTTCAACTCAAAATCAACCTACTCAACGCAACAACAAGACACATATTCTCTGAAGAAATATCTAAAGGACGAATCATATGAAGAAATATTTTTTTTTGCCTCAACGAAAATCTGACGAACAAGAATGTTTCTCGAATAATCCTCGAAATAAAGATGATATGTTCACAAGGACATTTCACATTTGAGGAAGGGGATATGTGATGCCACACAAATGTCAAAAATTGAATATCAACATAAATATGGCATGATATACTCGAAAATGAAGATATGAGCTGGTTAAGTATAAATCATGAAGAGGCCTATGTCATTTTTCGAGAATATATCTCCTAGGTACTTGCCTTATAGATTAAGGGCTAGGCCTTTAATAGGAAAAGACATTGCCTTGGATAACCCTTTAACTAGGTCGTGACTAGTTATGAAGAGACATGTTAAATTAAAGTAACTTTAACTCATAGTTAAGTATACCTCTTATGGTATAGTTGAATGTATTTTCAGTTAATTCTTAACTAGACCCTTTCACGGGAGCGACGCACCTAGTGTTTAAGAGGTGTGTTTGTTCGTCCCGTAGAACATATATTGATCTCACACTTCAGTCTTGATCATTGAGAGAGAAGAGTTTGTGCTTATGTAAGAGATTGAAGAAGTGAATAGAGTTTTGTGAGTTATTCTCCCTTATCTCTGTTCTCCGCACTGTTGAGTGTGAGTGATCTGGAGTCTGCTAACAATCTCTGATGCATTTCATGAATTACTCTCTGATCAGACAGACGCTCTAGTGCATTACAGTCATTTGTTGTGTTTCCGTAAAGCATGCTCTAAAGAACTGTCTTAAAATCATCTTATTCGTCTGTCGCGAATACTTTCTTTTTGACACTCGAATAATGACTATCTTTGTGGATTCTAGCACGATCATTGAATTAAGTTGTATGTATACAAATGAGATGACAGTCCCTATCTGAATAATTGAGTCTCTGATCTGTTTTCCTGATTGGCATTGACATAAGTTTCTAACGTGCTCTAAAACCATTCGTGCTCTTTAACCATTAAGTTGGGCTTTAGTTGTTGAGGACTATTGTCTAGGAACGAATAGTTCGTGAACTCGATTAATTAATTGTCTGCACAGTCGTGAATACATCAAACAATTCCCGATTCTCTGTTGACTCCTTAGTTAGCCAGAGTAGTCTGCTGTACTACTCTGATAACATTTCATTTGTAGAACGCACTTCCTTCAATTCGATAGAGGCCAGATTGTTGTTATGAATTCATTAACATTACCTATTCCAAATATAAGTAATACTGGTTACTTTTTAATGTCTGTCGACAACCAGAATAACATTCAAAACCACCTGCCATAATTACCCCAAAAACATAACTTTCTAACACTGTCCTCTATGGGAATGATACTTTTCACTACAAAATCTATATTAACCTTGTTGGTATAGCACGACATAGAGCTTAGAGGTCAGATTATTCTGGTAGTCATGTTCTATGTATAATTTCTCTATTCTAGAAGGATACTAATTCATGAACAACGGACAGAGTGCTGTTTTGAGATTCGAGCCCTACCACGATAATTCTTCTGAAGATATCCATGGTTTATGTACGAGGATGTGGCGGACAATCTGTGTGACTTGCTATATGATATAGTTGCTCTAGATTCTTGCTTACGTGTAGAAATTTAGGCACCGATGTCTTTGCACCATATGTTTGAAGACGATTTTCTTGCTCTTGGAAGCCACTATGCACAGTAAGCATTTTATTTACAGTTTTTCCAATTCCTATTCAAAGTTAGACTTCTCGAATAAAATAATACTTCTGTGCTGAATCCTGTGTGGATAAAATTTCACTGACAAGATTATGCAAATTGTTAGTGAATCTATCAAGCATATACAGCGTTTTGATTTCCGTGATATTTCTAAGGGCTAAAGAGTATACTCTTCTGCTACAACACAAGATATCTTAGAGTATCCCAGAGATTTTGAGAGACTCGGAAGACACTTTGAATTTCAGCACCAGGACATTGAACTCCCAGCTGGACGAAAAAATCCAAATTCAAGCTCTCTTGATGGAAAATAACATGATACCGTTGCAACTGAACCATCTCAAGTGAATGTTAGTGACTTTTCTTGCAAAAATGAAAGAATTAATTTTCTGCTCTCAACTTTTTCTCTTTTACTACTTTCATGATTGTACTTCTTAAAAATCAGAGCTTCAAATTTCTAAGTGCTTGCATGTTGTCAAGTTATGCATCACTTTTTTCCAATCCTCATCAGGAGTAGAAAGCTAATGGCTGAAGTTTCGGTGCTACTGAGGAAACCTACTAGAACTTTTTACTGCAAGAAATATAATGCTATATATTTGGGTGCCTTTTGTGCCATTATAGTTTGGCACATCCAGAATAGAGAAGTCACAAAAGTTTGGCTGCAAGGGCAATCGAATTACAGGTCAACAACCATGCCCTCATAATTTCGCCGCTAGAAAGTCAATGGGATACTGTAGCTCGTTGTCTTTCTGCTCGGTCGGTTGTAAAGTTTGCATCCATTTTGATAGAGTTGGTGGCCAAGTCAAGGTACTTGGTGGAGGTGGTAGATGAGCACCATCACAAGTGTGATGGAGAAGGGCTCTTATATTGAAGAAGTATGAACAAACCTTGGGAATTGATGTGAACTAAGTAGCTGTAGAGTGGTAAGAGGCCCACTTGGGAACGATCCACACATGAAGCTCTGATCCCCAAAGATCTGTTAGGAAATTTCATGTGTTTTGCAGATTCTCAGCATCTTGAATGATTTTCCAAGATTTTAGCCATCTGCAGCATGCTCGAAAAAAAAGAAAGATGAGGTATATCCCAGAACTCGAGTGCAAGGTGCAAACCCTACAAGGTGAATCTACTAATCTATCCGCTCAGCTAATGATGTTGCAAGTGAGTGTCTATTTCAATTTGTTGGCTCGAACGCCTCATTTGGTTTGACTTTCTATTTCATGCATACTCCTTTGTTTATCTCAATTACCTCACATGGCTTTTGTAGAGAGATTGAACGAGACTCATGAGTGAAAACAATGAGCTAAAGCTGAGGTTGCAAACAATGGAGCAACAAACACAACTTGGAGATGATATGCACATTCATTTACTCTTCAAAAGCTTAAAGTTGAAACTAATAGCATATAACTTATGAACTTTATATATACATGATTATGCTTCCTTCCACCATATATGTTGAATTAGCTTTGTGAAATTCTTTACACTAAACTGTTAAGAATGATATTTTGATTGTATAAGTGATGAGCCTACACTAACCAAACTCATTTTCTTCTTCACATGAGCACTACCGCATATAAAATAGCCTTAGCGTCTTTTTGGGCCAAACAGATTGTATCGACATGTTCACTAAGGTATTGTGGACTTGTAGAGTTCGTTCGTACAGAATTCATGTGGTCCAAAGCCATTCAATACCAATCGGATCGGCCTCCTACAAATCCAAAAATCCTAATCCAAGACCCCTAGCCAAAAAATCCTATCCAAAAACCCTACAGATCCAAAAACCCTAATCCTATATTGTATCTTTTCGGCAATTGCATGCAAGCTTTACATGATAATTGTTGCTTCTCGAACTTGATTCCATTGAAGCCATTGATGGGCTTCAAGGTCTTCATGTTCATCTTTTTTCCACTGTTTGGCTTCTTGATATGCATGCACTTGCATGCTTTCTTCAACTTGGACTGAGTGGTTATCAACTTTGTCTTCAAACTGTATTGTAGCTTCATGCATTGCTTCTTACAAGATAGATGATTTATGCACATACATAGACTTTGATGCTTCAATATTTCCTTGCATGCCAAGAGAATCCTTGCATACAAGTCCGTTAGTACAGAGGTCATGTGGTCCAAAGCCATTCAGTACCAATTGGATTGGGGCCTCTTACCGATCCAAATACCCTAACCAAAGGGCTTTCTAAAGTGTATCATATAGATTGCCAAAATTAGACTTTCTTAGCTAGTGTCAATTTTGTTAGGAGCCCAAGATCATATTTTTTGCAATCTTCCAACAACTTGGAAAAACTCTTTACGCGGATTCCAAGGATCCTAAGTTGAGCACATATTCGGAGCTTCTTAGTATGTATAGACAGACTCAATATAGGTCATTAGGACATCCGTCCTTCTCTGATTCACCCAAAACTCTCTCTCTCTCTCTCTCTCTCTCTCTCTCTCTCTCTCTCTCTCTCTGTAAACCCTAAATACACACCACTCTCTCTCTCTTCCTCCCTCTCTCTCAAGCCTAAACACACCATCTCTGTGTCTCTCTCCCGCCCCCTTTCCCTCCCTCTACCCCTCTCCATTCTTCTAAACTCTAAACTCTAAACACAAACACACACCCACACACACACACACACCCTCCCTCTACTCGCAAGCCATTTGTTGTCTTCTCTCTCTCACTCTCTCTCTCTCTCTCTCTCTCTCTCTCTCTCTCTCTCTCTCTCTCTCTCTCTCTCTCTCTCTCTCTCTCTCTCTCTCTCTCTCTCTACCCTAAACACACACACTCTTTCTATCCTCTCTGCCTCCCCCCCCCCCTCTCTTCGTATCTCCCTACCTCTCTTTCTGCCTCTACCCAAACTGTTGGACTCCATCCAAAGCATTGACGCCCATCAAAACCGTGCACACTATTAGTCGTGACCCAATTTGTTTCCTTTAGCTAGGAATGTTGACACTAAAAACCAGTTTATCATATTTTTACCCTAATATATTTTCATTGTGCATCCTTCATTAGGGGAAATATGGGCTCAAAATGGGCCCTTTAAGAAGTTTCACTTTAGAGAGAGGTTATGTAGAGAGAGAATGCAAACCGGTAACTTTTGGTCTCCGTTTTCCGAGTTTTTGGCCTTGTGCGACGTTTAACTAGTATGGTTAATTTCAGACAATAGTTAGTGTAGCATGAAATGTAATAACTTCTCTTCATGCTCGTTCCAAAATTCGGGACTAGAGCTTTAAGACTGAAAACCTTGGTGTGCTCAATCCAAAAATTGAAGCGAGAGAGGCAAAACTTTTGAAATCATTGTATGCTTATAGTGAAATATGAGGCGAGACGATTTTTCAATGCAACATAAACATTACAAAAGTAAGGAATGCTAGATCTATTCATATTGATTTACTGTAGGTAGATTCATTTACATGATTGTGGCTTTAACAGTGGCAATGTTCCATTTGCATGTTGCTCTTCCGATGGAATGCACTCCAATTATTAATAAAAATGCGAAAGTTGTAGAGAATGCTGCATCAATAGTTAGAGAATTGGGAATGAATAATCATATGAATATAGATTTGTGGGTGGATGGATCAATTTATCCTAATGATCCAGCTACCAATTTGAGTCCAGATTTTAAGTCCGTAACTCATCTTCTTAGATATGTATGTGAAGGAAATAGCGGATTACTTGGATATTGTCAAAGGTTGCGTGATATTGAAATGCATAGCATATCTTGTCTGAATCAAAAATTACAGTTTGCTAATCAACAATTGCTTCATTATGTGCAACACACTAGTGCTGACATATGTTGGCCGAGTGAGCTTACAGCAAAAGAGATATATGGTCTTGTACAGACCATTGCGTACGTGAGAGATCCAAGTATCGATCGATACGGATACTCTCTCATCTACTCCTCTTCCTGCTTGGTCTGGGGACATTGGTCCTTTGACAAGTGCAGGCCTAGATCCATCAGTGAGTGAGCTAATTTACAATTCATTAGATTGTATCTGTTAAGAACGTTGTGAAGATACCTTTGTTGAGTGATGTAAATCAGTTGTTTCACTCTATCTCTGTGGATTTGAATGCCCAAACAGAATTGAGCTTCATCCGTCAGTCATGTCAAACTCTGAAAATAGCATCTGCTTCGAATCCTTGACCATATTGGTATTGTTGGTGAAGAGCAATGTATCATCCACTTATAAAGTGATGATAATGAAGGATTGCTACACTGACTTGGAAAGATGTTGTAATCAACAGTGCTTGGTCTAAGTCATTGTTCGATGAGGAATGTGTTGATCCTCTGAAACCAAGCTCTGGCAGACTGTTTCAAGCCGTACAGTGCTTTGTGGAGTTTACAGACATAATTCTTCATACCTTCCAGAACGTATCCTTAGGGCTGATCATGTAGATGTCTTCTTGTATAACTCCATTCAAATAAGTTGTTTGTACATCAAGTTGATGTACTTCGAGGTCGTCAGCGCAGCATAAGGCAGGAGCATTCGGATCGACAAATGTTTGACTACTGGACTGAAAGTCTCGTATCCATTTGCAATCAATGATATTGTAGCCAATAGGAGCTTCGACTAATGACCATGTCTGGTTCTTGACCAGAGAGGAATCTTCTCTGTCCATAGCTTCTCTTTAGAAATCAGAGTCTGGTTGACTGAGTGCCTCTTCCACTATCGTCGGTTCATGTATTAAGAGACAGACAGACTCAGGAGTATACCTTGTGGGCTGTGTGCGCAGTCGGCTTGATCTTTTGGGAGGATTTGACTGATGAACCGCTCTTGGAACTTGTTGTTGATTAGCAGCAACACCTTCGTCTGATTCGCTATCAAGAAGTGGGTCGACAATAGACATGCCTAAGCTAGAAGCTTGGACTGTCGTGTCAATGGAAGATGATGAAGGTTCTCCTACAGCAATATCCTTGCCTTTGAGATCGACGAACTGATCCTCGATAAAAACTGTATCTCGGCTATACAAGATTTGCTGGGTATCAGGATCATACAGCTTATATGTATTGTCAGATGAAGTATACCCGATCAGGATGGTCTTGAGACCTTGGAAGTCCAATTTCTTCCTCGTGTCTTTTGGGATCTGCACATAGGCAATGCACTCAAATACTCTTAGATTCTTCAAAGAAGGCTTAGAGCCTGTCCACACCTCGTGAAATGTCTTGACTGAGAGGGCCTTAGTCGAACATCTGTTCTGGATGTAAGCTGTAGTGGAGACAGCTTCAGTCTAGAATCTTTTGGGCAACGATGCATGCGCTAGCATACATTTGGCAGATTCAACCAGGGTACGATTCTTCCTCTCGGCTAAGCCATATGACTGAGGACTGTAAGGAGTGATGAATTGTTGCTTACTGTCTTGGCTTTGGCAGTACTCCTTAGACTCGATAGAAATATATTTTCCACTATTGTCTGACCTGAGGGCCTTGATCGTCCTTCCAATCTCCTTCTCTGCACGCTCCTTGAAGATTCTGAAGCAGTTGAAGGCTTTTGATTTCTTCTTCATAAAATACACCATAGTCTTTCTGGAAAATTCATCAATAAAAGTTATAGAATACTTGACATCCTTCAGCGAAGGATTTTTCATCAGGCCACAAAGGTCTGAATGTACAACGTCTAGCAATCCTCTAGCAATATGCTGAGGGCTTGATTTAATGGTTTCCTAGTCTGTTTACCAACTAGACAGTCTTGACAGACAGGTAACTCGACTTTTTCGCGAGGATAGTCGAGATCAAGAACAATAGATAGTCTAGAAATTTGTTGTACATTAGTATGATTCAAATGACCAAGTCTATAATGCCAAAGTAAACCTTTATTTGCATGAATAGAAGTACTGAGCACCTGATTAGAGGTAGAAAAGCAATGACTTAATTTATACAAGTATCCATGTCTCTTTCCGAGTGCTAGGATCTTGCCTGTCTTATCAACTTACCATAAAAATCTATATGTTTGAAGGGAAAAGTGAGAAAAACCACCGTCAGATTTTGATTTCTCACAAACTACTAGAAACTAGCCCTTGCACAACTGACATCAGCCTAAGGACACAGTCCCAGCCCTACACAGAAGCTTGCAAGAGTTACTTTTCAACAAATTTCTAGAGCAGTTATAAAATACCAAAAAAATTGCAAAACTGCTCAATAACCTTCGCCACTCCTGCTAAAGCTAGATCTCTTAGAGACAAGCAACAGGTGAGTCTGCGAGAGCTCCCAAACAATTTAAGAGGCCCTTTGAGAGATCGAAAAATCCAGAAAGAGCTAATTTTAGCCAGAACTTTTGTAGACTCCAAAATTTTGAGCTTATGTTGCAACTAAGGTTCCCCACTCCTGCTAGGGCCAATTGAAAAATTACTACAATTCGCAAACGATATATGGAACAACTCACAATCAAATTTGATCAAAAACTAAAAGATCTGCAGAGGGCTCTTGCAACTTCATCCACAATTCCAGATCAGAGTCAACCATAGTACCCATGAAGAAAAACGTATGGTGTCCACAATTTGTACCTAGAACCATAATACCAATGAGTGTCCAATGTTGAGATAAAATATCAGATTGGCACGTCGATATTTCCATTTATGTAATGAATCTCGTGAGGGCCAGTTCACGAGATTCCAGAAGAATCAAAAAATTATACCTTAGATGACGTGGTAATCATGTTGCCAAAAGCACAACGTGAGTCTAACAAGGATCGGGATGATAAAGAGCAAATCTTCGAAGGACCAGCTCAAACGCAACTGGTGAATCTAGCTGAGCTAGGTGAAGAAGATAAGATTGTTCATGTGGGAGCACAGTTGACATCCACTCAATTCACGTGGCTACATAATCTGGTGATGGAATATCGAGACTGTTTCGCATAGTCATACAAGGATTTAAAGGGTACTATACCGCCAACCATAGTCCAACATACCATACCCTTGGTGGATGGAGCAGTCCCCAAGGTGAGCCGTTACTACCACTGCAATCCCAATTATACAAAGCTAATTAAATAGGAGTTGCAGAAGCTGCTTGATGCCAATTTCATCTATGAAATTGATCATACAGAATGGGTATCACTGATAGTTATAGTACCCAATAAAAATGGCAAAATGCGACTCTTTACAAGAAAGAGTCATTTTTCTCTACCCTTTACAAAAAGTGTCATAGATCGAGTATCAGGAGCAGAAGCCTATAGTTTCCTGGATGTTTTCAGTGGCTACAATCAAGTAAAAATTAAACTTGATGACCAACACAAGACATTATTTGCCACGGAATGAAGAACCTATGCCTATAAGGTAATGTCATTCGGACTCAGTAATGCTCCAAGTGCCTTCCAAAAAGTTATGTCAGCGACATTCAGAGAGTACTTACAAAAGTTTTTGGAGATCTTTTTAGATGATTTGTGTGTGTGCATGGGCCTGATACTGAGCACTTATCTCATTTGGAGAAAGAATTGATTCAATGCCAGAAGTACTAGATATCCTTGAACCTAGGAAAGTGTCAGTTTCGGGTGACACATGGCCTCATCTTAGGCCATATCGTATCTAGACATGGAATCACCATTGATCTCTCCAAGGTAATGGTCATTGTTAATCTGCCACCACCAGGGATGATTCATGAAGTTTACATTTTTATGAGCCATTCTAACTATTATCAGATCTTTATCTTAGATTTTGGAGAGTTAGCTAGGCCAATTTATAGACTTACCATAGAACCACATTGGATGGAGGAAGCTTTACAGATTTTCCAAAAGCTTAAAAATGCATTGATCTTAGCGCCAATTTTATGACCGCTCAATTGGATATCGAGTTTCATGTGCATACGGATGCATCAAAGTATGTTGTTGGATTGGACCTATCTTGACCCAACTAGGAGATTGCAAAAAGGATTTTTCAATTTGTTTTACTAGACAACAACTCAGTGAAACAAATATGAACTATTCAACTATAGAGTGAGAAACACTGACAATGAATTTTGCGATTAAAAAATCTCGACATTATTTCATGGGTGATCCAATTTTCATTTTATATGGACCATCAACCCTTGTTATACCTAGTGAACAAGACCTGCAACACTGGATAGATCACCCGATGGTTACTCTTGTTGTTAGAATTCGATTTTGGGGTTCGTGGGGTACGCAAGGGGAAACAACACTATATGGTAGATCATGTGTCGCAGATCAAAGGAAAGGGGACTACAATTGGATCTAATGATGAGCTACCAGATGTCGTCTTATTCTATGTTGACACAGTACTAGATTGGGCCGTAGATATAATTGAATATTTAATACATGGCCAACTGACAAGACCTTACATAGGTAGAACAACAAAAATTTAGTACTCAAGATTGCTGGCCAATTATATTGACGAGGACCAGACGACATCCTCAGGAGGTGTGTTCTTCCATATGAAACCACCCAGATAATATCATTATCACATGAAGGCATGGGTGGTCATCATTTCGCATAAGATATTAATGTTCACAAAATTCTACAAGCAAGACGTTGGTGGCTGACAATTCACAAGGATACACAAGAATACTTAATAAAATTTTATGTATTCCAACAAGCCAATGTAGAAAAAATAGTAATTATTCTTCCACAGAGAATACAATGAGAGTTTGAATAAATTAAACTAATAACTGTGTCTTCAATCGGGTCTGCATTTGATTTATGTACTAATAGAACAATATTTATTCTGATTGAATATGCGTGCGAAAATAATATGTGGAATTAAGAGACAACTCAAGACAATTTTAGACAAACAGAAACTATTGATCAAATATGAATTTATAATTCTGAATCTGAATCAGTATACATCTCTTGATATCTTATCTTGTTGTTGTGTCTCTGATTTAATGAGTTTGAGAATCTCTTTAGTTTGAGTATCTCAAAATTTTTGCATTACAACGAGTAGTGCACATGTATTTATATTGTTACAAGACAGGTCTTTTGGCCTTTTACTTATAGGTCTTTTGGCCTTTTATTTATGTAACAGTAGACCGTTTACGACGGTTGATATTTAAATAGATGCTCTGTTTCCAGGGTCGAATAATTTCTGTTCGCGAATTGTTCGCGATAGTCCATCTCTTTGTCACAGCTTCGTGTTTCGTGAATTATTCGCGACACTTGTCTCTTTGCAACATTTTTGTTTTTCGCGAATTGTTCCTGACAGATTACAGTCTTTGAGCTTGAAAAAGAATCTAGAAGATTTCGTGAATTGTTCACGACAATTTTGCGACATCTGAGGTTTGAACAAGAAATAGAATATATTTCGCGAAAAGATTTTGTTCACGAATCTTTTGCGCTTCAACAAGAAAAACCATGAGCTTCTACAAGAAACTGTTTCGCGAATCTTTCAAGTTGACTGTAAGATAAATTTCATGAATCTTTTGAGGTTGATCACGAATAGAAATGTTTCGAGTTCGCATTCGTTTCTCATCTTTTGTCAAGTAAACTGTGCACTTTGTTAGTAGAATCAAGATCAGGCTGATCAAGTGTTCTACACCTCCCTCTCAAAGTGGGCAGTTGGATTAACCCCAATCTTCTTCGCTGCTTCTCGAACAAAGCTTTACTGAGTGGCTTTGTAAAGATATCAGCTGTCATTTCCTCTGTGGGTATGAAGACTATCTTCAATATCTTCTTCTCAACTAAGTCCCGAATCACATGATACTTAATAGTTATGTGCTTCATTTTTTAATGAAATATAGGATCTTTCGTAAGATAGATTGCAGAAGTGTTATCCATTAACAAGACATAAGGTTCGGAAATAGATTCATCAAATCCTTCCAACATCTGTTTGATCCAGATCAGCTCATTTGCCATCTTGGCTGCTGCTACATATTCCACTTCACAGAAAGATTGAGTTACTGTTGTTTGCTTCTTGCTTATTCAGAGTATGGTTGCACCAGATACTAGAGTACAACCTCCTGGAATACTTTTGCTATCATCCTTCATGGATGTTCAGCTTGTGTCACTGTAAGATTTGATGTCAAATCCAACTTCCTTCGAATAACACAGTCCATAGTCTTTCGTTTCCTGGAGACATTGTAGTACTCTTTTTGCTAATTTCCAATGCAACGATCCTGGGTTCTGATTATATTGGCTCAACCTGTATACTGCAAATGCTATATTGGGTCTGGTGTTGTCTGCTAGATATAACAATGATCCAATCAGCCTACGATAGGGTGTTTTGGCCATTTGTTTCTCTTTCGCGAGAGTCTGTGGACAATCTGCCTTACTCAGTATTGTTTCAGATCATGGGAGTATGCACACCTTTGTATTCGAGCATGTTGAAGTTTTCAATGATCTTTTGAGTGTACTTTTGTTGGTGAAGATACAACTTACCACCTTCAAAGTCTCTTTCGATCTGCAAGCCTAGATAGATTTAGCCTTCTCCTAGGTCATCGATCTCAAATATTTCAGAAACGTCTCTTTTGATATCTGAAATTAACTTATCTCTTCTTGAAAAAATAAGCGTGTCATCAATGTAGACAGCTAGAATGATTATTTCATTTTGGACATGTTTGATATAGACATTTGACTCATCAAATAGAGGTTTGAAACCTAAGGAACGTAATGCTTCATCCTTTTGTCTATACCATTGTCTTGCTGCTTGTTTCAGACCATGAATGCTTTTATTCATGTGACATCCATATGTTTTTACATTCTTGGCTTACGAAACCAAAACCCAGTGGTTGGTCAATGAATAAGTCTTCTTCCAAGTCTGCATGCAAGAAAGGAGTCTTCTCATCCACAATATGGATTATCAGATTATGAGTCACTGCATACGTGAACAACAAGCGAATTGATGTATGTTTGACTATCGGTGAGAAAGTATCAGTGTAGTCAATTCCATACTTCTGTGAAAATCCTTTAGCAACCAACCTTGCTTTGTATATGATGTTTTCACCATCAGGACTTGTTTTGATCTTGTAGATCCACTTGCATTTGACTGGTTTTCTACCATCAGGTATTGGTGCAAGTGTTCATACATTGTTCTTATATATGGATGATATTTTGTCCTCCATTGCCTGAATCCAGCGATCTTTATCTGGTCCATCAACAGCTTCCTCGAATGTTTGAGGTTCTTCTGGTGGTTTTCGTTGTCTATTAGATCTTCTCACAGGTGGTTTCAAGTTTGCTTCTGTAGGTTTCGAGTTCGATTGTGATTTGACCTTGTCTGTTGGAATTCGAGCTAGTGATTCGAGTTTGTCAGGTACTCGATCTTGACCTCCCTCTAAAACTGGTAATTCTCTTTCATTTTCTGCTTGTTTTACTTCTGTTGTCATTGGTAGCTCATAATAGTTTTTGAAAATTTCATAGCTGACTAGATCACTGTCTGCTATGTATTTTGTCTCATCGAATTTAACATCTCGAACAATTTTTATTCTGCCAGTTTCAGGTACATAGACACAATAATATGACGATTGGCTTGTTCGATTCTAGTTCGAATATTCAATTGATACAAATTTTTTTCTCTATTGTCTTTAGCAACTAGGTTATCAGAATCTTTCTCGAACAGTTTACAAGAGTTTTTTGTGAAGGTTACTGACATGCTTGTATCGACTATCTTAGCTACGGATAGAAGATCTTTGTCAAGAGTAGGGACATAGAGAACTTCTTCCAGTTTCTTGTCACCCTGATTCGTGTCCAGCCATAATACACCAGTTCCATCAACTACGTGCTTAGAACCGTCTCCAAGTATAACAAATCTCGAATAGTTTGTCTTCTTGTACTCAAATAGAATTTGTTTCAAGGAAATAAAATGTGAGATGGCTCCTGAATCAAGTGCTACTTCTTGAGTTGAATTTGATGAACTGCATAGGTCAGCACTAACATAAGCTGCTGAGTTTCTTGTTGTCCTGTCTTCTGCTGCCCTGGAGCATTCTGCTTTGTCTTCGACATAGTTCAAATCTGAAGGTTCACTTCGATTCTGCTCCTTTTTGTTTCTGGGATTCTGATAACAGTCTACTATGTGAGATGGCCAAGTCTTCAATTACTTCAAGTTACTAAACTTGACATCTGAACTTTGAAATTATGACAGGTTTGGTTACCCTTTGCTGGAGATCAGCTGGATTGGATGTCTAAGTTTGCGATTCCTGCAGGTATCAGATGAGCAGACGTAGAACCAAAGTTGGTTTCATCTGACCATAGATCAATGATCAATAAACATGCAGGAAGAATCATGAAATAAAAAATTAGTCATTCACCAAGGAGACAACTATGGGCTTAATTTCGAAAAGTAAAGAGAGGGAATAAAAATAGGTTAGTGTTTTTTTTTTAAATTTTAATTAGAGTTTAAGCTCTGATGTACTAAAAGTACATACGAGAATAATAGAAGTTATAGTCCAAATCTTCAAACCAATTCTCTACATTAATGGAATAAATACTTCCATCAAATGAATGACTAATTTAGTCGGACAATCGTTGGTTGATAAAAGGTTGGCTTTGTTGAGTAGTGACTTTCCACCATTCTCTATTAGCTTGCTCTATAGATAAATGTTCCATTGCAAATGCATGATTGATTAGATCACGTATCTTTGTTAAATTTCTTCCATACATGTAATTAGGAACAAATGGCAAAATCCTGATAGGGGATTGAAGGCATTCCACATAGAAGTTCAAACATGTTTTATAATCGAGTTTTGTGTTTGGAATTATCCCCCCTTGCATATTGAATTGTTGTATAGATTTGATATGTGTGAGACACAAAAACGATTGTCTGTAAATTTTTGTAACATTGTCAACACGTGCAATTTTGAATTCATTCCAAAGCTTAGTAACTAGATATGTTTGAGTATCCCACTATGCTTGAACTTGTTTCTGAAAACACAATGAGGCAAAGTGAATTTTATCCTCTTCGGAATAATGATGATGAAAATAAACTTCCAATTTAATCAACCAATCTTCGATACTAATTGAACTTGGTTGTCCATCAAAAGAAAGGCTGTAACATGCAATTTCATATTGTATTTTGCCATTTGATGGAAGTTGAACACTTTTACTATATCAGAAATCCATCACTAATGACTAATGAGGACCTATGAATTCACCGACTGAAATTTATTCAGAATGGAATTTTACAAGTTGGTAAAATGCTCTTCTCCACTCACTTAAAATTCTGAGTTCTCGAAGATCAAAGTGGCTGTGAATGGAAAGTGTAACAAACTAAAATGAAATAATAGTTGTATTCAACTTGCCACTGCGAGAAAATTTTGCTTTTTATAGCGTTTCAATGCCAAATCCAAGCAAATAACAATAACACTGAAATTAAAGCTAAGAGCAAGAGAAGTAGAAAACATTCAAGATAACATATCTACAAGAAACAAAAGACATGAGGATCTTCATAGAATCACATTATAAATGAGAAGATGATTATTAAAGATTAGAAGGTCATGGAGATATGTAGATTGGGCACATGAGGCCTAGCAATGGAAATCCCAAAGCTTAGAGCTTAGAGCTCTAGCCTGTGCAAAAAGTACAAAAAGGACCAAGAGTGGATCCTAATCTGATCCTCAAGAAGGATTGGTTGTCAGATTACTTGATCTATCAATCTACTTCAGATTAAGATCAATCTAGATCAATTCTAGACACAAAATCCTAACAAGAACAATCATTAATTGAAAGTAAGTGTACTTTATGGTTTCACACGTGTGAAACACTGTCTGAGTACGGACTCCAACCTGAAAATCAAGTATACATTGATAGAACCTCAAAACATTCAAAATAAACGTAGACAAATGGAGAGAATCACTCAAAATTGCTTCCAAAACCAAGATTGGTGTCTCACATTGATTATGGCCAAATGTGGCTCTATATATACAATAAGTGGGAGCTCGTGGTACTGATCATCGCTATGATCCCACATGTGTGAAGGTGCTTTGTCATATGATGATTCATCATGCAAAACTGACACTTGGACAAAACCTTCTATTTTGGGCACTTTTGGTCCATTTTCCTTCTACATGGAAATCTACTTGGAAATCTTCTAGAAGTCAAAATTCGCCTACTTCAGCTTATTCCACACATGTGAGCTGTCCTCTACACATGTGATATGACACCTAACCAAAGGATGTGGCTCATGCAATCAATAGATTGATGCCATGTGTCATATGTCTAGAAAACTAGTTTTTGGCCTTTTTAGCCACTAGAACTTGAATTAAATCATATGTACAACCTATATGATTATGGTACATGACAAGTACATTATTTTCACACGTGGGAACAGGCTCCACACATGTGTAATCATCTATATACAAGATTTTTGGCCTATACCAAGCTTATTTTTGCATTTTTCACATAGCCAAACGATTTCCAAAATGATGTCTCTTGCCTACTTATAGACAAAGCCCCTAACTTAACTAAACAAAATTCAAAACTATCTTGAAGATAGTTAGCCTGTTTGGGCACTTTTTTGTTCACTCATTGTTACTAGAAAAATCTTGGCTAGTTTCTTCTCCTTTTCTTAGTGATATGCTTACCCTGCTTGATTTGAGGTCCCCAACCCTGGGGCACAAGGCTGGGTTCGTAAATGGCCCAAGGTAGTAGGACACTGTTTGATCTGAGGTCCCCAACCTTGGGCACAAGGCTTCGGTTTGTGAGTTGCCAAGGTAGAACGACACTGCTTGTTTGTCGATACAGTTGTTTAATTGATTTACGATTTTTTTATCCCACATGATAAGCACCTGTGGGGCGTCTCTAGTCCAATCGAAAGAGAAAGGCACATGTTGGTGGGGTTAGCAAGAGGAATCATTACGTTATTACGTTATCCATAATATGTGGTTCGTAGCATGCCATGTTGAAAGCATTCCGAAGGGTTAGGGGACGTGTCCTACCTGCTTTTAGCAACATGCAGTTAGCATCAACCTGCGGTTATTGTACGTAATGTATACCTTGTGAATATTATGCCCTTCTTTAAACAGATTAAAAAGCAAAAAATGTATGTGCTTTTTTTTAAACGCAGATTCTGCACTTTTTTGTTGTCGGTCTGTGTATGACATCCGTACGACTGTCACATGGCATGTTCATAGTGGTTGGTCAAAGTCAAATTGCCTATTATGCTTCATCATGTACATGTGAAAAAATTTAAGGTATCCATTACGCAATGGAAGGTGCCCGGGCACAAGCCATTCTATCCGGTTCGACTATTTTTAGGCTCGACCTCTCCAGGCCTCACCCAAAAAATTTCAAAATTCCTTACAAGGCAGAATGGCCTATGCCCAGCCCCTTCCATAGTACATAATGCATCCTTAATTATTGCTAAGGGAATAGAGTGGCTTTTTGAGATGTAGTAACGTACACTTGCAAAGCCTCTAGGCCAAAGGGCAAGGTTAGCATGTATTTACAACACAAACCCCTTCTTCTTCTTTTCCTTCATGTTCTCTTGTCCTCCGGAAATGCACTATTCCATGTTCTCTTCAGTTACCGCGCGCAAAACTGCTGGTGGGGCCGCACCCCAAACCCCTTCTTCTTCTTTGGTTTCTTCTGCGTCTCGGTCTACCACTTCTGTTTCTTCTTCTGCTTCTGCTTCATCAGAGTTCGAGCATTGCCGCTAACGAGCCGAGCATTACGCCTGCCAAGTTACAGCCCATCATGTCCGAGCGTGATAGGTTTGAGTGCTGCCATTGCGTTCTCTCGCCCTTTCTCTGCAATTGGGGGTTTTAATTGTCCCTCTTGCATCTCACCTCCTGTTGTGTTCATTTGTTTCCAATTTGTGAGACTAATATGGGAACTAGTGATAGTGATGAGATTTTGCAATTGTGGTAGAATCTAGTGATTTGTTTGGATTATATTAGGGAGGAGCAAGCAAAAGCACTCCGCCTGCTTCGTTTCAGCCACACCAGTACCCCAGAGGCAGTCGTGGGAAGTGCACACCAGCCTCGCTCTGGATGTAAATTGAAGCACCTTGTACAAGAATTTCAGTTGGAATCAAATGTGGAAACCAAAAGAAAAGAAAAAAAAGAGATAATTCAGATGAAAAGAGGCACGAGAGTGCAGAGGAAGCTGCAGAGCCAAGGCAAAGGGAGCGAACTCCAGATGGAATTGTCGACTTCGAAGCTTCATACGGTCTTGATGATGTTTTGGAACTTCTGACACCATAATCTGACGAATGTTTCTTTACAGACTCGTTTTGTATCCTTTTGTGAACATTATTATTAAACACCTTTGCATCGAATTCCAGACGTACAAACATATTTGCAAACTTGTTGCCAGTTTAAATATTCATGGTAGGATGTATTCTGAGAATCTTTATTTATAATTGTATTGTAAAATTTGATGTTGAAAATTTGAAGTTTGATGCGTATGTGAAGTTAGGCTGTCCTAAATCCATTATAAATATTAGCTTCTTAATCCAGGGTATATTCAGGGGTTTGATTTCCCCATGAAGGCACTTTTTGATTTTCTTTCAAACTTTGCAAACAATTGCTGGCAATTGTGGGTTGTGTGGCAATGGACATGAACTCTAATGAAAGTCATCCTTGAAGAATTTGAACGGCAGACTAGTAAAGACCTTGCTGTGAAGAGGGGGAAAAGCAAAGTAGCAGTTTACAAAGATCTTGCTATTCCAACTGGTATTATAGGTCAATAGCTGATTAATTTTGTTTCGTTGTCAGCATGCTATGATCAGATATTGATCGCTTCGGAAAAAACACACCAAATGTTTTTCTTGTGCTCCCTGGTTGTGTTTCGCTTGTTGTTGTTTGTAAATTTTGGTAAAATAAGTTTCTGATATGTCTTTTTGCCTGACCAGCACACAAGGACTGCGGAAAGGCCGGCTTCTCTTGTACGGCCACTTCCAATTTTGTAATAGACAATGCATCATATACTGGGACTTCTTGGAATGCGCTATGATGAGGATTTATTAGGCTTGTATAATTTTTGGTGGGATCAAATGAGGGCTATTCGCATTGATCTACTGTCAAGGCCATTTTAATGCATGAGCATAGGGTCAGTTACCTGTCTATCATAGTTTCCGTATCTTTCAATCCGGTTTGATGTATAAGGTGCACTTGTTTTCCTGGGTACCAGATATGGATGCTATGCGAGTTATATCACAAATCACAATCAGCTCTCCATCCTGAACATGGATAGAACACCGTAAGGAAATGCTAAGATTCTGTCTCTTTTATGTTGTTCATTTGATATTGATTCTGTACTTTTCTTATTGTGTGTATCTTGTGTTTTAAGGTTACCTGTTGTCATCTTTAACCACTTGAATTGAATCTGTGAATTTTGATATTTTCCAATCTCACAAAGAAGTGCTTTGTTGTAGGGATAAGGATGCCAAGCTGATAATCTGAATATGGAGATGATTACTATTGTGATCAGGCTGTGCTTCCAGCTACCAAGTGTCACAACGAAATTGAACTTACGCCAACATCTCCTTCTGACATGAGTTGGTTTCTTTAAGTGATATCTTCCGTAGATTTGGTTTCATGTACTTACAATGATGAGCTTTGTGAATATACCAATGAAGGAGGTCCTAGTGATTGCTTTGATGGGCATTTGAACATAAAGCACATGAATTAAGCATCGGTTCACCATTTCCAAATGTACAAAGAACATACTAGGTCAGGAACTCCAGTTTCTCTCAAGGCAGAGTTCGCAGGTTATTATGCTTTGCTTAGGATGGACAAACATCCTGATCATTTTGTGAGTAACTTTTGGCTTCCTACCTCAAGGTCGGGGAACTACATCATGCTGCAAATATACTTATGTATATATTATTGACTGCAAACTTACTTTCTGGATCATGTGGATGATCTTGTCTCAAAATATTATCTCATGGACCAGGTAGAACCAGCGGAACTGTCGATGGACCTGGCGAAGATGATATCTGCAATGAGAAATACTCCCAAAGTCTTATTTGGATGAGAAGTTACGAGGTAGCTTTCATCAAAAAACTCTTTCTGTACACCTGCTAAAATTGAATTTAGTGGCTAAAGAGTATATTATGGCATTGAGTTTACTATGAAAGGGTGGTTATATTATGATCATAGGTCTTGCAGAACAGGAAACCACCAAGATAACATACTTGCAGACTTGCTTTATGCATGCTCACTTCTCAAAGTTATTTGAGTTTTGAAATTCAGTAAGTAGGAAAGTGTGTACAGTAGTGTTGGAAATATGTTAAAGGCTAGAGATTCTTGCCTGCAGGTTGTTTAGTTCTAGACAGTTTCTGTGACCGCATTTCTCAATGTAGCTTTCTGCACATGCACTAGCATTTCTTCACAGTGGGTTACAGAAGAACCAAGGAATTCCAACTACACAAATTGCAGAGTGGATAGAAATGGAGATATCTATAGTGCTTTTTGTGTGCTTGCAGGTAATTCTATCGAAAGCTTTTGAAGTAAAACTGTTTGGCATGCAGTTCACTGTTATCACACTCTCAGATCTCTATGGTTCACATAATATGGAGAAAATATTAAAAGCTTCTTGATCATCACCGCTTTTCTGTTCGACAATTTGAAGAAGCTCATATGGTAGATGAGGCCTCTTTTCTTTATAGTCACATGAATTATCCAGCACCAAGATCTCCATTGGTTATTTCAAAATGTTTAACGATGGTTGTTGTTAATGATATCAAATTCCGAGGCCATGTCACAGAGATCGAGAGCTTTTCAAATGACAGAAATTCAGCAAATGCAAGCGAGAGGCTTGGTAGTGCAGCAAGATCATGGAGGGACATTCAGGGTGGTGGTTTTGTGATACCTGAAGAGGAGATGCCTGACCATAAAGAGGAAGAGCAATGTAGTGAGGAGCCAGTGTCTGATAAAGATTCAGAGATGCAGGTTGATGATGCAATGTACACAGAGCTTAACTATGATGAGGATGAAGATTAACCATCAAACATATTTTTAAATCAAGAAATGGGAAACTATCTTGAAGTTGAGAGAGTCATGAGCAGTGTCATTGGCTCGAAGCGCACACCAGAATGAGCCACACACATTTAGAAAGTGCAAGATGGGAGTTGCAGTTTAAGCCCGAGGAACAAGAGACACATAAACACTAAAAAAGTGGAGAATCATTGAAAATGCAAAAAAATTCAAAGGCTCACAAAATACCGCAGGAAGCTGAAGATGTAATCCATGTTGCCATTATTTGTGCAAAGATGGAAGGTACCAATAGTCTGGCACACTTGCAGGAAGACGAGAATGTGCAAACTGTCCACAATGCTAACGCAATGGATGGGAGAATACGGTTTTGGCTTTAGGTGTTTTGTTGCCATAAGTTCTAGGTAATGTAATGATTGGCATTTATTAAATGCCTAGAAGCTGGGTAGTGGTAACTTATTATTCTACAGGAGGTGGAGGCTAAGAGCGTCTGATAGTATACAGGGTAAGTGTCATAAGAAAAAGAGGGCAGAAGCAACATTGTGTCGGTTAGCAGTGGGTCCGTCTCTAAGAGAAACTTTAGGGGTATGTGTAGCTCCGCTTATTGCATGTTTTCTTTTGTCTCTTGGAAATCACTTGGTAGATGTTTGCACCCCTTTTGTTGATTTACTTTGTTAGTTCTGTGTGATTTCAGTGTATTGCCAATGAAAAGAATAGAAATGCTGCAGCCAGGGGTACAGTTACGGATTTAGACTTTTATTTGAATGATATAGTTGAAAAGAGAAACATCAAATCAAATCAAATGTGGACAACTGGATGTGCCTTCCTTGGTGGCACAAATATTAAACGGCAAGAATCCTCAGGCTAGGTGTCTTTGTTGAAAATTGGTGGCTTGTTCAAGATCACATGATAACTATTCGAGCTCTGAGATCAAAAACTATCTTGAGAACTTGGTTGGTGAATGGATGAAATTTAAGCTTTTCAATGGCAGACAGGCACAGGGGAATATGCAAAGGCCTTTCATCATCGATCAGAAATTTGCTGTAACAATCAATGTGACAAGAGTGCAGTTTGGATCTGAAAGTGGTGGAAAGATGTTTCTGTGGTACATTGCTCAAGAGTTTGGATCCATCAATAGGAGGCCAAAAGATGAAGCAGTATCGATAGTTTAAGTGGTCTATTGTTTCTGCCACTCAATAGTTACCCATTGATGAGGAGTGCACAAGATTGCATGCTATGGTTGAAAGCATCCTATCTGTGGCAGCCACCTTCCCCCTTCTTATACTCACGACTTGAGCATCTGTTTGAGTGGAAAATGGCTTTGCTCCTGAGCACATATTCAAGCCAACCGTAGGACATTTTGCAACAATCACAAAGCTGGACAAATTGGATAAAGCGAAGATCAGCTGCTGGTTAATTTTGCCCGTAATGAACCACGACGAGTTATCAACTGAAAACAATCCAAGTTTGTTAAGTGGAAGAAATGGTCATCTCTCAAATCTTCTAAAGCATGCAGACAATCTTGACGAGAACATAAAATTAATACAGTAGCTAGCTAGCAAGGCAATAGCAGGCAATTCTGTACATATTCGTGATCTTGTCTTGGAACACTTGGAACCACAACCTTTTGTCTCGAGAATCGACCCCTGTGCAACCTGTGATTTACCTCATTTGACCCAACGTGCATCTACTAAAGGAGATCTTTGTTGGGAGATGAACCATCTCTTTCTATAAAAATTAGTTCCACAATAATAGCTGATTCAATTGTTTTGAAAATATGGTCAACTACACTATAGGATTTTACCATGAACTTCCTATATAAATGTGTTTCTGCTATTTCCAATTCAATATGCTACTTTTCTTCTGAATATCTTTGAGTTTTGGAGAACATTTCTCTCTCTTTTGATCGACAAAGCACTTTAATCTTTCCATAAACAAACACGTAGTTTTGCTTCTTTTACCTATCTTAGCCATTCTGCAAGGGGAACGTACACTTGCCGTTGAGGAGTTTCATGCTTTTGCCCAATTTGTAGTTTGTTTTCATCACCCACAAAGATGAAATGCTTTGTGAGAGACCTGAGGTTTCATAAATGCAAAGTGTTGGATCTTTCTACATAGGGCAGGCATCATTCTCTGAAGTTTCAGTGGTAGAAGAGGGCGAGTTTGCTTGTAGGATCCACCTGCAAGAGGCCGTGATCAGCCGTGGTAGGAGGAGCGATTTCTGATTGATTAATCCAGTTTAGAGAGGAGAGCAGGCTGCAGCCATCGCACCCCTCTCTCTCTCTGCCCCCACTCGTGAGCCCAACGTAAAGGGTTCGCTAACGATCTAGAGTGCGTGATGCACAGAAAAATCAGGATCTTCGATCAACGGTGTAGATCGACCTGGAAAAACCTTAGATTTACCGTTGGATGTGCGTGGGTCCACTTTCTTTGTTTTCTGAAGAACTGAAGGGCAAAACTGAAGTTTGTGAAACAGCTCCAAACGCCAATAGTCAAGTTTGAGGGCTTTTCAACTTCAAGGTGAAAAATAGGGACTTTTTTGTATTAGAACAACATGCCATTTTTTACTATTTTTAACATTTCTTGGCCATTTTGAAGCCAAATTGGAAGGACAAAAAGCTACATAATTTCTTCTAACAGTCAGCTCCAACAAAGCGTCGATTCCGATTGGGAGACCACTTAATTTGCCATTCAAACTTCACCAGGATGTAGTCGGTGTTAGATTGTATCTAGTGAGAGAAAAAACTTGTCATTTCGTCATCGTGTGACCAAATTAGCAAGGTTATTAGAAAGAGGACTAAAATTTTGAAAAAAAATGAGCATCAAAATGGATGCCTTCATGCTATTGAGTCAAGCAAACTCGATGGGAAGAATCTCTCAGTACGAATAGTCAAATTGAAAATTTTGCTAGTAAGGAGTGATTTGTGGAAAATCACTATTTGCCTCTAGACGAAGCCGGACCATGACGAGGATGAAATTTTACAATATCAACGTAAGGCGAGAAAAGCCCTCTATATAATTAACATGTCGGTTCAGGATAATTTAATATCGCATGTAAGTGCCGCCACTACGCCAATGCAAGCTTGAAATACATTACAAAGCAGGTTTGAGGCAATTTTATTGACTTGCCTATTGTTTTTGAAGCAGATGGAAGTTTCATACAATGAGAATGTTGGAAGCAAAGTCTATGGCCGCCTATTTGACAAGAATTAAGCAAATGCACGACCAATTACTTTGTGGTGGAAGTAGTCGAAGATATCAGCATGGCGAACATCAAGCTAATGGGCTACCATTAAACTGTTAGAATTGGTTATCACTTCATTAATCAAAGAGATGACATCATCACTTGAAGACGTATTAGGTAATTTTGCGGGAAGAGTTGAGACGAATTGGGTCTAACCTATGCATGACCTTTGTGGATCAAGGATTGGTGGCAAAGACATTGGCACCCTAAGGCAGTCTTAAGGGCAAAGTGATCGTCGCAACAAGATTGCGGTAAACAATACAAGAACAAGGGCAATTGTTTCAACTATGGCAAAGTAGGGCATCATGCTTCAGAATGTCGTTCCTTCCAAGCAGGTGAATAATGCCAAAATCACAAGTTATGATTGTGGTAATGCTGGGTGTTGGATTTTGACAAGGGCTTGCCTGAAGAAGATGACAATCATTCACAAATGCAAAAAGAAAAGAAAAAGATCCATGAGAAAGTAAACCTCAACCGAGTTGCATACCTTTGGAGATATGGATGGATCCGACCATGCATAGTCAAGTGAGGAAGGGGAAAAAAGATTCTATGAAAAAGAAAGATTGCAAGTACCAATCCAAGAGCCAACTTTGCCCTCATGACTTTAGAAACTAAGAACTTACGAGGAAGCGTCTCAAAAGAAAGATGCATCCTTGTAAGTTATTGGTTTCTACACTTGGCTCATGGGTGGATAAGAAATAACCCATTGTTGCACTCTCGTCCATGTGTGGATAAGAAATAATCCACTGTTTCACTCTCGTCCATGGAAGTAGAATATAGAGCAGTGGCAAATGCAACTAGTGAATGCATGTGGCTTCATAGACTCCTTGTTGATTGCAAGGAATAGCAAGGCAAAGCAACTCCCATACACTGCGACAATGCTTTGGAGTTCCTCCCATGGTGAATGATGTTTGTATGTTATCCATTGAACCTATATGTGAATCTTATGCAAGTTACAAGGTAGGAACAATGCGGGGCTGTATTGGGACCTTCACTCTTTACATAGTTTTTTTAATTATTCATCATGAACAGCCTCTACACACAAACATTATTTTGTCATTGAATATCTGTGTCCATTCATGATTATGTTTTATGATGTGAAAAAGGCTTTGAAAGAACCATTTTGGAATAAACAAAGACATCAATTATGGAGCTTTTATAGTGGAACAAGTAGTAACTAATCATAGTCATTTCAAATCCAACTACGCATTTGAAACTTATCTAAAGGTTAGCTCGTCTAGATTTTAAGATATAATTCCTTGAAATGATTAGTTCCAAAAAAGATTTCTTCTAGGAGCAACATTTAGTTATAGTTCATAGTATCTTTTATCCAATCCTCCATTATACAACTAATTCTTCACAAATACTTCTTCTCACCTGCTTATTCAAGTTGTTCAAAAGCTTGAAGTCATTGAAGTCGCTATAAAGACCTAACAATTTAAGGTAGCTAAACTGCTATAATGCAAAATTAAATTGGAAGAAGAACTACTACTTTACAACATGCTTTGTACATGCAATTGTTAAGCCAGGCCAACTCTATAAGAAAACAAAAAAATAAGGAAAAATAGTAGGTGAAGAACCTCTGTGTACCCGACTTTACAACATGAGCGTTCCTTTGGCTAGACTAGCCAATGTAAAAAAGTTCAACAAAAACACTACCTAAGTATGAACACATACAAGATAGAAGGAAAAACTTAGAAAGACAACATTGATTTCACTTGCTAGCAGAGCTCACGTTAACTTATTGGTCTACTTTCCTATTTTATGAGGATTGAAAATATTTCTCATACAACAATAAGGCTTCTATTGAGGTGTAACTTTTTCTTATAACACCATCAGTAGTCCACAACGTCAGAAAGCTTCAACTACCCTAAACTTTCTGCCTACAATTCTCATCGCTACCAAATGTCAACCGACAAGTCACACACACACACACACACACATTTGAGAAAATAATTCCGTTATTGTTGTCAAATGAGCAGTATGTGACATACTTGAAATACGCTAATTTCATAAAATGCATAATCCAATCTTGGGAAAATCCCGTTATTTTACATGTTGCAAGAGTCCTTCCAAATAAATCATCTACTTCATTCCTTCTCACAACATTTGGAGATTTTTTAAATACAATAATATCTATATGTATTTATTGGTTTTGAGAATCCTTTCCCAAGGGTAGAGCATAAAGACTAGGATATGTAAATTATTGAGAAAAAAGAATTGAAAGGCTTCACTCAATGATGAAAAAAGTCTCATGAAATTTTTGTTCTAGACCTAAAAAGAACTACTGTGGTACCATCATAATCTGGAACTCTCAAGTCTATATGGATAAAGTATAGTCGATCTAATATCCATAGCAAATGATCATTTCCTTGTCTGTGCACTTATCTTTGCCAAAGTATCAATAATATCACTATGAACCTAGAGAAAATTCAATTGACTTGGTTCTCAATAGGAGTGACAAGCAATAGCTTTTGAATATCTTCTCTAGCAATCTCCATGATAACAAGAGCAACCCTATACAAAAATAGCAATACAAGAATGTGGAGTCGCAAGAAAACATGAAGCAATAAAAAAAATGTCAAAACTGAATGAAGCAAGAATTTTAAAGTGAAATATAACACACCTATTTTATGGGCCTAGATTAAAAAAAATGATACTTTTACAACTACTTTTGAATAGTTTATAATTTCAATAAAACATGGAGTCACATCACATAATGGTTTTATTATGAGTTTCCTATAGATTTTGCTAAAAATAAGTAATTAAGATGACTTCACAAAACATTTGTATAAAACTAAATCTTCAAGAAAAAAGATATATTACATTTGTTAAATTTCCTACATTAAAATAACATGACCTATTGGCATGCAAAATCTTGATGGAACTAAATTTTATCATCTACATAAACCTTCATAGTCCATCGTCAACTCCCAACATTGAACATTAAAGAGCTCAACTTTTGGTATCCAACATGTACAATGATTGGGTTGGTTTTGTGGCTAACTAAATGGATAGAGTGATAAGTTTCGAGTATATAGGAGGAAACTTGTATCAATCACATCCCTCTAAAAGTTGCTGAATGTTACCCTAGAATTTCAAGTTTCAAAGAATAAATCAACAGCAAACACTTTTGTAAGTTTGCATCAATAGTTAAAACTTAAAATATATTCATAAACCGGTAACAAATCATTTTCGACTTCAGTTGTTGGAAAAACATTCTATAGCCTCATCAAGTATGTTTTCATGATAAAAGTCAGACAAGAAAAATTCTTCATATACAGCAATGGTTTGCTTATTTTCCTTGATCATACAGAAAATAAAAACAGGGGAGCCAAGGATTTTTTCAAATTCATCTTGCTTTCGAGCCATGCTGCTCTTATGAAGCACATATACATCTGGAGCAGGCTCACCATTTAAGTGCAACAATCTGGTCTGATATGTGATCTGGAACAAGTAGGCCCACTTTGGAATAACCTCACAGCCGGTATCAGTACAATTTAGTATACTAGACTTCTCTAGAATCCCTTTTACCTGCTGACCAGCTTCCTTCCCCAATTTCTCCTAATTAACCCATGCACTGTGGCAATGTATATAAATTATGACCTTTTGATTTTGGATTTCATCAATGATTCCACGTTTTGACGGCGCCTTATTGGTCAATGGTAGGAAATTAGTAGTCTCAAACTTGGAACAATGCCCAAGAGTAAGGTTTGGAAAAAGCAGGAACATTTCAGGTGCAATGTAGCAGGCTCATTTCAGCCAGCAGAAGGCAAATGGGCATGTGACAAATCTCTTTCAGCCCCCTCAGAGACATCTCCAAGTTCAGGTGGAGGCCAGTGAGGAATAGTTGTAGCGGCAGATAGTTTGATCTCCTTTATTGCATTCTGTAACGACGGATTGAAAATGCCTATGCAGCTCTCAGGTGTGACATTGGATGGATGCATAGTCAGTAGCAATCTCAAATTTGGCTCTAAGTGTTCCAAGACAATATCCTGAACATTCACATGATGCACATCTGGTGCTGCAGGTGCCTTGCTAGCTAGCTAAAGCTTTACAGGATTGCCCAAATTCATGGAAACTTGGTCCATATTATCTGCATGTCTTGGAAGATTCGAGACATGGAAATCCCTTTTACGTAACAAACTTGGATTGTTTTCAGTTGATAACTCCTCGTGGTTCATTACGGGCAGAATTAACTAGCAGCTGACCTTCACTTTATCCAATTCGTCCAGCTGTAAGATTGTTGCAAAATATCCTACAGTTGGCTTGAATATGTGCTCAGGAGCAAACCATTCCTCTCAAACAGATGCTCAAGTCGTGAGTTTATATAAGAAGGGGAAGGCGGCTGCCAGACGGGATGCTTTCAACCTTAGCATGCAATCTTGTGCACTCCTCATCAATGGGTAAACTATTGAGTGGCAGAAACAGTAGACCACTTGCACCATCCATACCCGCTTCATCTTTTGGCCTCTTATTGATGAATCCAAGCTCTTGAGCAATGCACTACAGAAACAGCTTTTCACTACTTTCAGATCCAAACTGACACTTATCACATTACTTGTTACAGCAATTTCTGACCGAAGATTAAAGGGCTTTTGCATATTCCCCTGTAACTGTCTGCCATTGAAAAGCTTAAATTTCAACCATTCACCAACCAATTTCTTAAGATAGTCTTTGATCTCAGGGCTCAAATCGTTATCATTCAAACTGCCAACTTTCAACAGAGACACCTAGCCTGAGGATTCTTGCCGTTTAATATTTGTGCCACCAGGGAAGGCACATACAGCTGTCCAGATTTTATTAATTTGATATTTATCTTTTCAATGATCTCGTTCAAATAAAAGTCTGAATCCGTAACTGTACCCCTGGCTGTAGCATTTGTATTCTTTCATTGTCAATACACTGAAATCACACAACTAAAAACGTAAAACAACAAAAGGGCTGCAAAGAATCTATCAAGTGATATCCAAGAGACAAAAAAAAACATGCAATAAGAGCTACACATAACCTATGAATTCTGTTAGAGAAGGACCCACTGCTAACTGAGGCAATTCTGCTTCTGTCCTCTTTTTCTTCTGACGCTTATCCTATATATTATCAGACGCTCTTAGCCTCCACCCCCTGTAGAATAATAAGTTGCCACTAACCAGCTTCTAAGCATACAATAAATGCCAATCATTACATCAGCTAAAACTTATGGCAACACAATACTTAAAACCAAAACCGTATTCTCCCATCCATTGCCTTAGCATTGTAGAGAGTTTGCACATTCTCATCTTCCTGCAAATGCGCTAGAGTACCTTCCATCTTTGCACAAATAGTAGCAACATTGATTACATCTTGACCTTCCTGTGGTATTTTGTGAGCCTTCAAATTTTTTTGCGTTGTCAATAATTTTCCACTTTTAAGTGTTTATGTGTCTCTTCTTGTACCTCGGGCTCAAATTGCAACTCCATGTTGCACCATTCTGGTGCTCGCTTCGAGCTCATGACACTGCTCTCATGACTTTCTCAATTTCAAGATAACTTCCCATTTCTTGATTTAAAAATATGTTAGCTGGTCGATCTTCATCCTCAGCATAGTTAAGCTCTGTGTACATTGTGTCATCAACCTGCATCTCTGAATCTTCATCAGATACTGGCTCCTCACTCTGTTCTTCTTCCTCTTCATAGTCAGGCATGTCCTCTTCAGGTATTACAAAACCACCACCCTGAATATCCCTCCATGATCTTGCAGCACTACCAAGCCTCTCTCTTGCATTTGCTGAAGCTCTATCATTTGAAAGGTTCTTGATCTCTGTGACATGGCCTTGGAATTTGACATCATTAACAACCATCGTTGAACATTTTGAGATAACCGATGAAGATATTCGTGTTGGATCATTTCTGTGACAATTAAGAAAAGGGCCCTCCTTCACCATATAAGGTTCTTCAAATTGTCAAATAAACAGCCGTGACGATCAAGAAGCTCTTCAATATCCTTTCCCTATCATGCGAACCATTGAGATCTTAGGGAGTGATGACAGTGAAATGCATGCCAAACAGTTTTACTTCAAAAGTTTCTGATTAAACTAACTGCAAATAAACAAAAAGCACCATAGAAACCTCCATTCCAAAGCACTCTGCAATTTGTATAGTTCGAATTCCTTGTTTCTTCTGTAACCTACTGTGAACAGAAGCTCATGCATGTGTATGAAGCTGCATTGAGAAAATGCACGTATGAATATGGTTACAGAAACAGTCCAGAACTAACCAACCTGCAGGCAAGAATATATAGCCATAACATATATCTAATACTACAGTATACATTTCCATACTTCCCAACTTTCAAAAGTCAAGTACTTTTGACAAGCGAGCATGGATAAGGCAAGCTTGTAAGTATGCTGCCTTTCTGGCTAGCCCAAAGAAGGCAGTGTAATTTCCTGTTCTGCAAGACCCATAATCATGATAAAAATCAACCTTCAAAGGTAAACATGTGACCCTAGAACACAATATAGACACAATAAAAAAAGTAAAGAATCCATATCACATTAACAACATAAAGAGACAGAATGTGCATTTCCTTAGTGTTTTCTATGCATGTTCAGAATGGAGAGCTAATTGTGGTTTGTGATATAACTCGCATGGCATCTTACATATCTTGTACCCAGCAGAACAAGTGCACCTTATACATCAAACTGGATTGACAGGTAAGGAAACTATGATATTGATAGGTAACTGACCATATGCTCATCGACTAAAACTGGCCCGACAGTAGATATATGTTGCATCTTGAGATCCATGCGAATAGCCCTCATTGGATCCGACAAGATATTATACAAGCCTAATAACTCCTCATCATAGCACATTCCAAGAAGTCTCAGTAGATGATTCGTTGTCTTTTGCAGAACCGGAAGTGGCCATATCAGAGAAGGCAGCCTCTCTGCGTCCTTGTCCTTGTCAAAAAGACATACCGCAAAGCTATTTTACCAGAAATTTACAAACAAAAACACACAAAACACAATCAGGGAGCAAAAGAAAAATATTTGGTGTCTTTTGTCCAAAATGATCAATATGTGAACCTAGCATGCTAACAATGAAACAAATTTAATCAGCTCTTGACCTGTAATACCAGATGCAATAGCAAGACTTTTCTGAACTGTTATTTTGCTTTCCCCTTCTTCACACCAAGGTTTTTACTAGTCTATTTCTTTTCTTTTCTCGTTGTAAGGGCTCAAATCTGTGCAAATCACCTTTTTGTTCCCTTTCCTGCCGTTTCTGATTCTGCAAGCATGCTTTTTATTAGAGTTCACATCCATTGCCACAACCCTTCGTCCACCATAACTGCCAGCAATTATCTGCAACCTTCAAACTTTGCAAGCGCATCTTGCAAGCTTGAAAGAAAGCCAAAAAGTGCTTTCATGGGTTAAAATACCCTAAAAATACCCTGGATTAACAAGGTAATATCTAGAACGGATTTAGGACAGCCTAACTTCGCATACGCATCAAATTTCAGATTTTCAACATCATAGTGTACGATAAAATTATAAATAATGATTCACCATGAATATTTAAATTGGTAACAAGTTTCCAAATGTGTATGCAAGTTTGGAGTTTGATGCAAAGGTGTTTGACAATAATGTTCACAATAGGATACAAAAGGAGTCTGTAGAGACACATTTTTCAGATTAGGGTGTCAGAAGTTGCAAAACCCCAAGGTCACATATCTGGACAATTGCCAAGGATGAGCTCGGCCAAGCTCCAATCCTTTTCATCAGCAAGACCATCTGAGGCTTCGAAGTCGGCAATTCCATCTGGAGTTCGCTCCCTTTGCCTGGGCTCTGTAACTTCCTCTGCATTGTCGTGCCTCTTTTCATCTGAATTACGCCTTTTTTTTCTTTTTCTTTGTTTCCACATTTGATTCCACCTGGGATTCCTGTAAAAGGTGCTTTAGTTTACATCCAGTCCGAGGCTGGTTTGCACTTCCCACGGCTGCCTCTGGGGTAAGAGTGTGGTTGGAACGAAGCAGGCGGCGTGCTTTTGCTTGCTCCTCCCTAATATAATCCGAACAAATCACTAAATTCTACCACAATTGCAAAATCTCATAACTATTGCCCCTATTAGTCTCACTAATGGGAAACAAATCAACACAGGAGGTGAGATGAAAGAGGGAAAATAATTGCACAGGAAGGGCAAGAGAAGGCAATGGCAGCAGTTAAACCTATCACGCTCGGACATCATGGGCTGTAGCCTGGCAGGCCTAATGTTTGGCTGTCCCCTTCGCGCAAAGGAGACAAACACTAGATTGGGTCGAATTTTGCCGCATTTCAGGTGCCACAAAAATCTTCCATCAGCCACAGAAGGTTCAAAAGTGGTAGAAGAGCAGCAGAAGAACCCCGTCCAAAAACTGAAAGCCAAGGACCTGATCGTCCGAAATTGGTGAACTCAACCGGGCTTCCTCTACCAGCATTTACAGCAGGCGCCATGCCGATCGCTGCTCCATTTATTACTTATCCTTCGCCGTCAACGCGCCCCTCGCAGCTTCATCAGCAAAGCAGCAGCAGCAGCGGCAGCGCAAGCAAAAGAAGAAGAGTATGTTGTTTTTTAATGCAAAGCTTGTAAATTGAACTTGGGTGGGTTGGGTCTTTCATAAATTGATACCAAACAAAATCTATGGGCAAGAAAGCTCGAGCTCAAGCTGAACTACGATGGTGCTTTTTGGTTTTGTAGGGATGGTGCTTTTTGGTGAGCTTGGACCACACTTGGAGGAACTTGGCGAGGTTGGTGGGTTTGTTTTTTAATTTTATTTTGTATATTGTGTGTGTGTGTGTGTGTGTGTGTGTGTGTTTTGATATATTATGAAACATTTTGTAATGTTCTATATCAGGATTCAATAACCTACATATGGAAGAGTCTTCATAATGAGGAGAACAACTTGTATTTCAAGAAATAAAGAGATGTTGAATATATCAAGAACTTACATGAGATTTCTTTATCCAACAAAAGCAAAGAGATTACAAAGAGCCAAAACATGGTGAGCATGCTTGCTCACCTCCTACTACGTGAGGCACTAAAACTTAGCTCCTAATTGAAATGAGAATGCAATTATGATTTGATTTTTCATTGTTTGTTCATAATCGAAAGTTAGGGAGTTCAGAATTGTAGAGAATTCTAATTGTTTAGATACACATCAAAAACATCCACAATAGGAATTGCAAACATAAAAAAATCTTCATACTGTGAATATTCAAATGCTTCCATTATTTTGAAAAGTTACCATGGAATATTTCAAATAGTCTACAAAGCTCGCACATTGTTCTTTAAAACAATAGTTTGTATATCTATATTTGTCGAATTTCAATCATGAAAATAACATACACAATTTTATGGTCAATTAAAGTTTCTCATGATTTAGTACATTCCTTTTTTCATATTCTTACAAATATAAAAAAATGATATGTTTTAAAAATAATTAAAACTCTATTTTGTAAATTATATCAAAAAAAGAAAAACTATAAATCCAAATTGTCAATCATTTCACATTTGATAAGGCTAATCTTGAATTTTAGATCTAAGTAGACATAAGAAAGAAATTATAATTGTGAATTCTGCTTTAGAAACAATGATTTTAAAATTTTGGCCACATTAACTATTGTATATAACTTATACTAGTCATATTTAAGGATGTTTACTATTGCCACATAACTTTTAAATTACCCTTCATTGCATGAATATAAGTCATTTTTAAATTTATCTGTTATCTGAAAATGGTTGACCAGTAGGCCTCGTATTCAGCACTTGATACAAAAGATCTTGACAGAGAGTTAACTCTCTTAACTCTCTCCTTAACTCTCTCCTAGGTATTGCTTCTTGCAAACAATTTTGTTTACAATTTTCCGAGAGAGAGAGAGAGAGAGAGAGAGAGAGATTGATTGACTGATTGATTTGGAAAATGCTGACTCTGAGATCAAATAGATATAAGGGGTCTTCTAATAGGCACGTGAGGTTGAAAATCAAATCACATTTAATACCATTTGCAAGGCTGTGCAAGGATGGAAGAAAGGTAAAATGGCAAAATGAAAAGTAGGGTGGCCTCAGCTCCATTAAAGGAGGAGGACGTGCTACATGAGATGCGGAGAGAATGAGTTTTGTGAAGACCATGAGTTTTTATTCTGCATGCTGCGTTTTTCCAGGCTGAACAGTGTCAATTGATTTATCACAGTTCCATTATATGTCTATGAATCTGCTATGGAGTTGAAACTTTTGGTTAAGAATGGTGTCTCATACTGGCTTGCTGAAGACATCTGTCTGTTTTGATTGTAAGAGAAGGGAATAGTTCTGTTATGAGAATCAGGTTGTGTTGAGGTTTACTCTCTTTGCATGTTCTTATGCTGGAATTTTACTGCATCAGAATGGGTTCTCTGTTGGATGAATTTCTTGTGATTTTCAAGCCTACTATCCCTTGGTAGAATGCTGCATCTTCCTCTACAAGACTGCTAATTGTCTCCGTTATGGGTTAGGAGTGATCATGCTTAACTCTTTTCTGTGGGTTCACGGACACTGTATCTAGGTTGTTTTGCTAGTTCCTGTGTATGCTGAGATACTGAGGCTCTTGGTTAGTTTCCAAAAGAGACTGAGAATGTTTTACTTCCAGGAGTAAAATACTGAGTTTTCTGAAGACTGTTTCTCCTATGTACTCTTGTTATCAGTTCTTCACAAATGCTGCTTCTTCATCACTAAGCCCTGTCTTACCTCACTTCTCATCATCCGGAAAAATGGTATCATGTCATAAAGAGAGGGTCAGTTTGATTGTTAAAGCAGTAGCATACTGGTTATTGAAGTTTGCAGACCTCCCTTTCCCAATTCTCAGAATGTGAACTAGTTAGGAATCAAAATCACCGTCTCTTCTAAACCAACATGAGGAATGGAATTATTGTTCAATCAGAAATTTTTAGTTCGGGCTTCTGCAAGAAAGATGCACATAACAATGCCTCATTCTGAAAGTCTGATCAGAATGTTCCAAGTCCTTACTTTGGCGAGCTCAGCTCCACGATGAATGCCTTCAACTGACTGTCCGCGGATTGGGTTGCATAATCACTATTTAGGTGTAACAAATCTGATTTCTGCTAGCGACTCACTGTAAGAGTGGGATAGCAAAGCAACTGGAACACAGCAGTTCAACGGTCACAAACCCGCAAACCACCTGTGCCAACTCGCATCAATGAAAATGCACCCTCCTTTGAAGAAGGAGATGTTCTAGCCATGAACCCTCACTAATGGATTACCAACAAAAGGTGAGTCAGAGGATCAAGCTCCACCTGGTTGCTTGAAGAGCGAGTTGCAGGGAGCCCAGAACGGGCCAGTAGATTGCGAGCAGGGAGGCGCGAGCAGCGAGCAGAGAAGCCAAGCAAATGGGCACTCCTCAACTTTCCTAACCAGCGTGCTTCCATTTCCACGAGTTTACATCTCTTCCAAAGTCGCGTTATGAAGAGTAAGAGCAAAGTTTTTTGGAGAGGTGGCCTCACAAAACCAACTTTCAAACGACGGCAGCCGAGCCCTTCCCACTGAGCACAACCTTCAGGCAATACTGAGAGGTATACACTTTCCTCAACACTGTTTTGTGTCATTTCACAGATCTGACATCTTTTAAATGCGGCATATGGTTGGTGCATTTAGTGGAGTAAGATGCAAAGAGTATATGTCCGCATTTCAATATTTGGTTGAACTCTTTATGCAGTGTTAAGAAATGGCTAACCCACGTTGGCATTGTGAAGTTGCTTTGAAGTCGACTTTCTTATAGTATGTGCGTGTCATTATATAGCGAACCCAACGGGGTTGGCTCAACTGGTTAGCTTGGCATCCAAAGTTTCTTTGGTCCCAGGTTCGAGCCTCCCCTTGGAAACCAAGAAGCATTATATAGCGACATGTTGATGAAGTTATCAATATGTAGTATGTGCTGTGTTTTTTAGAAAAAGAAAAAGAAAAAGAGGTTGTGCATAAATCCCTTGTGTTTTTCCTCCTTGTCGATAAGTGTAATTAGGTTATCTCATGGCCTAATCCTATGCCTAAAACAAAAAATTGGGAATGTCCATAAAGTCTTAGCGTTTAGCTTAAACATGTGTCTCCTCATCGTAAGTTGTAAAGTTGCAAGTGATGGAATGTGCATGACATGTGTGAATGCATTGTGATTTACGTTTTATAATGAGTACTATGCCCCAACCTCTTGGAATATAAAGGGAGGGATAAATGAGGCCTAAAGAGGTGGAATATCCTCTTGGGTCTAGGAATTAACACTGAATCAGTTTTTATTCCTCGCATAGAACACAATCCTTAGTAAGCCGTTGGAATATACGGGCACTAGAGGATTCACGGGCCCCTGGAACCCGGGTCCATGCATTAGCACGAGCACATTAGTGTATATAAGATCATTTGGAAAATCGAGAAAAAGAAAAAATCGAAAATCGAAAAATCTGCAAAAAACCAATACACACCACTGTTTCAACGAAGAGTCACAAAATTCCGTAGCTTGAGTGCGTAGAAGTGGGAGATTTTGAGAGAAAAGTGAGAAAACGATGGAATAATCACAACCTATATCTGTTGTATCGAACTTTGATGGGAGGGTCGGGATTTTAACGAGTTTACTTGAATGGGGCTAATGGTATTAGGAACTCTTTGAAAAAAGTACTTTCTTCAAGCATACGAATATCATACTATCATCACATCAGAGTGTTAGCATATAACACCACCTTAAAAGTTCAATAAAATCTAGACTGAATTAGAACAAGATCCACACCTTCTAGAGTTGTTGAGAATCTTAGACACTTCACCCAAGCTGAGATGGAATCTTTGCTACTAGAACAGTGTCATTGTATAACACCACATAGTGAGGGCATGACTGATGAACGCCGACCACGACGATATTGTCCTATACTTTGATTAAACGGACTCTATGTGACCATAATAGGACTCGATACTATAGTACGTGGGCTTCGAACTGGAGACTTAGCACAAGAGGTGGACAACGAAGGATTTCGAGTAAGGGCCATGCTATATAGCAAAATAAATCAACAATGGATATTCGTAACCACACGGACCTTACAATTGCAATCCGTTGAGCAAGCATTGACTCAAATAGACTTTCCATGACAAGTACGACCCTCGTTTATTTGAGACGACCTTCGGGATTTTTTTTTTCTCTTCGTATTTTTCGCAAGAAGCCGAAGGTGTCCTAAAAAAGATGATGTCTTTAAAACAGTTTAATGCATGAAAATAGATGACCATCGATATTTTTCTCTCTCTTCGCATGTTTTGCAAAGAGCCAAAGGTGTGTATAAAAACGTTAAACTTTTGAACTATGCAAGTGTCGCATTTTGGGAAAATGCGAAAAAGTCGAAGCTGTTGAAAACATAGTGTATTTCTACAGACTGTTGAAAAAGTAATGTATTTCTGTAGACTTGTTTAAAATGCAAGTTTTGTGGAGGTCCTTGAAGATGGCCAAGTCTTCAATGACTTCAAGTTATTAAACTTGACATCTGAACTTTGAAATTATGACAGGATTGGTTACCCTTTGCTAGAGATCAGCGGGAAGCCCGTTGTAGAAGTTCTTCAAATTAATTGTTTGTCTAAGTTTGTGATTCCTGCAGGTATCAGATGAGCAGACGTAGAACCAAAGATCGTTTCACCTGATCCTAAATCAATGATCGATAAACATTCAGGAAGAATCATGAAATAGAAATTAGTCATTCACCAAGGAGGCAACTGTGGGCTTAATCTATGAGTGCCTTGGTATCTTCGTCAGGTTTAGCTTGTTGAAGAATTTCTGGTGCTTGATTCTCCTCTTCGACATTGTCGTTGGGAAATGTTGTCTTGACATCCATTTGGTGAATTTCGAGGTCTTCCATGGCTGGTAACGCAATCAGAGTCTTGATTGACTGCATCTTGACGACATGACTGAAAATTTCTTGATAATCCACGTGGGGAAGTTGACCAGCGTCCAAGTCTGATTCGTCAAAAGTGAGTTATACTCGCTTTCCATAGCTTCTTGCCACTTCACAGCATCCTTGGAGTTAATTGCTTCGGCTAGGCTCTCTGGTTCTTCTGATGAAGTCCAGAATGATTGAGGTGCATACCTCTCAGGAATTGTTCGAGTCCGTGAGGATCCGCGAACGTTGGATTTACAAGGATGTGATGATGCTTCTTCTTGAATTTCTTCAGATATGCTCGAGCTAGCTTGGTCTGGTCTGATGACAAGTACTGTCGGTTGCTCGGCTTCTGTAGCTGTAGCTGCAGGTTCTATAGAAGGAACATCAACGTTGGAAGAATCCATGCTACGTAAAATAGGATGAAATGACATAGCATTGTTTATCGATGGTTGTTTGAAATCATAGTATGTATGTTCTTGAAATATTACATCCCTAGAGACAAATACTACATTGGTGGATGGATCATAAACTTTATAAGCTTTATGTTCATCAGGATAGCCAATGAAAATACATTTATTTGTCCTATGATCCAGCTTCTTCCTAAGCTGTTTAGGAATGTGAACAAAACATATACAACCAAAGATTTTTAAATGGCTGACACTAGGCTTGTGCCCATGCCAAACTTGATGAGGAGTCTTGTTGTTGACGGCTTTGGTGCTAGATCTGTTCTGCACGTAACAGGCTGTGGTAGTAGCTTCTACCCAGAACTTCGTAGATAGGTGTGCTTGATGTAGTGTGGATCTGGCTGAGTTGAGAAGAGTTTGATTCTTTCTTTATGCAATCTCATTCTGTTGAGGTGAATAGGAAGTGGTGAACTGTCTTCTAATACCATGTTCAGCCATGTAGTCGGACATCTCATTAGAGATGTATTCGCCGCCACCATCAATTCGGAGTGCCTTCACTTTCCTAGATGTTTGTGTCTCAGCCATGGCCTTGAATCTCTTGAAGCATTCAAAGGCTTCAGATTTGTGCTTAATGAACATGACTGTGGACCATCTAGAATAATCATCTATGAAAGTGATAAAATAGATTGCATCTCCTAATGACGGAGTTGGCATTGGACCACAAAGATCGCTATGTACAAGATCTAGTACATGCTTTATTTTGATGGAATGTGATTTTGGAAACTTGCTTTTAGAGTGCTTCCCATAGAATGCATGATTCACAAAAGAAAGATTTCCTATCTAATAAACCATCAACTAAATTATTACAACGCATATAAGAAAGTGATCTTGTATTCACGTGTCCAAATCGACTATGCCACAGAACAGCACTGTCGTTTACATTTTCATTAGAGATACTAGCTAATGCAACTGAATTAGAGAGTACGTAAAGATTTTTGACTCTAGTGCATGTGTAAGTTGTGTACTCCGTAAACCATTTCTTGCGAGAGGTATGTGTTGGGTAGCGCCGCTGTCCAAGTACCAACTATCACAGTCTTCGCTGCTGTTGTAAGCCATTAACAAGTGTGTATCTGACTCCTTGAATTCTGTCATGTTGGAGGAGTCTGGCTGCTACTTTGTTGTGGCTTTTTTGTCTCGTTGTAGATCCTAATGCAACACTCCTTGATGTCGTGATTAGCTCTTTTGCAATATCTGCAGAAAAGCTTCTTGCGCGATCCATCATGTTCACCTTGAGTGTGAGGCTTCTGTTGTTGTTGTTGCACTTGATTCTTGCCCTTGGAATAGTCTTTCTTCTTGGTGTATAGAGCCATGGATTTTTCATTAATGGATAGGCTGCTAGTCTTTCTCCGCATTTCTTCTTGAAGAAGATGATCGATCACCTTTTGAAGAGTGAGGTCGGGTTGTGTGGAGATCATCACTACAAAGTGCTCATAGGACTTTGGAAGAGAAGAAAACAAGGTCATAACGACATCATCATCTTGAATAGAACATCCTACAACTGATAACTGATCTAACATGGACTTGAAGTTGTTGATGTGAGAAGTGATGGCAGTAGAATCAAACATGTTAAGAGTAAAGAACTTCCTTCTAAATTGTAATCTTGTGGTTACATCGTGAGTCTCATAAAGACTTGATAACAAGTCCAGTGCTTCCTTAGAGGTTTTGCATGTGGTAACGTGAGATATCTGGGAGTCGGCCAGATTGAGTGTGATACATGCTAAGGCCTTCTGATCTTTGATCCTCCAGGCCTTTGCTTGATCACCATCTTCTGGTTTCAGGTTTGCATCTTCTACTACATCCCAAAGATCTCTATCTATCAACTTCATTCTAAGTTTTAACTTCGAGATGTAGAAGTTAGAACCATTGAACTTGTCAATGACTCTAGCTTCACTTAGTGATGAAGATGAAGAGCTACCTATATGAGACATGATAACAATATACAAATAGAACACACTTAATCTCTCGGTTTATTTGAGCTAAGCTCTGATACCAATCTGATGGGGCAAGGAAGATACAAAAACGCGAACGGAGAAGAGAGCAGGAATATTGTGAAATAGCTCTCCTGTTCTGATCAGCTAGTAGGTGCAAAAACAGTCTAATAGACAGCTTATGCTAAATGTAATCACAACTTTAAATGTTCTAATTGCCCAACAGGATCTCAAAAAATTAATTCATACTCTAAAATAAGAGTACAGTCCACTGAAGAGATTAGGGATGGTTTGTGTGTGGTGCTACTGAAATCAGATTCAATGTGAAGTATAGTTTTGAAATAAATGGAAGAGTAGTATGATATCGCGAGTTCCTCAAGCGTCAAAGACGGCCATCGTCTGATCAGAAACTGGGGAGTCTTAGACGTTTGTGTTCTGATCAGAGTGAGTAAACAAGTGCGATCAAACAACAATAAAAGTGCATTCAATCACAACATGCATTCATCTACGTTGTACACAAATAAAAGCAAGTTGCTGCTATATTACACTGAAGCACAATACAAATAGCAATTACAACAAAAAATGATGGCGTAATTGGGAGGCTCAAAAAGGCGTCTCATGGATGGAGCAAGTCTTAATCTGTGCTTGGATGATCTATTTATAGACTTCATCCGTGTATTAATTACATTGAATGCTTGTCACCTAATTAGGAAAGCCATTGTACTTGGAAGTATATGGCTTTTGTGGCAACTATACACATTATATATACGGTCAATAATTTAGCATCGTTGACGCGGACGAGGACATCACTGGAACGTTCCTCGTTTATTTGAGACGACCTGCGGGATTTTTGCTCTCTCTTTGCATTTTTCGCAAGAAGCCGAAGGTGCCCTAAAAAAGACGATGTCTTTAAAATAGTTTAACGCATGAAAATAGATGACCTTCGGGATTTTTCTCTCTCTTCGCATTTTTTGCAAAGAGTCGAAGGTGTGTAAAAAACAGTTAAACTTTTGAACAATGCAAGTGTCGCATTTTGGAAAAATGCGAAAAAGCCGAAGCTGTTGAAAACATAGTGTATTTCTGCATACTGTTGAAAAGTAATGTATTTCTGCAAACTTGTTCTAAATGCAAGTTTTGTGGAAGTCCTTGAAGATGGTCAAGGGTTACCATTTGCTGGAGATCAGCCGGAAGCCCGTTGTAGACGTTCTTCAAATAAATAGGCTGTTTAGGTTTGTGATTTCTGCAGGTATCAGATGAGCGACATAGAACCAAAGATCTTCTTTTCACCTGACCATAGATCAATGATCAATAAACATGCAGGAAGAATCATGAAATAGAAATTAGTCATTCACCAAGGAGGCAACTGTGGGCTTAATTTCCTACAATGAGGTATTTTGTAAACTTCTTTTGAGATTAAGTGAAGCATCCAAAGAGAACACTTACGTCCTTGAGCAAGTATTTAGCCTCAATAAGATCAAGATTATATTTGATCTCAAGATTAGATCCATCATGGATAAAGCTCATAGTATGTGGACTAGTCAAGCTAGAATGCTTAATCTTGATAATCAACACTTTTACTCATCTTATGATCTTGATCTCTATGATCTTTGTGATCTTTATGAAGCATGGAGGCCTCTAATTTTCATCATGGTGCAGCAAAGTTCATGCAAATGTATTTTCCAAATCAAAGATCATCATCAAGCCATGGATATAGTGGCAAATTGGTGGAATGTTCTTCAGTGATGTTGGCAAATGATTTCTACCAAAGAAATCTTATCATGGATATGGTGAGGGTGCTACTATGATGCATACCTTGGCTGATCTTCACTTCACATGCATACCAAAGGATCCACTCAAAAAGTTTCACAAACTCTTTGGTTGATCTAGTACCTTACCAGGCTATTCTTTGAGGAGTGTGAAAAATTTGCAAAAATCTAGCTTGGCAATTTTATTTTTTATGTTTTATGTTTTATGTTTGTGAATACATTTTACATGTGTGAATCATGTTTCCACATGTGTAAAATAGTTAGAAATAGTTTAAAATGTTGACTTTAGGGGTTCATAAATTTTTATGGTCAAGCTGAAAAAAAAATTTCGTACGAAATTATTTTTTTCAGTAAATGTTTTTTAGTTTGTTTCTTTTTGACAATGACTAACACATTATGATTGTTTCATCTCTCGTTGTTTATTTCCATAGTTTAAATTTGCATAAGAAAAAGTTAGGAATTTAGTGTTTTAACATGAGGCGAATAATATCAATTCGCACTACAAGTCTCGTGTTTTGGCATAAAGCAAATAATATCGATTTGCATTGAATACCTAGCATAAACAACTTTCGAAAAAATAGAATAAAGTAATTGTTTGCTTAGAATTCAAAACACACGGTCAATTGCCCAATAAAAAATGCAATTAGAAACAAAACGAACGTTAATTGAAAGACATAGAATCGCGAAAGAAAACCTTTTTCAAAAAAAGTAAGACAATTTATGTCATATGTTGATGGATGTTTTAAAACAAAGAAATATCAAGATTTGTGAAAAACCATTTGTATGGAAATTATCGGAGAAACAAAATGTTGTTCTACGTATGGAAGTACGAATTTATTCAAGGAAGAACATAATAAGGAACTTCAAAATTCGAATGAAAATGTCCTGCCATATGCAATAGCTAATACTTTTTTATGGGATTATACATATATAAATGAGGAATAGAAACATTGGTATACATGCAATTTATGTAAAACTTATCCAGATAGGATAAAATATATAGTATGTTATTCGCCTGCATATGTGCGCTCTCTTTTTAAGATACATGTGTCATATTTACAATTGTTATCGATAGTAGATCTTTCAATGGATGTGACTCAACGCATAAACTCCTTCGTGATAGGACAACTTGAAAAAAGATCGCTTTTTGATAGTCTTATTGCTTGCAATTTGAATAGATATACGAATGATGATGATAAAGAAGAATTGCAAAGCGTGCTACGACATAATATTTTGCACAATCCGATATCAAGAATTTTTTTGAGCTTATATGAAAACTCAAGTACCGCCATTTATATCAGTAGCTTCGTTTCAGGAAATGTTAAAAACTGAAATACATGGATTCGAGAACATGAAAAATGATCCCTTTGAACATGTATATTTATTATTACAAGACGTAACACCCTGTAGCAAAAGACAAGATATTAAAAAAGATGACATATATACATATTCAAATTTACAAATTAGGAAAACAACGCATGAAAGAAAGGAAACATCAATGTTTAGAATAAAAGTTTCTAGATTGCCATTAGTGACTAAAGAAAAACAATTCATCACATTAGAAAATGCAATATTTCCATTTCTGTTTCCATTTGGCCATACTGGTTACTATGATGGAAAAATACATTATATCGACTAAATAAAAATGAGAGTTTCTTCATTGTTTTCCCATTTAATCTATTTCCACCAGATTTACTTATATTGTTTCAAATACGACAAGCCATTCTGATAATAACAAAAGTGTCATCCGTTGTCTTGCAAAAAGACATTATCGATTTCGTTAATAAACATCCAAAAGCAAACGAAAAACAAATTTTTAGAAATGTTTTGAAATTCACTTTGCCACGTGAAATGCCAGGTACACCGTCATGGCATGGACAGAATATTTAAGATTTATTAACGATGGTGACACATTGGAGATTGCCAGATTTCTTTTTGACATTGACAAGTGATGAAACAATTAAATTACGATGGTCAGAAATCTGACAGATAGAAGAAATAGTGAAAAACTATAATATCAATTTTGATTAGAGAAATTGTTCGATTGAATGTCCGTTGTTTTTTGTCAAGAGATTAGAATTATTTATGAAAGAATTTGTTCTTTCAAAAAGAGCCATCTTAGAATGAATTAAACATTACATGTTATGATATGAATTTCCAAATCGAGGTTCTGTACATGCCCATATCATGCAAAAAAGATGGCGCAAAAAAGATCGGGTGATCTCATACAGATAAAAATGTATTAAAATTAATATCTAGCTACATCTTGACAGAACCGATATCATTGCCAAAAATTAATTTCATGTGTTTACAAATCCCCATTATCAAAAGCAACGAGGCTATTCAAAACGTAGATAGCTCTTTCTTAGATCTGCGACGAAAATTTTTAAGTTATAACTATAAAATACTATTGCATCCAATTAACATCTACACATATAGGCCTGAAGAACTTGAAAACGTTAGTTTTTATGACCATTGGCAACGATTTATTGTGACCACAAAAAAAACCAGTTCTAAAAATATATATATATGGGTCAATTAGGACATTATTTGTACTAAAATACTAAAATGATCAGATCCACAACTTATCATCTTACATATCAAACAAAAGGTTTTTTTTTGTCAATGTGTTATTAGAAAGATGTCAATTTCGAAAAGAAGGTGAACTTTTGAGTCCCGACAACAATGATCGATCACATTATACAGAATGCATATTGCGTGATTTCATTCGAAATGAGAAAGACATTGAACACTATGTTGAAGATGATTCAAATAAACAAATGCTTCAAAATGAACAATGACAGCAAATTGTGAATATCTTGCTACAACATAAATCATTTTTTTTGCGAGCCGTTATTACAAGTCATATTTGATCATGAAAATAAGGCTCAGGTATAATTAGAAAATGGTACAAAAGACATGTTACGTATTTTGCATGAATTTCAATCTTTGAAAAGTTTTCATCGACAACGGAACAAGAAAATATTTTTCGGATTTTGATGTCAAATCGGTCAAGTATTTTTGTACTATCAGGTACACCGGGAAGTGGAAAAACACGTCTGATAAAATATCTAACATTCGCGTTCGAAAAAATGAACAAGTTTGTTTTGTTGTGTGCCACAATAGGTGCAGCTGTGTCTAGGCCTAGTAAACTTGATTTAACAATGTACAACTTAATTTTGATCCATGTTAATGCTCTATATATACAAAATCTGATGCCTACTGACATGCGTTACAAAACAATACTTACTATTGATATCATTATTATCGACAAAATGTCTATGATGACTGCTCAAACGTTACAACTTGTCATACATCAAATAAACCAAGTAAAATCAATTCCATATTGCCTACCTTTCCAAAATTTCATCTTGTTATTAGTAGGTTATCATGCACAATTGCCAGCAATATGTAAACATAGAACCGATAACTTATGCTCAACATGCCACATCTCCACATCTTTACAGTGGAAAATGGCGATTCAAATCCACTTGTCTTATTCGATTCGACACTCGTCAAATGCCTTATATCTTTCATTTTTAAACACGATAAGATTTAGAAAACCAACATTAGAAGAAATCAATAATAAAAGAAAATGTCAAAAGATATAACAAATGTGCACTGGAAAGAATCTTTAAAAAGGAGAACATCATAAATGTTCTAGTGAAAACAAATGCACCGGACAATCTAGAATTAAAATCATGGGTTGAAGACTCGTCATTTCATCAACTAGACTAAATTGCAAAGAATGCAAAGGTCATGGTTTTTGCGAATCTAGACATAACGAATGGAATAGTTAATGGAGCGATCGGAACGATTGAAGACTTTGCATATTCAAAACAAACCAACGAAATAGATTCTATTACGATAAGAATTGACGAACCTGACAAAAAAATGAAAATTATGCCATCAACTACTAGCAAATTGAGGTACGATTTTAAAATGTATTACAAATGTACATTTCCTTTAACATTAGCATACGCTATTACAGCTCAAAAATCGCAAATCCATGACCTTGCAATAATTGATATTAAAAAATGTTTCTGTTTAGGATTAACTTTTGTTATGTTATCTCGAGTGACAAGACGAGAAAACATATTTCTTACATGCAGATTAACATCTCCGAATTTTGATCTAATACCAGCCATTGTAAATCAAACAAATAATTGATATTCACAATATAGTCCTATTCTATTAGATGTTAATTCTTCTAATATATTATGTTATTGTTCATTGTTTTGCAAATATCAATATATTGGAGAATCGCAAATTTATCCTATGACATGACAAATGCTTGTGGAATTGATCCAGAACAATACAGAGACGAGTTTCAAAATAGTTACACTATAAGCATGTGTATAACAACACAAAAACGTGCAAGAGAAGCGTATGTGCATGAACATTATGGAGATCTTGTGAAAGGTAAAAAAATCACATCTACTTTTGTTAATTCATTTTCCATTGTATTCTATTTAATTTATTGTAGTGAACATATGAAAATCATATCATTTTTATAACATACCTCAATTTTTTTAGGATTTTTGAAACACTTTTATAAATTGTTTTCCATTGCGATCTCGGATTCGATCAAGACAAATAGGATGACAATACAACATTTTGAAGCGCATTCTAAAAAAGGTTACTATGCAATACGTAACCTATAATTGGTTATAACATTTTTATGTCAAATTGAAAAACTATGTCTCGGACATAATTGAACCATCAACACAGATCTGGAGAGACAACTTGGCCACCTCTCCGACATAGGAGCTCGACTTACAGACGGTCCTATCATAATTGAAAACATTTTGAAGATCTTGGAACAAGGAACTACCAACACATCGATTATGACAACAACTAACACGCATCAAATTCATATCTTTTAATCATTCTAATGTACAGTTTGCCTACAATGCATTTTATACACAAACTTTCAACTAACAAATGACATCACAACAACCGATATCACAACAATCTCTACAACCGATATCACAACAATCTTCTTCTAGCAATGAGGTATGTCAAGTTAACGCTATTTTTCTACTCAAAATAGATATTCTTCTATCATTAAAAAAAAATCATTAATCTGTAATATTCTTCGCAAGATCTGACACCCCCACTGTCACCGAAACGACTATGGGCAAGTTCTTCACAATCTACGAAATAGTCTCTCGAATAGACAAGCTAATCTACATCGACCAAACAACAGATTTTGACAGACGCATGCGACAACATGCTCATAGACCACCGAAAGAGATGGTCTATGACAAGACTTGCAGCGATTTTTCTGATTATTTTGAAACTCGGACATTAGAAATTGTTAATGATTCTTCGATTGCAGATAGATTAGAAAAAATGTATATCAAAATATTTAGATAAAAAAAAATATGAGCTTTTGTAATAACTTAAGTAGTCGTCCATTGCTCTTGCACAAGTACTGGTATTTGAAACGTTGATCTTACATTTGAAAATTTTTGGCACATTTTATCGATTTGTAATCTTAATATAAATTTGTAATTTTAATTTAGTTATCTATAAATTCTTCTGCGATTTTTTCATTAACTTTGTATTTTTTCCTTTAAATGATATAGAATTTTTATTTTACGTTTATAGAAACCATGATTTTGTCAAGATATTCAAACTCAATTGAACAACGTTGCCATTGACAATGAAAATTAGTTAAAGGATATTATCAGCTACCAACTATTTCAATTCTGACATTGTTCTTGATCATTATTGATTTAAAATATCCAAAACACATTTTTGAATTACAAACTGTGTGATTACAAGTACTTTTTTGAGAATGACATTTCTATGTTTAATACACACATACATAATGCTTTTGTAGTTTGTTATTTCATGTTCCTTTTCAAAATGCAATTTTTTTTAAATTACAACATAACGATATCAAACATACATGGGTCGAATACAACATTCAATTATCATTATGACATGCAATTCGCTCTTTACAACTTATGTTTGACCCGATTCGAGTCAAACATAAGTTGTAAAGAGCGAATTACATGTCATAATGATAATTGAATTTTGTATTCAACTCATGCATGTTTGTTGTTATGTTGTAAATTGAAAAATCTTGTATTTTGAAAAGGAACATTAAATAACAAAGTACAAAAGCATTATCTATGTGTATAGAAATGTCATTCTCAAAAAGATATCTGTAATCACACAATTAGTATCAACAAAACTCAACAAAACTTGGAGCTAGCTCAGACTCTATATGAAGAATTGAATAATTCATAAATATTATTGATGTCTTTGTCATGCTGATGCCTATCTGTGATACTGAAGTTAGATCTTTGTAGTTTAAAGATGTTTTGCAGTTTGATTCCAGTTTTCATCAAACAATTTCAACTCAAAATCAACCTACTCAACGCAACAACAAGACACATATTCTTTGAAGAAATATCTAAAGGACGAATCATATGAAAAAATATTTTTTTTGCCTCAACGAAAATCTGATGAACAAGAACTTTTTTCAAATAATCCTCGAAATAAAGATGATATGTTCACGAGGACATTTCACATTTGAGGAAGAGGATATGTGATGCCACACAAATGTCAAAAATTGAATATCAACATAAATATGGCATGATATACTCAAAAATGGATATATGAGCTGGTTAAGTATAAATCATGAAGAGGCCTATGTCATTTTTCGAGAATATATCTCCTAGGTACTTATCTTATAGATTAAGGGCTAGACCTTTAATAGGAAAAGACATTGCCTTGGATAACCTTTAACTAGGTCGTGACTAGTTATGAAAAGACATGTTAAATTAAAGTAGCTTTAACTCATAGTTAAGTATACTTCTTATGGTATAGTTGAATGTATTTTCAGTTAATTCTTAACTAGACCCTTTCGTGGGAGCGACACACCTAGTGTTTAAGAGGTGTGTTTGTTCGTCCCGTAGAACATATATTGATATCACACTTCAGTCTTGATCATTGAGAGAGAAGAGTTTATGCAGATTGTTAGTGAATCTATCAAGCATATACAGCGTTTTGATTGTCGTGATATTTCTAAGGGCTAAAGAGTATACTCTTCTGCTACAGCACAAGATATCTTAGAGTATCCCAGAGATTTCGAGACACTCGAAAGACACTTTGAATTTCAGCACCAGGACATTGAACTCCCAGCTGGACAAAAAAAATCCAAATTCAGGCACTCTTGATGGAAAATAACATGATACCGTTGCAACTGAACCATCTCAAGTGAATGTTAGTGATTTTTCTTGCAAAAATAAAAGAATCAATTTTCTGCTCTCAACTTTTTCTCTTTTACTACTTTCACGATTGTACTTCCTAAAAATCATAGCTTCAAATTTCTAAGTGCTTGCATGTTGTCAAGTTATGCATCACTTTTTTCCAATCCTCATTAGGAGTAGAAAGCTAATGGCTGAAGTTTCGGTGCTACTGAGGAAACCTACTAGAACTTCTTACTGCAAGAAATATAATGCTATATATTTGGGTGTTTTTTGTGCCATTATAGTTTGGCACATCCAGAATAGAGAAGTCACAAAAGTTTGGCTGCAAGGGCAATTGAATTACAGGTCAATAACCATGCCCTCATAATTTCGCCGCTAGAAAGTCAATGGGATATTGTAGCTCATTGTCTTTCTGCTCGGTCGGTTGTAAAGTTTGTATCCATTTTGATAGAGTTGGTGGCCAAGTCAAGGTACCTGGTGGAGGTGGTAGATGAGCACCATCACAAGTGTGATGGAGAAAGGCCCTTATATTGAAGAAGTATGAACAAACCTTGGGAATTGATGTGAACTAAGTTGCTGCAGAGTGGTAAGAGGCCCACTTGGGAACGATCCACACATGAAGCTCTGATCCCCAAAGATCTGTTAAGAAATTTCATGTGTTTTGCAGATTCTCAGCATCTTGAATGATTTTCCAAGATTTTAGCCATCTGCAGCACGCTCGAAAAAAAAGAAAGATGAGGTATATCCTAGAACTCGAGTGCAAGGTGCAGACCCTACAAGGTGAATCTACTAATCTATCCGCTCAGTTAACGATGTTGCAGGTGAGTGTCTATTTCAATTTGTTGGCTCGAACGCTTGGTTTGCTTTGACTTTCTATTTCACGCATACTCCTTTGTGTACCTCAATTACCTCACATGGCTTTTGTAGAGAGATTCAACGAGATTCATGAGTGAAAACAATGAGCTAAAGCTGAGGTTGCAAACAATGGAGCAACAAACACAACTTCGAGGTGATTTACTCTTCAAGAGCTTAAAGTTGAAACTAATAGCATATAACTTATGAACTTTATATATACATGATTATGCTTCCTTCCACCATATATGTTGAATTAGCTTTGTGAGATTCTTTACACTAAACTGTTAAGAATGATATTTTGATTGTATAAGTGATGAGCCTACACTAACCAAACTCATTTTCTTCTTTACATGAGCACTACCGCATATGACATAGCCTTAGTGTCTTTTTGGGCCAAACAGATTGTATCGACATGTTCACTAAGGTATTGTGGACTTGCAGAGTTCGTTTGTACAGAAGTCATGTGGTCCAAAGCCATTCAATACCAATCAAATCGGCCTCCTACAGATCCAAAAATCCTAATCCAAGAACCCTAACCAAAAATCCTATCCAAGAACCCTAATCCTATATTGTATCTTTTCGGCAATTGCATGCAAGCTTTGCATGATAATTGTTGCTTCCCGAACTTGATTCCATTGAAGCCATTGATGGGCTTCAAGGTCTTCATGTTCATCTTTTTTCCACTGTTTGGCTTCTTGATATGCATGCACTTGCATGCTTTCTTCAACTTGGACTGAGTGGTTATCAACTTTGTCTTCAAACTGTATTGTAGCTTCATGCATTGCTTCTTGCAAGACAAATGATTTATGCACATGCATAGACTTTGATGCTTCAATATTTCCTTGCATGCCAAGAGAATCCTTGCATACAAGTCCGTTAGTACAGAGGTCATGTGGTCCAGAGCCATTCAGTACCAATTGGATTGGAGCCTCTTACCGATCCAAATACCCTAACCAAAGGGCTTTCAAAAGTGTATCATATAGAGTGCCAAAATCAGACTTTCTTAGCTAGTGTCAATTTTGTTAGGAGCCCAAGATCATATATTTTGCAATCTTCCAACAACTTGGAAAAATTCTTTACGCGGATTCCAAGGATCCTAAGTTGAGCACATATTCGGAGCTTCTTAGTATGCATAGACAAACTCAATATAGGTCATTAGGACATCCGTCCTTCTCCGATTCACCCAAAACACACACACACACACACTCTCTCTCTCTCTCTCTCTCTCTCTCTCTCTCTCTCTCTCTCTCTCTCTCTCTGTAAACCCTAGATACACACCCACTCTCTCTCTCTCTCTTCCTCCCTCTCTCTCAAGCCTAAACACACCATCTCTGTGTCTCTCTCCCCCTCCCTTTCCCTCCCTCTATCCCTCTCCATTTTTCTGAACTCTAAACTCTAAACACAGACACACACCCACACACACACACACACCCTCCCTCTACCCGCAAGCCATTTGTTGTCTTCTCTCTCTCTCTCTCTCTCTCTCTCTCTCTCTCTCTCTCTCTCTCTCTCTCTCTCTCTCTCTCTCTCTCTATTCTAAATACACACACTCTTTCCATCCTCTCTGCCTCCCCCCCCGCTCTCTCTCCATATCTCCCTACCTCTCTTTCTGCCTCTACCCAAACTGTCGGACTCCATCCAAAGCATTGACGTCCACCAAAACCATCGTTCACCACCCAACGCCCATCCAAAAATGCCACCCAACCATTGGCCACCACCCAAATCATTAGTCACGTATTTGAATCAACCACTGCACACTATTAGTCGTGACCCAATTTGTTTCCTTTAATTAGGAATGTTGACACTAAAAATCAGTTTATCATATTTTTACCCTAATATATTTTCATTGCGCATCCTTCATTAGGGGAAATATGGGCTCAGAATGGGCCCTTTAAGAAATTTCACTTTAGAGGGAGGTTACGTAGAGAGAGAATGCAAAGTGGTAACTTTTGGTCACCGTTTTTCGAGTTTTCGGCCTTGCCCGACGTTTAACTAGTATGGTTAACTTCAGACAATAGTTAGTGTAGCATGAGATGTAATAAGTTCTCTTCATGCTCGTTCCAAAATTCGGGACTAGAGCTTTAAGACTGAAAATCTTGGTGTGCTCAATGCAAAAACTGAAACGGGAGAGGCAAAACTTTTGAAATCACTGTATGCTTATAGTGAAATATGAGGCGAGACGATTTCTCAATGCGACATAAACATTACAAAAGTAAGGAATGCTAGATCTATTCATATTGATTTACTGTAGGTAGATTCATTTACATGATTGTGGCTTTAACAATGACAATGTTCCATTTGCATGTTGTTCTTCCGATGGAATGCACTCCAATTATTAAGAAAAATGCGAAAGTTGTAGAGAATGCTGCAGCAATAGTTAGAGAATTGAGAATGAATAATCATATGAATATAGATTTGTGGGTGGATGGATCAATTTATCCTAATGATCCAGCTACCAATTTGAGTCCAGATTTTAAGTCCGTCACTCATCTTCTCACATATGTATGTGAAGGAAATAGCGGATTACTTGGATATTGTCAAAGGTTGCATGATATTGGAATGCATAGCATATCTTGTCTGAATCAAAAATTACAGTTTGCTAATCAACAATTGCTTCATTATGTGCAACACACTAGTGCTAAAAACAATGCACTCAAGAATGCTATGTCAGAGTTGAATGCTACAGTCACTACTCTTTGAGGATCAAACCAAGAAATGTTAGAATCCATGGAAAAGTTGCGATCCGAGAGTTTAAAATCTGCTGTTCATCTAAAAGTTATCAATAAGGCAATGATGAAGAGGAAAAGAAAGAGAGTACCAATGAAGAATATTGATGACCTATCTACACATAGCGGCAATCAGAAAAAAAGAATCCGAGCATTCAAGTATGTTGTCATCTAAACTGTTTATTTGATTTGTATATGTCATTTAAGTTTGATTTGAACTTGATAATATGGATTATTTATTTATTAAACATAATTTGAATTTCATACGTTTGTTGCAGATCATGTTTGGTGGCAAAGAACTATTTAACAAATCGTTCGTGTATTGTATCATCTTAAGTCATGTTTTACCAAGAAAGTCAACAAAGGAAATGATAAAAATTCTCGGTTTGAAAAAATGAAAAATGAAATTGTAGAGACTGTTTTGATTAAGGTTCAATCATACTTGGATGTGAATGTGATACAAGGTGCATGTGATGTATCTGGAATTAGCTTATTCTATTTTTTTTAGAGTGGTTAAAGAAGCTTTTTCCCAAGTGATGGTGAAGAAAATTAATCTTTTGCGTCCATATCGGGTAAGATAGCTAGAAATTTTTATGATGACGGAATGTTCAAAGTAGTTGGCCAACCACTTCATATAACTGAATTATACAAATCAGAATATGGTGAGCTCAATTACAACGATTGCAATAATATTTTTCTTGATATTGAAAATGTTCTAAAATACATTATTCGATTCTATAAACTAGACAAACATCAAGTAAATGGAAAGATCATTATTGTAATAAAATTAGATGAATCTGAAATCATCAAGGGTCAAAAGTTGGAACGTGTGAGTGTCACTTTGAACAAAATTTCAGATACAGATGATTGAATGTTTAGTGTTCAATTGAAAAATCACATATGGTGGTTGGCGGCATTTCAGGTATACATTTCAATTTTCATTTAGAATATCTATATAAAAAATTTATACATTGCCAGTTTTTATTGACATGTCATGCATAACTTGTTTCTCTACAGGTCTTGAAAGAGGACCATAAAATACTATCATGGTTATTTTCAAGAACAAATTATGGCGAGATTATAAAGAGACATTTGGAGGGTGAGAAATTTACAGTCAAAAACCATGGAAGTTTCAAATTCAATGGCACCTTGCAGGGGATTTGAAAACATTAAAATGTATGTATAATGTTTCTCATGGGGCAACATCAAAGCATCCATGTCTTTATTGCATGAAGGATTGCTACAATATGAATTTAGGACGATCAACAAACACTGGCCCAACACGAGAAGCTAAAGATCCAAATATGAAAAGTGTTCTGACAATTCCATTTAAATATGTTCACATATGCACATTGCATGTTGACATTTGTATTATTGAAAAACTAATTTACCTGCATATTTTACTAGCATGGAACCATAAACCAGAGTCAGTGGCTAAAGCAACAATTAGGAGGTTGGAAATAGTGCTGTCAAATGTAGGACTACATAAAGGGAATGTCACGATTGAAAAAAGTGACAGACTCTCTTGGAAAAAAGAAAACGTTCCAAATAAGCCATCAATTGGAGGTGCTAAAGCAAGAAGATTCTTATCCAATCACACATGCAAAGAATCAAGTGTCAGATACGAAATATGTAGAGAAATTGTTCAAGCCACACGAACATTGGAAGGAAGTAATCGAGTGGAAAAGAGACAAGTGTGGACCAACTTAGACAAACTCATAGGTGTTATCAGGAAAGAAAACCTATCATCAAAAGTTATGGGGACTTTGCAAAATCATTGCACCACATTTGTAAAATCTGTACATGATTGTTGGGGAAAAGACAACGTTACTCATTACATGGTGCTAATCTATATCATTATCTGGTACTTTTCTCATTCAGACTCATATTTTCGTCTAATTATGTAATTAATCAAAACTATTGTTTGCAGAACATCCTTTTTCATCATGCAACTTATTTTGCAAAGGAATATGGGAGCTTAAGTATCTGGTCATCACAAGGCATGGAAAAATCTCATTGGCAAGCAAGGGGAGCATTTCATAGAGCAACAAATCATGGAGGACACAACTCAAGAAATAAATATTTAGTTCAACTTTTTCAATGGTTTTACAGAAGAGCACAATCTAGATATCAAGCTAAAAACTCGCCAAGTATTATGATATTTCGAAAGGCATTCAAATTCATTACAAAAGAGAGATCCTTGTAATATATCAAATTTCTATTACAAAAAATTATTTAATTATCATCATCATCTTCGTCAAGATTCAGACGGATGGTATTGTCATGAAGTAATTGAATGATTGAATGCATGTAGTAGTGTGTTTTCGTCGTAGGATCTAAGATTGATCTTGAATCTCAATATAGTCTTGATCTTGGTGCATCTACACACCTTAGGAGATCACAAGTACATGTGGACAATCCACACGTGTGAAATCAACATACAACACCAAGATACTACCATTACACTGAAGACAGAATGGATAAGAAGCCATCTATGGCTGAGCCCATTGTAAATCCGATTCTGTATCAAACAATAGCTGCTTGAACACCCATAGAATATCCGAGTCTCAGCTAATTGTCTCAGATATCCGAGTCTCAGCTAGTAGAATCCTGTCAAGTAGCTGCTAATAGAAGAAGAAGAAGGCGCTAATAGAAAAGTAGAGGCAGGAAGAATTCGTGTATTCATGAATTTGATTTGTACTTTTGTTTGTGTGATGCTTTGCGTTTGAACTTCTTCATAACTAATGATTTGTAGAACCATACTTGGATCTTCCTTATAACTAATGATTTGTAGAACTATACTCGGATAAAGTATGAATCTAATGTAAGTTTTCTCATGAGCAACAATTTTTTGTCTTTAAAAAATGAGGCCTTTGATGGGCGTGTTGAACTAAATTCTCAAAGAACCATGAAAGGTGTAATTAGCTTGAAGCTGGCACATTGCTCAATTCTTTAAAAGGTTCATTTGAAGTAACTACATTGTCCTATGGACATGTTTTAGCAATGGTAAGATAGCTAGATTTGTACTTGCACTCCATGTAAATGGCCATCACTCACACATAAGTTAGCTTCCTTGAATCCACACTTTAGTGAGGACAATTCACTATCGTAAGCCAAAGCTGGAAGCATTTTATTGCAAGCCAAAGTGTTAATTTTTTTTAGATGTTGATAATATGAGGTAAGATTCCTTTGTTCAAATATTCGGGTGCAATGCTTTTTATTCCAATTCAATCATAGGTATCATATCATTCTCAAACCTCAAACACATTATATAAGATTTTGACCTATTCAAGTGCTAAACTTTCAATAGCATTATCTATGGAACTATCTAAGTGGCTACAACAATGTCTAAAATAGTCTGTCTAAGGAACTCCTGACCGCTTGGAAGAAAATATTCAAAGTTGAACTACTATGATAACTTATTGTGAAGGCATTGTTTCAACTTCTAAAAGGCCCATTTACGAAGTCTCTCATTATTTGAACTTCACAAAGGATGGACATTTTCATGGCTATCGAAGGCCAGCTTTTACGAGTCATTGGTCACGTTTTTGATGGGAGGATATCATGTTGACGGCTGATTGCAGTCACCGCACTTCAATCTCACACTTCAGTCTCGCACTTCAGTGAACAAATTGTTTTGTAAAATTTGACCCAAAATATAAAGAAAAAACAGAAAACATATTTTTTTAATATGATTAAACATATAAGATAAAATCATGGGTCATTATGATAGAATTTAATTTTTACAAAACTAATTTTCACAAATCTTATACTTTTATAAATTTTAATTTTTGTTGAGATTTGACATAAAAGACAAAATCATGAGATATAATGATAGTACATGTTTTTATTAAACAACTAATTTGACAAATCTTTTGAGATTTTAAGACACAATATTATATCAAATCGATGATGTCATGAAGATCTAGATTTGTTAAAAATCTAGGTGTCATAGATATGATTTGATTTCATGACATAATTATATGGTCAAAGTAAAAACATGATTTTTTGTCATGTGACCTCCTAAATGGTGGTTGCATAGGTCATTTAGATCCATGATCAATAAGATTTATGATATATTGAAGACCTTAGTGGATGTGACCTACATGATATTTTTTCTAATTGTTGGTGTGTGACCTATATAACCTTATATAAAGTCATACTAATTAATTGAAATATCATTTACAATTGCTTCCAGAAGTCGTAGACCACAAAGCAAAATTGTCTCAGTTTATGTTTGTAATGAAAAAGACTCTGATGGCTCTTGGATACCACGTATCTATAGAAAATTTCACTGGGTTCTCATGCATCCCGGTGGTCGATCCATTTCAGAGGTCTTGATTCAACATGTCTACATGCATAAGGAAATTAGAGTGGAAGGCGTAAGTTCAAATGACAAACTCAAATGCAATTGTAAGTTTTGGAGAATTTTTTGCTTTGAGCTTTGTATTAATCATTTAGACGTGTATCTGAGTATTTAAATGACATATAATTTTATGGATTTGTGCATATTTGTATCCATCAAGCATAATCGAATGACAACCTATACAATCCCTTGTCGGCATCATGGACGTTATTCATTCTGATATTGGTCTTCTGCAATACAAGAACCGCTCCACGAGATCACTTTTGGATTCTTGTATTTTCTTCTATGATTCATTTTACACACCATCCAATTTAAATGGAAAATTAGAGGTGATATCATTACCCTCTTTCTCAAGAGAAGAATGGATTCCTCTAGATTCCACCATAGTAGAGAGCTTTCGATCAAGGTTTTTTATGGACATTCAAAACTGTATGAAATGTAGCACAAGTTCAAAAAATAATAGATTGCACTGGTTTTTGCCTATTGCAATTTTTGTTGATTTTTTTGTTGAATGTGATATTCGTAGAACAGTGACAATGTTTATTTGTAGTGATTTAACAGACAATATGTTATCAAGCCTCCTTGATGATCATTGGGATAAAAAGAGCAATGGCAATATCAAGTGCATAGTTAATAAATCGTCAATGAAATTTAGATGTCTTTTAAAAAAACAAGTGCTTTCTTTAACATTTTATTATAGAAGATGGTCCAAAGTTGGCAATGGATGGAAAACATTGGATCAGGATTTTACAGTGAATCATCAAGATCAAATAGAAATCAATAATTCTACTCTTACAATAATTGAGGTGGAAGAAGATTGGACACTCGATCACATTCAATCAGAGCTTACATTACTGCAATATGATATTCCCAAACACTTCTGTTTTCGAGTCAACGAGAGATTGGTAGGTGTATGTGTATTTATTTCAGTACACATTTGAAATGACTTTCAATGATCTTATTTAAACATGTTTTAGTGTTTTCGGTATTTCAATATTTCATTTAACATAATCTCAATGTTGATATTGTTTAACAAGTTTCCTTGATGTACATATAAGACCAAGACAAGAAAGTCGCATAGAGTGCAAGGACTTAAATAGAAGCATAAAAAATGTTGAAACCGCATAAACATTGGGATGATAGATGAGCAACATCAATGTACTTTTTCAAAAAAAAAGGAATACAAAGAAGTCTCAAGATTTCATCGAACAATTTGTATTTAGTATTTTGAAAAGTATACATTGCTTTGGAAATCGATATAATATATTTGTGGCATTCAGTAATAGCCCAGTTTCTATTTGCCTATCTATTGTTCTATGGATCATCATGTGATGATATATTTCTATGTGTCTGTCGGAACTTATGTGACAATATTTACATTTCAATCAAAGGTGCTTGAGGCATATCCTCGAGCACTGTAACCTCATCCACGGATCCCCTGGCAGGTTCATCCAAGGCACCTTCATGCTTGTAGGGCCTTGCACACGATAGTAAAATTTCCAACATTTCATGCCGATACTGATGAATCGCATTTGTTGATACCTCAGGACATTGGAACTGCAAGAAAAAATATCGAGTGTATGTATGTATTAGCCAATGTTTTAAAAAATATAAACTCACAAAGTTAACAATATATCATTAGGATACTGGAACATTGAAAAAAATATCTCACGGATACTAGCATCTGGAGGTTGCACCATATACCAATCCAAGAACGATTTAACATTCCAGATTGAATACCATCCGTAGTTGAAAGCATCATCTTATTACGAAGACTGAGAAATCACAGCAAAAAATTGTTAAACTATAATTCAATATAATTCTAAACTATATGCCATCATGCAAATACAATACGTAAAAAGATTCTTTTTACCTTTGCATCAACAACCTCTGTGTTGGTATTTACAACCAGACCATCCGGTCTGGGCAATAGCTCCACCATCCTTTTGTACATGGATTTAACCATGGAATGAGTGGCATGCAAAGAATTCATTGTCATGCACACAAGTGTGCAGCTTCCAGTCGAATCCACTTTCATGGATATGACGTGCACACTCCAATGTTTGCTACTAGAAAGAGACAAGCAATGAATTACTAGAATCTATAAGAGTTTCCAAAAGACAAATCTTACAGAAAACAGATATTACAAGAAGAAACTATCTTACTTTGAACAGTATGGGATGATGAACATTGATGCCTCCTTGCTAGTGTGCCTAAAGAGCCTTCTGGCTTTCCTCTCTTTATTCAACAGATGCCCAAAAAATGGAGATACAACAAAAATCTCCTTCATGACTGTATATGTCTATTTATGTACATAGTACGCACAAGCAGATTCAACTACTGTGTCTGAAATATATGAAGTCTTCTCTTTTAGCTCCCTACAATGTGGGTCTTTGATATGCATTGCAAAATTAATATCGTCTATACAAAACATAAACTCCCCTCCAAGATTATCTATTTTCTTGGCTATATACAGGTCAAAATCAATGTACCTCTCAGAATCAAAAAATGTGTCTTTAGGTTCATTCAGAAGTTTGATGTGCAACTCTTTATCAGTTCCATCAACATCAGAAACAATCATGTCCACCACGGTGTTTAGGTCATCCTCATGTATAGAAGGAGAATTGTGCAGTTGAAGATCAGGGGTTATGGGAGGACTCTCAACCAGTGGAATTGCGGACGTACTAGCTAAATCTTTTCTAATGGGAGGAGGTGAGGGTGAAGAGCTGGGAGACCTGGACTTGGGTTGCGAACGCTTGGGCTGTGCTTGCTTTCTCTTTTTGCGGGGTGGGACAGGCCCCCTTTCAGGAGGAACTTGCCTCTGTGTAAATCCAAACTTAAAAATGTTGTCATAGGTGTTTCGAAGCCTCATGACAAGAAGCATGTCCTTGGGCATCACTGTCACCCTCTTGCGATGAATGGAGCACAACATCGAATCCTCAAACAATTTTGTCTGGAAGTCCTCGTATGCAATATGGAGGGCCTCCAATGCAGTGATATTCCACCTCACTACATAGGGCAGATGGGTGGTCATATCTTGTGTAACCTCTCTCACAGCCCAGTAGAAGGCTACTTTCGAAATTAGAAGTTTGGTGCTCCTCTGCAAGGCCCTGATGTCCCTCACCCATGGACGGCGAGGTCTACCGCATCTTTGTAGACGTACGGGTTCAGATGTTTGGGGACGGGATGGTTGAACGAAACTGGTAAGCCTAGTGGTTTGCTTTGTTCGAGCCATTGAGGCCGGATATCTATACCACACGAGGACAGAAACAAAGCAGAAGAGACACTGAGAACTCTAACGGTGATATCGCTACGATGCGAGAAAGTGGCAGAGTCAGGCGGGGAGAGGCAAGGGCTCGCATGATGGCGATACTGGGAAAGTCAAGCTGATATCGCTAAGATGCGAGAGGGTGTAAGGAATAGGCATGGGGAGGAGTTCGCTCGCATGATGGCGATATCATGAATGCATTTCGTATGGATGCAATCAAACGTGACAACAAATTACACGAAAACCTGTACAATTCCCCGGAATGGACTTATATAGGGGAGAAAAATTGGCACGTGTGAATACCAGCGACACGTGGCCCAGTCAGTAGATGACATGTGGAACCACACATCTGTATACGCCCATGTGAAACTGCACATCTGGATCAACACATGTGGGATCCCACGTGGGGACACGTGGCCAAATGGATCAATGACATGTGTTCTCGCACGTATAGGCTCGCACATGTGGTCACGTAGCCCAATCAGTACCTGACATGTGGGACCTACACCTCTGTATCCGCACATGTGAAACTTGCACGTGTGGCCACGTGGTCGAATGGTTTGGTGACGTGTGTTCTGGCACGTGTGAGCACGCACGTGTGGGCACATGGGCGAATGGCAGATTTGTGAAGAATTGAAAAAGATTATCTATGTTAGATATACGGGTCTTATGTTTTTTACATCAAGCATCTAGGTGTAGGATGTTGATAAGAACAAATTTGGCATAGATGGCAAATTATGCATTTCCACTTGTAATGCCACTATTGAGCCAAAATAGAGTAAGAGGCTAAATTCGTGCCAATTAGAGTGTAGACAAGTGTAATGCCTTTGTTTGATGAATTCTAAGAGGTCCAATAGGATTTAGAGGTGGAACCTTGTGAGGTCCAATAGAAAATTGAGGTGTGCTTGAATATAGTCCAATAGAATTTAGAGGTGCATGGATCAATGGTCCAATAGGATTAAGAGGTGGCAAAGTGTGATCCAATCATAGTTAAGCATAGTGGTAGCTCGTGAATCTATTAGTATCATTGTACTCCTCATTTTGGATCTAATTGATTTTGAGATTGAGTGGATTTTGAGTGTCATTGAATTTCTAGCTTTCTCTCTCTACCCGAGAGCTCATGATGGTTTTTCTCTCTCTACCCAAGGAGAGCAGCTTGTTTTCACTTAGAATAATTTTTGAATACTTCCCACACGTGTGTGTGAGAGTTGAAAGTACGCCATCACTCGAAGATTTCCTGATTGTCTTCTGACTCCCTGCCACCCCGCATCGTAGCGATGCTCGGCCATACTGGTCATACTTTCGAGATGGCCTCCTCATCTTCTAATACTTTTGATTTTGCGTTGCACGCCTTCCTCGTTGACTCCGGTGTTGGTAACTACATAGGTCACTATAAGACGTATTTCAATATGTCTTTTGATATTGAGAGGTCTGGATCTAAACATAAATCCTATTTTCTCTGGATACATTGACTTGAGCAAGAGAAGATCGATTGATTTTCTAGATCCATATGATATAAAAAATATCTTCATGACCACACAACAAAACTGATTATTAAAGAAAAAGAGAAACAATGATTTTGCCTTGCATTATACTACAAATGATGCGATATAACACATATACTTTTTTCGTCTGATATCATGAAAATTACTATGGGTTGAGTCTTGCATCAATATTATTTTTGTCTATAAATTTGCACGCTTTTCTAAATTTCTATAATTTGTTGATCTAGTTTTATATTGGATCTGAATACGCCTGTAGAACCATTGAAATAGCTGGATGATGTAACTATCTTATTGAAATGTTCCACCGTGTTGTGTATTTCGATGAAATGCTGCTCTGGCTTGCCAATGTGATTTCTCCATTCCTCGTGATGACCAAATACTTAGACTGTCGTAAGCTTTTGCAAAAAATGATGCATGATGTCGTAAAATGTGCTGCAATATCAGAAATACAAATATTGTCATATTAATCATTTTAAATTTAGCATATGTGCAATGAGATTATAAATCGAAGAGTTAGTTACATTGAAAAGAGATTTACCATATAATGCGTAATATGATCTTCACCCCAGGCGTCTTTGACTGCATCCACAAACTCAATTGTTGATTTCTCAATTAGTAGGACATCAGTATCAGATACTTATCTTTTCTGAACAATTTGACCATGTTGTCAAGTTTTGTCCAGACTTCAACTTTTTTAATCCTTGTTGTTCCTTTTCCTTCAAAATCCTTTGTAGCATTGAGTACATCTATCGAAATTGAGTACTAGATTTTAGTTGGTTTTCCGGAATGATTTGATAAGAAACGACGAGCTTTGGATCCTCCTATACTTGGTTTGCGTGGGATGTTTTCTGTTTTCCCTGAAAGCTTCTTGTCCTTTTGTATTTTAACGTGTCCTTTATGAAGTCCCGCTTTTGATAAAACTTCTTCCAATTGAGCTGTTGCCTTTTTGGCTAACTCTGGCTTAGTATTCCAAGCAAACCAAATATGAAGGTATATTAATTTTTCAATAATTCTAACCTCTCCATGTAGTGTACAAATGTGAACATTTTTAAGCGGAATCGATAATATTGGTTTCCAAGTCGGATCTTCTATATCCCTTGAGACTCTCGTGCTCTTCGACATGTCATGTGTAGTTTTCATGCAATAGAGACATGGATGTTTTGAATTTGCTCCATGTGAGACATTGAACATGCACTTCAACGACTTCAGAGTTAGAATTAAAGTAGAATCATTGTGCTACTGTACTGTGAGTCCTATCAGTTGATAAGGATCAGTTGGCCTCGCCACGAGGCAAGTCGACGGGACACGCGTCCCGCCAACTGCAACCTGGGTCATGCATGGGTTGCCTAAGTGAACAATTATATGTACAGTGTAATTTCATTTTGAGAAATACAGTTGCTATGTGAGCTTGCTGTGGAGAGTGTTTTCTGTCTGTGTTACTATGTAGCATGATTTGTGTTCTTGTGCAAAGCAAATTCTAAGTTGGTATCAGAGCCGTACAGGGAGTGTACATAGTATAGCATCGTCGTTGAAGAGAGCTTCGGGAGAACTGTCTTCTGAGACTTTGGAGTTTATGACGAGTTGAAGACGGAAAGAGAAGCACTGGTGCACGGTTTCTAGTTTATAGAGGCTTGCCAAACTCAACAGAGGGATTATTAGCTTGTGCATAGCATCAGACAGGGAAAAATCTAGTGAAAATTTGGCAATTTTGAAGCTAGTTGAAAATTGAAACCGGGTTTGGGGTTACGGTTTTTTATACATAACTGGTGATTTTTTCGCTGTTTGTGCACCATTTTGGATGTCGTAAGGACATGAAGGAAGCTAATCACATTGTCAACCAGCCATGGAGAGATTCTGAGGTTTATGTCAGAGATTTGTCTCTAGACAGTTAACCTAGCAGATTTGCGGTAAAAGGTGAAAAAAGCCACTTTGTCAAGTTGAGCTAAAATCACCGTTTCTCCATGGAATTTCATGATTGAACACTCTACAGACTTGGTATCAGTAGGGCGACCCTGCTCCAGGCCTCTGATTGTGCACAAATTGATCCAAAAATGAAATAGATCAAGCAAAATCTAGCTTGGGGAGGTGCGGCTGTAGACAGGGAGGTCGCAGACTGTTCGCGCGTGGAACCAAGGTGAAACCATAGTGTTTTGGAGTGGACAGCGTATACAAGACTCTCCATTGGTGCACATAAGTGCTCAGATCCGTTGGATAGAGAAGTTACAAGATCGACGGCTCAGATTGTGCTACCCAGAAGGGATATCCATAGTTGGAGAAAGTATATTGCTTGAAGAAAGCGCTTTATGGTCTCAAACAGGCACCACGTGCGTGGTATAGCAGGATTGATGCCTACTTTCGTTCAAAGGGGATAATGAGAACACATTCTGATCCACATCTATATGCCTTATGCTTTGATGATGTGGTTGCTTTGATTGCTCTTTATGTTGATGACTTGATTATTACAAAAAATAATCAAGAGATGATAGATATGATCAAGAATGACCTCATAGAACAATTCGAGATGACAGATCTCAGCCTGATGCATTATTGCCTTGAAGTAGAGGTGTGACAAAAAGGACACGAAGTGGGTTTAACACAGATGAAGTATGTCAAAGAGTTGCTGCACAAGTTTAGGTTGCAAGATTGCAAACGAATGAATACTCCTATTGAACCAGGTAAAAAGCTTTCCAAGCTTGATGAGTCACAGTCATTTGATGCTACACTGTATAGGCAGTTAGTAGAGAGCCTGATTTACCTTACCACAACTAGACTAGATATATGCTATGTTGTTGGCATTGTAAGTCGGTTTATGGCAGCACCTACGAAAATGCATTGGAAGGCAGCTAAACACATTTTGCATTATGTGAAAGGCACTTCAGAGTATGGCTTGATTTATAGGAAGCATGATGGTTTACCTTAGTTGTGTGGCTATGTGGATGTGGATTGGGGAGGTGACTATGATGACTGTAGATCCACCATAGGGTATGTATTCCAGTTTTATGGTAGTTGCTTTTCTTGGTCTAGTAAGAAGCAAAGTACAATTGCTCTTTCCACCACAGAAGCAGGGTATAAGGCAATGTGTAGTGCAGCACAAGAAGCTATATGGTTGAGACAAATCTTGGAAGAAGTTGGCATGAAGCAGAAAAATCCCACGACATTACATAGCGACAGTCAGAGTGGCATTCAGCTAGCAAAGAATCCAGTGTCCCATGCGAGAACTAAACACATTGAGATTCCGTATCACTTTATATGTGAGAGGCAGCTGAGTCGTGAAATTCATATTGTTCATTGTAGCACGGAAGAACAACTAGCTGATTTTTTCACTAAGCCACTTGTTGGAGAAAAGTTTGATAACTTTAGATCAAAGCTTTCTGTACTTAAAGTTTGTTAACTTTAAAGCTATGTATATGACTGTATAAAGTAGACTTTACTTTAAGGAAGAGAGTTAGAATTAAAGTAGAATCATTGTGCTACTGTACTGTGAATCCTATCAGTTGATAAGGATCGGTTGGCCTTGCCACGAGGCAAGTCGACGGGACACGCGTCCCGCCAACGACAACCTGGGTCATGCATGGGTTGCCTGAGTGAACACTATATGTACAGTGTAATTTCATTTTGAGAAATACAGTTGCTATGTGAGCTTGTTGTGGAGAGTGTTTTCTGTCTATATTATTGTGTAGCATGATCTATGTTCCTGTGCAAAGCAAATTCTAAGATTCAGGTCTCCAGCCAAATGTCATTCCACCTTAAAATCACCTATTCCAAGAACATTGAGTGGTGTGTCGCTCATATGATTCTTAATTATCTCTGGATATTCTGTTTTACTAAAAATCCAAAATAGAATGTCATGATCTTCTTTTAAAACTTGTTTGAAACACAAAATCATGAACTATTTTAGGAGAATTGAACTCAGACCTACAATAACAAAACAATATCAGCTTAAAACACAAGACCATTAATTCTTAAAATGAATTAGTTGCTGGTACTCAATAGAATAGATTCAAACCTGGAAAGCTGCCAACCACCAAATATTATTTTCGGACTGCACACTGAAATCAAGACTCTCCGAGTTTATCGTATTGCTTAATGCTCCATTCATAATTGTAACACTAATCCTTTCCAGCTTTTGTCCCTTTATTACTTCTGATTCATCTAACTTGAGAACTAATATCAATTTTTTAACACTTTCATTTGTGATTTCATAAAACTTTACAATAAATCTCAGTAAATGATTCAGATCTACAAACATATTGTTGGTAGAATCATATGACAAAGTGCCATGTTTTGAGTTATAAATTTCATTTATATGGTAAGGAATACCAATGATGTTTTGCAAACCCATGTTTAACACATCCCTCTCTAATTTGATTTGAAAGGGCCGGGGAATAGGAAATTTTTTTATATGTACTTGTCCTTATGCCTCTTTGATAATTTTAAAGATTGTGTCATATGCATCCCTGCTAATACCAGAATAATCGCATGCTCCTTGTATCAATTTTCGGTCAATGATCTTGCCGACTTCGTCAATAAGGGCCTCTGCAATCTTGGACTTGATTCGAGAATATCCTTGATTTCCAAGTAGACTCGTCATTGACTTGGCTATAAGTACTGCACTCAAAGACTTTCCAATCATGTCCTTGTCTTTCAGATTTTCATTGGTGACTAAAGTTGATCTGCAAAAGAAAAATAAGATTTAGAAAAAAAACAATTCACAACCATTGAGTGCTAGATGAAACAAAACACATGAATAGTTTAAAACATAATCTTACTTGAAAGCATATATTCTTTTTTTCTGTTGACCCCCACTTGTTGAAAGCTCGTCAATACTTTAATAACTCTTTTTTGCTTATTGTTTAGTATTTTCTTTCGTAATGTGTTTACTTCTACATTTATTTGACAATATGAGGTACGCAATGTTTGTACAATTAGCTTCATATTGTCAGTTTCTTGGTTAAAGTTTAATATGATATCTTGCAAACGAGAATTATCTATCTTCAAGATTTCATTCTCTTCTTTTGTTTGCAAAAAAATAGTTGCTTTTTATCAGTACTCAGTAAGCAAACCATTCAACATATTTTTCAAACAATGGATTTTTTTCATTGAATTACTAATGCCATAACTTTTCAATCTTTCACAATAACCCAATAGACCAATCAAATCAAATGTGGACAGCTTGATGTGCCTTCCTTGGTGGCACAAATATTAAACGGCAAGAATCCTCAGGCTAGGTGTGTTTGTTGAAAATTGGTGGCTTGTTCAACATCACACGTTAACTATTCGAGCTCTTAGATCAAAAACTATCTTGAGAACTTGGTTGGTGAATGGATGAAATTTAAGCTTTTCAATGGCAGACAGGCACAGGGGAATATGCAAAAGGCCTTTCATCATCGATCAGAAATTTGCTGTAACAATCAATGTGACAAGAGTGCAGTTTGGATCTGAAAGTGGTGGAAAGATAGTTTAAGTGTAACAATTAATGTGATAAGTGTCAGTTTGATCTGAAAGTGGTGAAAAGCTGTTTCTGTGGTGCATTGTTCAAGAGCTTGGATCCATCAATAAGAGGCCAAAAGATGAAGCGGTATCGATAGTCTAAGTGGTCTATTGTTTCTGCCACTCAATAGTTACCCATTGATGAGGAGTGCACAAGATTGCATGCTATGGTTGAAAGCATCCTGTCTGTGGCAGCCACCTTCTCCCTTCTTATACTCACGACTCGAGCATCTTTGAGTGGAAAATGGCTCTGCTCCTGAGCACATATTCAAGCCAACCGTAGGATATTTTGCAACAATCATAAAGCTGGACAAATTGGATAAAGCGAAGATCAGCTGCTGGTTAATTCTGCCCGTAATGAACCACGAGGAGTTATCAACTGAAAACAATCCAAGTTTGTTAAGTGGAAGAAATGGTCATCTCTCAAATCTTCTAAAGCATGCAGACAATCTTGACGAGAACATAAAATTAATACAGTGGCTAGCTAGCAAGGCAATAGCAGGCAATTCTGTACATATTCGTGATCTTGTCTTGGAACACTTGGAACCACAACCTTTTGTCTCGAGAATCGACCCCTGTGCAACCTGTGATTTACCTCATTTGACCCAACGTGCATCTACTAAAGGAGATCTTTGTTGGGAGATGAACCATCTCTTTCTATAAAAATTAGTTCCACAATAATAGCTGATTCAATTGTTTTGAAAATATGGTCAACTACACTATAGGATTTTACCATGAACTTCCTATATAAATGTGTTTCTGCTATTTCCAATTCAATATGCTACTTTTCTTCTGAATATCTTTGAGTTTTGGAGAACATTTCTCTCTCTTTTGATCGACAAAGCACTTTAATCTTTCCATAAACAAACACGTAGTTTTGCTTCTTTTACCTATCTTAGCCATTCTGCAAGGGGAACGTACACTTGCCGTTGAGGAGTTTCATGCTTTTGCCCAATTTGTAGTTTGTTTTCATCACCCACAAAGATGAAATGCTTTGTGAGAGACCTGAGGTTTCATAAATGCAAAGTGTTGGATCTTTCTACATAGGGCAGGCATCATTCTCTGAAGTTTCAGTGGTAGAAGAGGGCGAGTTTGCTTGTAGGATCCACCTGCAAGAGGCCGTGATCAGCCGTGGTAGGAGGAGCGATTTCTGATTGATTAATCCAGTTTAGAGAGGAGAGCAGGCTGCAGCCATCGCACCCCTCTCTCTCTCTGCCCCCACTCGTGAGCCCAACGTAAAGGGTTCGCTAACGATCTAGAGTGCGTGATGCACAGAAAAATCAGGATCTTCGATCAACGGTGTAGATCGACCTGGAAAAACCTTAGATTTACCGTTGGATGTGCGTGGGTCCACTTTCTTTGTTTTCTGAAGAACTGAAGGGCAAAATCGAAGTTTGTGAAACAGCTCCAAACGCCAATAGTCAAGTTTGAGGGCTTTTCAACTTCAAGGTGAAAAATAGGGACTTTTTTGTATTAGAACAACATGCCATTTTTTACTATTTTGAACATTTCTTGGCCATTTTGAAGCCAAATTGGAAGGACAAAAAGCTACGTAATTTTCAATGACACAGCTCCAACAAAGCGTTGATTCCGATTGGGAGACCACTTAATTTGCTATTCAAACTTCACCGGATGTAGTCGGTGTTAGATTGCATCTAGTGATAGAAAAGGCTTGTCATTTCGTCATCGTGTGACCAAATTTGGGGCTGTAAAATTTGGTTGGTTATGAAACAAAGGCGAACAACTAAAGTTTTTCATGTATTCATATTGACTTGAGTGTCATTTGGCTTATTTCAGCAGTTTAGCAATTTTTTAAGCGGCTACATGGGAGTATGCCAATCTATTTAGAACAGGGTGAGAAAGGTGTATTAACACTACTCATTTAAATTTAGGCAACAATATGCTTTCAGTTGGTTGTATCACAAACAATGACATGAAATGAGAGTTTTATAAGGACAAGTTCCTTATAAAGGACGTGAAGAAGAATTTCAAGGTGATTGCAAGAGGAATACAAGGAGATGGGAAGTTGTACAAGCTTCAATCAGTTGTAGATCAGCAGACATTGAATTGCGGAGACTTGTTGAGAGTCGAGCAAAAGGATTAAGGTCTTAGAAGCGACAAAGGTGGTGAGTATAGTTTAGTCGCTTTTGAGAACTTTTGCAAAGAACATGGCATCAGAAGGTAACTTACCACCACATACACGCCACAATAGAATGGAGTGGTTGAAAAAAGAACATGAACTTAGTGGAATGTGCCACGAGTATGATGAAAGCCAAGGGTTTGACTAACTCATATTGGGCCAAAGCTGTAAACACATCAACGTACTTACAGAACACATCTCCTACCAAAGCTTTGGATAAAAAGACATATGAAGAGATGTGTATAGGCATCAACCTGCATGTCACATTTGACGATCTTTGGATGCATGAAGTACACACATGTACTTGATTAGAAAAGACATACATATGATTCGAAGTGGACAAAATGCGTTATCTGTTGGATATGCTACCAAGGAGAAAGCTTACAATCTGCAAACCAAGAAGATCATTGTGAGCAAGGATGTGATTTTTATGAGCATGTTGCTTCACAAAAGGTGTAAAATCCGAAGCCAAAATCAACCGCAGGTGTTGGATTTTGACAAGGGCTTGCCTGAAGAAGATGACAATCATTCACAAATGAAAAAAGAAAAGAAAAAGATCCATGAAGAAGTAAACCTCAACCGACTTGCGTACCTTTGGAGAGATGGATGGATCCGATCATGCATAGTCAAGTGAGGAAGGGAAAAAAAGATTCTATGAAAAAGAAAGATTGCAAGTACCAATCCAAGAGTCAACTTTGCCCTCATGACTTTAGAAACTAAGAACTTACGAGGAAGCGTCTCAAAAGAAAGATGCATCCTTGTAAGTTATTGGTTTCTACACTTGGCTCATGGGTGGATAAGAAATAACCCATTGTTGCACTCTCGTCCATGTGTGGATAAGAAATAATCCACTGTTTCACTCTCGTCCATGGAAGTAGAATATAGAGCAGTGGCAAATGCAACTAGTGAATGCATGTGGCTTCATAGACTCCTTGTTGATTGCAAGGAATAGCAAGGCAAAGCAACTCCCATACACTGCGACTATAATTTGGAGTTCCTCCCATGGTGAATGATGTTTGTATGTTATCCATTGAACCTATATGTGAATCTTATGCAAGTTACAAGGTAGGAACAATGCGGGGCTGTATTGGGACCTTCACTCTTTACATAGTTTTTTTAATTATTCATCATGAATAGCCTATACACACAAACATTATTTTGTCATTGAATATCTGTGTCCATTCATGATTATGTTTTATGATGTGAAAAAGGCTTTGAAAGAACCATTTTGGAATAAACAAAGACATCAATTATGGAGATCTTATAGTGGAACAAGTAGTAACTAATCATAGTCATTTCAAATCCAACTACGCATTTGAAACTTATCTAAAGGTTAGCTCCTCTAGTTTTTACGAGATAATTCCTTGAAGTGATTAGTTCCAAAAAAGATTTCTTCTGGGAGCAACATTATACAACTAATTCTTCACAAATACTTCTTCTCACCTGTTTATTCAAGTTGTTCAAAAGCTTGAAGTCATTGAAGTCGCTGTAAAGACCTGACAATTTAAGGCAGCTAAAATGCTATAATGCAAAATTAAATTGGAAGAGGAACTACTACTTTACAACATGCTTTGTACATGCAATTGTTAAGCCAGGCCAACTCTATAAGAAAACAAAAAAATAAGGAAAAAGAATAGGTGAAGAACCTCTGTGTACCCGACTTTACAACATGAGCATTCCTTTGGCTAGACTAGCCAATGTAAAAAAGTTCAACAAAAACACTACCTAAGTATGAACACATACAAGATAGAAGGAAAAACTTAGAAAGACAACATTGATTTCACTTGCTAGCAGAGCTCACATTAACTTATTGGTCTACTTTCCTATTTTTTGAGGATTGAAAATATTTCTCATACAACAATAAGACTTCTATTGAGGTGTAACTTTTTCTTATAACACCATCAGTAGTGCACAACGTCAGAAAGCTTCAACTACCCTAAACTTTCTGCCTACAATTCTCATCGCTACCAAATGTCAACCGACAAGTCACACACACACATTCGAGAAAATAATTCAGTTATTGTTGTCAAATGAGCAGTATGTGACATACTTGAAATACGCTAATTTCATAAAATACATAATCCAATCTTGGGAAAGTCCCGTTATTTTACATGTTGCAAGAGCCCTTCCAAATAAATCATCTACTTCATTCCTTCTCACAACATTTGGAGATTTTTTAAATACAATAATATCTATATGTATTTATTGGTTTTGAGAATCCCTTCCCAAGGGTAGAGCATAAAGACTATATATGTAAATTATTGAGAAAAAAAATTGAAAGGCTTCACTCAATGATGAAAAAAGTCTCATGAAATTTTTATTCTAGACCTGAAAAGAACTACTGTGGTACCATCATAATCTGGAACTCTCAAGTCTATATGGATAAAGTATAGTCGATCTATAATCCATAGCAAATGATCATTTCCTTGTGTGTGCACCTATCTTTGCCAAAGTATCAATAATATCACTATGAACCTAGAGAAAATTCAATTGACTTGGTTCTCAATAGGAGTGACAAGCAATAGCTTTTGAATATCTTCTCTAGCAATCTCCATGATAACAAGAGCAACCCTATACAAGAATAGCAATAGAAGAATGTGGAGTCGCAAGAAAACATGAAGCAATAAAAAAAAATGTCAGAAATCAATGAAGCAAGAATTTTAAAGTGCAATATAGCACACCTTTTTCATGGGCCTATTAAAAAAAAATGATACTTTTACAACTACTTTCGAATAGTTTATAATTTCAATAAAACATAGAGACATCACATAATGGTTTTATTATGAGTTTCCTATAGATTTTGCTAAAAATAAGTAATTAAGATGACTTCACAAAACATTTGTATAAAACTAAATCTTCAAGAAAAAAGATATATTATATTTGTCAAATTTCCTACATTAAAATAACATGACCTATTTGCATGCAAAATCTTGATGGAACTATAATTAGGACAAGTAAAGCCCTAAGAAAAGGTTAACAATTTTAAGAGCAATCTTGAACATTAGTTACACAGCAGGCTACATAGATTGGTAACGAGTTTTTTCTCAAAAAGATTTTGTGCCTATGAAATTTTCAATGTGCCAGCTACATCCAGCGTGTTGTCCCTTTTCAACCCATGAGACAATAATTTAAGTTTCAACGTTATGGTATTTGTTCTGGGCGTCAATCCAAAACTAAAATTTTATCATCTACATAAACCTTCATAGAGACTAAGAATGATTACCCTCAAGAATGTACTTTCACGTCCATCGTCAACTCCCAACATTGAACATTAAAGAGCTCAACTTTTGGTATCCAACATGTACAATGATTGGGTTGGTTTTGTGGCTAACTAAATGGATAGAGTGATAAGTTTCGAGTATATAGGAGGAAACTTGTATCAATCACATCCCTCTAAAAGTTGCTGAATGTTACCCTAGAATTTCAAGTTACAAAGTATAACTCAACAGCAAACACTTTTGTAAGTTTGCATCAATAGTTAAAACTTAAAATACATTCATAAACCGGTAACAAATCATTTTCGACTTCAGTTGTTGGGAAAACATTCTATAGCCTCATCAAGTATGTTTTCATGATAAAAGTCAGACAAGAAAAATTCTTCATATACAGCAATGCTTTGCTTATTTTCCTTGATCATACAGAAAATAAAAACAGGGGAGCCAAGGATTTTTTCAAATTCATCTTGCTTTCGAGCCATGCTGCTCTTATGAAGCACATATACATCTGGAGCAGGCTCACCATTTAAGTGCAACAATCTGGTCTGATATGTGATCTGGAACAAGTAGGCCCACTTTGGAATAACCTCACAGCTGGTATCAGTACAATTTAGTATACTAGACTTCTCTAGAATCCCTTTCACCTGCTGACCAGCTTCCTTCCCCAATTTCTCCTAATCAACCCATGCACTGTGGCAATGTATATAAATTATGACCTTTTGATTTTGGATTTCATCAATGATTCCACGTTTTGACGGCGCCTTATTGGTCAATGGTAGGAAATTAGTAGTCTCAAACTTGGAACAATGCCCAAGAGTAAGGTTTGGAAAAAGCAGGAACATTTCAGGTGCAATGTAGCAGGCTCATTTCAGCCAGCAGAAGGCAAATGGGCATGTGACAAATCTCTTTCAGCCCCCTCAGAGACATCTCCAAGTTCAGGTGGAGGCCAGTGAGGAATAGTTGTAGCGGCAGATAGTTTGATCTCCTTTATTGCATTCTGTAACGACGGATTGAAAATGCCTATGCAGCTCTCAGGTGTGACATTGGATGGATGCATAGTCAGTAGCAATCTCAAATGTGGCTCTAAGTGTTCCAAGACAAGATCCTGAACATTCACATGATGCACATCTGGTGCTGCAGGTGCCTTGCTAGCTAGCAACAGCTTTACAGGATTGCCCAAATTCATGGAAACTTGGTCCATATTATCTGCATGCTTCGGAAGATTCGAGACATGGAAATCCCTTTTACGTAACAAACTTGGATTGTTTTCAGTTGATAACTCGTCGTGGTTCATTACGGGCAGAATTAACTAGCAGCTGACCTTCACTTTATCCAATTCGTCCAGCTGTAAGATTGTTGCAAAATATCCTACGGTTGGCTTGAATATGTGCTCAGGAGCAAACCATTCCTCTCAAACAGATGCTCAAGTCGTGAGTTTATATAAGAAGGGGAAGGTGGCTGCCAGACGGGATGCTGTCAGCCAGAGCATGCAATCTTGTGAACTCCTCATCAATGGGTAAACTATTGAGTGGCAGAAACAGTAGACCACTTGCACCATCCATACCCGCTTCATCTTTTGGCCTCTTATTGATGAATCCAAGCTCTTGAACAATGCACCACAGAAACAGCTTTTCACCACTTTCAGATCCAAACTGACACTTATCACATTACTTGTTACAGCAATTTCTGACCGATGATGAAAGGACTTTTGCATATTCCCCTGTACCTGTCTGCCATTGAAAAGCTTAAATTTCAATTACTCACCAACGAATTTCTTAAGATAGTCTTTGATCTCAGGGCTCGAATAGTTATCATGTGATCTTGAACAAACTGCCAACTTTCAACAAAGACACCTAGCGTGAGGATCCTTGCCGTTTAATATTTGTGCCACCAGGGAAGGCACATACAGCTGTCCAGGTTTTATTAATTTGATATTTGTCTGAATCCGTAACTGCACCCCTGGCTGCAGCATTTGCATTCTTTCATTGTTAATACACTGAAATCACACAACTAAAAACGTAAAACAACAAAAGGGCTGCAAAGAATCTATCAAGTGATATCCAAGAGACAAAAAAAAAAACATGCAATAAGAGCTACACATAACCTATGAATTCTCTTAGAGAAGGACCCACTGCTGAATGAGGCAATTCTACTTCTGCCCTCTTTTTCTTATGACGCTTATCCTATATATTATCAGACGCTCTTAGCCTCCACCCCCTGTAGAATAATAAGTTGCCACTACCCAGCTTCCAAGCATACAATAAATGCCAATCATTACATCAGCTCCTCCCTCTGTTGTTCTTCGTCTTCATAGTCAGGCATGTCCTCTTCAGGTATTACAAAACCACCACCCTGAATATCCCTCCAAGCCTCTCTCTTGCATTTGCTGAAGCTCTATCATTTGAAAGGCTCTTGATCTCTGTGACATGGCCTTGGAATTTGACATCATTAACAACCATCGTTGAATAACCGATGAAGATATTCGTGTTGGATCATTTCTGTGACTATGAAGAAAAGGGCCCTCCTTCACCATATAAGGTTCTTCAAATTGTCAAATAGAAAGCCGTGACGATCAAGAAGCTCTTCAATGTCCTTTCCCTATCATGCGAACCATTGAGATTTTAGGGAGTGATGACAGTGAATCAGTAATCATCTCCAATCACAATGCATTCACACATGTCATGCACATTTCATCACTTGCAACTTTACAACTTATGATGAGGAGACACATGTTTAAGTTAAAGGCTAAGACTTTATGGACATTTCCAATTTTTTGTTTTAGGCACAGGCTTAGGCCATGAGATAACCTAATTACACTTATCTACAAGGTGAAAAAACACAAGGAATAAATGCACAACCCTTTTTTTTTTTTATTATAAAAAACATAGCACCTACTACATATTAATAACTTCATTAACTTCATCAACATGTGACTATATTATGACACGCACATATTATAAGAAAGTGGACTTTAAAGCAACTTCACAATGCCAACTTGGGTTAGCCATTTCTTAACACCGGCATAAAGAGTTCAACTAAATATTGAAATGTGGACAACTGTATACTCTTTGCATGTTGAAGGTTGTGCTCGGTGGGGAGGGCTCGGGTGCTTGGTCGAACCGTCGTTTGAAAGTTGGTTTTGTGAGGCCACCTCTCCAAAAAAAACTTTGCTCTTACTCTTCATAACACGACTTTGGAAGAGATGTAAACTCGTGGATGTGGAAGCACGTTGGTTAGGAAAGTTGAGGAGTACTCATTTGCTTGGCTTCTCTGCTCGCTGCTCGCGCCTCCCTGCTCGCAATCTACTGGCCCGTTCTGGCTCCCTGCAACTCGCTCTTCAAGCAACCAGGTGGAGCTTGAGGGTTCATAGCTAGAACATCTCCTTCTTCAAAGGAGGGTGCATTTTCATTGATGCGAGTTGGCACAGGTGGTTTGCGGGTTTGTGACCGTTGAACTGATGTGTTCCAGTTGCTTTGCTATCCCACTCTTACAGTGAGTCGCTAGCAGAAATCAGACTTGTTACACCTAAATAGTGATTATGCAACCCAGTCCGCGGACAGTCACTTGAAGGCATTCATCGTGGAGCTGAGCTCGCCAAAGTAAGGACTTGGAACATTCTGATCAGACTTTCAAAATGAGGCATTGTTGTGTGCATCTTTCTTGCAGAAGCCCGAATTAAAAATTTCTGATAGAACAATGATTCCATTCCTCATGTTGGTTAAGAAGAGACGGTGATTTTGATTCCTAACTAGTTCCTCACATTCTGAGAATTGGGAAAGGGAGGTCTGCAAACTTCAATAACCAGTATTGCTACTGACCCTCTCTTTATGACATGATACCAATGAGAAGTGAGGTAAGACAGGGCTTAATGATGAAGAAGCGGCATTTTTGAAGAACTGATAACAAGAGTACATAGGAGAAACAGTCTTCAGAAAACTCAGTATTTTACTCCTGGAAGTAAAACATTCTCAGTCTCTTTTGGAAACTAACAAAGAGCCTCAGTATCTCAGCATACATAGGAACTAGCAAAACAACCTAGATACAGTGTCCATGAACCCACAGATAAGAGTTAAGCATGATCAGTTCTAACCCATAACAGAGACAATTAGCAGTCTTGTAGAGACTCAAAATTCAGAGGAAGATGCAGCATTCTACCAAGGGATAGTAGGCTTGAGAATCACAGGAAATTCATCCAACAGAGAACCCATTCTGACGCAGTAAAATTCCAGCATAAGAACATGCAAAGAGAGTAAACCTCAACACAACCTGATTCTCATAACAGAACTACTCCCTTCTCTTACAATCAAAACAGACAGATGTCTTCAGCAAGCCAGTATGAGACACCATTCTTAACCAAAAGTTTCAACTCCATAGCAGATTCATAGACATATAATGGAACTGTGATAAATCAATTGACACTGTTCAGCCTGGAAAAACACAGCATGCAGAATAATAACTCATGGTCTTCACAAAACTCATTCTCTCCACATCTCATGCAGCACGTCCTTCTCCTTTTATGGAGCTGAGGCCACCCTACTTTTCATTTTGCCATTTTACCTTTCTTCCATCCTTGCACAGCCTTGCAAATGGTATTAAATGTGATTTGTTTTTCAACCTCATGTGCCTATTAAAAGACCCCTTATATCTATTTGCCTTTAGGCCAATGGCAATTACATAATGGCCCTCTTTAAGTGCCCTTCTCCTTGAATTTCCATTATGAACCCTTTTTCTCTTGGCTAGCAATAAAGTAAGGTTAGTTTCTTTTCCCATGTGCCAATTAGAGGGGAATTTTGCCAATTACCATGCCCAACTTGTAAATTGATTCTTTGCTCTATTTATGGTCCAAATACCCATAGCTCCCAAAAAGGTGACTGGGTTTATTCACATGGCTATCAAGAAACCCCATGGCTAATTTTCTTTAGCCCTTGGTCCTTTGCCCATATGGTCATAAAGCCGTCTCTCTTTGACATTGGTCCCTTTTTTTTTATGTTGCACTTTGAGGCCCCCTTAACCTTAGCCGTCTGATTTTCGATTTGCAATTTCGCAATTGTGGTGAGTGATCCCCTCTCCCCACTGAGCGACAACCTGAAAACACAGTACTTCGATATTGATATTAGTATTAAAAATCACAGTGCATTGCAAAATTTTGGCACCGTGCTCAAAACTATACTATAGGCCGAATTTTCAAGGCCGTCAAAAATTTTAAAGGCCAGTTCTACGGTCGTTATTTCTCTAGCCACATTAAGGGCGGGCTGAGACCCCTTCTATTGGTGATTTTCAGCCATTTTACATTGAAATTTTGCGGCTTTTACATGTCGATTTCTATACTAAAGCAAAATTAAGCTCCAATATTAGCCCGATTTTTGGTGTCAAAAATTCGGCTAACAATGACACCCCCAAAGTCAACATTATAATCTATTTCTAACTATTTTACACACGTGCAAAATATTGAATAAAAAAGAGACTAATTGGAGTTACGACTACTTTTCGCTCTCCAACAAGATATGAGCTGCTCTAAGATCTTAGAGTCAGCATTTTCCAAATCAATCAATCTCTCTCTCTCTCTCTCTCTCTCTCTCTCTCTCTCTCTCTCTCTCTCTCTCTCTCTCTCTCTCTCTCTCTCTCTCTCTCTCTCTCTCTCTCTCTCTCTCAGGAAATTGTAAACAAAAATGCTTCAAAAAAACAATACCTATGAGAGAGTTAACTGTCTGTCAACATCTTTTATATCAAGTGCTGAATACGAGGCCTACTGATCAACCATTTTCAGATAACTGATAAATTTAAAAATGACTTATATTCATGCAATGAAGGGTAATTTAAAAGTTAAGTGGCAATAGTAAACATCCTTAAATATGACTAGTATAAGTTATATACAATAGTTAATTTGGCCAAAATTTTAAAATCATTGTTTCTAAAGGAGTATTCACAATTATGATTTCTTTCTTATGTCTACTTAGATCTAAAGTTCAAGATTAGCCTTATCAAATGTGAAATGATTGACAATTTTGATTTATGATTTTTCTTTTTCCGATATAATTTACAAAATAGAGTTATAATTATTTTCAAAACATATCATTTTTTTATATTTGTAAGAATATGAAAAAAAGAATGTACTAAATGTGAAAAATACAGATCCTAAGTGGATCTAAACTCCAAGATCATTGGCTTGAATGCTTGCACTCCAAACTACATAAGCTAGGAATTGGCAACACATTCTATGCTACCTAGAATGCAATGAACTTGATCAAAAAGCATTTACCACAAATGGAAACTTCCATAAAGATCAAGTGTGGCCCAAATTAGCATTATACAGTCCATAATACATCAGCCTACCACTTTTGGAAAGCACCTAAGATCATACACAATAGCTTGAAGACAATACACACAACAATGCTCTCAATGGAGGAAGAAACAATGACAATGATCTATTGATCTCAATGAAGCATACAAAAGGTTTCTCCAACCTGTTCTCCACGACTTCCCTACTATTTATGGATGAGGAAGATGACTCTCTCTCCTCTCTCTAGAAGGTACTTGACCCTAGATATTCCCTATATAGGAAAAATAGCTAAAAATGGCTTATATGACCAAAATACATCAAAATGGTCTCATTTTGAAGGGTATGAAGTTTGACACTTCATCATACTGAAAAAATACAGTAAATAAAAACATTGTGGCCTGGTTCACACGTGTGAAACTCCAGAACCAAAACTATTTACAATTTTAGCCAATTTAGGCCTCAAACTAGCTAGGAAATGTTGACAATTTTCACACTCCCTCTTCAACATTGGATGCTAGTTTCAACATAGTCTTTGAGCACATTCCAAGATTAGATCTATGCATTAAATATAGGTCCTTTCCCAATGGTTTGGTGAAGATATCAGCCACACACTCCTTTGAAGAGACATGTTGAAGCTCCACCTCTTTGGCAATGACTTGATCTCTCACAAAATGGTGAGCAATCTCAATGTGCTTGCTCCTTGCATGAAAAACAGGATTGCTTGCCAAGCTTTGGGCTGAAAGGTTATCACAAAGTATGATTGGAGTCTTCTCTGGTTCCAGCAAGTGAAGATCCAATAACATCCTCTTGATCCAAAGAATCTCCTTGGTGCATGTTGTTAATGCCTTGTACTCGGCTTCGGTGGAAGATAGAGAGATAGTTGGTTGCTTCTTTGATAGCCATGAGACCACTCCATCTCCAAGATAGATTGCAAAGGCACTTGTTGACTTCCTATCCATTTGATCACCTGCAAAATCTGAATCTGAAAATCCACAAAGGTTAGGTGTAGTACCTCCATACAAGATGCCAAAATCTCTAGATCCCGAGATGTATCTAAGTACTCTCTTTCCTAGCTTCCAATGAGCCTCACTAGGATCTTGCATAAATTGACTTAGTTTACCAACCACAAAGCTTAGATCAGGTCTTGTGATGGTTAACCATATAAGAGATCCTATTAGCTTTCTATAGAGAGTAATGTCCTTGAAGGATCTTTCATTACTTCTTGTAGTTAGCTTTACATTTGATTCCATAGGAGTAGAAACAACTTTACAATCTTCCATATGAAACCTTTTTAGAATAGAGTTAACATACTTTTCTTGACATATGAATGTAGATTTAGAAGTTCTAATAATCTCTATTCCTAAGATATAATGAAGTTTACCAAGATCTTGAATTTCAAACTCTCTTTTGAGTGCCATCTTGATTTCATCTATATTTAGATTGTTACCACCACTTAAGATAATGTCATCAACATAGATCAAAAGTAAAGTGATATCATTTTCATTCAATCTAAAGTAGAGAGAATGATCATACTCACTCATAACAAAGTTTTGAGAAAGTAAGAAGGAATTGAGCTTAGCATACCAACTCCTTGGTGCTTGCTTTAGCCCATACAAACTCTTTTGGAGATAGCACACATGATTAGGCTCATCATGTGAAACATAGCCCTCGGGTTGCTCCATGTAAATATCTTCTTCAAGATCACCATTCAAGAAGGCATTAGTAACATCCATTTGCCATATATCCCAATCATAAAGAGTTGCAAGAGAGATTAGGATTCGAATAGTTACCATCTTTGCCACGGGTGCAAAGGTCTCATCATAGTCAATACCATATTCTTGAGCATACCCCTTTGCCACCAACCTTGCCTTGTACTTGTTGATTGATCCATCTTGATTTGTCTTGATCTTGAAGATCCACTTACAACCAATTGCCTTCTTGTCCTTTGGAAGCTTTACCAACCTCCATGTGTTGCTTTTGATGAGTGCTTGATGCTCATGATCCATGGCTTGGATCCATTCCTTCTTTTGAATTGCTTCACCTACACAAGTTGGTTCATCAAAAGAGGTAAGAAAAGCAAAGTTAGAGTTGTCCACCACTTGCTTTCCTTTTTCATCATAGGTTAGCCTTGATGGCTTAGCCCTTTGCCTTTGAGTCTTCCTTGAAGTTTGCTTTGGAGTGGCATCTCCATCTTCATCCAAGACATCTTGCACATCATGATGATTAGTAGGCACATCAACATCAACATCAACAACATTGGAAACATTCTCTTCATGAAAGATGACATCCCTACTTATGACAACTTTCTTTGTAGAAGGAATGTACACTTTGTAAGCCTTGCTTACTTCACTATAGCCAACAAACACACCCTTCTTTGATGAAGGATCTTCTTTAGTTCTATCATCAAGTGTGATATTGACAAAACATGTACATCCAAAGATCCTACAATGCTTGACACTCGGCCTTCTACCATAAAGAACCTCATGAGGAGTTTTACCATCCAAGGAAGCACTTGTCCATCTATTACATAGATAGTTAGCACATGCTAAAGCTTCCCCCCAAAAAGACTTAGCAAGATTAGCATGTAGTCTCATTGCCTTGGCACATTCACAAAGGGTTCTATTCTTCCTCTCGGCCACTCCATTCTGTTGTGGAGTCCTAGGACTAGACATCTCCCTCTTAATCCCATGTGCTATACAAAAGTCTTTGAACCTATTTGAGGTGTATTCCCCTCCATTATCAGATCTTAAGCATTTGATCTTTGTATTGAATTGGTTTTCCATTTCATTCTTGAACTTGACAAATGCAGCAAACACTTCATCCTTACTTTTAAGAAGATAGATCCAAGTATACCTACTAAAGTCATCAATGAAAGTTGCATACATCTTTGCCCCACCATTGCTAGTTGTACTAGAAGAATGAATATCAGAATGCACAAGTTGAAAAGCTTCTTTAGATCTAGAAGTAGATCTAGAATAAGCAAGTCTATGAGATTTGGACAAGGCACAATGTTCACAAACACTATTGTTTGCAACAAGACTTTTAGGGAGACCAAGAACAAGCTCTCTCTTTGCCATTACCTCCAAAGATTTGAAGTTGGGATGGCCCAACCTCTTGTGCCAAACTTCTTGGTTTGTCAATTGCTCCCTAGCCATACATCCTTCATGATTAGAGATCACACATGCATCAAGCTTGAAAAGTTTACCATGCCTCCTACCTTGAGCAATCAAGGATCCACATTTACTTATCAAACATGCATCTCCAATGAACTCCACATCAAGTCCTTTGTCAATCATTTGACTTACACTAAGCAAATTCTTAGTGATTGAAGGAATGTACAAAACATTTTCAAGATTTGTTTTCCTATTTGTTGAAAGGGAAATAGGAATAGTGCCTATGCCTTTGATGTCACATTGACCATCATTTGCAGTGTAGATGATGTTACCTTCTCCCTCATAAGACAATAAGGATGTAAAGTATTCCTTATGTCTTGTCATGTGAGATGAGGCTCCACTATCAATCCACCAAGGATCATTATCATCTATGTTGGCTAACAAACTTGAAGTCATAACAAGTGATTCACATGTGTTATGTTCTTCCTCATCTATTGTAAGATTTCCTTGCCTCTCTCCTTGCTCTCTTTTCTTCTTATAACATTCATTTGCAAAATGACCTTTTATCCCACAATAAAAGCACTTGAACTTTGACTTATTGTTCTTAGTAGAAGAGGAAGAGGAAGAGTGATCATCATGATCAAAGTTACCACCTTTGGACCATTTCCCTTTGCCTTTACCTTTGCCCTTGAATTTGCCTTTTGTGAAGAAAGCCTCTTCACCTCCACCTTGCAAGGATGCACCATCAAGCTTTGATTGCAACCTATGTTCTTCAACCAATAAGATTTCTTGCAAGTCAACCACACTTGGCAAGACTCTTTGAATGGCAAAACTTTGCACAAGGTTAGCATGTTCATTTAGAAAACCATTCAACATAACTTGGACTATTTCACCATCTTTTATGTTCTCATCAATGCATGCTAAATCATCACTTAGGGACTTAACTCTCAAGATAAATGCATGAGCACTTTCACCCTCTCTTTGCCTACTAGAAAATATTTGTCTCCTTAGGGTCAATACCCTAGATGTGGACTTTGATTCAAAGAGCTTCTTTAAGGCATTCCATGCCTCACTTGCACTTTGACACTTTCCAACTTCCTTGAGAAGTTCATTTGTAACATTCATTTTAATGATATGAAGAGCCCTTTTGGCCTTCTTATCAAACCTTTGTTGCTCTTGAAGTGTGAGAGGTCTCTCTTCAATTTCTGCAACTATGTCCATGAGTTCATTCAACTCAAGTAAGGACTCCATCCTCACTTTCCAAGTAGAGTAGTTTGATGAACTCAACCTTTCACTAGACTCTAGCATGATCCCACCATTGGAAGCCATGATTCTAATGTTTCTTCAACTTTTAGGTTCTGTCCTAAAGCACTTAGCACTCACTTTTCTCTCAACAAATGATAGATAAAGAGATCTATGAAGATTTAGGACCCTAAAATACTTCTATCTTGAACCTAGATGGTTTCCAAGCATAGAAAGGAAGATTGAAACACATGCAACACTTTGCACACACTAAGAATGGATTACAAAATCAAACCAACCTGAACACACTCTTGCTTAAGCTCTCAAACTTTCCAGCAAGTGACCAAATCAAGTTATGGTGTGAAGAGTTACTTGCATTCTTAGAAAATACCCAAAACTAGGATGCCAAGATTACCTAGTAATGAACAAACTTGATCAACATATGATCAACACACTAAGATATTGATTCAACCTGTAAAACCACATGTAAACCACACTTCTAAAAGTTTATAAACTCCAGCAAGTGATAAATACAAGATTTAGAGGTGAATGAATGAGCACACTTAGTGAATCACAAGGCTAGCTTCACTATCTTGTCAAATCTTGGTGTTTAGATGTAGATCTAAGATCACTTCACATGAGAATGTTCCTCAACCTGTTAAGAACCTGAAAACACACTTGCATAATGGTTAACACCTTCCAGCAAATGCTCCAATCAAATTACATAAGGAGAGTTACTTACATGCTCAACAAAGTACACCAAAATTTATGCCAAAATTGATGACAATCTTTACAATATGCTCTTCACAATGGAGCTTACAATATGTTCACCCAAAAAAGGGGATCTTTCATCCAAATGGGAGCTTTGCTCAGCCTTTAGGAGAATTACAACTCACTCAAAAGAGCATTTGTCATCCACTTAAGGAGAAGTTTCATCCACTTAAGGAGAGTGTTCATCCAAGAATGGAGATTGTCAACAATAGGATTGAAAAGAACATTGTTAGTATTGAATATGCACAAGCCTCACAATCACAAATGATTAGGTGTTATGATCTGATCCAAAATAGTTTCTTTTCAGCCTCTGATCTTCAATAGACCTGAAATATGCTTTTGATCCACAAGTTCAACTCACAAAACAAAGGTTAGTAAGATTTGATCAACAAAGCAATGCAAAATCATGCTAGAACTTGATCAAACATCCAAATATCACCAAAAATGGAATACTTACTGTAAATAGAAGCCAACCAGCTCTGATACCATGTGAAAAATACAGATCCTAAGTGGATCTAAACTCCAAGATCATTGGCTTGAATGCTTGCACTCCAAACTACATAAGCTAGGAATTGGCACCACATTCTATGCTACCTAGAATGCAAAGAACTTGATCAAAAAGCATTTACCACAAATGGAAACTTCCATAAACATCAAGTGCGGCCCAAAATAGCATTATACAGTCCATAATACATCAGCCTACCACTTTTGGAAAGCACCTAAGTGTGAAAATTGTCAACATTTCCTAGCTAGTTTGAGGCCTAAATTGGCTAAAATTGTAAATAGTTTTGGTTCTGGAGTTTCACACGTGTGAACCAGGCCACAATGTTTTTATTTACTGTATTTTTTCAGTATGATGAAGTGTCAAACTTCATACCCTTCAAAATGAGACCATTTTGATGTATTTTGGTCATATAAGCCATTTTTAGCTATTTTTCCTATATAGGGAATATCTAGGGTCAAGTACCTTCTAGAGAGAGGAGAGAGAGTCATCTTCCTCATCCATAAATAGTAGGGAAGTCGTGGAGAACAGGTTGGAGAAACCTTTTGTATGCTTCATTGAGATCAATAGATCATTGTCATTGTTTCTTCCTCCATTGAGAGCATTGTTGTGTGTATTGTCTTCAAGCTATTGTGTATGATCTTAGGTGCTTTCCAAAAGTGATAGGCTGATGTATTATGGACTGTATAATGCTATTTTGGGCCGCACTTGATGTTTATGGAAGTTTCCATTTGTGATAAATCCTTTTTGATCAAGTTCTTTGCATTCTAGGTAGCATAGAATGTGTTGCCAATTCCTAGCTTATGTAGTTTGGAGTGCAAGCATTCAAGCCAATGATCTTGGAGTTTAGATCCACTTAGGATCTGTATTTTTCACATGGTATCAGAGCCAAGTTAGACCTAACAGTTCATGGTGTCAAAGCCATGGTTAGGTGGCCCAAGATGTGGGGCAGGTGACAACTAGGACCCCAACCAAGTGTGGCTTGAGGGGGGGTGTTGGAATATCAATCCACACTCTAGAGAGAACTATCAAACAGGGCGGATAGCTCAGTGGTAGAGCATCTCATCCAGTATGAGGGAGGTCCTGGGTTCGAATCCTAGTCTGTCCATCCATATTATGATTTATGGATTTCTAACATGGTATCAGAGCTGGTTGGCTTCTATTTACAGTAAGTATTCCATTTTTGGTGATATTTGGATGTTTGATCAAGTTCTAGCATGATTTTGCATTGCTTTGTTGATCAAATCTTACTAACCTTTGTTTTGTGAGTTGAACTTGTGGATCAAAAGCATATTTCAGGTCTATTGAAGATCAGAGGCTGAAAAGAAACTATTTTGGATCAGATCATAACACCTAATCATTTGTGATTGTGAGGCTTGTGCATATTCAATACTAACAATGTTCTTTTCAATCCTATTGTTGACAATCTCCATTCTTGGATGAACACTCTCCTTAAGTGGATGAAACTTCTCCTTAAGTGGATGACAAATGCTCTTTTGAGTGAGTTGTAATTCTCCTAAAGGCTGAGCAAAGCTCCCATTTGGATGAAAGATCCCCTTTTTTGGGTGAACATATTGTAAGCTCCATTGTGAAGAGCATATTGTAAAGATTGTCATCAATTTTGGCATAAATTTTGGTGTACTTTGTTGAGCATGTAAGTAACTCTCCTTATGTAATTTGATTGGAGCATTTGCTGGAAGGTGTTAACCATTATGCAAGTGTGTTTTCAGGTTCTTAACAGGTTGAGGAACATTCTCATGTGAAGTGATCTTAGATCTACATCTAAACACCAAGATTTGACAAGATAGTGAAGCTAGTCTTGTGATTCACTAAGTGTGCTCATTCATTCACCTCTAAATCTTGTATTTATCACTTGCTGGAGTTTATAAACTTTTAGAAGTGTGGTTTACATGTGGTTTTACAGGTTGAATCAATATCTTAGTGTGTTGATCATATGTTGATCAAGTTTGTTCATTACTAGGTAATCTTGGCATCCTAGTTTTGGGTATTTTCTAAGAATGCAAGTAACTCTTCACACCATAACTTGATTTGGTCACTTGCTGGAAAGTTTGAGAGCTTAAGCAAGAGTGTGTTCAGGTTGGTTTGATTTTGTAATCCATTCTTAGTGTGTGCAAAGTGTTGCATGTGTTTCAATCTTCCTTTCTATGCTTGGAAACCATCTAGGTTCAAGATAGAAGTGTTTTAGGGTCCTAAATCTTCATAGATCTCTTTATCTATCATTTGTTGAGAGAAAAGTGAGTGCTAAGTGCTTTAGGACAGAACCTAAAAGTTGAAGAAACATTAGAATCATGGCTTCCAATGGTGGGATCATGCTAGAGTCTAGTGAAAGGTTGAGTTCATCAAACTACTCTACTTGGAAAGTGAGGATGGAGTCCTTACTTGAGTTGAATGAACTCATGGACATAGTTGCAGAAATTGAAGAGAGACCTCTCACACTTCAAGAGCAACAAAGGTTTGATAAGAAGGCCAAAAGGGCTCTTCATATCATTAAAATGAATGTTACAAATGAACTTCTCAAGGAAGTTGGAAAGTGTCAAAGTGCAAGTGAGGCATGGAATGCCTTAAAGAAGCTCTTTGAATCAAAGTCCACATCTAGGGTATTGACCCTAAGGAGACAAATATTTTCTAGTAGGCAAAGAGAGGGTGAAAGTGCTCATGCATTTATCTTGAGAGTTAAGTCCCTAAGTGATGATTTAGCATGCATTGATGAGAACATAAAAGATGGTGAAATAGTCCAAGTTATGTTGAATGGTTTGCTAAATGAACATGCTAACCTTGTGCAAAGTTTTGCCATTCAAAGAGTCTTGCCAAGTGTGGTTGACTTGCAAGAAATCTTATTGGCTGAAGAACATAGGTTGCAATCAAAGCTTGATGGTGCATCCTTGCAAGGTGGAGGTGAAGAGGCTTTCTTCACAAAAGGCAAATTCAAGGGCAAAGGTAAAGGCAAAGGGAAATGGTCCAAAGGTGGTAACTTTGATCATGATGATCACTCTTCCTCTTCCTCTTCTACTAAGAACAATAAGTCAAAGTTCAAGTGCTTTTATTGTGGGATAAAAGGTCATTTTGCAAATGAATGTTATAAGAAGAAAAGAGAGCAAGGAGAGAGGCAAGGAAATCTTACAATAGATGAGGAAGAACATAACACATGTGAATCACTTGTTATGACTTCAAGTTTGTTAGCCAACATAGATGATAATGATCCTTGGTGGATTGATAGTGGAGCCTCATCTCACATGACAAGACATAAGGAATACTTTACATCCTTATTGTCTTATGAGGGAGAAGGTAACATCATCTACACTGCAAATGATGGTCAATGTGACATCAAAGGCATAGGCACTATTCCTATTTCCCTTTCAACAAATAGGAAAGCAAATCTTGAAAATGTTTTGTACATTCCTTCAATCACTAAGAATTTGCTTAGTGTAAGTCAAATGATTGACAAAGGACTTGATGTGGAGTTCATTGGAGATGCATGTTTGATAAGTAAATGTGGATCCTTGATTGCTCAAGGTAGGAGGCATGGTAAACTTTTCAAGCTTGATGCATGTGTGATCTCTAATCATGAAGGATGTATGGCTAGGGAGCAATTGACAAACCAAGAAGTTTGGCACAAGAGGTTGGGCCATCCCAACTTCAAATCTTTGGAGGTAATGGCAAAGAAAGAGCTTGTTCTTGGTCTCCCTAAAAGTCTTGTTGCAAACAATAGTGTTTGTGAACATTGTGCCTTGTCCAAATCTCATAGACTTGCTTATTCTAGATCTACTTCTAGATCTAAAGAAGCTTTTCAACTTGTGCATTCTGATATTCATTCTTCTAGTACAACTAGCAATGGTGGGGCAAAGATGTATGCAACTTTCATTGATGACTTTAGTAGGTATACTTGGATCTATCTTCTTAAAAGTAAGGATGAAGTGTTTGCTGCATTTGTCAAGTTCAAGAATGAAATGGAAAACCAATTCAATACAAAGATCAAATGCTTAAGATCTGATAATGGAGGGGAATACACCTCAAATAGGTTCAAAGACTTTTGTATAGCACATGGGATTAAGAGGGAGATGTCTAGTCCTAGGACTCCACAACAGAATGGAGTGGCCGAGAGGAAGAATAGAACCCTTTGTGAATGTGCCAAGGCAATGAGACTACATGCTAATCTTGCTAAGTCTTTTTGGGGGGAAGCTTTAGCATGTGCTAACTATCTATGTAATAGATGGACAAGTGCTTCCTTGGACGGTAAAACTCCTCATGAGGTTCTTTATGGTAGAAGGCCGAGTGTCAAGCATTGTAGGATCTTTGGATGTACATGTTTTGTCAATATCACACTTGATGATAGAACTAAAGAAGATCCTTCATCAAAGAAGGGTGTGTTTGTTGGCTATAGTGAAGTAAGCAAGGCTTACAAAGTGTACATTCCTTCTACAAAGAAAGTTGTCATAAGTAGGGATGTCATCTTTCATGAAGAGAATGTTTCCAATGTTGTTGATGTTGATGTTGATGTTCCTACTAATCATCATGATGTGCAAGATGTCTTGGATGAAGATGGAGATGCCACTCCAAAGCAAACTTCAAGGAAGACTCAAAGGCAAAGGGCTAAGCCATCAAGGCTAACCTATGATGAAAAAGGAAAGCAAGTGGTGGACAACTCTAACTTTGCTTTTCTTACCTCTTTTGATGAACCAACTTGTGTAGGTGAAGCAATTCAAAAGAAGGAATGGATCCAAGCCATGGATCATGAGCATCAAGCACTCATCAAAAGCAACACATGGAGGTTGGTAAAGCTTCCAAAGGACAAGAAGGCAATTGGTTGTAAGTGGATCTTCAAGATCAAGACAAATCAAGATGGATCAATCAACAAGTACAAGGCAAGGTTGGTGGCAAAGGGGTATGCTCAAGAATATGGTATTGACTATGATGAGACCTTTGCACCCGTGGCAAAGATGGTAACTATTCGAATCCTAATCTCTCTTGCAACTCTTTATGATTGGGATATGTGGCAAATGGATGTTACTAATGCCTTCTTGAATGGTGATCTTGAAGAAGATATTTACATGGAGCAACCCGAGGGCTATGTTTCACATGATGAGCCTAATCATGTGTGCTATCTCCAAAAGAGTTTGTATGGGCTAAAGCAAGCACCAAGGAGTTGGTATGCTAAGCTCAATTCCTTCTTACTTTCTCAAAACTTTGTTATGAGTGAGTATGATCATTCTCTCTACTTTAGATTGAATGAAAATGATATCACTTTACTTTTGATCTATGTTGATGACATTATCTTAAGTGGTGGTAACAATCTAAATATAGATGAAATCAAGATGGCACTCAAAAGAGAGTTTGAAATTCAAGATCTTGGTAAACTTCATTATATCTTAGGAATAGAGATTATTAGAACTTCTAAATCTACATTCATATGTCAAGAAAAGTATGTTAACTCTATTCTAAAAAGGTTTCATATGGAAGATTGTAAAGTTGTTTCTACTCCTATGGAATCAAATGTAAAGCTAACTACAAGAAGTAATGAAAGATCCTTCAAGGACATTACTCTCTATAGAAAGCTAATAGGATCTCTTATATGGTTAACCATCACAAGACCTGATCTAAGCTTTGTGGTTGGTAAACTAAGTCAATTTATGCAAGATCCTAGTGAGGCTCATTGGAAGCTAGGAAAGAGAGTACTTAGATACATCTCGGGATCTAGAGATTTTGGCATCTTGTATGGAGGTACTACACCTAACCTTTGTGGATTTTCAGATTCAGATTTTGCAGGTGATCAAATGGATAGGAAGTCAACAAGTGCCTTTGCAATCTATCTTGGAGATGGAGTGGTCTCATGGCTATCAAAGAAGCAACCAACTATCTCTCTATCTTCCACCGAAGCCGAGTACAAGGCATTAACAACATGCACCAAGGAGATTCTTTGGATCAAGAGGATGTTATTGGATCTTCACTTGCTGGAACCAGAGAAGACTCCAATCATACTTTGTGATAACCTTTCAGCCCAAAGCTTGGCAAGCAATCCTGTTTTTCATGCAAGGAGCAAGCACATTGAGATTGCTCACCATTTTGTGAGAGATCAAGTCATTGCCAAAGAGGTGGAGCTTCAACATGTCTCTTCAAAGGAGTGTGTGGCTGATATCTTCACCAAACCATTGGGAAAGGACCTATATTTAATGCATAGATCTAATCTTGGAATGTGCTCAAAGACTATGTTGAAACTAGCATCCAATGTTGAAGAGGGAGTGTGAAAATTGTCAACATTTCCTAGCTAGTTTGAGGCCTAAATTGGCTAAAATTGTAAATAGTTTTGGTTCTGGAGTTTCACACGTGTGAACCAGGCCACAATGTTTTTATTTACTGTATTTTTTCAGTATGATGAAGTGTCAAACTTCATACCCTTCAAAATGAGACCATTTTGATGTATTTTGGTCATATAAGCCATTTTTAGCTATTTTTCCTATATAGGGAATATCTAGGGTCAAGTACCTTCTAGAGAGAAGAGAGAGAGTCATCTTCCTCATCCATAAATAGTAGGGAAGTCGTGGAGAACAGGTTGGAGAAACCTTTTGTATGCTTCATTGAGATCAATAGATCATTGTCATTGTTTCTTCCTCCATTGAGAGCATTGTTGTGTGTATTGTCTTCAAGCTATTGTGTATGATCTTAGGTGCTTTCCAAAAGTGATAGGCTGATGTATTATGGACTGTATAATGCTATTTTGGGCCACACTTGATGTTTATGGAAGTTTCCATTTGTGATAAATGCTTTTTGATCAAGTTCTTTGCATTCTAGGTAGCATAGAATGTGTTGCCAATTCCTAGCTTATGTAGTTTGGAGTGCAAGCATTCAAGCCAATGATCTTGGAGTTTAGATCCACTTAGGATCTGTATTTTTCACACTAAGATCATACACAATAGCTTGAAGACAATACACACAACAATGCTCTCAATGGAGGAAGAAACAATGACAATGATCTATTGATCTCAATGAAGCATACAAAAGGTTTCTCCAACCTGTTCTCCACGACTTCCCTACTATTTATGGATGAGGAAGATGACTCTCTCTCCTCTCTCTAGAAGGTACTTGACCCTAGATATTCCCTATATAGGAAAAATAGCTAAAAATGGCTTATATGACCAAAATACATCAAAATGGTCTCATTTTGAAGGGTATGAAGTTTGACACTTCATCATACTGAAAAAATACAGTAAATAAAAACATTGTGGCCTGGTTCACACGTGTGAAACTCCAGAACCAAAACTATTTACAATTTTAGCCAATTTAGGCCTCAAACTAGCTAGGAAATGTTGACAATTTTCACACTAAATCATGAGAAGTGGAACAAATGAAAAATAAAATCAACAAACAGAATTCAATATATGATCAATATTTTTTTTTCTGACGAATAACAATAAGATGTTATTAAATTCTTAGTAAAATTCAAATACAGATCATTTGCAACATTCATCTTAATACAATGAAGTGCAATCTTGCACCTTCTCTTGTATTTAGTTGCTTCTTGTGGATGGATTGGCTCATCTTCCTCTCCATTCACAATATCCATCAAATCTTGCATGATAAGGATGGATTCCATTCTTAACTTCCAAATTGAATAATTTGAAGAATTCAATCTATCACTAGAATCCAAAAGATAGGCACTTATGGATGCCATATTCAATGATAGGGAGATAGATTCAAAGAAACAAGATAGATTGTACAAGATATGATCACTACTAGCTATCCCACTCTCTTTGGACCTGAGATGAATTGCTCTCCTATTTCTCAACAAGATCTAAGGTGATCATGAGCTTAATATATCTTCTAGATCCAAATTAGATCCAAATTTACTATAGATTTGATCAAAACTAGTCTCCTCCTTGATCTCGACTTTACAAGAAGGGTAAATCCACCTATACCGAACCAAAAGCACTCTATAACACACAAATGTCTTACAAATAAAGCCTCTTAAATTCAGGTTGAATCACATTGACATATTCAATCTCAAACCTATCCAAAACCGAGTAGAATAGAAACACAATTTTCACTAGTTTTGCATTTCTAGATGAAAAAATCATCAAAACATTTGATCTAAACCTCAAAGGTGTATTTTAGGACCTTAAGAAGCCTAAGAATGACCTAATTAAGCTCTCAAATGACTGATCCAAACTTCTAAAGAGTGGTGGCATTCAAATCCTTATGAAAATCTCTACTAGGAGACATGTACTCCAAGATTCAACTCATAAGAACTTTCTAATTTGGTTTGGTTGAATGAAAATGGGTCAATCTCGGTTCCTGCAGCTATGATTTAGCAAAAACAGTTCCCTTTGATCTATTATCATGCAAATGAAACCAAATTTGAAGGTACAATCACTAGATTAGCAACTAGTAGCAAGGAAAAAGCCAATACTACTCAAATCTGGGATCTAAGCTTGAGAAAATCAAATCTAAAGCTCACTTTTGATTAGGCTCTAATACCATGACAAAATTACAGCAAAATGAATCCCAATCAATCCTAAAAGTGATGGAGGATGCACAAATTAAAGATCTAGATCCAAACTATGAGCAAGAGTCAAGACTAGTTACCAAAACTAGCAAATTTGGCATTCAACTCCACATTAGGCACATAGATTTGATCAAATGAATCAAAGTAAAGTACAACAAGCTTCTCAGACATCTAAATAGGTTCAGTACCTTCCGAACCAAGTAATTTATGCATAAAAACACTCACATCCAATAGCTAGAACTCGCCACCAAAAGACAATGTTGATAGAAGTGCAAAAACTCGATTTTTCTTCATATTTGGATGGAAATCCCATCATACATTTATACTTTTCAAGCTCAGATCTGAGCATATTAGGGCACCTCTGAACTTATCATCCCCTAACCCTAAAATTTACCCTAATAGGTCATTGGATCCACCCTAACTTGGGTTCAAGATCTCGAGATCCAAAAACAATGTAAAACATGCTATTTTTAGATCCTAGAATTTCTCTAGCCTATCCAAACACATTTTTTTGCCTCATTCTTAATTGATTGAATAATCACCATGTGGATGAGCATGGATCCCCCTATGATGAAAAACTCTCCTTGTGGCTTGTTGAGCATTGATCTCCTTATGGATGAGATAGCTCCCCTTTGTGGCTGGATGAGCAAGATTGTCAATAAAAGTGATGTGTTTCAATCTTTATGAATGTTTTCAAATCTTGAGAGAAACATTTCAATGTTTCAATAGTTGTATTTAACTGTGGCTAAGAATCAATTATTCTTTATGTGATTACAATATTTGCAATAATTTGCATTGAAAAAAGGCGGGCATATGTCTGAAGAAATTTTGAAAATAGTATTTTAATAGCTTTTTGTTATTTTTTGTCTCCTACATGGTATTCCTTAAAGGGCCTTTTTGGGTTCGTATATTCTCTAGATTCAAAGATGCTCTCACAATGCAATATGAGGAATGAACTTATTGGAAAGCATCCTATGTGATTTGGCGTGTGTGGCATCTATTTACATGGCCATCTTGCCAATTACAATGCATGTGACCAAAATTGGTCAAGCTAGAATTGTGAAATTGCAATATTAAAAGTTATCTTCATCATCATATTTAAATTAATTGGGTCTTAATCTAAATAAAATAGGTTTGTTACTTATGATCTCAGCCATGTCAAAGCACAAGCAATGCTTGACAAATATGCATATCCAACGTTGGATATATCGATACATATATAACGTATCCAGAAGCATCGGATCCCCTATCCCCTGTTGGGCGCCAGTGGTGCATCACACAAAACATGTACAGTACAATACAAAATGGGAGCTCAATTCATATGCGGACAAGTAAATAAGTATGTAACTTATACAATGATAAAGCTGAAAAGTTGCTGGAAATGAACTGCAAAAAAATCAAAAAGCATATGAGTGTACGATCACATTCCATAGAACCTGTAGTAGGCCTGGAAGTTTGAAACCAAATGTGCATGCAATTTATTGATATCATTTTGAGACAATTAAAAACATTTCATCTCATATGTCCACACGTCTAAGAACCTATCTCATGCTGCTTACAACTAGTCATTAATTACCTGAATTCTATCGCCTTATCATACTTCCAATGGCATCGGGTAGTAAGATTGTACAGTACAAAATCCTCACGTACCATTGGTAGTTGGTACCACCTAATAGTAGCGATGTGTGGGAAGTAGAATAGTAGGGATTTTAGAAAGTATTTGCCGAGCTCTTTGCACAACTCGGTCATCAACAATTGATATTACAATAGCTCATGTCGTTTTCAGGGTTGGGAGATAGCTCAATACATGTCATGATTTTCCAATATTGTCGATTTTGGAGAATGTTTTGCATTTTAAACTTCGACAATCCTTCTAGATCAATTGCATCTTATATGCAATTGTTCTGAGAATTATCTATATTGCATTTAGAATTCCTATCAATTAGAGAATATTGAAAATTAATCATTGTTTTTTACTCAAATATTGTTATTCTTAGAAAATTTAATAAATCGTACAACTGCAATGTTATGAATTTTAATTTGTTATTTTAGTAGAAGTCGATTGTTTTTTTAAGACACATACAATTTTATTTCAAAAAAAAAATTTATACGAAATTATTTTTTTTCAGTAAATGTTTTTTGGTTTGTTTCTTTTTGACAATGAGTAACACAGTATGATTGTTTCATCTCTCGTTGTTTATTTCCATAGTTTAAATTTGCATCAGGAAAAGTTAGGAATTTAGTGTTTTAACATGAGGCGAATAATATCAATTCGCACTACAAGTCTCGTGTTTTGGCATAAAGCAAATAATATCGATTTGCATTGAATACCTAGCATAAACAAGTTTCGAAAAAATAGAATAAAGTAATTGTTTGCTTAGAATTCAAAACACACAGTCAATTGCCTAATAAAAAATGCAATTAGAAACAAAACGAACGTTAATTGAAAGACATAGAATTGCGGAAGATAATCTTTTCCAAAAAAAGGAAGACAATTTATGTCGTATATTGATGGATGGTTTAAAAGAAAAGAATATCAAGATTTGTGAAAAACCATCTGTATGGAAATTATCGGACAAATGAAATGTTGTTCTACATGTGGAAGTACAAATTTATTCAAGGAAGAACATAATAAGGAACTTCAAAATTCGAATGAAAATGTCCCGCCATATGCAATAGCTAATACTTTTGTATGGGATTATACATATATAAATGAGGAATAGAAACATTGGTATACATGCAATTTATGTAAAACTTATCCAAATAGGATAAAATACATAGTACGTATTTGCCTACATATGTGCGCTCTCTTTTTAAGATACATGTGTCATATTTACATTTTTTATCGATAATAGATGTTTCAGTGGATGTGACTCAACGCATAAACTCGTTCGTGATAGGACAACTCGAAAAAAGATCGCTTTTCGTTAGTCTTATTGCTTGCAATTTGAATAGATATACGAATGATGATGATAAAGAAGAATTGCAAAGTGTGCTACGACATAATATTTTGCACAATCCGATATCAAGAATTGTTTTGAGCTTATATGAAAACTCAAGTACTGCCATTTATATCATTAGCTTCGTTTCAGAAAATGTTAAAAACTGAAATACATGGATTCGAGAACATGGAAAATGATCTCTTTGAACATGTATATTTATTATTACAAGACGTAACACCCTGTAGCAATAGACAAGATGTTAAAAAAGATGACATATATACATATTCAAATTTACAAATTAGGGAAACAACGCATGAAAGAAAGGAAACATCAATGTTTAGAATAAAAGTTTCTAGATTGCCATTAGTGACTGAAGAAAAACAATTCGTCACATTAGAAAATGCAATATTTCCATTTCTGTTTCCATTTGACCATATGGGTTACTATGATGGAAAAATATGTTATATCGATTATATAAAAATGAGAGTTTCTTCATTGTTTTCCCATTTAATCTATTTTCACCAGATTTACTTATATTGTTTCAAATATGACAAGCCATCTTGATAACAACAACCGTGTCATCCGTTGTCTTGCAAAAAGACATTATCGATTTCGTTAATAAACATCCAAAGCAAACGAAGAACAAATTTTTAGAAATGTTTTGAAATTCACTTTGCCATGTGAAATGCCAGACACACCGTCATGGCATGGACAGAATATTAAAGATTTATTAACGGTGGTGACACATTGGAGATTGCCAGATTTCTTTTTGACATTGACAAGCGATGAAACAACTAAATTATGATGGTCAGAAATCTGACAGATAGAAGAAATAGTGAAAAACTATAATATCAATTTTGATTAGAGAAATTGTCCGATTGAATAGAAATTGTCCGATTGAATGTCCGTTGTTTTTTGTCAAGAAATTAGAATTATTTATGAAAAAATTTGTTCTTTCGAAAAGAGCCATCTTAGAATGAATTAAACATTACATGTTATGATATGAATTTCAAAATCGAGGTTCTGTACATGCCCATATCATGCTATGGGTTAAATGAAAAGATGTAAAAGAAATTCGACATGAAATCGTTGCGTTCATTCCTACGAGATTTAATTTGCAAACAAAAAAATCAAAATTCCATTAAATCCAATCGAAAAATAAATATATGAATTAGTCGTATGAAAACAAATCCATTATTGTCGATCGTCTTGCACCATCAAAGGTGATACAAAAATAACAAAGATCTGTAAGTATGGATTTCCATTCGAAAAATGTTTGATATCAACTGAATTGGACACAAAACCTGAACGATGGCAATACTTTCGACCTAGATATGAAGATCGTAATATAATACCTTACCATCTGACAATGCTATTGTTATGGCAAGCGCACATGAATTTACAACAACTACAAACACAGGCTGGTCAAATTACCTATTGAAATACGCAATGAAGTCAGAGCCAACAAGGCCATTGAATTTGAATATAAATGATGCAAAAAAGATCGAGTGATCTCATACAGATAAAAATGTATTAAAATTAATATCTAGTTACATCTTGACAAAACCGATATCATTGCCAGAAATAAGTTTCATGTGTTTACAAATCCCCATTATCAAAAGCAATGAGGTTGTTCAATACGTAGGTAGCTCTTTTCCTGATAAGTTATAACTATACAATACTATTGCATCCAATTAATATCTACACATATAGGCCTGAAGAACTTGAAAATGTGAGTTTTTATGACTATTGGCAACGATTTATTGTGACCACAAAAAAAACCCAGTTCTAAAAATATATATATATATGGGTCAATTAGGACATTATTTAAAGTGGAAAAACACATCTGATAAAATATCTAACATTCGCGTTCAAAAAAATGAACAAGTTTATTTTGTTGTGTGCCACAATAGGTGCAGCTGTGTCTAGGCCTAGTAAACGTGATTTAACAGTGCACAACTTATTTTTGATCCATGTTAATGCTCTATATATACAAAATCTGATGCCTACTGACATGCGTTACAAAACAATACTTACTGTTGATATCATTATTATCGATAAAATGTCTATGATGACTGCTCAAACATTACAACTTGTCATACATCAAATAAACCAAGTAAAATCAATTCCATATCGCATACATTTCCAAAATTTCATCTTGTTATTAGTAGGTTATCATGCACAGTTGCCAGCAATATGTAAACATAGAACCGATAACTTATGCTCGACATGCGACATCTCCACATCTTTACATTGGAAAATGGCGATTCAAATCCACTTGACTTATTTGATTCGACACTCGTCAAATGCCTTATATCGTTCATTTTTTAACACGATAAGATTTAGAAAACCAACATTAGAAGAAATTAATAATACATTGAATAAACAAGCAATTTCAAAACAACAAGTTCTTAAAATGATTAGCTCTAACGTGACAATAATATGCACACACAAAGAAAATGTCAAAAGATATAACAAATGTGCACTGGAAAGAATCTTTGAAAACGAGAACATCATAAATATACCAGTGAAAACAAATGCATACAATCTAGAATTAAAATCATGGGTTGAAGACTCATCATTTCATCGACTAGACTAAATTGCAAATAATACAAAGGTCATGGGTTTTGTGAATCTAGACATAACAAATGGAATAGTTAATGGAGCGATCGGAATGATTGAAGACTTTGCATATTCAAAACAAACCAACAAAATAGATTCTATCACGATAAGAATTGACGAATCTGACAAAAAAATTAAAATTATGCCATCAACTACTAGCAAATTGAGGTACGATTTTAAAATATATTACAAATGTACATTTCCTTTAACATTAGCATACGTTATTACAGTTCAAAAATCGCAAATCCATGACATTGCAATAATTGATATTAAAAAATGTTTCTGTCCAAGATTAACTTTTGTTATGTTATCTCGAGTGACAAGACAAGAAAACATATTTCTTATATGCAAATTAACACCTCCAAATTTTGATCCAACACCAGCCATTATAAATCAAACAAATAATTAATAGTCACAATATAGTCCTATTCTATTAGATGTTAATTTTTCTATTATATTATGTTATTGTTCATTGTTTTGAAAATATCAAGATATTAATTGCAAATTTATCCTATGACATGACAAATATTCTTATTAAATGATTGTGGAATTGATCCAGAACAATACAGAGACGAGTTTCAAAATAGTTACACTATAAGCATGTGTATAACAACACAAAAACGTGCAAGAGAAGCGTATGTGCATGAACATTACGGAGATCCTGTGGAAGGTAAAAAAATCACCTCTACTTTTGTTAATTTATTTTCCATTGTATTCTTTTTAATTTATTGTAGTGAACATATGAAAATCATATCATTTTTATAACATCCTCAATTTTTTTAGGTTTTTTGAAACACTTTTATAAATTGTTTTCCATTGCGATCTCGGATTCGATCAAGACAAATAGGACAACAATACAACATTTTGAAGCACATTCTAAAAAAGGTTACTATGCAATACGTAACCTATATTTGGTTATAACATTTTTATGTCAAATTGAGAAACTATGTCTCGGACAGAATTGAACCATCAAGACAGACCTGGAGAGACAATTTGGCCACCTCTCCGACATAGGAGCTCTACTGACAGATGGTCCTATCATAATTGAAAACATTTTGAAGATCTTGGAACAAGAAACTACTAACACATCGATTACGACAACAACTAACATGCATCAGATTCATACCTTTTAATCATTCTAATGTACAGTTTGCCTACAATGCATTTTATATACAAACTTGCAACTAACAAATAACATGTGATAACTCTCGAATCTCTACAACCGATATCACAACGATATTTTTCTAGCAATGAGGCATGTCAAGTTAACGATATTTTTTTGCTCAAAATAGATATTCTTCTATCATAAAAAAAAAATCATTAATTTTTAATATTCTTCGCAGGATTTGACACCGCCACTGCCACCAAAACGACTATGGGCAAGTTCTTCACAATTTATGAAATAGTCTCTCGAATAGGCAACAATAGATTTTGACAGACGCATGCGACAACATGCTCATAGACCACCGAAAGAGATGGTCCGTGACAAGACTTGCAGCGATTTTTTTGATCATGTTGAAACTTGGACATTAGAAATTGTTAATGATTCTTCGATTGCAGATAGATTAGAAAAAATGTATATCAAAATATTTAGATAAAAAAGAATACGAGTTTTTGTAATAATTTATTTGCTCTCGCACAAGTACTGGTATTTAAAACGTCGATCTTACATTTGAAAATTTTTGGCACATTTTATCGATTCGTAATCTTAATATAAATTTGTAATTTTAATTTAGTTATCTATGAATTCTTCTACGATTTTTTCATTAACTTTGTATTTTTTCCTTTAAATGATAGAGTTTTTATTTTACGTTTATAGAAACCATAATTTTGTCAAGATATTCAAACTCAATTGAACAACGTTGCCATTAGTAGTGAAAATAGCTAAAAGATATTATCATCTACCAACTATTTCAATTTTGACATTGTTCTTGATCATTATTGATTTGAAATATTTTGATCTTCTAAAAAAATCCCAAAACACATTTGTGAATTACAAACTGTGTGATTACAAGTACCTTTTTGAGAATGACATTTCTATGTTTAATACACACATACGATGCTTTTGTAGTTTGTTATTTCATGTTCCTTTTCAAAATGCAATTTTTTTAAGTTACAACATAACGACATCAAACATACATGGGTCGAATACAACATTCAATTATCATTATGACATGCAATTTGCTCTTTACAACTTATATTTGACCCTATTCAAGTCAAACAAAAATTGTAAAGAGCAAATTGCATGTCATAATAATAATTGAATTTTGTATTCGACTCAAGTATGTTTGATGTCGTTATGTTGTAATTTAAAAAAACTTGTATTTTGAAAAGGAACATTAAATAACAAAGTACAAAAGCATTATCTATGTGTCTATTAAATATTGAAATGTCAGTCTCAAAAAGACATCTGTAATCACACAATCAGTGATTACAAAAATTACATGTTCATGTGTTTTGGGATTTTTTTAGAAGATTAAAACATTCCAAATTAATAATGATGAAGTACAATGTCGGAATTGAAATACTTGACAATTAATAATATCTTTTAACTAATTTTGATTGCTAATGACAATGTTGTTCAACTGAGTTTGAATATCTTGAAAAAATCGTGGTTTCTATAAATGTAAAATAAGAACTCTATATCATTTAAAGAGAAAAATACAAAATGATTAAAAATATTGCAGAAGAATTTATAGATAACTAAATTAAAGTTTTGAATTTATATATGTAAAATCGACGTTTCAAATACAAATATTTACGCGAGAGCGATGGACGACTACTTAAGTTATTACAAACTCATATTTTTTGAGATCTAAATATTTTGATATACATTTTTTCTAATCTATTTGCAATTGAAGAATCATTAACAATTTTTGATATCCGAGCTTCAAAATGATCAAAAAAATCACCACAAGTCATGTCATAGACCATCCCTTTCAGTGGTCTATGAACATGTTGTCGCACGTCTTTCAAAATCTGTTGTTTGGCTGATGTAGACTAGCTTGTCTGTTCAAGAGACTATTTTGAAGATTGTGAAGAACTTGCTCGTAGTCGCTTCGGTGGTGGTGGCGGTGTTAGATCCTGTGTAGAATATTGAAAATTAACGTTTTTTTTTTATGATAGAAGAATATATATTGCGAGCAAAAAAATAGCGTTAACTTGACATACCTCTTTTCTGGAGGAAGATCATTGTGATATCGGTTGTGGAGATTCGATAGTTATCACCTGTTATTTGTTAGTTGCAAGTATGTATATAAAATACATTGTAGGCAAAGTGTACATTACAATGATTAAAATATGTGAACCTGATGTGTGTCAGTTGTTGTCGTTATAGATATGTTGGTAGCTTCTCGTTCCAAGATCTTCAAAACATTTTCAATTGTAATAGGACAGTCCTGTCAATCGAGCTCCTATGTCAAAGAGATGGCCAAGTTGTCTCCCCAAATCTATGTTGATGACATTCAATTCTGCTCGAGACATAGTTTTCCATTTTGAAATGAAAATGTTATAGCCGAAATATAGGTTACGTATTCATTGATAATCTTTGTCAGAATGTGCTTCGAAATGTTGCATCACCGACCTATTATTCATCTTTGATCGAATCCGGGATCGCAATGGAAAACAATTTATAAAAGTATTTCAAAAATCCTGAAAAGTTCAAATATGTTATAAAAATAATATGATTTTCATATGTTATAAACGATTAAAAAGAATACAATGAAAAATAAATTAAAAAATATATATGTGATTTTTTACCTTCTATAGGATCTCCGTGATGTCCATGCACATACGCTTCTCTTACACGTTTCTGTGCTGTAATATATATACGCATAGTCTAACTATTTTGAAACTTGTCTTTGTATTGTTTGGTGTCTATTCCATAGACATTTAACAAGAACATTTGTCGCGTCGTAGGATAAATTTGCAATTCTTCAATATCTTTAAATGTCGAAGCTTGCAGTTTTTGAGTTTCTTTTTTTAACTTTCAAAAGATTTCATCAATAAGGTTATTATTATAGTTAAATTTTAAATTTTGAATATTTAAAAGCATAATTCTTTTAGGTATTTTATACGATCATAAAAAATTTGCATAGTTTTCGAAAGAGATCCAGCTGTGGTATAGAAATGAGATTTGGTCTGAAAGTGATTTCTGATAGATTCAAAGTAAGATACCTAATTGGAACTTTTCGAATAAGAGAAAATCTCTAGGGATTGTGTGGACAATCTGGAACTAGAACAGGTTTGGAATTTGAATCATTATCTATTAATAGTATAGTAAAAGGTCAAAGGTTACTAATTCCATTTTGATTGAAATAGAAGTAAGTTTGATCATAATTTAAGTCTAAGAGTTTTGTATTGAATCAACCTAATCTTAGTTTAGTACTAGGATCAGAGAGAGGCTGATTGAATGAAGAAATTTTGTAATTAGAGGTAAGTGGGATTGGAAAACTATTGAGAGTGAATGTTATTCGTCTTAGGGATTTTCCGGATATGTTATTTACTCATGAGAAATAGAAATATTTTGTAGCTGACTTACAATATCTCAGTGAGATATGTGAGTAACATATGTGGGTTCTGAAGGAATCTGCCAGTTGAGAATGTGTTTATGTATCGGGTCATAGTGAGATTATTCACATATGTGCATGATTAATCTTGTATGAATCTACTGTGTAATCTTGGTTACTAGGGTTATTTGGTACACTTAACCTAGTCAGTGAACATAAACATGTGATCAAGTATTGTTTTTACAAATACTTGCAGAGTTAATAAATCTTTGGATTGGAGATTTATGGATTAACTTGTAAATGGTTTGGATGAGATACCTCCCTCATTTCTCTTCTCTCCCTCTCTTTACATCTTGTATATGTGTTAGGTGGAGGAGTTAAAGTAGGTTAGAGTTAGAATGGCAACTAATCTACAACTAATAACAGTTAGACATCTATACTAGTGATCTAACTCCTTTTGACAGGCGGATACTTTTGATCTGCTCACCTTCATCATTGTTGGGGATACTTGCTACTAACTAGTTTAGTTGTTTTTAGCTATTTTTGGAGTATTAGAGATGGTTTGGGATTTTCTTGTTTTGTGGTTCTTGATCTATTTCAAGCTAGCAGAGGAGGTGTTTGGAGGTAGACAACCTCTAAGGGCTTGACACATCAACACCTAAACGAAAAAATATGCAAAATGGTATTCAATATATATACACAATATTACAAGTGTGCAGATGAAGAAAGTGCAAAGTGGATGTGCTGTCTATAGGAGATCGTGGGTGGTTGCAGTCGTTGTCAAGTCTATTAGCGCAGCTGCATGGGTGAGCGTGAAAAGGGTGCGATGTCAGCCTTCGCTGAAACGATCGTTGGTGAAGATGTGAAAAATGCGTCACTTTGATGAAATGCCATGGGATTTGATTTACAGGGTGCCTTTGCTTTTTGAGGCACTTTCGACATTTTGTAAGACGGCGTCACTTTTTTGGCCTGTCACCAAAACATGTTTAAAAACACAGTGTTGCGATTCTTTCGTCTTTTCTTCGTTTGTGAGAATTTACATGTAAATATGTAGACTGCGCGACAACGTGAGTAAAGATGCAGCATGAATGGAGGCAGATTAAAATGGGATTTAGGAGAGCAAAGGAAATAAATCCAACACCCTCCTTAATCTGGATCCGTGAATGCCTTGATCTTCAGACTAAGCAATGCACAAAATCTGTTGTGTGCATTAACACTGAGTGCTTTCGTGAATATGTCTGCAACCATGTCCTGCGTTCTACAGTACGTTAAGCTTACCTCCTTGTTGAGAACCTTACCCTTGATGTAGTGAGATTTGATTTCAATGTGCTTACTCCTAGAGTGAAATCTAGGATTGGCCGATAAGGCAATAGCACTCTGATTATCACAAAATAAAATTATAGGGTTGTACTGATACAGATTAACGTCTGACAATAAATTTATCAACCAAAACGCTTCCTTAATAGATTGAGAAACAAGAATGTATTCTACTTCTATAGGAGGAGTGTGATAGATGTAGAATCTAGATTTATCTTCATCCCAAGTCTCAAAGACCTCAACGACGAAGTCTAGACAAAGGGCACAGGTAAAAAGTTGTGGATAAATGCTAGAAGGGGTTGAGTGGCCTGGATCCATTGGGCAATCTAGGAATAAGTGGGAAGATCGAATATTTGGGTGGCAGAAGGGATGTTGCGACGGGAGATCTGGGTGGTGTCGGTCTCATCGGAGGGACTTGACGATTGGTTATTGGGGTTGGTAGATGATGTCATGATGGAAGGCATGGGATGGTAGCTTTATTGGACATGTTTTGTTGGTATAGAAGGTTTGGTAAAGTGGAGGAGGTGGAATGAGTGAAGTGAGAGCAATGGTGGATTTCAGGGTGATCAGAGTGAAGTGGAGGGATGTGGAGCTAGATACGGTATTTTAGTAGGCTAAGGATGCTATGTGCAAATTTTGAAGGCTTTTGGACGCAGTAGAAAATTCAGGGTAGAAAATGACAAGAGCTTCACTAGGAAAAGTGACAAATGACTCGAATTCTCTATTTTTATAGCAAAGAATTAGAGTGCGTATCAGAAGAAGTACACTTTCCACAGCTCATGTCAATATTAAAAATTTGCAGGTACCTTTCTCATGATTTCCTAAGATCTCAGAGAATTCAACGAGAATTCAAAAGCTGTTTTGCATGCCTTGTGAAGGTTCTAAAGGTCATGCAAGGGTTCAACTCTCGTAGAAAAGGAACTCTCATCCAACTTGCTTCTGTTATCATATTTATGGAAACCAACCCTATAGGAAAATCAATTTGACTGCCATGATTCCATTTAGACTGCTTGCGAATGTTGGTTTGATGATTTTGATGGCATACAAAGGTTATGAAGTTTTTCTCAGATTGAACTCTTGCATAGACCACTGTTTTACTGTTTCTTCACAAGTAACTCTCATAGAGCTTGTTGTAGGTCCATTTGGATCATATCTGTCTATGGTGAGCTCTGCGAAGGTTCTTATAAAATTTGGTAGCTCATCTATCAATTTGATTTTTTTTTCTTTATTTTGTATGATCGAGCCTAAGATTTTCAAGTTTGATCTGCACTATCAATGGTATCTGTGGTCTGATGATGTCCTGCTACCTTCTTGATTTTATTCCGGTTTGAATCCTACTTGTGTAGGATCTCATCTGTAAGTTATACACATGTCATTATTGTCAAAAATCAGTGGGAATGAGCGGAAGTTGATGAGCGAGCTTGGTGTAGGATCGGAAGCACAACAAACAGTAGTAGAATATTCAAATTGAATGATTCAGACAAATGCTCAATGAAACAATACAGTAGTGAGACTGAGAATTTGCACTCTGATTAATATCAAACAATGAGTACAATGCTTGAAGTGATAACTTCAGCTTACAATCATTGGGCGTGATTATGCTGGCTACAAAAGGATTGATCAGATTAAGAATTATCAGAAGAAGTTTTCTTGACAAAGATTCTAGAATTGATGTACTACAAAATATCTACAACAACCATTTTGTTGCAGTTATTACAACCGCCTTATTACAGTTAATGCATGTACAAAGTGGGCAAATTGTCAACACGAAGTCGTTGAGTCGCGGATTTTAGACCGACAGTATCAAAATTTACAAGTATTGAAAAATGTACAATAACTCGAAATATATACACTGACTCAAAAAATATAGACTTTTCAAGTTGATCTGGTATCAAAAAATTCTAGAAAATTCGATTCTGAATTTTTCAATCTTCCGTTCAAAAATTCGAGTCTTCTGTTTCTGGTTTTTCAGAAGATTAAGCTACAAATGACAAACATTGCCATGAGTGTATTTTACAATACAAACTAACGACAATCCTAGCAACGACATCCAAAATTAGGTATTCTCAATGGACATTGAAGAAACAGAAAATATTCATAAATACCTGCAGCATTTTTTCAAGTGTATTTGAAAGTTGCCTTAAATGACAAAAATTTCTACTTTGCTAGCAAACAAAAAAATGATCATTGCTAGCGAAGTGATTAGCAATGAACATTGATTTACTTTATTATCAAAAAAGTGAATGATCATTGCTTAAGGTATGACTTTCAACATTTTTTCAGATGGAGGGCGCATTATGCAATGATCATGAAGATTTGCTCAATCCATCTAGAAAAAGGCTGAAAGTCATATCTTTGTGCGATTGCCTCTTTGTTGTTGTTGACAACACTATTGTTTTAATTAATATAGATGCCATGTTATAAGGATTGAAAATATTTATCATACAACAAGAAGGCTTCTATTGAGGTGTAACTTTTTCTTATAACACCATCAGTAGTCCACAACGTCAGAAAGCTTCAACTACCCTAAACTTTCTGCCTACAATTCTCATCACTACCAAATGTCAACCGACAAGTCACACACACACACACACACACACACACATTTGAGAAAATAATTCCATTATTGTTGTCAAATGAGCAGTATGTGACATACTTGAAATACACTAATTTCATAAAATACATAATCCAATCTTGGGAAAGTCCCGTTATTTTACATGTTGCAAGAGCCCTTCCAAATAAATCATCTACTTTATTCCTTCTCACAACATTTGGAGATTTTTTAAATACAATAATATCTATATGTATTTATTGGTTTTGAGAATCCCTTCTCAAGGGTAGAGCATAAAGACTAGGATATGTAAATTATTGAGAAAAAAAAATTGAAAGGCTTCACTCAATGATGAAAAAAGTCTCATGAAATTTTTTTTCTAGACCTAAAAAGAACTACTGTGGTACCATCATAATCTGGAACTCTCAAGTCTATATGGATAAAGTATAGTCGATCTAATATCCATAGCAAATGATCATTTCCTTGTGTGTGCACCTATCTTTGCCAAAGTATCAATAATATCACTATGAACCTAGAGAAAATTCAATTGACTTGGTTCTCAATAGGAGTGACAAGCAATAGCTTTTGAATACCTTCTCTAGCAATCTCCATGATAACAAGAGCAACCCTATACAAGAATAGCAATAGAAGAATGTGGAGTCGCAAGAAAACATGAAGCAATAAAAAAAAATGTCAAAAATGAATGAAGCAAGAATTTTAAAGTGAAATATAACACACCTTTTTTATGGGCCTAGATTAAAAAAAATGATACTTTTACAACTACTTTCGAATAGTTTATAATTTCAATAAAACATAGAGTCACATCACATAATGGTTTTATTATGAGTTTCCTATAGATTTTGCTAAAAATAAGTAATTAAGATGACTTCACAAAACATTTGTATAAAACTAAATCTTCAAGAAAAAAGATATATTATATTTGTTAAATTTCCTACGTCAAAATAACATGACCTATTGGCATGCAAAATCTTGATGGAACTATAATTAGGACAAGTAAAGCCCTAAGAAAAGGTTAACAATTTTAAGAGCAATCTTGAACATTAGATACACAGCAGGCTACATAGATTGGTAACGAGCTTTTTCTCAAAAAGATTTTGTGCCTATGAAATCTTCAATGTGCCAGCTACATCCAGCGTGTTGTCCCTTTTCAACCCATGAGACGATAATTTAAGTTTCAACGTTATGGTATTTGTTCTGGGCGTCCATCCAAAACTAAAATTTTATCATCTACATAAACCTTCATAGAGACTAAGAATGATTACCCTCAAGAATGTACTTTCACGTCCATTGTCAACTCCCAATATTGAACATTAAAGAGCTCAACTTTTGGTATCCAACATGTACAATGATTGGGTTGGTTTTGTGGCTAACTAAATGGATAGAGTGATAAGTTTCGAGTATATAGGAGGAAACTTGTATCAATCACATCCCTCTAAAAGTTGCTGAATGTTACCCTAGAATTTCAAGTTACAAAGTATAACTCAACAGCAAACACTTTTGTAAGTTTGCATCAATAGTTAAAACTTAAAATACATTCATAAACCGGTAACAAATCATTTTCGACTTCAGTTGTTGGGAAAACATTCTATAGCCTCATCAAGTATGTTTTCATGATAAAAGTCAGACAAGAAAAATTCTTCATATACAGCAATGCTTTGCTTATTTTCCTTGATCATACAGAAAATAAAAACAGGGGAGCCAAGGATTTTTTCAAATTCATCTTGCTTTCGAGCCGTGCTGCTCTTATGAAGCACATATACATCTGGAGCAGGCTCACCATTTAAGTGCAACAATCTGGTCTGATATGTTGTCTGGAACAAGTAGGCCCACTTTGGAATAACCTCACAGCCGGTATCAGTACAATTTAGTATACTAGACTTCTCTAGAATCCCTTTTACCTGCTGACCAGCTTCCTTCCCCAATTTCTCCTAATTAACCCATGCACTGTGGCAATGTATATAGATTATGACCTTTTGATTTTGGATTTCATCAATGATTCCACGTTTTGACGGCGCCTTATTGGTCAATGGTAGGAAATTAGTAGTCTCAAACTTGGAACAATGCCCAAGGGTAAGGTTTGGAAAAAGCAGGAACATTTCAGGTGCAATGTAGCAGGCTCATTTCAGCCAGCAGAAGGCAAATGGGCATGTGACAAATCTCTTTCAGCCCCCTCAGAGACATCTCCAAGTTCAGGTGGAGGCCAGTGAGGAATAGTTGTAGCGGCAGATAGTTTGATCTCCTTTACTGCATTCTGTAACGACGCATTGAAAATGCCTATGCAGCTCTCAGGTGTGACATTGGATGGATGCATAGTCAGTAGCAATCTCAAATGTGGCTCTAAGTGTTCCAAGACAAGATCCTGAACATTCACATGATGCACATCTGGTGCTGCAGGTGCCTTGCTAGCTAGCTAAAGCTTTACAGGATTGCCCAAATTCATGGAAACTTGGTCCATATTATCTGCATGCTTTGGAAGATTCGAAACATGGAAATCCCTTTTACGTAACAAACTTGGATTGTTTTCAGTTGATAACTCCTCGTGGTTCATTACGGGCAGAATTAACTAGCAGCTGACCTTCACTTTATCCAATTCGTCCAGCTGTAAGATTGTTGCAAAATATCCTACGGTTGGCTTGACTATGTGCTCAGGAGCAAACCATTCCTCTCAAACAGATGCTCAAGTCGTGAGTTTATATAAGAAGGGGAAGGCGGCTGCCAGATGGGATGCTTTCAACCTTAGCATGCAATCTTGTGCACTCCTCATCAATGGGTAAACGATTGAGTGGCAGAAACAGTAGACCACTTGCACCATCCATACCCGCTTCATCTTTTGGCCTCTTATTGATGAATCCAAGCTCTTGAGCAATGCACCACAGAAACAGATTTTCACCACTTTCAGATCCAAACTGACACTTATCACATTACTTGTTACAACAATTTCTGACCGATGATGAAAGGGCTTTTGCATATTCCCCTGTACCTGTCTGCCATTGAAAAGCTTAAATTTCAACCATTCACCAACCAATTTCTTAAGATAGTCTTTCATCTCAGGGCTCAAATAGTTATCATTTGATCTTGAACAAACTGCCAACTTTCAATAGAGACACCTAGCCTGAGGATTCTTGCCGTTTAATATTTGTGCCACCAGGAAAGGCACATACAGCTGTCCAGATTTTATTAATTTGATATTTATCTTTTCAATGATCTCCTTCAAATAAAAGTCTGAATCCGTAACTGTACCCCTGGCTGTAGCATTTGTATTCTTTCATTGTCAATACACTGAAATCACACAACTAAAAACGTAAAACAACAAAAGGGCTGCAAAGAATCTATCAAGTGATATCCAAGAGACAAAAAACACATGCAATAAGAGCTACACATAACCTATGAGTTCTCTAAGAGAAGGACCCACTGCTAATCGACACAATGCTGCTTCTGTCCTCTTTTTCTTATGACGCTTATCCTATATATTATCAGACGCTCTTAGCCTCCACCCCCTGTAGCATAATAAGTTGCCACTACCCAGCTTCTAAGCATACAATAAATGCCAATCATTACATCAGCTAAAACTTATGGCAACACAATACTTAAAACCAAAACCGTATTCTCCCATCCATTGCCTTAGCATTGTGGAGAGTTTGCACATTCTCATCGTCCTGCAAATGCGCTAGAGTATTAGTACCTTCCATCTTTGCACAAATACATCTTGACCTTCCTGCAGTATTTTGTGAGCCTTTAGCTTTTTTTGCGTTGTCAATAATTTTCCACTTTTAAGTGTTTATGTGTCTCTTCTTGTACCTCGGGCTCAAATTGCAACTCCATGTTGCACTTTCTTAATGTGTGGCTCATTCTGGTGCTCGCTTCGAGCTCATGACACTGCTCTCATGACTTTCTCAACTTCAAGATAACTTCCCATTTCTTGATTTAAAAATATGTTAGCTGGTCAATCTTCATCCTCAGCATAGTTAAGCTCTGTGTACATTGTGTCATCAACCTGCATCTCTGAATCTTTATCAGATACTGGCTCCTCCCTCTGATGTTCTTCCTCTTCATAGTCAGGCATGTCCTCTTCAGGTATTACAAAACCACCACCCTGAATATCCCTCCATGATCTTGCAGCACCACCAAGCCTCTCTCTTGCATTTGCTGAAGCTCTATCATTTGAAAGGCTCTTGATCTCTGTGGCATGGCCACATCATTAACAACCATCGTTGAACATTTTGAGATAACCGATGAAGATATTCGTGTTGGATCATTTCTGTGACTATGAAGAAAAGGGCCCTCCTTCATCATATAAGGTTCTTCAAATTGTCAAATAAAAAGCCGTGACGATCAAGAAGCTCTTCAATATCCTTTCCCTATCATGCGAACCATTGAGATCTTAGGGAGTGATGACAGTGAAATGCATGCCAAACAGTTTTACTTCAAAAGTTTCTGATTAAACTAACTGCAGATAAACAAAAAGCACCATAGATACCTCCATTCCAAAGCACTCTGCAATTTGTATAGTTGGAATTCGTTGGTTCTTCTGTAACCTACTGTGAACAGAAGCTCATGCATGTGTATGAAGCTGCATTGAGAAAATGCACGTATGAATATGGTTACAGAAACAGTCCAGAACTAACCAACCTGCAGGCAAGAATATATAGCCATAACATATATCTAATACTACAGTATACATTTCCATACTTCCCAACTTTCAAAAGTCAAGTACCTTTGACAAGCGAGCATGGATAAGGCAAGCTTGTAAGTATGCTGCCTTTCTGGCTAGCCGAAAGAAGGCAGTGTAATTTCCTGTTCTGCAAGACCCATAATCATGATAAAAATCAACCTTCAAAGGTAAGCTCAATGGCATAGCGTTTCCAAGCTCTTTAGCAACTAAATTCAATTTTAGCAGGTGTACAGAAAAAAAGTCAGAGGATCAAGCTCCACCTGGTTGCTTGAAGAGCGAGTTGCAGGGAGCCCAGAACGGGCCAGTAGATTGCGAGCAGGGAGGCGCGAGCAGCGAGCAGCGAGCAGAGAAGCCAAGCAAATGAGCACTCCTCAACTTTCCTAACCAACGTGCTTCCACTTCCACGAGTTTACATCTCTTCCAAAGTCGTGTTATGAAGAGTAAGAGCAAAGTTTTTTGGAGAGGTGGCCTCACAAAACCAACTTTCAAACGACGGTTCGACCAAGCACCCGAGCCCTCCCCACCGAGCACAACCTTCAACATGCAAAGAGTATATAGTTGTCCGCATTTCAATATTTAGTTGAACTCTTTATGCCAGTGTTAAGAAATGGCTAACCCACGTTGGCATTGTGAAGTTGCTTTGAAGTCGACTTTCTTATAATATGTGCGTGTCATAATATAGCCACATGTTGATGAAGTTATCAATATGTAGTATGTGCTGTGTTTTTTAGAAAAAGAAAAAGAAAAAGAGGTTGTGCATAAATCCCTTGTGTTTTTTCACCTTGTCGATAAGTGTAATTAGGTTATCTCATGGCCTAATCCTGTGCCTAAAACAAAAAATTGGGAATGTCCATAAAGTCTTAGCGTTTAGCTTAAACATGTGTCTCCTCATCGTAAGTTGTAAAGTTGCAAGTGATGGAATGTGCATGACATGTGTGAATGCAATGTGATTTACGTTTTATAATGAGTACTATGCCCCAACCTCTTGGAATATAAAGGGAGGGATAAATGAGACCTAAAGAGGTGGAATATCCTCTTGGGTCTAGAAATTAACACTGAATCAGTTTTAATTCCTCACATAGAACACAATCCTTAGTGTGCCGTTGGAATATACGGGCACTAGAGGATTCACGGGCCCTGGAACCCGGGTCCATGCATTAGCACGAGCACATTAGTGTATATAAGATCATTTGGGAAATCGAGAAAAAGAAAAAATCGAAAATCGAAAAATCTGCAAAAAACCATTACACACAACTAAGAGTCACAAAATTCCGTAGCTTGAGTTCGTAGAAGTGGGAGATTTTGAGAGAAAAGTGAGAAAACGATGGAATAATCACAACCTATATTTGTTGTATCGAACTTTGATGGGAGGGTCAGGATTTTCCCGAGTTTACTTGAATGGGGCTAATGGTATTAGGAACTCTTTGAAAAAGGTACTTTCTTCAAGCATACGAATATCATACTATCATCACATCAAAGTGTTAGCAAAAAACACCACCTTAAGAGCCCTATACTGTGATATATAAAAAGCTCACTTTAGACTGCTTATATCTGAATTGCCATTCTACTGTAGTGTGATTGGATTCCGCAAGAAGATACAACTATAGATAAACATCACATAACAACATATGCTATCATTAGTGACTTTAAGGAGAGGATTTATCAAAACTTTGAATGAGTCAATTTTTGTACTTTCCTTTATCAACAAAACCACGTCATGATATGATGAAAGAATGGCACATTATCTATAATCATCTTTGGGGGAGAACCATAATGATAAGTCATAATCAGACCCATATACTGATCTAAGCAAGTGAGTATTCAACGTAAGGGGGTAAAAGATGTTATCAAGGGAACTATTGAGTGAAGAGAGGAATGGATTGGAGAGTGGAATGTTCTAAAAGTTCAATAAAATCTAGACTGAATTAGAACAAGATCCACACCTTCTAGAGTTGTTGAGAATCTTAGACACTTCACCCAAGCTGAGATGGAATCTTTGCTACTAGAACAATGTCATTGTATAACACCACATAGTGAGGGCATGAATGAAGAACGCCGACCACGACGATATTGTCCTATACTTTGATTAAACGGACTCTATGTGACCATAATAGGACTCAATACTATAGTACGTGGGCTTCAAACTGGAGACTTAGCACAAGAGGTGGACAACGAAGGATTTCAAGTAAGGGCCATGCTATACATCAAAATAAATCAACAATGGATATTCATAACCACATGGACCTTACAATTGCAATCCGTTGAGCAAGCATCGACTCCAATAGACTTTCCATGACAAGTACGGCTTTACGTGACCTTCCCTTGCCAAAAGACTTATGTTAGGTAGTGCGACAAGGGGCAGCCTATTACTACTTCTATAGCCCTTATGTCGAGCATTTTCTCATCCCAGGCAATCGATTATTTGAGAGGCAAGTTTTAGGTGGTATCCACTCCAATAACCTCACTTATGCTTCTCTTCCATTATTTGATGTACCATCTTGCTTTATTGAGATTATTTCAAGTAAGACAATTCTAGTTTTGGATGATGCCTATTGTATGGATTGGTTACCCTTTGCTAGAGATCAACCGGAAGTCCGTTGTAGACGTTCTTCAAATAAATTGGTTGTCTAAGTTTGTGATTCTTGCAGGTATCAGATGAGCAGACGTAGAACCAAAGATCGTTTCGCCTGATCCTAAATCAATGATCAATAAACATGCAGGAAGAATCATGAAATAGAAATTAGTCACTCACCAAGGAGGCAACTGTGGGCTTAATTTCCAGGTGCCTTGGTATCTTTGTCAGGTTTAGCTTGTTGAAGAATTTCTGGTGCTTGATCATGGGAAGCGCTTTGGTGAAGATGTTTGTGACCATTTATGTTGTGGAACAATATTGAAGAATCACTTGCCCTGAAAAAACTTTCTCCCGAATGAAATGATACTGGATTTCTACGTGTTTGGATTTGCCATGAAATCTGGGATTTAGTGACAGTGAAATACAGCTCAAGTTGTCACACAGAATGGTGGTAACATTAAACTGAGTGTGATGTAAGTCGTGAAGCAATAACCTGATCCATACAACTTTTTTTGAAGCTTGACATGCTGCGATGTACTCTGCCTCTGTCGAAGAAAGCGCAACTGATTTCTGCTTCCTTGAGTTCCCCGAAATTGGCCCCCCTTCCGGATAGAAACAAAACCCAGAGGTAGATTTTCTGGTAGAGACTATTCCTCCTCAATCTGAGTCGGAGTACCCTCGCAGGACGAGTGGGTCAATAGCATTTCCATCGTAACATAACATGTGATCTAAACTTCCCTGAATATATCTCATCACTCTCTTTATTGCTTTCTAATGAGAGATCCTAGGATTAGACATGAATTGACTTAACGTGCTAACATTGTATGTTAAATCTGGTCTAGTACACATCATTGCATATATTAGAGATCTGATTAGTGAATGATAAGGGTACTTCGCTAAGTCGAGTACTTCACTATCAATCTCAACACAAGAAGATTTAGTCAATACTATACCTGGATCCATTGGAATATCAATTGGTTTGCAATCAGACATATGAAACTTTCTTTTTAGATATGTCTGCTGTCTAAGATAGATCTTCTTCTGAAGTCTATTTCTAGTAATGTGAATTCCTATCAAAGAATGGACAGCTCTCAAATCAGTCATATCAAATTCCTTTGACAGATCACTCTTAGTAGTGTGTAGTAGAGAAGTGTCGTTAGACAGAATAAATGCATCATCTACGTAAAGAGCTGTGTGAACTGAATTGGTGCCGATATGCTTTGAAAAACATTACAGTCAGCTGAATTCTTTGCAAATCTTAATTGAATGAGATAAGAGTTGATTCTATCGAACCATCCCTTGCGACCAATTTCAGACCGTAGATTGCTTTTTACAGGTTGCACACTTTGTGCTGTTGGCCTTTGACTTTGAATCTTTTTGGTTGGAAAGTATACAGCTCCTCTTCGACATTGTTGTTGGAAAATGTTGTCTTGACATCCATTTGGTGCATTTTGAGGTCTTCCGTGGCTGCTAACGCAATCAGAGTCTTGATTGACTGCATCTTGATGACAAGACTGAAAATTTCTTAATAATCCACTCCTTGGACTTGAGTGAATCCTTTATCCACTAGCCGTGCTTTCCATTTTGCAATGGAACCATCAGAGTTGATCTTCTCCTTGAAAATCCACTTGTTGTCGATAACTCTCTTGTGAAGTGGGGAAATTGACCAGCGTCCAAGTATGATTCGTCAAAAGTGAGTTATACTCGCTTTCCATAGCTTCTCACTACTTCACAACATCCTTGGAGTTAATTGCTTCGGCTAGGCTCTCTGGTTCTTCTGATGAAGTCCAAAATGATTGAGGTGCATACCTCTCAGGAATTGTTCGAGCCCGTGAGGATCTGCGAACGTTGGATTTACAAGGATGTGATGATGCTTCTTCTTGAATTTCTTCAGATCTGCTCGAGCTAGCTTGGTCTGGTCTAATGACAAGTACTGTCGGTTGCTCGGCTTCTGTAGCTGTAGCTGTAGGTTCTATAGAAGGAACATCAACGTTGGAAGAATCCATGCTACGTAAAATAGGATGAAATAGCATCATTTATCAATGGTTGTTTGAAATCATAGTATGTATGTTCTTGAAATATTACATCCCTAGAGACAAATACTACATTGGTGGATGGATCATAAACTTTATAAGCTTTATGCTTATCAGGATAGCCAATGAAAATACATTTATTTGTCCTATGATCTAGCTTCTTCCTAAGCTGTTTAGGAATGTGAACAAAACATATACAAACAAAGATTTTTAAATGGCTGACACTAGGCTTGTGCCCATGCCAAACTTGATGAGGAGTCTTGTTGTGACGGCTTTGGTGCTCGATCTGTTCTACACGTAACAGGTTGTGGCAGTTGCTTCTGCCCAAAACTTCGTAGGTAGGTGTGCTTGATGTAGCGTGGATCTGGCTGAGTTGAGAAGAGTTCGATTCTTTCTTTCTGCAATCTCGTTCTGTTGAGGTGAATAAGAAGTGGTGAATTGTCTTCTAATACCATGTTCAGCCATGTAGTCGGACATCTCATTAGAGATGTATTCGCCGCCACCATCAATTCGGAGTGCCTTCACTTTCCTACATGTTTGTGTCTCAGCCATGGCCTTGAATCTCTTGAAGCATTCAAAGGCTTCAGATTTGTGCTTAATTAATTTGGAATGTGGACCATCTAGAATAATCATCTATGAAAGTGATAAAATAGATTGCATCTCCTAATGACGGAGTTGGTGTTGGACCACAGAGATCGCTATGTACAAGATCTAGTACATGCTTTATTTTGATGGAATGTGATTTTAAAAACTTGCTTCTAGAGTGCTTCCCATAGAATGCATGATTCACAAAAGAAAGATTTCCTATCTAATAAAGATGAGAAATTCAAACCATCAACTAAATTATTACAACGCATATAAGAAAGTGATCTTGTATTCACGTGTCCAAATCGACTATGCCACAGAACAACACTGTCGTTTACATTTTCATTAGAGATATTAGCTATTGCAACTGAATTAGAGAGTACGTAAAGATTTTTGACTCTAGTGCATGTGTAAGCTGTGTACTCCGTAAATCATTTCTTGCAAGAGGTCATGTGCTGGGTAGCGCCACTGTCCAAGTACCAACTATCACAGTCTTTGCTGTTGTTGTAAGCCATTAACAAGTGTGTATCTGACTCCTTGAATTCTGCCATGTTGGAGGAGTCTGGCTGCTGTTTTGTTGTTGCTTCTTTGCCTCGTTGTAGATCCTAATGCAACACTCCTTGATGTCGTGATTAGCTCTTTTGCAATATCTGCAGAAAAGCTTCTTGCGCGATCCACCATGCTCACCTTGAGTGTGAGGCTTCTGTTGTTGTTGTTGCACTTGATTCTTGCCCTTGGAATAGTCTTTCTTCTTGGTATATAGAGCCATGGATTTTTCTTTGATGGATAGGCTGCTAGTCTTTCTCCGCATTTCTTCTTGAAGAAGATGATTGATCACCTTTTGAAGAGTGAGGTCGGGTTGTGTGGAGATCATCACCACAAAGTGCTCATAGGACTTTGGAAGAGAAGAAAACAAGGTCATAACGGCATCATCATCTTGAATAGAACATCCTACAGCTGATAACTGATCTAACAGGGACTTGAAGTTGTCGATGTGAGAAGTGCTGGCAGTAGAATTTAACATGCTAAGAGTGAGGAACTTCCTTCTAAGATGTAATCTTGTGGTTACATCGTGAGTCTCATAAAGACTTGATAACAAGTCCAGTGCTTCCTTAGAGGTTTTGCATGTGGTAACGTGAGATATTTGGGAGTCGGCCAGATTGAGTGTGATACATGCTAAGGCCTTCTGATCTTTGATCCTCCAGGCCTTTGTTTGATCACCATCTTATGGTTTCAGGTCTGCATCTTCTATACATCCCAAAGATCTCTATCTATCAACTTCATTCTAAGTTTTAACTTCCAGATGTAGAAGTTAGAACCATTGAACTCGCCAATGACTCTAGCTTCACTTAGTGATGAAGATGAAGAGCTACCTATATGAGACATGATAACAATATACAAATAGAACACACTTAATCTCTCGGTTTATTTGAGCTAAGCTCTGATACCAATTTGATGGGACAAGGAAGATAGAAAAATGCGAACGGAGAAGAGAGCAGGAATATTGCGAAACAGCTCTCCCGTTCTGATCAGCTGCTAGGTGCAAAAACAGTCTAATAGACAACTTATGCTAAATGTAATCACAGCTTTAAGTGTTTTAATAGCCCAACAGGATCTCAAAAAATTAATTCATACTCTAAAATAAGAGTACAGTCCACTAAAGAGATTAGAGATGGTTTGTGTGTGGTGCTACTGAAATCAGATTCAATGTGAAGTATAGTTCTGAAATAAATGGAAGAGCAGTATGATATCGCGAGTTCCTCAGGCGTCACATACGGCCATCGTCTGATCAGAAACTGAGGAGTCTTAGACGTTTGTGTTCTGATCAGAGTGAGTAAACAAGTGCGATCAAACAACAATAAAAGTGCATTCAATCACAACATGCATTCATCTACGTTGTACACAAATAAAAGCAAGCTGCTGCTATATTACACTGAAGCACAATACAAATAGCAATTACAACAAAAAATGACGGCGTAATTGGGAGGCTCAAAAATGCGTCTCATGGACGGAGCAAGCCATAATCTGTGCTTGGATAATCTATTTATAGACTTCATCCGTGTATTAATTACATTGAATGCTTGTCACCTAATTAGAAAATCCATTGTACTTGGAAGTATATGGCTTTTGTGACAACTATACACATTATATATACGGTCAATAATTTAGGATCATTGACGCGGACGAGGACATCACTGGAACGTTCCTCGTTTATTTGAGACGACCTTCGGGATTTTTGATCTCTCGCATTTTTCGCAAGAAGCCGAAGGTGCCCTAAAAAAGACGATGTCTTTAAAATAGTTTAACGCATGAAAATAGATGACGTTCGGGATTTTTTTCTCTCTTCTTATTTTTCACAAAGAGTCGAAGGTGTATAAGAAACAGTTAAACTTTTGAACTATGCAAGTGTCGCATTTTGGGAAAATGCAAAAAAGCCGAAGCTGTTAAAAACGTAGTGTATTTCTGCATATTGTTGAAAAAATAATGTATTTCTGCAGACTTGTTCTAAATGCAAGTTTTGTGGAAGTTCTTGAAGATGGCCAAGTCTTCAATGACTTCATGTTATTAAACTTGACATCTGAAATATGAAAATTTGACAGGATTGGTTACCCTTTGCTGGAGATCAACCGGAAGCCCATTGTAGACGTTTTTCAAATAAATTGGCTGTCTAAGTTTGTGATTCCTGCAGGTCTCAGATGAGGGACATAGAACCAAAGATCTTTTCACCTGACCCTAGATCAATGATCAATAAACGTGCAGGAAGAATCATGAAATAGAAATTAGTCATTCACCAAGGAGGCATCTGTGGGCTTAATTTCCTACAATGAGGCATTTTGTAAACTTCTCTTGAGATTAAGTGAAGCATCCAAAGAGAACACTTACGTCGTTGAGCAAGTATTTAGCTTCAATAAGATCAAGATTATATTTGATTTCAAGATTAGATCCATCATGGATAAAGTTCATAGTATGTGGACTAGTCAAGCTAGAATGCTTAATCTTGATAATCAACACTTTTACTCATCTTATGATCTTGATCTCTATGATCTTTGTGATCTTTATGAAGCATGGAGGCTCTAATTTTCATCATGGTGCAGCAAAGTTCATGCAAATGTATTTTCCAAATCAAAGATCATCATCAAGCCATGGATATAGTGGCAAATTGGTGGAATGCTCTTCAGTGATGTTGGCAAATGATTTCTACCAAAGAAATCTTATCATGGATATGGTGAGGGTGCTACTATGATGCATACCTTGGCTGATCTTCACTTCACATGCATACCAAAGGATCCACTCAAAAAGTTTCACAAACTCCTTGGTTGATCTAGTACTTTACCAGGCTATTCTTTGAGGAGGAGTGTGAAAAATTTGCAAAAATCTAGCTTGGCAATTTTATGTTTTATGTTTTATGTTTTATGTTTGTGAATACATTTTACACGTGTGGATCATGTTTCCACATGTGTAAAATAGTTCGAAATAGTTTATAATGTTGACTTTAGGGGTTCATAAAGTTTTATGGTCAAGCATCTAGGTGTCACTAGTTAATAGAGCCAATTTTGGCATTAGAGATCCACATGTCTTGTCATCATTAGGCCAAAAGTCAAATATGACATAGGTAGAGCTAGTTATGATTGTGACACGTGTAGATGTAATTTGATGAGTAATCAAGTCAATGTGTTGGCATAAGTCAAAGGGTCCAATCATAAGAGAGATATTTGTTGGAAGGGTCCAATCAAAAGTAAGGGATGTTGCATCACTCATTTAATAGGGTTAGAGAGGCTATGTTTAAGAGGTCCAATAGGATTGAAGCATGGATCTCCATGAGTTTTATATGTGCTTTGATGAGTTCTAATGTGAGATTTTTAGTCAATTTGGAGATCTCTCAATTTTGTGTGTATTTTCTTCTCTCTCTACCAAAAGGCAAAATTGGTCTATTCTCTCTCTCCCCGAGGAGAGGAGCTTATTTTGCCTTAGGTTTGTCATGAAGCTTTTCCACATGTGTAAAACACCTTTGGTTATGAATGTATGCATGTAGATTTGCCTCTATTCCTTAGAATTTGACATTGATCTTGGTTTTCAATCAATAGTTGATCTAAAGTGCAAAAGCATTGCTTAGGAGATCAATTTTTTTAATGTTTTTGTAGATTTAAATCGAAAAAAAAAAGTTTGTTGAAATATTAAATGAATTCCTAGAGTTTTTATGTATATTAAGAAATATCAGTAACTAATTACAACTCTAAGGTCTGTGGCTACTTATATGCTTTCAGATTGTTAATACATGCATATAAATTTCGAATTCAAAATACATTTTCATAGCATATTATGATCTATAGGTAAGTGCATAGATAGGACTATACTATTCATATTAGCAACCACATAGATCAATCAAAAACAAATTCGACAATAATAGATTTATGAGAAAAGACATTGATTCATGACAGAAGTTGAAACTCGATACAGATTGTTTGGACATCAACACTGGTCGTCTTTTCATGATATTTTCTTATGGTAAAAAGTGAATTGTTAGAGTTACTACGTATATTAGATAACAACACAAAGTTATTACAAATCTAAAATTTGAGTCTACTTATAACTATTCAAAACATTAATACATGTGTACAGATTGAATAATTTCAAAACTTTGTGAAATAGTATGAACACTTAATTTTTTGCAAACGAGGCTATTTGTTGAAATATTCGAATTTGGCTCATATCTTTCACAAAGCTCTTCGGAGCTCGCATCGTTTGCATTCTGTTTCATGTCTGTTACTCATCGCTTCTTGGCATGACTTTCATTTTCATTTGTGCATCATTTTCAATTGATTGCTTGCAATTTACTTGCTTGAATTAGTTCTATTTGGTTTGATTACTTGCAAAGTATCAGTACAAAAATGGTATTATACATTTACTGAAAATTGAAAGTGTCATTGTGTTTGGTACACATTAGAACTTGAAGTTCTTCGCACATGTTCCTGCTTGTTGAAGTGTTCATACTTAGCTCATATCTTTCTCACATATTTTCAAAGTTTACAATCTATTTACATTTTGATTATTGCCATCTGTTACTCAGTACCTGCTAGCATAATGTTGATTCTTATTTTGTTTACATTTTAAGTTTTGAGACTTGTTATGCATTGTCTGCTGGCATAATTTTGGTTTTAATGCACATTGTTTCTCAATATTCTATAGTGACTACATTTGCGGATAGTGACATCTATGACTTTTACAATCTATATAATATATATATATATATATATATTTGACACATAGGCATAATGGATTGCGCATTTAACTCCACATTAGGCACATAGATTTGATCTAATGAACCAAAATAAAGTACAGCAAGCTTCTCAGACCTGTAAATAGGTTCAGTACCTTCCTAACCAAGCAATTAATGCATAAAAACACTCACATCCAATAGCTAGAACTCGCCACCAAAAGACAATGTTGATAGAAGTGCAAAAACTCGATTTTTCTTCATATTTGGATGGAGATCCCATCATACATTTATACATTTCAAGCTTGGATCTGAATGTTTTAGGGCATCTCTGTACTTATCATAACCTAACCCTAACATCTACCCTAATAGGTCATTGGATCCACCCTAACTTGGGGTCAAGATCTCGAGATCCAAAAACAATGTAAAACATGCTATTTTTAGATCCTAGAATTTCTCTAGCCTATCCAAACACATTTTTGCCTCATTGTTAATTGATTGAATCATCACCATGTGGATGAGCATGGATCCCCTATGATGAAAAACTCTCCTTGTGGCTTGTTGAGCATTGATCTCCTTATGGATGAGAGAGATAGCTCCCCTTTGTGGATGGATGAGCAAGATTGTCAATAAAAGTGATGCGTTTCAATCTTTATGAATGTTTTCAAATCTTGAGAGAAACATTTCAATGTTTCAATACTTGTATTTAACTGTGGCTAAGCATCAGTTATTTTTTATGTGATTACAATATTTGTAATGATTTGCATTGAAAATAGGCGGGCATATGCCTGAAGAAATTTTGAAAATAGTATTTTAATAGCTTTTTATTACTTTTGTCTCCTACATGGTGTTCCTTAAAGGGCCTTTTTGGGTTCATATATTCTCTAGATTCAAAGATGCTCTCACAATGTAATATGAGGAATGAACTTATTGGAAAGCATCCTATGTGATTTGGCGTGTGTGGCATCTATTTACATGGCCATCTTGCCAATTACAATGCATGTGACCAAAAGTGGTCAAGCTAGAATTGTGAAATTTTAATATTAAAAGTCATCTTCATCATCATATTTAAATTAATTGGGTTTTAATCTAAATAAAATAGGTTTGTCACTGTTGATCCCAGCAAAAAAATGATTATGATAGATTATTATCTAAATTTCTTCCCATAAAAAAAATTGGTCTTTTCATGATGCAAGACACATAAATGTGTTGCAAAAGATAATACATATTTTAATATGCATTTGATTGTTCAGAATTTTCTTCAAGCTAAAAATTAGATCCTAGTCTAGAAGCTCTCTCTCTCTCTCTCTCTCTCTCTCTCTCTCTCTCTCTCTCTCTCTCTCTCTCTCTCTCTCTCTCTCTCTCTCTCTCTCTCTCTCTCTCTCTCTCTCTCTCTCTCTCTCCTCTAGAACTGATTCATAGGTTCAAGTGCATTGTCACATCATGCACTTTGGTACTAGCAACGTACATGCTCTTGGATGATATAAATCTACAAGAGTAAATAAAGAGAGAGCCATAGATGAGGAGTTGCAGGTGCAAATGGAAATTATGCTGGAGCTAAAAATAGAGATGAGATTTGTGTTCGATGTTTATGCGCCTGGAGTTGGAAAAAATTACGTTTATGTTATGTTTCTTCGTGTATGTGTTTATGCTAAGAGCGTCCATCACCCGTAGGCTGGGAGCTCTTTCACCCTCATATGTTTACAACATCAAAGAAACCATAGACATGTGCATGCAATGGCCTCTCCCGTGTATAAACCACTATAAATAATATTAAGTATCTTTGATGTTTATGTTTTGTAATTGTTCATGTCAAAGCGCAAGCAATTCTTGACAAATATGCATATTTGGATATATCGATACATATATAATGTATCCAGAAGCATCGGATCCCCTATCCCCTATTGGGCACCAGTGGTGCATCACACAAAACATGTACAGTACAATACAAAATGGGAGCTCAGTTCATATGCGGACAAGTAAATAAGTATGTAACTTATACAATGATAAAACTGAAAAGTTGCTGGAAATGAACTGCAAAAATATTGAAAAGCATATAAGTGTACGGTCACATTCCATAGAACCTGTAGTAGGCCTAGAAGTCTGAAACCAAATGTGCATGCAATTTATTGATATCATTTTGAGACAATTAAAAATATTTCATCTCATATGTCCACAAGTCTAAGAAACTATCTCACGCTGCTTACAACTTAGTCATTAATTACCTGAATTCTATAGCCTTATCATACTTCCAATGGCATCGGGTAGTAAGATTGTACAGTACAAAATCCTCACGTACCGTTGGTAGTTGGTACCACCTAATAGTAGCGATGTGTGGGAAGTAGAATAGTAGGGATTTTAGAAAGTATTTACCGAGCTCTTTGCACAATTCGGTTATCAACAATTGATATTACAATAGCTCATGTCGTTTTCAGGATTGGGAGATAGCTCAATACATGTCATGATTTCCCAATATTGTCGATTTTGGAGAATATTTTGCATTTTGAACTTCGACAATCCTTCTATATCAATTGCATCTTATATGAAATTGTTCTGAGAATTATCTATATTGCATTTAGAATTCCTATCAATTAGAGAATATTGAAAATTAATCATTGTTTTTTATTCCAATATTGTTTTTCTTAGAAAATTCAATAAATCGTACAACTGCAATGTTATGAATTTTAATTTGTTATTTTAGTAGAAGTCGATTGTTTTTTTAAGACACATACAATTTTATCTCAAACAAAATTTCGTACGAAATTATTTTTTTCAGTAAATGTTTTTTAGTTTGTTTCTTTTTGACAATGACTAACACATTATGATTGTTTCATCTCTCGTTGTTTATTTCCATAGTTTAAATTTGCATCAGGAAAAGTTAGGAATTTCGTGTTTTAACATGAGGCGAATAATATCAATTCGCACTACAAGTCTCGTGTTATGGCATAAAGCAAATAATATCGATTTGCATTGAATACCTAGCATAAACAACTTTCGAAAAAATAGAATAAAGTAATTGTTTGCTTAGAATTCAAAACACACGGTCAATTGCCTAGTAAAAAATACAATTAGAAACAAAACGAACGTGAATTGAAAGACATAGAATCGCGAAAGAAAACCTTTTTCAAAAAAAGTAAGACAATTTATGTCATATGTTGATGGATGATTTAAAACAAAAGAATATCAAGATTTGTGAAAAACCATAATCTAGACATAACAAATGGAATAGTTAATGGAGCGATCAGAACGATTGGTTATAACATTTTTATGTTAGATTGAAAAACTATGTCTCGGGCAAAATTGAACCATCAACACAGACCTGGAGAGACAACTTGGCCACCTCTCCGACATAGGAGCTCGACTTACAGATGGTCCTATCATAATTGAAAACATTTTGAAGATCTTGGAACAAGAAACTACCAACACATCGATTATGACAACAACTAACACGCATCAGATTCATATCTTTTAATCATTCTAATGTACAGTTTGCCTACAATGCATTTTATACACAAACTTGCAACTAACAAATAACATGTGATAAATCTCGAATCTCTACAACCGATATCACAACGATCTTCTTCTAGCAATGAAGTATGTCAAGTTAACGCTATTTTTCTGCTCAAAATAGATATTCTTCTATCATAAAAAAAAATCATTAATTTTTAATATTCTTCGCAGGATCTGACACCGCCACTGTCACCGAAACGACTATGGGAAAGTTCTTCACAATCTACGAAATAGTCTCTCGAATAGGCAAGCTAATCTACACCGGCCAAACAACAGATTTTGACAGACGCATGCGACAACATGCTCATAGACCACCGAAAGAGATGGTCTATGACAAGACTTGCAGCGATTTTTTTGATCATTTTGAAAATCGGACATTAGAAATTGTTAATGATTCTTCGATTGCAGATAGATTAGAAAAAATGTATATTAAAATATTTAGATAAAAAAAATACGAGCTTTTGTAATAACTTAAGTAGTCGTCCATTGCTTTTGCACAAGTTACTGGTATTTGAAACGTTGATCTTACATTTGAAAATTTTTGGCACATTTTATCGATTTGTAATTTTAATATAAATTTGTAATTTTAATTTAGTTATCTATGAATTCTTCTACGATTTTTTCATTAACTTTGTATTTTTTCCTTTAAATGATATAGAGTTTTTATTTTACGTTTATAGAAACCATGATTTTGTCAAGATATTCAAACTCAATTGAACAATGTTGTCATTGACAGTGAAAATTAGTTAAAAGATATTATCAGCTACCAACTATTTCAATTCTGACATTGTTCTTGATCATTATTGATTTGAAATATCCAAAACACATTTTTGAATTACAAACTGTGTGATTACAAGTACTTTTTTTATAATGACATTTCTATGTTTGATACACACATACATAATGCTTTTGTAGTTTGTTATTTCATGTTCCTTTTCAAAATGCAATTTCTTTTAAGTTACAACATAACGACATCAAACATACATGGGTCGAATACAACATTCAATTATCATTATGACATGCAATTCGCTCTTTACAACTTATGTTTAACCCAATTTGAGTCAAACAAAAATTGTAAAGAGTGAATTACATGTCGTAATGATAACTGAATTTTGTATTCGACTCATGTATGTTTGATGTCGTTATGTTGTAAATTAAAAAATCTTGTATTTTGAAAAGGAACACTAAATAACAAAGTACAAAAGCATGATCTATGTGTCTATTAAATATAGAAATGTCATTGTCAAAAAGATATCTGTAATCACACAGTTAGTGATTACAAAAATTACATGTTCATGTGTTTTGAGATTTTTTTAGAAGATTAAAACATTCCAATCAATAATGATAAAGAACAATGTCGGAATTGAAATAGTTGACAATCAATAATATCTTTTAACTAATTTTGATTGCTAATGACAACATTGTTCAACTGAGTTTGAATATCTTGACAAAATCGTGGTTTTCATAAACGTAAAATAAGAACTCTATATCATTTAAAGAGAAAAATACAAAATTATTAAAAATATCGCAGAAGAATTTATAGATAATTAAATTAAAATTTTGAATTTATTAAGATCACGAATCAATAAAATGTGCCAAAAAATTTTATATGTAAAATCGACGTTTCAGTATTTGCGCGAGAGTGATGGACGACTACTTAAGTTATTACAAACTCATATTTTTTGAGATCTAAATATTTTGATATACATTTTTTCTAATCTATTTGCAATCGAAGAATCATTAACCATTTCTGATATCCGAACTTCAAAATGATCAAAAAAATGACCACAAGTCATGTCATAGACCACCCCATCTTCAAAATGGGCATGTTGTCGCATGCGTCTGTCAAAATCTGTTGTTTGGCTGATGTAGACTAGCTTGTCTGTTCAAGAGACTATTTTGAAGATTGTGAAGAACTTGCTCGTGGTCGTTTCAGTGGTGGTGGCGGTGTCAGATCTTGTGTAGAATATTAAAAATTAATGTTTTTTTTTATGACAGAAGAATATCTATTTCGAACAAAAAAATAGCGTTAACTTGACATACCTATTTTCTGGAGGAAGATCATTGTGATATCGGTTGTGAAGATTCGAGAGTTATCACCTGTTATTTGTTAGTTGCAAGTATGTATATTAAATCCATTGTAGGCAAACTGTACATTACAATGATTAAAATATGTGAACCTGATGTTGTCAGTTGTTGTCGTTATAAATATGTTGGTAGCTTCTCGTTCCAAGATCTTCAAAACATTTTCAATTGTAATAGGACCGTCCTGTCAGTCGAGCTCCTACGTCAGAGAGATGGCCAAGTTGTCTCCCCAAATCTATGTTGATGACATTCAATTCTGTTCGAGACATAGTTTTCCATTCTGAAATGAAAATGTTATAACAGAAATATAGCTTACGTATTGCATGATAATCTTTGTCAGGATGTGCTTCGAAATGTTGCATCACCGACCTATTCGTCTTGATCGAATCCGGGATCGCAATGAAAAACAATTTATAAAAGTATTTCAAAAACTCTGAAAAGTTCAAATATGTTATAAAAATGATATGATTTTCATATGTCATAAACGATTAAAAAGAATACAATGAAAAATAAATTAAAAAAAATAGATGTGATTTTTTACCTTCTATAGGATCTCCGTGATGTTCATGCATATACGCTTCTCTTACACGTTTGTGTCTTGTAATATTCATACTCATAGTCTAACTATTTTGAAACTCGTCTTTGTATTGTTTGGTGTCTATTTCACAGACATTTAACAGGAACATTTGTCGCGTCGTAGGATAAATTCACAATTCTTCAATATCTTTAAATGTCGAAGTTTGCAGTTTTTGAGTTTTTTTTTTTTAACTTTCAGAAGATTTCATCATAAAGGTTATTATTATAATTAAATTTTGAATTTTGAATATTTAAAAGCACTATTCTTTTAGATACTTTATTCGATCATAAAAAATGATTCATGATGTTCATAACAATGTACCTTTTCGGCTTGTAAAAGTTCTTGTAATGCCATATCAGATGTCTGCTTCCAAATAGAATTGAAAAATTAGAAATGAAATATTTTGGATATTATATTTTCAAAACAATGAACATCAACATAATATATTAGAAAGATTAACATATGGTAGAATAGGACTATATTGTGAATATTAATTGTTTGTTTGATTTACAATGATTGGTGTTGGATCAAAATCTGTAGGTGTTAATTTCTTTCTAATGCATATGTGTTATATATTTTGACATTTTCGTTGTGTGTGCATATTATTGTCACGTTAGAACTAATCATTTTAAGAATTTTTTCTTCTAAAATTACTTCTTTATTCAATATATCATTGATTTATTCTAACATTGGCTTCCTAGATCTTAACGTGTTTAAAAATGAAAGATATAACTCATCTGACCATTGTCGAATCGAATAATTCAAGTGGATTTGAATCACCATTTTCCAATATAAAGATGTGGAGATGTGGCATATTGAACATAAGATATCGGTTCTATGTTTACATATTGTCGACAACTGTGCATGATCGCCTACTAATAACAAGATGAAAGTTTGGAAAGGCACATGATATGGATTTGATTTTACTTGATTTATTTGATGTATGACAAGATGTAACGTTTGAGCAGTCATCATAGACATTTCGTTGATAATAATAATATCAGTAGTAAGTATTGTTTTGTAACGTATGCTAGTAGACATCAGATTTTGTATATATAAAGCATTAACTGGAATCGAAAATAAGTTGTGCATTGTTAATAAACGTTTACTAGGCCTAGACACAACTGCACCTATTGTGGCACATAACAGAACAGACTTGTTCATTTTTTGAACGAGAATGTTAGATATTTTATCAGATGCATTTTTTCACTTCTCGGAAAACCTGACAATACAAAAATACCTGACCGATTTAACATCAAAATCGAAAAAGCATTTTCTTGTTCTGTGTTGAAATTTCACAACTCTAGCATGACCAATTTTGGTCAGATGCATGGTAATTGGCAAGATGGCCATGTAAATAGATGCCACATAGCATGGGATGCTTTCCCAAAACTTCATTCATCATATACAATTGGATAGCATCTTTGAAATGAGGCCAAAGAGTGTTTAGATTGGCTAGAGAAATTTTAGGACGTAAAAATAGCATGTTTTATATTGTTTTTGGATCTTGAGATCTTGACCCCATATTAGGGTGGATCCAATGACCTATTAGGTTATATGTTAGGTTTAGGGTATGATAAGATTAGAGAAGCCCTAAATGTTCAAATCCAAGCTTGAAATGTATAAAGATGTGATGGGATCTCCATTCAAATATGAAGAAAAATCAAGCTTTTTCACTTCCATCAACATTGTTTGTGAGTGGTGAGTTAAAGCTATTGTATCTCAGTGATTTTATGCATTGATTACATGTTTTGGAAGGTAATTAAGTTTATTACAGGTCTAGTATGCTTGCTATACTTTAATATTGTGTATTTGATCAAATCTATGTCCCTTTTGTGGAGTTAAATGCCAAATTAGCTAGTTTTGGTAACTAGTCTTGATTCTAGCTCATAGTTTGAATTTAGATCTTTGATTTGTGCCTTCTCCATCACTTTTAGGATTGATTGGGATTGAATTTGCTGTAAAATTTTGTCATGGTATCATAGCCTAATCAAAAGTGAGCTTTAGATTTGATTTTCTCGAGCTAGAATCCTAGATTTGAGTAGTATTGGCTTTGTCCTTGCTACTAATTGCTAATCTAGTGATTGTGCCTCCAAATTGTGAAGAATTGAAAAAGATTATCTATGTTAGATATAGGGGTCTTATGTTTTTTACATCAAGCATCTAGGTGTAGGATGTTGATAGGAATAAATTTGGCATAGATGGCAAATTATGCATTTCCACTTGTAATGCCACTATTGAGCCAAAATAGAGTAAGAGGCTAAACATGTGCCAATTAGAGTGTAGACAAGTGTAAAGCTTTTGTTTGATGAATTCCAAGAGGTCCAATAGGATTTAGAGGTGGAACCTTGTGAGGTCCAATAGGAAATTGAGGTGTGCTTGAATATAGTCCAATAGAATTAAGAGGTGCATGGATCAATGATCCAATAGGACCAAGAAGTGACAAAATATGGTCCAATCATAGTTAAGCATAGTGGTAGCTCGTGGACCTAATATTATCATTGTACTCCTCATTTTGAATCTAATTGATTTGGTGATTTCATGGATTTTGTGAGTTATTGGATTTCTAGCTTTCTCTCTCTACCCGAGAGCTCATGATGCATTTTCTCTCTCTATCCGAGGAGAGCAGCTTGTTTTTACTTAGATTATTTTCTGAATACTTCCCACATGTGTGAGTGAGAGTTGGAAGTGATTGAATGCATGTAGTAGTGTGTTTTTGCCATAGGATCTAAGATTGATTTTGAATCTCAATCTAGTCTTGATCTTGGTGCATCTACACATCTTAGGAGATCACAAGTACATGTTGTGGACAATCCACACGTGTGAAATGCAACATGGTATCAGAGCCTACCTAAGGTTACCATGCATTTTGATCCATCTAAGTGAAAAAAATTTCATCAATCTTGAGCTAGAAGTTGTCAAGGCCCATTTTCCTAGCTATCTTGTTCAATCTTGGATCAAAAGAGATCAAAAGGACATTGATTGGGTCTGACCTGGTACTGTACAGAATCAGGTGCTCAGACACTTGTGAGGAACATCCAATTTCAGTTTGGAAGTTCTCTCTCATGATTGATCCATTTATCTTGCTTGATAGCTTGTTTTGAAGCTATTTTTGTCTAGTTTTTGTTGCAATCAGTTTCATTCCATTTGGTTGAGCCAATCAAAAGTTATAAGCTTTTGAAGAGGGTTAGGTAGGGCACCTAGATCTGGGTGGACACATTTGGTTTGGCCAAGAGATTGCTTGGTTGATCCAAAATCACAGTTGTATGCTTGCCAATCTCATCTATATGTGATCTAGGCACTGTTTTGAGATCTTAGCCATTTTGTTTCATGCAATATCATTGTATTTGAGTCAAATTTGGTTTCTTAGTGTATTTCACACATGCTAAGAGTGTTAGATCCTAACTTTGCCTATATTCCATCATTTGATGTGAAATAGATCTTGTTTTAGAGAGATTTAAGTAGCTAGTGAGAATCAATTCACAAATACCTACAAGATCTTTCATAGGAGGAGATAGTACTCAATTATTGGATCCTATTGAGAGTGTGTAGCAACATTTATTGTTCATCATTTGAGTTTTCTTCACTTCAAATGTCTTAAATGGGTTCATCCTTGTTGGAACCAAGTGAGAGATTGACCATTTCAAATTATTCAATTTGGAAAATGAGGATGGAGTCCATCTTGATCCTTCAAGACGTGATGGACATAGCTATTGGCCTTGAAGAAGAACCACAGGTTCTTCAAGAGGTTCAAAAATACAAAAAGAGATCTAGAATGGCTCTCCACTACATTAAGATGAATGTCTCTAATGAGATATTGATGGAGATAGGTACTTGTACAACAGCCAAAGAAGCTTGGGATTGTCTCAAGACTATCTATGAGGCTAAGAATACCTCTAGGCTTCTCACTCTTAGGAATCAAATCTTTCAAAGTAGCCAAAAGAGGATGAGAGTGCATCTAGTTATGTTTTGAGAGTAAAAGATATTGATAGAGAGCTTTCTTGCATTGGTGATTCCATCAATCAAAATGAGCTAGTTCAAGTCATTCTCAATGGCTTGAGAAGTGAATTTGATAACCTTGTCCAATCCTATGCCATTAAGGAAGAGCTACCAAGTTTGGAGGCTATCCAAAGTGTGCTAATTTCAGAAGAATCAAGACAAGAGTACAAGCTCTTGAGGATGGACAAGCTTTCTCTCACTCATAATGATGGCAAAGCTCTCTTTGCCAAGGATAAGTACAAAGGGAGGAGCAAGAACCAACATCAACAATCCTCAAGAAAGGACAAAGTCAAATCCAAAGACAAAGATAAGGAGGAAGATGATTCCTCTAATGCTTCATCATCCAAGCTCAAGAACAAGAAGATCAAGTGCTTTTATTGTGGCAAGAAAGGTCATTATGCCACCAATTGCTTCAAAAAGAAGAATCAACTCAAGCAAGCCAATATTACCAATGAGAAGGAAGACACTATTGCAAGTGATGGAGAGGGATCTCTTATGGTCTCTAGTTTCTCATCTACTCCTTTCAAGCAAGACGGCCTATGGTATATTGATAGTGGAGCCTCTTCACATATGTGTAGCTCCAAGGACTCTTTCTCTTCTATTGCACCTTATGATGGAGTCAAGAAATCAATATACACTGCAAATCATTTTGAATGTCCTATTGAAGGCACAGGGAACATTCCCTTGAAGCTTGCATCCTCTAAAGTTCTTTCTCTCTCTAGAGTTCTTTATGTACCTAAGCTTACCAAGAATCTTATTAGTGTTGGCCAATTGCTTGATAATGGCCTTGATGTAAAATTCAATGTTGATACTTGCACTATCAAGAAGAATGATGAGATACTTGCATTAGGACTTAGATTTGGTGGCATCTATAAACTATATCCAAATGAGTATGTGAATGCTTGTAATGTTGCTCTTGTGAACAAGCTCTCTATGGAGGAATTATGGCATAGGAGGTTGGGACATCCCAACTACAAATCCATGCTCTCTATGATCAAAGAAGCCAAAGCTATTGGCTTGCCAAAGTCACTCTCCAAGAAGATCAAGCCTTGTGAGGCTTGTGCTATTGCTAAATCTCACAAAAAGCCATTTACAAGATCTTCTATCAAAAGCAAGCATCCTTTGGAGTTAATCCACTCGAATGTGCATTTCTCATCAACTACAAGCAAGGAAGGAGCCACTTGTTTTGTTACTTTCAGTGATGATTACACAAGATTCACTTGGATATATCTTCTTGCTTCTAAATCTATGGTGTTTGATCATTTCCTTATTTTCAAAGCTTATGTAGAGAAGCAATTCTCACTCAAGATTAAAGCTCTTAGAAGTGATGGAGGTGGTGAATATATCTCCAATAAATTTCAAGATTTTTGTGAGCTTGAAGGCATTAAAAGAGAGTTTTCTTGTGCCTACTCTGAATCAACCCAACATCACCAATGAGAAAGAAGACTATATTGCAAGTGATGGAGAAGCCTCTCTTATGGCATCAAGCTTCTCCTCTTCCACCTTCAACAAGGATGACTCATGGTATATTGATAGTGGAGCATCTTCACATATATGTGGCTCCAAACACTCTTTTTTTCTGTCCCAGTTTTTTGAGGATACTTGTCTTTTGGCAGTGCATGGTAAGTGTGTCACCATCATGCCAAAGGATTTCGTCATTCTCAAAAAGCTTCGGGACAGATATTATGGTCTGCATGCAGATAATGTCAGCACCTCTAGAGACCTGACTCTGGATAGAACCGACGTGCCTACTACCTCTAGGAGGAAGAGAAAGTAGGCTGTCTCCAAGAAGGCTGGATCTCGAAGGTCAGCTGCTTCCCTTCTTCCTAGACGTATCCCGGCCAAAAGACCCCGTGTCATTCTGAGCTCTGAGTTAGTTGCTGGAGAATTTGACTCAGATCAAGAATCTTCACCCAATCCTCCTCCTGTTATTCGTCCAGCTCCTCAGCAGGTTTCATCACCAAAATTGTTGATTACCCAAGAGGAGCTAGACAAAATAACAAAGAAATTTGTAAATATTGTTTCCACTTCTCTTTCTGCCCCTCCTGTACATAATCTTTTTGTGAGAATTAGACTCAGCTGCAAATACACATAAAGAATTTGATTCTCTACTTCATGATGTCGTTCGGGAAATACCGACAATGGCAACTTCAATTGGAGATATAACCATCAAATCTCTGAGGGTATATTCAATTTATCTCTGATATGCATTTATTCTTTTTAAATCAAATGTATCGTCATAGCATAAATAAAATTTCTATCATAATATTACTAATTTTCGTTCTCTATATGCAGTGTGTACAACAGAATGACACTTTTAGTTGTGCATGGTTCGTCTTGTACAATACAAAGTTATTTTTTGAATGGTATAATTTAAAAACGGATGTAGATATTAAAAAGGTAATATTCTATTCATTTGTAGTTCATTTCATTTTGATTCATATTTTATTATTATCATTGTTTGTAATTTGCTGATTCTCGTGTTTTGTGATGACAGTTCACTCTTGAGCCGTATACTCCTGATGATGTATCTAGATTTCGGCAAGAGTTGATCAGAACCTTTGTCCAGTACGGTGCATTGCACTTGCAATTGAAGGCCCTCAAAAGGAATCTGCTCCTGCCTTAACAGCCTTTTAGGTTGTTCAGGATGAAGATCTTATTGTATATGATCAAAAAGAAATAAAAGTCCTTCCTAATACAGAGGAAGGCAATTTTGTAGCAGATATTCTTCTTGTCTTAAAAGGCATTAAGGCCCTTCCCGAAACAGAGGAGGGGGAGATTATTATAGGAGTTGTTGCTTTATCAGTTCCTAATACTGATATAGAAAATATAGAAAAATTGATTGAATAGAGATCTATTTGTAAATAGAGAGACATAAAAAAAAAAGATACAATCATTTTACTTGTAAACAACCCGTTTATGGATTTTTTTTATTGATATCACAATAGATTCTTACAATCAGCTTGTGTCCATAGTCTAATGATGGAATGCAATTTTTCTATAATGATAAAAACACATGATGATTGACATGTATTTGCTGATAGTGAATCTCAATGTTCTTCCATAAGTTGGATTGTTTCATCAATATCTCTGCATTTGAGCTCGAGCTCATGTCTTTTACGTACTTGCATAAAACTAATACAAAGTTAGTTAGAATTAGTACAGAAATTGTATTAGAAAGTTTTGATTGAAACTATTCATAAAAGATCAAGTGTTTACAGTTACTTACGAGTTTACCATTCCATTTTGCAGTTAATGAAACGGATATTTAACTCAGAATCTTCTATCATGATAAAAGCTTTTCGGAATTCCGCTAGGAATCCAGCCCAAATCATGGGTTTTGTGGAAAGTTCCCTCCACCATGAAGAGGGCTTGCCTTCTAGAAACAATAGAACCGAGGATATTCGCTTATCCTCTGGGACATTGTGCAAGTTAAAATAGCTTGTCCAACGATTAACCTAGTCCTCAACAACTTCTTATTGCCGGAAAATACCTCCGGTTGGTAGCCCAAGTTAGTTGAGGTGATAGCTTGTAATTGGTAAAAAAGGTTCTACATTTGGCTATCGCGTTGGTTATCTGCATTTGGGTAATAAGCAACGTGATAACCAAATGCAAAACTTTCTTAATCTATTACAAGCTATCACCTTAACTAATTTGAACTACCAACCAGAGGTATTTTTTGACGATAAAAAATTGAAGTGTCCGGAAGTTGTTGAGGACTAGGTTAATCATTGGACAAGCTATTTTAACTTGTACAATGTCCCAGAGGATAAGCGGATATTCTCAGTTCTATTGTTTCTGGAAGGCAAAGCCTCCTCATCTTAAACTCTTTTCCAAGTGCTATTTTGATTTCTTCAACCAATTTGATACAACTTCCACATAGGATAATGTCATCTACATAGATGAGAAGAATTACAATATCACTAGCAACAAACTTTAGATACATGGAAGGATCATAATCACTAAGAGTGAATCCTAGTGAGATAAGAAAAGAATTGAGTCTCTCATACCAAGATCTTGGTGCTTGCTTGAGTCCATAAAGACTTTTGAAAAGCAAGCACACTTTTGATTCATCCTTGACGAATCCTTGAGGTTGTTCCATGTAGATCTCCTCTTCGAGATAACCATTGAGAAATGCATTGGAAACATCTAATTGGAACACCTTCCACTCGAAATAAGTAGCAAGTGGTGCCATGCACAGAGTGCATGTGAATGCCACCTCCCTGGCTACCATAGGAATCATCTCCAATGATAGACCAAAGCCCTCACATCGCCAAGCCCCTGCTTCCATTGCTCCCTTCTTGGAATCATCAATGCCTTGACCTCACACAAATGACAGGTACTTGATTGAAGCCATCACCGGTCCCATTCTCCAAGCCGCCTCCCACCTCCCGAGCAACTTCTTGGCCATTGGAAGTTTGCGAAAGGACCGCATTTCATCCCTCCTTCTGCATCAACTTGTAGAATCCCATAAGGAGTTTCTGACCAACGCAATGTTGCCCTAAGATTGGCATAACTTTGTAATTTTTGAGCTGAAGAGGGCCATCAAGCCCACTAGAAGTTCACTACGAGACCACTTCTATCCACCCTCGCCATTACCCTTTTGGAAAAAAAACAGTTTGTGGATTTGACCACACATCTGGCCTCACCATCCCTATCACATCCACCAGTTGATGACCTCCCGCTCTTCCCACTGAAATGCCCTCCGTCGTGCGGCTATGTTTCTTCCACGACCTCTCCCCCAACCAGTAGCACTTGCCGCCATGCCACCACCACCATTTCCACCTCCATCGCACCAATAGCTCACTCCGCTTCTTCCACGACCCCCATAGCTCCTCCACTTCTTCCACGGCCCCTTCCACTTCAACATTACTCATCTATCCATCCTCCACTGCCATCCTAGCTCACTCCATCCAATCGTAAGACATTGTGTCTACTCACCCCATCTCCATCAATCCACAAGATTTTCAACTTTCCCTAGGCACCCTTGCCCTCATGATCTCATCAACTTCTCCGCACCCAACTCACCAAACATCTTGGACACACCCTTCAGTTTCTCATGCCCAGCTTCTTTTCTTCTTTAGAACAACCCATCTCTCCTCCCATCCACCTTTCAACATCTGTTTCTACTTTCCCTTCTGCTCCTCCCACAAATCTGAATGCCAAGTCTGACAAACCGTTAGACGATGACACATTCAAGAGTTCTATTTTTATTTTCTTTCCTATGTGTGCTAATCCAACCGCACCAGAGGACTTGGCTCTAGAAGAAGTCCTAATCGAGGACAACGACAAAGAAGAAGAAAGGGCTGCACCACAAAACATCCCAGCCAGTACCTTCACACTATTGTGGGTATTTTCTATACACAAATAAATAGGTGGGTCCCACCACTTAAAATAATATTGGCCAAGCCTTACCTAGTGGGCTCCGCCACAGTACACTATATAGCTAGAATAATAAGTGTGAGGGCACTGGCGTCCTGCGTGTGTAAGCCCAACCCAATGAGCACGCAAAATGGCTAGGTAGAACTTGAATAAAAGACTTGTGGCCTAAATAGAATAAAATAATAGAAAAATCCAAAGTCAAGTTACATGGTTCTAAGTTGAGGGAATCTCACATGAATCATGTGAGTTTGATCTTCTTTTATTGAACCATTAGATTGCAATCATTTTAGTTTAAATGGCTAAGATTAGGATTCTAGCCAATTCAAAAGGGCCAATGAGAGCCAAGATGGCCTCCCCCCTCAAATATACTAGGAGGCCATTTTCCATTGTAAAGCATCATCTCTATTCTTAATAAAACTCTAGCTCTTTCTATTTCTATCTCCATCTCTAGCTATCTCTCTCTCTCTCTCTCTCTCTCTCCTTCCTCGGTTGGGACCGAATAGTTTGGGAAAGGTGCTAGGGCCTCCCAAACCTTTCTCAAGGCCTCTCTCTCTCTCTCTCTCTCTCTCTCTCTCTCTCTCTCTCTCTCTCTCTCTCTCTCTCTCTCTCTCTCTCTCTCTCTCTCTCTCTCTCTCTCTCTCTCTCTCTCTCTCTCTCTCTCTCTCTCTTCTCTCTCTCTCTCTCTCTCTCTCTCTCTCTCTCTCTCTCTCTCTCTCTCTCTCTCTCTCTCTCTCTCTGTGTGTGTGTGTGCTATGCAGGTGAAGGTGAGGTTGCCGCTCCCAGCGACGAACCTCTATACTACGAAGACGACACAACAGTGGCGCCATTGCCGGGGAGCGCCACACACTCGTATCACCACATAGCCGTCTTTCTTCTCTTTCCTCTCTTTCCTCTCTTTTTCACCAAAAAAAATCTAGTTTTTAAGTTGTTAAAGTTAGTTTAGTGTTAGATTTGCCATTTTTTTTCGAGATTTTGTCATTTTTTGTGATCTTTTTACTGGTATAAAAGATAAAAATAAAAACTAAAAGTTGGAAAAAACCTAAGCCTCGCTAGTGAGCGACTCTATCTTTCAGATAGCCTCCCACGACTGCGACGGTTCTTATCTTTTAAAAAAATAAAACTAAAAATTGAAAAAGAACCTAAGCCTCGCTGGTGAGCGACTATATCTTTCAAATAGCCTCCTCCCACGACTGCAATGGTTCTATTCACTTTAAAAAAAACTAAAAACTGGAAACGAATCTAAGCCTCGCTAGTGAGCAACTCTATCTTTCAGATAGCCTTCTCCCATGACTGCGACGGTTCTATTCCCTTAAAAAAAAAAACTTAAAAAGAACCTCAGCGTGGTGAGCCTTCTCTATCTCTCAAATAGCGTCCTCCCACGACTTGGAAGAATCTATTCCCCAAAAAATAGAAAAACTACAAATTGGAAAAGAACCTCGGCATGGTGAGCCTTCTCTATCTCTCAAATAGCTTCCTCCCACGACTTGGAAGGGTCTATTCCCCAAAAAATAAAAAAATAAAAAAAATTGGAAAATAACCTAAGCCTCGCTGGTGAGTGACTCTATCTTTCAAATAGCCTCCTCCCATGACAGCGATGGTTCTATTCCAAAAAAAAATGTCAAAAATTATTTTAACCCAAGTCTCTTTGGTGACCTCCATCATTTATAGCATCCATCTCAGTTACCAACCATTCATCACTCTTCTGTTTCATCTCTATTCCATCTTCCATCTTCTCTTGATAGTGTAGCCCTCTGATCTGTTAAATCCATTCTGGTTTTATTTTTCCATCCTTACTGATCTATCTTTCACTTACTCTTTTCTCTTTCTCACCAAAAAAGAAAGAAAGAATCGGGACATCAACATCATTGTGCGGACCTTGAAGCAATCCACCAACCAGCTATTTTGCGACATTCTAGTGTTGAGCTATGGAGGCCACCATTGTAGGATTATCTAAACTAAAGATATTCCCAAAAGAAACCATCTAAGACTGCACCTATCTGATCATCCATCTAGTGAAGGATTGTCCGATTTTTGAACAGATCATCATGGCAAAATACTATTTTGGACTGCCCAAAAAGATCAGATCTGATATGGCAGAATTAGCAACCTATACTGTAAGGATGCTGCCATGCTGAAACTCTCACAAGGAGAATCATCAGATGAAAAATCAGAGGAACAAGAGTCAACAATAGCAAGAATGGAATCCTATGTAAGGCAACTAAGTGCAGCAAAGTCAGGCAAATCGAGTAAAACAAAAGACCAAGATCCAAGGATTCAATGGTGAGAAGCAGAATCAAGCCGACAAGGAGCTCATCCAAAGGATGAATGTCAGATTGATCCATCAACATTACAAGTTTTTTCTACAACTATTGGCAAGGTGGAAGTATTGGTCATATCATCTTAATGTCACTGAACTCAATGGAGGACCATAACAGCCTACCAGTCTACTTTGTGGAAACTCCCAAGGGGCATCTGTTACCGATGTATGCCTATCAATATAGAGGCGATGGCATACTGCACTCAGTTAGGTGCTATAGATGTAGAAGAAAACACCGTCGTGTTGAATGTCCACATCGAGGGGATCCATCAACATTTGATCCCTTGTGTTCGCAACGTAGAGTTAACCATCCATGTCAAGATTGTCCATTGTGCAATCCACAATTAGCAAGGAGGCATTTGGCCTATGTAGACCGACATGCACCTGTGGTGACTCCTCTACCTCTCGAAAGAATGCACTATAAAAGAAAAATCCTAGTGCCACCAGGTTATGAAACGAGTGAGGAAGAAAACAATCTTACAAAAGTCCCAAAGTATGCAAAGATGCCCTCGAAAAAACAAGTAAAACCATCACAAAAGACAGAGATGGTAGAATCCACTGACAGCTGAGGAAGTCAAGAAATTGGCAACCGAGGAAGTCCAGCAGGTTCTATCAGGGTTTTTTTCACAATCAATGCAAAGAATTCTAGTGATAAATTACAAAGGGACAACTTGAAGGCAATTCAGCACAAGGTCCACAGACAAGCGCAATCACACAACCTTCAATTGGGAAGTACAATGACAAAGAAAAGACTAAGGTTGACATCTGTCCTTCAACGAGCAAGATTCAGCCAAGGTCTAATTGTTCCATGACTCAACAGACCCACAAACCAATGCCAAACATTCTTCAAAGGCCAAATCTAGAGAATCCAAGCCCAAATAGGCCTCCAGCCCAGCAAGCACTATCGCTTTTACAACGACAATACCTTGTCCTCAATTTGTAAGATTGATTGCTGAGGAAAGTCTTCAAGTTCCAACATACCATGAATACCTGGATAGACAAGAAAGTCAAGCTAGCACGCCATTTATACCAATGTATTCTATTCTAACAAGGGAGAGTGGCAAGCCACATGGCCTTGCCTTAAATTGTCATTTTAATTTTTTATATTTGTTACAAGTCAAACCTAGTCAATATATTCAAATCTGTTACAAAAACAAACTGTCTATTTTTGTTAACAAAAAATGAGATAACCCATTTGGAGTACAAAGGAGTGTTTGTACAACAAACTTAGGTAGTCTACCGATTTCTGAAATAAGAAATGGGTAAATTTTGTAATGGATCCGGGTTTTTTTTAAGTTGTCGCATTGTAACATCCTCTAAAAGAAAATTCATAGCATTATTCATACATGCATACATTTAATAATAACCATCATTTATTAGGTACGGAACAAAAATAAATACCTAAATACATGAATCTTGAGCTTCCTATGTATTCGCATTTCCTATTTGTATGTTGTGGCATAGTAACATCTTTTCAAAATAGTTGCCATTGTGAAAAGTACAGTACTGGTATCTTTCCGATATCATACTCTTCAGTTTTTTTCAACCTATTGTTGACATTACTGCATTTTAGTGTCATCGATACAATGGATTCTCAAAGTAAATCAAGATGGATTCTCAAAGTAAATCAAGTCTTATCACAGACAACCTGAATGGATCCAACTATCATTTGTGAAAATTTAAGATGAAGACCTTGCTAATTGCCACCGAATTATGGGATGTTGTTACAGGTACAGAAGTAAAACCTGAAGACGACGACTCAAAGTGGAAATCAAAGGACGATAAACCTTTCGTGCTTATTATCCTCGATATATCATATACACAGATTGGACACATTGTTCTACAACATGTTAGTCAGATATAATTTGATGAATTGCAAGTTAGCTCTCTCACCAACGGATTCAGGTCTTAGATTGTCAAAGGACCAGTGTCCTCAAAATTTTCATGAGAAGCAGCAGATGTGTGAGTATCCTTACCATTCTATTATAGGATCTCTTATGTACGCCATGATCTCATTTTATGCTTATGTATAGTTTTCAACCTAGATATCATGTTAATGTGGAGATGAAATCTATTAAGACCCAGAAGGTTGATGGTTTTTTGCATGCAATGCAGAAAATGTTGCAAGTGGCTAAGGATAGTATCCGAAGTGCTCACCAAGAACTATGCCGATCTTAAGAGATCTCCCAAAGATTTTTAAGTTGATGATGGGGTATATCTTAGAATACCAAAAGATTCTAAGACATTACGTACCAAAAAGCATTATAAGTTGTCTACCCAATATTGTAAACCATTCAGGATAGTACAAAAAATTGGTTCTTTAGCTTATGAACTAGATCTTCAAGGCAGATCTATTGCACACCCACTTTTTATGTGAACCTATTAAAATTAAGTTTACATGAAGGTGATACTATTGGATCTGATGAAAATCTATCCCACTTGAAAGATTTATCACTTAATGTACATTTGGAACCTGAGAAAGTGCTCAAAACCATAGATAAACAATTGAAAAATAGTTCTATCTCAGAGTACTTAATTTAATGGAAATATCGAATTGAGGATCATGATTATTGGGAGAGAGTTGATAGCATAAAAAAGAATTTACCTAAGTTTTGCTTCTAAGGACAAGAGTAGTTCAAGGGGGCAAGAATGTTAGATCCGCATCCTGAATATAAAATTTAGTATGATCCTATAAGACTTGAATACACGGTACTCCAGTGCTCGAGATTCTTGGTTACGCCACGTCATACTAGACGAAACCCGTAAAGTAACTAATAACCTTGTGAGGCCCAGACACACTATTTGGAGTTAGTACATGGTTTAGGACAGTTGATGCATGTGTAGAGTATCAATAGCAATTAAATTTCTTAATTGAAGAGTTTAGGCCTGGCATGACTGCATGCATAGGGTGGTCTTGGTTCAATATATCCTTTGGAAACTATATAGAGTTACTTTATTGAAAGAAAGATGGGAAAATCCCATCAAGAAATACATGATTAAAGTTAGAAAAATTGAACGCCCAAAGCCAAACTTAAATATGTATTTGATCTAGATCTGCTTGAGAACTTAGAGAATACTTTTTTAAACGACACCAACAACATGGAAAACATCACTTTGTAATGTTGAATACACAGGAAGTTGAGTAGGATTCCATGAAGCAACTGCACCAGCTACATTACCATGACAAATTAACATTTGAGCTTTAGCACGTTGTAAGGCAATAGATACACGTTGTCAAAAATAGGACACCATGATGGACAAATGAAGTGCAAAATGTCTTTTGACATCATTCATTTAGTGATTCATTGCCAGGTTCTCTCACTCTACTCTTGCTTCCTAATCCGTGGCTTGGGGGTAAAATTTCTGGTTTGTTGCTAGAGCGCCCTCCCCTAAGATGAGAATTCGTCGTTATTAGTCTATACTGCATCTCTGGACTTGATTGAAGGCTTCAAAAACTTCTAATGGACTGTTTTGCTGAAATCCAATTTTGAGGGATTGTCGTTTATCTAAGTTTAAAGTTGAAAAATAGAATTTGTTTCATGTTTTAATCCTATGGCTGAATGTATGCAAAAGATCAGACCAGTGCTGTGCATCTATGATTCAATCTAGTATAGGGCAACTTGTTCATGAAAATGAATTTTTTCAAAAAATTTCCTACAATAATTCACTTTACATTCTACTATATGTCTTAGAACCTTACTTGTGTCTTAGAAAAATGGGATTTTCAAGGGACTGAAAATCCTAAGGGGGGAGGTACAGTAGACATTAGGAGTAGTAAGTGTGCTCTGGAAATGTATTTAGCTAGGGTTTTTGGAAATCCTTGGATACAATTGCTTAATATTGGATATTAATTTTTTGGATATAATTCATTTGGTTGAATTCATAATAGATTTTATGGCAACCATGAGATTATCCACGGATTTTGGATTTAATTTGTGATGTTAGAAGTAGAATTTTAATACATGGATCACATTGGATCTGTTATTTGACAGAAGCTTATCCCTAGAGTGAACGCTCTCGGATTTGTAGGGATTCGAAGCTTATTACTAACTTAGAAGGGTTGTTCATGTCATGTTGGACCATGTTGATTCTTCTACTTAGATCACAAGGTCATGTGTGAATCAGATATATCCATCAGAAAAACATGCCGATCATCCAAACAAATAGATTCTCCAATTTTTGGTAGCGAAGGATAATCTCCTTTTTGGATTATAGGACAGCTAGATGGATCAGTGGATCTTGAGAAAACTTAGATTAAGGAGTTAAGAACCTTTTGGAGGGAAAGTTGGTGGTATGAGACATCAATAATTCCAATGGGGAGGTACTAGGACCATAAGGATCTGATTATGTCAGATTTTATGTGGGGTATTTTACTAAGGTTTAATCCGGAACCTTGATGTGTATCTCACCATTTACAAAATAAAAAACCCTTAAACCTATGTCTCGCTTTCTTAAACTCTTACTTCTTAATAATTTCTCAAATACTAGATATCAGACTAATTTATATGATTCTTTCTAGTATGGAAATATTTTTCTAAAAGAGTGTTATCATGGTATGAATTATTACTTGTATGTATAGACTTGGAATTCAGGTAAATTCCAGGGGGATTGAGTTTCAATTTCTTAAACCCAGGTTATCTTTTATGCATAGACGGATTTCAGATTACAAGCTTTCAGAAAGTGTTGATTACTATGTGGAGCAGGTCGCAGTTTGCTTAAATATATACAAAACCTACTGTAAAAGGTCACAGACAGTATGGTAGCTGCAAAACCACGGGTTGAAGATGCTATTTACAATCCGTTATCAATGCCCAAGCTGCTTTAGCATACCATTGATGGTAGCAGATCGTTTTTCAGCTGTCAATGGCAGCCTTGTTCTGGGAAAAATGCGTTCATGTATAAAAATGCTTTCAGAAAAAGCATAGCAAGTGAAGTAGGCCACAGGTTGACAAAGTATGTCAAAAACACTGTAGAAACTCGTAGCACTTCATGAGGATGAAGAAATGTGGGCTCCGGTGCGACTCACCTTGCTTTCCGTCCATCACCAGTATACAGGGTGGGCGCATGCATTCACAAAGAGCCCTGGATCGCGTCCAACAGAGTGAAAAGTCCTTGTTTGTAGCAAAAGCATTCAACAAATAGCAGTATGTAAGGGCAAGGACAGCGCTCTTCTAGTGAGAAGTAGCCAACATCAGTAGTTTTCAAGAGGTGCTCCTATTCTCATGTGGCAGTTCAAAAACCACACACATGAGATATGTGTTTAGCTGTGGGCCCCGACGGGCAAAGACCTCCGTCAATTTCCCATAATGTTCAGTGAATTTCCATCGATGCGGTTGTTATCGTGTTCGATTGGTCAATAACTGTTGTTTCGATTCTATTAAGACATTGTTCAACTAGACGAAGCTCTATCCTTACCAGTTCAGCGAATTGTTTTGATACTACAGTTTGTCAGTGTTAAATACGTCTTTGGTGAAATATAGTTTCGAGAGTAGTAAAATATCGTTGCCTCACACTAGTTTTAGTTTGTGAGGCAAGCACTTGTGTAATCCACGCGAAAGCCGAGCCTTTTTTATTTCATTTTTATTATGGCGTGGATAATTCACACGTGGATTATCCACGCGAAATTAGAATTCCTATTTTCGGTTCCGGGTGTCGGAGGTTTGCCCGGCTGTCAGTAGTCGGACTTGGCGTGGATAATCCACGCGTGGATGATCCACGCATTTTGAATTTCACGACATCCGGCCGATCTGCTGCCGGAAATGACATTTGTGTGGAACATCCACGCGTGGATAATCCACACGCTTGTATCCACGCCAATCCACGGCTATATCCATGCAAATTATAATCTTTATCAATTGTCAAACTCCGCAAAATTTGCAATTGTTTATGAAATTTTTGTCTATATGTTGAGTAGCTGCAGATTGGACCAACCTTTTGTCATCATGTCAATTATCCATTGTCAACTTCCCTAAATGCCAATTTATAAAAACTCCTTCCCCATTATGTATAGTGTGCTAATAATCTCATATATCTGTAAAGGCTTAGGCTTTGTTTATGGTTATCCATTTGGAATCAGTGTGCAGGAGGTGTAATTGCATGCTTCTCTATGGTTCTAGCCTCTGCGTCTGCTATTTCACATCTTGATCTATAGGTTCATCGTTCGAGGTAACAGTAGTAAACTACAAGCTGCATATAACTTCTTTCGGATGTCGCCCAGAAATAAAAGATTGGTTCAATCCAAATATACCCTTACAAGAAAACATTGATGTGCTACTTTACATCAAGGTTTGTGATTCATGCATTAGAGACTATTTTTATGGAAATGGTAATATACATGCATGTTTTATTGATGTTGATGGCTGTGAAAAATTGCCTACATTGGCAAATCTAGCCATGTAGAATATTGTACATTTTGTCAATATTGTTTGTTGGTTACTTCAATGGCCAAAGTGCCACTTGTACATACACACCTAAAGTAGGTTACCACGAGTCAAGAGGAGTGGTTGTGTCTATTTGGTAGTGATTCCTACTTTGTAGGATCTAGACCATGATTTATGATGAGATTTGTACCTACCATGCACCTACCAAGCATGACTCTTGGATCTAGGCTAGGGTTTTCACATTAGGGCAAGAAAGTGGAGTCTACTTCCTTATTACATGCTGGATTTTCACCTAACTTTGAAAAGGAAGTGTGTTTTACTATGTATTCCCATTCTCCATAGTGAGAAGATAGAAACTTTTTGGAGCCTCAAGGAGAAACTCGAGTTTCCTCTCATTGTATGGTGATTACTCTATTTTTCCAATGAAATCCAGCTTTGGCACTTTGTAAACACTATCTACAGGCCGTACTACAGCCTTATTTCCACACGTGTGGAGTTGGATTATACTAATTGATCAATGCTTTGATTGTCTCTACTTGTTTCCTATCAAGCTGCTAAACTAGATCTTGTTTTCTGATGACTAGTTTCTGATAGAGTGTTTAACAAGCATACAATCACCTTGTGGATCATTCAAAGATCCATTTATGGTCCTTAGTACTGTACTTTTCACATGGTATCAGAGCCAAGTACAAGGCCATTGATATGTGTTTGAATCTAATCCAGTTTTAGCAGGTTTTGGTGCAAAAAGCTAGTATTGGAAGGGCGAGCTGGTATCCAGGTTTTGGTGAGGGGATTTGATACCAAACTTTTTCAAGATCAAAATCTGTACTGTTCACACGTGTGGGCATCTCTGAACCAACATTTAATAATCCATATTCATTGGATCATAGAAAATTCATCTGGTGTCAGTTTGATGTAATTTTTGGCGCAAATTCTAGAATAAGCTACCAAGATCACTTGCCATTGATTAGTTTTGAATTTGTTTCATGAAAACTAATTAATCTAGGCTGATTTCAGACCTTCTTAAAGTGGAAACTAGGTCTTGAAAGTACATCAAAGTGAATGAGAGAGAGAGTGTCAGTTTTTGTCCAAGAATAGCCAAGATTAGCAAGATTTGCTTGAGTGTAGTTTTCATCTCATCTTATCTTCATTCCAGCTTGTGAGGGAGTGATAGAACTGTGATTACAAATCCATTTGTTGGATTAGAAGTCAACATTTGAGTGAAACACTGCAAGTTAGAAACCTTTGTGAGTTTCAGGTACAAACAAATCTATATCTTGTGTGTAGAATCTTGCTAGTAAGATGAGATCAATGGGAGCCTACCTTCTAGAAGCTAGTGAGAGGTTAAATTCTACCAATTATGCTATTTGGAAAGTGAGGATGGAGTCACTAATGGTGCTCCAGGATCTTTATGAGTTTCTAATAGATGATGAAGATGAACCTCTAGGTGCACAGGAATTAGTGAGATTTTGCCAAAAACCCGACAGTGCCTTAAAATCTCATTTAGAGTTGCCCCACACTTTGCCAGAGTCATTTCCTTAACATTTGAGGCTCTTTGAAAAAATCAAAAAATGCGACACCGTGATTTTACATGAGATTCTTGACAGGCAAAAAATACAAAAAAGGTGACACTGCATTTTTCCACGAGATTCCTGAAAGGCGAAAAATGCGACACTGTTTTCAAACTCCGTGTATTTTTATAGACTGTGTAAAACACTTGTAATTCTGCAGACTGTATAAAAACATGGAAAAATCCGCAGAACTGGATAAACAATGGTTGAAGATTAAAATTGATTAGTCGATTACTAAGAAGGAGACTAATCCAACAAATCACTCTTCTTGCCCTAAAATGAAACCCTAGCATAGATCCTAGAGTTATGCTTGGTAGGTAGCTAGCTGGTCAAATTTTCACCTTAAACCTAGGTGTAGGTCCTATAAGATAGGGATGACCACCAAATAGACATGACCAACTCTCTTGACTTGACCTAACTTACATTAGAAGTGGGCTGCCATGTGCCATTTTGGCCTTACATGTGTGGAACCCAATTATACACAATATTTACAATGTTCTACATGGCTAGATTTGCCAAATTAGGCTATTCTTCACAGAGACGAAGGGGTTGAGAAGGATGAGTAGGAGTAAGATTAAACTCCAACACTTGATTCGAGTTGTCTCTAATATAACGAATTTCATGATCAAAATCTTGCATCAATTTGGCCCATTGGGCTTTCCTCTCTCAAAGATCATGTTGATTGCAAAAATACTTAAGAGGTTGGTGATCCATGAATACTATAAACTTACTACCATACAAGCAGTGTCTCTAGGTCTTAAGTGCATGGATAACTACAAATAATTCATTTTTCTGAATAGTATAACACAACTGCGGATTGAATTTTTTGCTTTCAAACATTAGCAATCTGTAATAGAACCGCTCCAATTACAGTATCACGTGTTAGTTCTCACAATGTGAGATAAATATGGATCTACGATCTGTAACATGGGACTTGAAACAACCAAAGTTTTAAGTTTCTCAAAACATTGATTCAATTCCGTTCCAAACAATAGGTAGACTAGATTGATTTCTCTTTTCTTTTTATTAACGATCCCTTTTGTCAGATTATTGAGCTGAGCTGTTATCTTAGCATAATCCTCAATAAATCTCCAAAAGCAAATCGCAAATTCCAAAAGCGATTTAACTTGTCCCATAGTTTGTAGAATCGGCCAATCAACCACTATCTTGATTTCATCCTCGTCAATCTTGGTCATCCCATAAGCAGTGATCTTATGACTAAAATAAACCAACTCATGCTTAAAGAATTCACACTTGGATTCCTTAGCGTAGAGTAACTCCTGTCGAAGTTTCATCAAGACAATTCTCAAGTGTTCTATGTGTTTCGCAATGGTCTTATTGTAGACAAGAATATCATCTAGGAACACTACCACAAACTTCTCCAAATATGGATGAAATAAATTGTTCATTATTTGCTGGAATGGCTGGAGCATATGGCAACACTAAGAACTCATAATGGCCAAACCTAGTACAAAATCCAGTCTTTTGGACATCTTCTAATTTAATTCTTATCTAATGGTACCTTGTCCTGAGATCTATCTTAGTAAAATATTTTGCTCCACCCAAGTGATCTACAAGGTCATCCATCCTAGGTAACAGATATTTATTCTTAATAGTCACCTTATTCAATTCCTTGTAATCCACGCACATCCAGAAACCTCCATCTTTCTTCGTCTTCAAAAGAACAAGAGCGCCCCATAGTAATTTACTGTGTTGGATACGTCCCATTCTCAAATAATTTTCTATTTGTTTTCAAATCTCTATCTCTTCTTTCTTAGAGAACCTATAAGATTGTCTAGAGATAGGTTGACTTTCTGGAATTAACTCTTATCTTGTGGTCTACTGACCTAGATGGTGATAAACCATGAGATAATTCGGATGGAAAAACATCTTTGAATTCGCTTATGATCTGATTCATTGCTTGTTCATGATCTAAATTTACTAAGTTAAGAATCATAGAGACTTCACAACTATATAGATGCACATCGAAAACATCCATAATTGGAATAACAAATACTGAAAAAACTTCATATAGTGAATAATAAAATGCTTCCATTATATTAATTGTAGAAATCTCATTCGATGGATGTACAAAGTTGTTGTCAAATAAGGTAACTACCTTATCACCCTCCTTGAAAGTGAGAACAATGTTTCTCAGAATCAATAGCCAGAGAAGGTAATTTGCTAAATAACCATTCATATCCAAAAATTAAATCAGTGCGGGCTAGGTCTAAACTATGAAAACTAACTAATTCTCTATGTCCTTGTATCAAAACTAGGAGTTTCGGCACTTTCATGTTTTAAGTCTCCAACTCTGCTCCTAAAGCTAGATAAACACTGTATCTATGAACACTGGCTTCAGTTTCCAAGCTGATTTTCTACATAAGATGAGAATTAATGAAGTTATGAGTAGAATCATTGTCTAGTACAATACTTACTTCTTGTTCTTTAACTGTGTTTGTTAAATGAAACAGTTCATTAGGCAAGAAAGAAACAATACTAAAAGAACATTCACACTCACAATCAGACAGATTAATTTCCAAAGTTTTACTTTTATCCTCCAGGATTTCAATCATCAGTGCTGCGAGCTTCTTTCTTTTCGGACAAAACTTCATCATATGTCTAGGCTTATTACAAATGAAAACAAAGATTTTCTTTCTTAGCCTTCATCCGGAGCATATATTTCTTCAACGTTTCCTTCTTTGATTTTTGGGCCTCTGACGCCATTTGATCCAACTCGTCAAAATGTTTAGCTTTCGATTTGGACCGCGCTTCTTTCTCTTCTTGGATTTCAAAGTGGATGGAATCAGTTGAAGTTGCTTTCTGGATGCCAACAACATGGAGTCATATACTTTTGTTATTCAAAAAGATCCCCGAGGCTTTGAAGCACATTCCTCCTATATTTGTTTTGATAGTCGACAAGCAAACCTAGGAAAAACTACCATAAAGCCAACTTAGGATCGATGGAACTCTATTCCAGAAGTCCATAAATTCCTAGATATAAGAGTCCAAGTTCTGCAATTCACAAATTTATGGTAGTAATCGACGTCATTAGCTATTACAAAAGCTATTTTAAAGGCTTCCACAAAAGCATCTCAGGTCGTGGGTTTCACCAACAAATCTTGCCACCACGATGATGCCTTGCCGCGTAAGAATAGCACAACACTTTCAATCTTCTTCTCATCAAAAATTAGATGCAAAAAAAAGTAATTGCTCCACTTAACGAGCTAGGCCTCCACAACTTCCGGTTTCTTTTCCTTCTTCTTTCCCAAAGAAGTTTTAGGCTGAAACCTGAGGTTCGGAGAAGACAACAATTTAATCTAGTTCAAAGAACTTCCATCTGTTGGTCTCTCATATTATTGATAGTTCATGTCATTGAGTGCCATACTCAATTGTTGGCAAATCTGCATGTGTGATGATACAGCCAGATTTGGCATAACCTGATTTGTAGCTTCTTCGACCATCTTCATTTATCAATTTCAGAAAATAACTAACTTTAGTTAATGAACATGTCTATTCTTAAATATAAATGAAGTAGAGTTGACCAATTCTGACTAAAATTGACTCTAGTATGGTCAATTTACTAAGTTTAGTTCTCTTCATAGACAATTCAAAAAATTGGAATTTTTTTTGAATTTTTGAAATTTATTTTTTTCTTTAATTTTACATAATTTGAAATTCATCAAAAAACACTGTCAATATATAGGCAATCGAAATTGAAAAATTGACATATTGTTTGATTCCTAATCTTACCAACATAATGTTAACCCGGAATGCAAAGCATGCAACATTAACTGCTTTTTTGACATTACGAAGAGCACACTATAAATTGACTACCATATAGATGGTATCTCCATGTCTTCAACGCATGCACCACCGCAAAAAGTTCTTTTTTCTGAGAAGTATAGCTAGTCTGAACATTACACAGTTTCTTACTCTCAAAAGTAACTGGCCTTCCCTCTTGATGTAGAACTGCACCAACCACATAATCTATTGGAGTTTAATCTTACTCCTACTCATCATAACCGCCTTCCTTTTCTTCTATGTAAATCACTCTCTCAAAGAAGTCTTCATTCTTGAAGTGTTTGTCGCAACAGTTTGTATTTTTACTTGCAAATTTCAACAGGCAAAAAATGTAAAAAAAACTCGACAAAGTCTTCTACTTTACTTTCGAGCCATTCTGAGTACAACGGATTTTTGCAAAAAATCCGACATAGTATTTACTTGAGATTTCGAGCCATTTTGGGCACTTAAAGAAATGTGACATTTTTCCAAAAAATGCAAAAAATACGACACTACAAATTTACATAAGATTTCACGTACAAACTGTCTACATCTTCATGCTCCAATAATAACTGACCTAATTGATTAGTTAAAAAACAACTGCTAACAATCTTGTAATTGTAAACTTAGAATAACACAAGATCGTCCAACAACTATATATATGTAAATGAGCGATTGGAAAAGATATATGTAGTTGTTGATACTTGAGATTGATACTATGTCTGCACGATAGAGGTCAAACGACACAGTATCTGACTCCTTAGATCTAGAGAATATATATATATATATATATATATATATATATATATATATATATATATATATATATAGAGAGAGAGAGAGAGAGAGAATATTTAGAACTATAGCAATTGATTTATTTCTATAAGTAGGATCACGCGCTTAACAACACAATTGTCTTGTGATCTGATAATTGTTATTACAAAATTGAATATAGAGATTCGCTATGGTTCTATCTCATTGCATTCTTGTTGAATGTTAATTAACTCTCACTTTTCTTCTGCAAGTGTCATAAATGAAAAAATGTATGGCTGTCTTTGATGCCTAATTATTTCACATTTCTTTATATCTGAATATCAATATCAGAGAATTGCATGGCTGTCTCAGACGCCTAATGTTCAGGATCGAATTCAACCTCTTCATCGTTCCAACCATTGAAGAAACTATTCTGTAGATACTTTAAGAGGACTGGCCATGAAATCAAGGAGTACTGAACTTTGGAATACAACAATGAAAAGAAGAAGCAATTTCAGCAACAAGCACACAATGCAACAACCAGTCACTCAATCTAGCCACAACATGAAAATGAAGCAGCGTTCATGACCAAAATTGGAACAGGATATCAATTCCTGGTATCTAGATTCCGAAGATACTCAACACATAACTCACCATCGCGACTGATTTAAAGGCTATAAGTCATTCACCTACTCTCGAGTTGTGCAACTTGGAGACAACTATTCACATTCAATGAAAGGTGAAGGAACAGTGAAAGTTGAATTCCAGAGAGGTGAAGTCAAGTTGCTGTCCAACGTTCTCCATGTTCCAAATTTGACCAGAATCTGCTCTCAGTTAGCAGAATCACCGATTCAGGTCGGAGGGTTGAATTCGATACAAAATGTTGCACAATTCTTGACAAATCCCGAAAGGTTCTAGCCTTGGAAGAAGAAGCACTTATCTTTACAAACTCAGCCATTGCTACTCTTCTAACAGTCAAGCTCTTCACACAGCCACTTCTGAATCAACTGATATGTTGTGGCATTTCAGACTTGGCCACCTGAATTTAAATAGTATTCAGCAAATGTCTGCTCAGATTCTAGTACAATATCTACCTTCTGTCAACAAGCCAACTTCTCCATGCGAAAGCTGTATTATCAGCTAGCATGCTAGAAGCCCTTTTATTTCAGACTCAATTCATACTTCCAAGGGCTTGCTAGACCTTGTACATAGTGACTTTTGTGGCCCGATGCAGACTGCTTCGACAGGGGAAGCTCTCTATTTCCTAACCTTCATCAATGACTTCTCACAAAGGACTGCCACTTACTTTCTAAAGAATAAATCCAAAGCATTCAATTCAAGCAGTTCAAGGCATCTGCTAAAAATCAGACCTAGAGGAAGATCAAAGCTCTAAACATAGTATCAATTCATTTTGGACTTTTTCAAAACAATTGGACGTTTTTTTTTGGATTTACCCCCCCCCCCCCCCCCCCCCCCCCCCCCCCCCCCCGCTCTCTCTCTCTCTCTCTCTCTCTCTCTCTCTCTCTCTCTCTCTCTCTCTCTCTCTCTCTCTCTCTCTCTCTCTCTCTATAGTTCACATGGGATAGACATGGAAATGAATTTTGATTTCACAACCACATAATATTTAAATGCACTCATTTTAATATTTCAATTCTAATTTTAAATTCCTCTATATAAATTTATTGTATTGCTTATGAAACTTACATTCACTACTTACAATGACATCTCAAGAGACATATAACATTGGGATCTTCAAATTTAGTTGCATAGACAAAGGTTCATGAAATGAGAGAAAGAAACTAATTTAAGTTAACAATCAATATGTTGCAATGATCTCATCCAAATTCTCATAGCATCCAAATTCGGCTAGTCTATGCACTACCATAAGATACACCATTTCGTAAGAGCATCATGATCATTTTAAATTTGCATAGTTTGAAAACACAAAAAAACACAAGACTGCAATTATGACACATGGATTTATTAACCCAAATTGCAAAATGTTTCTTTATTAAAAAGACCCAATTTGCAAAATGTTTTTTTATTAAAAAGTATGTGCACATGTACATGGGTGAGGATTGCCTTCTAATTGTTGAATGACTATTACAAAATGTGCACCTCTTTGGTGCAATTGTAGAGCTTGAACCAAAATGTACGATCATATTGCACATTGTGAATTTTCCAAGAACAAAGAGTAGAATATGCACAAGTTTAACCTTTTTAGACTAAATTATTCTATTCTAAAAGTTGCAAATTAGCAACTATTTCGATCCTTTAGAATCTCTAAAAGTCGTTAAATTTTCCGCATTACAATTTCCTCATGGTCTTACAATACACATGCCATGGAATAGAACTAACTTGGGGTGACATGCCCACACCCTAGCATACAAAAAATTGGCTTTTTACAAAATTGCCAAGCTAGAACTGCAACCAAAAATTTTACAACTTAAACCTAGTACTCATCAAATCAACTACACATGCATCAACCAATTTGTACAAATACTCCTTGATATGTGCTCGAGAGATTTTTAGAATAGATATTGATCTTTCAACATCATATCCATGTTTCTTTACCATCCTTTTTGCCTTGGTTTTCCATGCATAAATCACAGCATCGACATCTACATCTTCTACACCATCATCGTTTGGAACCCAATGTTTTGAGAGACAGTCTATGTATAATTCTTTGTTGTTGATTGGATTGTTTCCACATCTCCGAGTGGATTTAGGTTTGTACCATAATTCTTTGAGTGAAGTGACCATACCATCAATGATCGGTCTTTACTCTAACGACCTTTGCCATCCATTCCGATAACGGTGCATCTCCTTTCCGTCCTCAATAAGGACAAGGTAAGAGTTCTATTATATCCATTTCGACTTTAGTGTTCACATTAGAGGGCATGCATCCTGAAGGTTGAAAAGCAGTCGTAAAAGAATGTGGCCAAAAGGCTATTTGGTTGTACGTTGATAGTGGCAAATTCTTTTGTTTTGTAAGGTAATCAAGAAGATTTATGGTTCCATCCACAGATGAGTAATTTTGATCTTTGTATTCTGGATACTTCTCGCACATATATTGTCCATATTTACAAAAGGACATCAATCCTTTCATCTCATCATTGTCTCCTTCATTTTTGGGTGCCAAAAAGATCGCTTCCTCTTTTGAAGGCAAAGAGTGCAATAATCCGAAAGGTTCATTCCATGTATCGCCTCCATCAATGCAATAATATTTCCACTGCATGGTTGGTTCACCATTCAACATTTAAAACGAAAGTAGTGAGGGCTGATGTGTCCTTCTAGACCATCATCTCCACGAACAATCTCTATGAATCTTTTCCAATCCACCATTCATTTTAACAACTCAACTTTAAAATACAAACACCACCTATATTTTGGCCAATTCGTCTTAGCATACCAAGCATGGTAAGAATGGATTTACATTTCAATGCCCTAGAGATTACACTAAAAACTTGATTGATGTCTTCATGCGTGTGTCTGACCATCAAAAACCCCATTTCAACAGTCTGAAATATGTTATGTGCCACCAACATAGAACAAAGGCCAAAGATGAATCTATTTTCATTTTTCCTCCAACAGTTCAGCCTGAATACATAAGATGGGAGGGAGATTGTCGCATGCGAGTTGAACCTTTCGTATTGCTTGCATAATGGATGTGGCAACCTGGTTGCTGTCATGCAAATGCAAGGTGTCTATCCACACATCGTAGAGCAATTTAAATCCGTGAACTAGCACTCCACAAACATGTGTTTTCACAAAACGGTTAACATCCAATCTTGGAGGAGTCTTGTTGAAATGGGGCAATGTTGTTGTATTTTGATCCATGCCATCAATAATAAGACACAATGATTGCTCGGGATGTGATCTTGATTCTTCTTTCCAATATGTGTATAGCTTTCTCGAGTCAAAAACATGAAACAAGTGGCAATTTCTCATTGCAATATCGCGATCTCGCACCTTAATATCAGTAGAACTTTCGATTGCAATTTTTAGCTCATCACAAATCTTGCATTTGGACATTCTTTGTTTTGTTGGAGTCTTGACATGTCGAAACTTGTGTCTCCACAACTGATACAATGTATTTCTGGAGACGATGTTCACAATGAACTACTCCATCTTTTGATTTATGTTGCAGATGCGGTTGGGGCAGAGCATGCTTTTCCAAAATCCCATGCATAATAGCAAGTCCCCATCTTGAAAATGTGCACTGTTTTAATATACATGTGTTTCCATGAAATTTATAGACAATATTGTTGCGTGCCTCTAAGATTGTTTGCCAAAACATTCCATGGGATACTCCCAATAGATCTTGAAATGCTTTCAAACATGTGGTTTTACCTGAAACAATGAGTTTAAGTCTTAAATTGGGTTCTTCCCACATATTGCACGCAAGGTTCAAATTATCTTGTGCCTTCAAAAAGCACTTGAACATCTGTAAAAGGTATCTCGACTGAGCATCCAAAGCGCACAATGATATGTTCGTATAAAAACTTGGCAATATTTCTGACATCATCCACTCTTATTGCCTTGGCTTCTACTCATTTGGTTAGATAATCAATAACCACAATGATATATCGGGCTTGAGAGCTTCTTGATGTTGGGTGGATAGGGTCGATATAGTCCAATCCTCACTTCTCGAATGGTGCCTGAGCCATGACTGGATGTAGCAAATCATAATTAATCCTATTAGGTCTCTTGGCTCGTTGGAATACATAACATTTTCTTAAGTATACTTCTGTATCCTTGTGAATCGTCGACCACTAGCATCTTGACCAGCATTTTGTGGACAGTAATATCTGATGCAAAATGACCACCACCCATGCCTTCATGTGACAATGATATAATCTGGGTGGTTTCATGTGGAAGAACACACCTCCTGAGGATGTCATTGGGTTCTACCTTAGGTAAGTTCTTGTCTAGTTAGCCCCATAATAAATATTCAACTATATTTGTGGCCCAATCTCATATTGTGTCAACATAGAATAAGGCAACATCTGCTAGCTCATCTTCAGGTTGGATTGCAGTCCCATTTCCTTTGATCTGCGACACATGATCTTCCATATAGTGTTGTTTTCCCTTGCGTATCACGAGCCTGAATTGAATTCTAACAACAAGGGTAGCCATCGGGTGATCTGTCCACCAGTGTTGCAGGTCACTAGGTATAACAAGGGTTGATGGTCCATATAAAATGCAAAGTGGGTGGCCATCAAATAATGTCAAAAAAAAATTGACCGCAAAAATCATTACCAATGCTTCTCGCTCTGTGGTTGAATAGTTCACTTTTGTTTCACTGAGCTGTCGTCTAGCAAAACGAATTGGAAAATCTTTTTTGCAATCTCCTGGTTGGGTCAAGATAGATCCAACAACATAGTTCGATGCATCTGTATGCACATGAAACTCGCCATCCAATTGGTCATAAAACTGGTGCTAAGACTAATGCATTCTTAAGCTTTTGGAAAGTCTGTAAAGCTTCCTCCATCCAATGTGGTTCTGTGGTAAGTCTGTAAATTCGCCTGACTAACTGTGCAAAATCTAAGATAAAGATTAGATAATAGTTAGTGTGGCTTATAAAGAAGTAGACTTCACAAATTGTGCATGGTGGTGGCAGATCAACAATGACCCTTATCTTGGAGAGATCAGTGGCGATTCCGTGTCTAGATACGATATGGCCTAAGATGAGGCCATGTGTCACCCAAAACTGACACTTTTATGGGCTCAAGGATATCTGGTACTTGCAGCATTGAATCAATACTTTCTCCAAATGAGATAAGTGCCTAGTATTAGGCCCATGCACACGCAAATCGTCCAAGAAGCTCTCTAGAAACATTTGTAAGTACTCGGGACATTACAAAGTCCGAATGACATCACCTTATAGGCATAGGTTCTCCATTCTATGGCAAATGTTGTCTTGTATTGGTCATTAGGCGTAAACTTTACTTGATTGTAGTTGTTGAAACCATCCAAGAAACTATAGGCTTCTACTCCTGATACTCGATCTATGACACTTTTTGTAAAGGGTAGAGAAAAGTGATCATTTCTTGTAATCGCATTTCGTGCCTTCAAATTTACACAGATTTGCATGGGTACTATAACTGTCAGTGATACCCATTATGTATGCTCAATTTCATAGATGAAATCGACGTCTAGCAACTTCTACAACTCCTATTTAATTAGCTCTGTATAATTGGGATTTTAGCGGTAGTGGTGACTCACCTTGGGAACTGCTCCATCCACCAAGGGTATGATATGTTGGCGGTATACCCTTTCAGTCCTTGTATGACCATACCAAATAGTCTTGATATTCCATAAACAAATTACGTAGCCGCATGAATTGAGTGGGTTTCAACTGTGCACTCGCATGAACAATCTTATCTTCTTTACCTAGCTCAGCTAGGTTCATTGGTTGCGTTTGAGCTGGTCCTTCGAAGACTTGCTCTTTATCATCTTGATTCTTGTTAGGCTCTTGTTGTGCTTTTGGCAACATGATTATCGCATCTTCTAAGGTATAGTTTTTGAAGCCTTCTGGCATCTTGTGAACTAGCCCTTGACGAGATTCATTACATAAATGACAGTACCGATGTGTCAATTTGAGATTTTGTTTCAACACTGGACACTCATTGGCAGTATGGTTCTAGGTAAAAACCACACACCATACATTTTCTCTTCGTGGGTATTGTGGCTGACTCTAACCTCACATTGTGCATGAAGTTGTGACAACACTCTGCAAATCTTTAGTTTCGGATTTAACTAGGCTGTGAGTTGTTCCATCTATTGTCTGCGAATGTTAGTGATTTTTTTCATTAGTGGATCGTTCGACATGTTGGAAGCATTGGAGGTGGATACAATCAAGAGAATTGGATGATGGATTGGTTTATATAGTTGTGGTTCGAATCATCATCTGATCCCTCATCTTCTTCTCTGATAGCGTCTTCCATGGCTTCTTGCAACATAGCGTACTGTTCCCATTGTTTGAGTTATCTCTTGATACTTTATGGTAACTCATCTAGAAATCACATGATAACTGCATAATTGGGAGTCAGAGCTATGTTGCATTTGGATCATAGATGTTTGACCCACCCAATGTAGTCTTGGACCCTTTCTTGTTTACCCATCTTGATCTTGCTCAATAGGAGAAATGGGTCATCCAGGAACTTCCTTGGTTTAAAGGGGGTGATGAAGACAGCTTTAACCCCTTCCCATGTGGCTTTCTCTTCAGTCGATTGGTTGAAAAACCAATCTTGTGCTGCAGCTACTAATGACATGGGAAATAGCTTCAATTTTTTTCTCAGGTGTCTGTTCACCATAAATCTCGCACGCTTGTTTATAGATTTGGAGGGATCTAATGAATTTTGTTGACCCATCATATTTTGGCATCTTGAGGCTTGGTGCCCTTTAAATAGCTTGCAAGGGTATGATAGGAATAGGTTGATCCATTGGGTCCATCACAACTGGTTCTGCTTCAACTTTTATTGGTGCGGCTACACCTCTGGGTAGATTTGGTGCTTGGGTTCCGATTCTTCCTGATATTGATTATTCTGATCTCATATTCATTCGTCAAAGAAGTCCAAGGATATTGGATCTTGATGTATGTGAAGAAAACAATCTAAATCTGTTGGGATTGGATCAGTTCAACTGGCTAATGGTATAAAAGTTATCTCTTTTTTCACAATTTTTTCTTGATAGTTCACTACTAGTGGAATTTGCATATAAACATTCAGCAATCGAATTCAGCCCTTTCATGCTTATGTATGGTTATCAACCTCGATCACAGATTAGTGTTAGCATGAAAAACCTTAGAGTGCAAGCCGCAACTGATTTCCTTGTGGATATGCAAGAAATGTTACAACTGGCTAAAGATAGCATAAGAAGTGCCCAGGATAGGGCAAGGTGCTATGCTGATCTATCTCGAAAGCACAAGGTATTCTAAGTCAATGACTGTTATGTCCATGACTAGTAAGTAGGATTCAGTATACTCCTAGTCTTGGATACATGGTACTCCAGTAAATCAAGCTGTTAGTTATGCCACGTCATACTAGATGTGACCCAAAAGTAACTAATATCCTTGTGAGGTCCAAAACACACTAAATGGAGTTTAGACAAGGTTTGAGATAGTGTATGCATGTGTAGAGTTATCAATAGCAATTCTATGAATAGGTGGTTCATGCTTAGGACTCTATTCTAGGAGAATCTATGTATAGGAAACTTAGGGCTATGAATGGCTATTGCCCAGGTTGCTTTTGGCTCTATATATTGAGGCCAAACTCGCCCTACTCCTCATTGTGATCATTGATTCATTGCCAGGGTTTTACTCTACATTCATGCTTTTTATTCCTTGGCTTGGGGGTGAAGCTTCTAGAGTTGATTGGTTGCCTCTACTTGGTTGGGTGGTTGCTCCATAGTGTGTTTTCCATTGTGGTTTATCTTGTAAGCAGGATCTTAGGAAGCTTCCCTTATAGCTGTATCAGAGCAAGGCTTACGAAGATGGGAGAACATGGAGAAGGGCTACCTTTCATCGAAATTTCGGATTGGATCCATGGGAATTCTTGTCCAAGTGGATAGCAAGGTTGCAAGTGGGTGTACTATCCCAGTTTCAATTTGCATGCTACTAAGATCCATTACTCTTGGGATTCTTTGTGGTTTTATGGGGAATTGTCCTTGAAGGCCAATTTGTGATGCTTTTTTGGAGCTTTTTCTTGTGTAGATCAAATATTTGGTAGATCTGAATTTTTTGACAAGTGTACTTTTGTTTTAGGGTTCATTAATGATGAAATTAATGATCATGCCGGTTCTCTCCAATGATTTATGATTCTAGGCTATGTTTTGGCCAAAATTGCTTGGTTTTTCATGCTTTTTGGCACAAAATAGATAGTAAGAACCAAAATCTAGCAAGATCAGATCAATTAGATGGTTGTAATTTTGTAAATAGATTTGCATGTGTTAGAGAAAGAGTTGTATGTCATGAATTTCCACTTTATGGTGATGAAAAAAACTAGAAAAATAGCCAAAAATCATCATTTTTGCTTGTTTTTTCATAAAGTTGGATAGTAGGTGGCTGTAGAACACCATGTAAAGCTTGTAAAGTGGTGGAACAAAGTCTTTTGAAGCTTTCCCTAAAGTTAGAACCAAGAATTCCAGCAATTGAACTTAAAGTTCATAACTGATATCTTTGTAACCATTGAGTTATCCGCAGTTTTGATCTGTTAGTTGACAGAAGCTTGTCCCTAGATTTGATGCATCAGTAGGATTTTGAAGATACTATCAAGCACCCCCTTGCTAATCATAAACAAATCACAAGCATACCACAACACTCCATAGCATTTTCAAGATCCAAACCGTACTTATGTCCCATATCATAAGCAAGATCCAAACCTTAAGCATACTACCACAAGAAAGCACTCTACACACTAGTAGCAACACTAGAGCATAAGCAAAGCAAACAACAGAGATCCCCCCCCCTCAATGGACGCCCTACTACCCTCATATAGATGGCCCATGGACCCCTCCAATGCACTATGGAGTTCCATGCTCATCCAATGAGAGAGAGAGAGAGAAGCCTAGGGGAGTTAAAGAATCTCCAAGAGCCTCCATAGGCTTATGGAATGTCAAGAGACTCCTTCCATAACCTATGACTCTTTGAATGCCTTTCTTGTGGGAGTTGGAAACTCAATGGACACTTTAGAAGGGCACCCTCCTACTAGGTCCCATTGCCCAAGTTGTGCAAGTATACTTTGGTCCTAGACCAATAAAGTGATATGGTTCAAGGTTGAGGCCCAAGCTTTAGAAAAATAGTCATCCAATGACTTTCTAACACCTCTCTAGGTTCCATACCTCCATCCAAGGCATAGACACCTACCTTCCCTTAACCAAGGACTCTAGTACCTTAATCTAAGTCACCTATTCTTAATACTAAGGGTACCCCTTATCCAAGGGTCACGTGACTCCATTACCTCCGACTAATGTATAGTCACTTGCCTGCCCTTCTCCAAGGGCACATACCCTTAATCCTAAGGGTACCTTGCCATTTAGCCCCCAACACTAAATGGACTATTAGGGGTCTGAAGTACTACTAGATACATAGGTATGTAACAGTGGGATAGCTAGTAGTGACCATATCTTGTACAATCTATCTTGTTTTATTGAATCTATCTCAATGCTTCCAAGGGAAGAGTGAGAGTGGACATCAATTTGTTTTGAGAGTAAAAGATTTGAGCAAAGAGCTTGCTTATGTTGGTGAACCTATTAAAGAGAGTGTGCTTGTGCAAATAGTTTTGAATGGCTTATGCAGTAATTTTACTAACCTTGTCCAAAGCTATGCCATCATGGGAGACTTGCCTACACTTGAAGACCTTCAAAGTGTGTTGATGGCCGAGGAGAGTAGGAAGGCTCATATCAAATCAGGGATGGAGAGGCTCTCCATCAACTATGATGATGACAAAGCCTTATTTTTCAAGAGCAAAGGCAAAGCAAAGAACAAGGGATGAGAATTCAAAAAGGAGCAAGCAAAGGATGAAGATCAAGGAGGATCTACATCATCATCATCACAAGTCAAGCCCAAGATGGACAAATCAAAGATCAAGTGCTACTATTGTAGCAAGATGGGGCACTATGTTTCGGAATGCTTCAAGAGGAAGCAAGATCAAAGTCAAGCCAACATTGGACAAGAGGAGGAAGAGAGTTATCATGAGGACTCACTCATGATGTCAATGGTGAAGATCCTTGGTGGATAGATAGTGGGGCTAGCTCCCACATGTCAGGTATAAGGGAGTATTTTTCTCAACTCACACCTTATGTAGGACCTATAAAGTCCATTTTTACAGCAAATGATCATGAATGTAAAGTTGAAGGTGTGGGATCCATTCCCTTATGCTTAGGATCTTCCAAGAAGACTAAGATAGATGGCGTTCTCTTCATTCCTAGCATCACTAAGAATTTGCTTAGTGTTGGTCAACTTTTAGATCATGGTTTCATTGTGGAGTTCTCTCCTAATATATGCAACATCAAGAAGAATGGGAATATCATAGCAATAGGAAGAAGGTTTGGGAGGTTGTTTAAGCTTGATGCTTTTGTATATCCTAACCAATTTGTGATGGTAGCCAAGGAGGACAAATTGACCACAGATGATTTGTGGCACAAGAGGCTTGCTCACATCAACACCAAGTCTATGGAAGCCATGTGCAAGGATGAGCTTGCTCTAGGCCTTCCAATATCCATGGAAAAGGAGGAAAAGGTTTGTGAAGCATGTGCTTTGGCTAAAGCACATAGGTTGCCTTTCTCTAACACTATCACTAAGACTACTCACCCTCTTAAGTTGATTCATTTGGATGTACATTTTGCTAGCACAAAGAGCAATGGTAGAGCCACAATGTTTGTAATCTTGAATGATGAATCCTCTAAGAATCATATTGGCAAATATATGGTTGAGATCAAGGAGGAGCTTAATCAAGAGGAGGAGCAAAATCTAAGAGCTTCAACTAATCCAAGACTCATTTTTGTGGACAAGGAAAGGCAAGTTGGAGAGGGGGGTTATATTTTGTACTTCATTTGCTGATTTTTGTAATGAATTCCCTTTGAATTCTAAAGTATGGAATGAAAGGTGTTGTCATATCTACTTACTCTTGAGTGTGCTTTTCAATCATAAGTTTAAAGATTTTGACTTCATTTTCAAAGAGGCATATTGTGAACCTTGTATGAGAGTAAGTGAATCATCCTTGAAGGACACTTATATCCATAAAAGAGTATTTGGCCTCATTAGTTTCAAGTTCAACAAGTATGTAATGCAAATTGCTAGTGGTAAGCAATTGTGGACTAGTAAATTTGGTATAAATAATCTTGGTGATTGTTTTGTTGACTTGAAAGATCCTATTGAGAAGGAGAAAATTCAGGTTTGGAGACTTGAAAACAAAGTCCTTGAGAGTCTTGAAGAAGATCATGGTTTGGATCCATGTTTTCATCATCAACACCAAGAGGATTCTCAAAAGAGGTAATCTAGTTATTGGATTGTCTGATAAGCAAGAAATCAAATGCTTTTGTTAAGTTCAGAGAATTCAAAGCATTAGTTGAAAAGCAAACAGGATGTTGCATCAAGACTTTGAGATCTGATGGAGGAGGTGATGAGTACTTTTCGACAGAATTTATAGAATTTTGCAAGGATCAGGAGATCAAGAGGCAGACTACATCACCTTATTCACCATAGCAAAACAGAGTTGCAGAATGAAAGCATAGATCCATTGTTGAGATGGCCAAGGCAATGCTCAAAATCAAGGGTTTGCCAAACACCTTTTTGGGCAAAAGCTTGCAAGCTATTCACATTCTGAATCGGTGTCCTACGAAATCCGTGAAAGGTATGACACCTCATGAAGCTTTTACTGGAAAGAAACCTAATATTTCTCATTTGAGAGTATTTGGTTGTGATGCTTATGCTCATATTCCTGGTGAGAAACGAAGAAAACTGGATGCAAAAGCTATTAGGTGTATTTTCCTTGGATATGATGAGAAGGACAAGGCATACAGGATGTATGACACGGATGCATAGAAGCTTGTGATTTCTAGGGATGCTACACTTGACGAGATGGGTCAAGGTGAACAAATTGAAGCAGTCACTGAACCTTTTGATGAGGAAGCAAAAGTACAGGTCAAGAAGGAAGTGTATTTTGATGTGGAAAATCAAATAGACAAAGACAAGCTTGATGCTGAAGTTCCCAAGAGAGTGTCTAAATGGTACTTATCAGTCACACGTGATGCAAAGAAGGGAGATACTCTCGAGTCTAGCGAGCAGGGAGAGCTTAGAAGGTCAAGTAGAAATTGAAAACCTCCTACAAGATTAGAGATCTAATGGGTTCTGTGCTCAAGGCTCAAGATCCAAAAACTTTTGATGAAGCAAAGGAGCACAAGGAGTGGCGTGCAGCTATGGAAACAGAAATGGAAGCCATATTAAAAAATAGGACATGGAAATTGATTGAGCTACCTGATGGTAAGACGCCTCAAGGATTTGTTGAGTTAGGGAGAGAGCATCTTGTTTGTAAGCTCAACAAAGCTTATAGATTGAAGCAAGCACCACAAGCGTGGTACTCTTGCATAGATGAACACTTCAAGCAAAAGAGAATGGTAAAGAGTAATGTTGATCCTAATCATTACATTCTAAGGCAAGATTCAGATATAGTGTTTATTGTTTTGTACGTCGATGATTTGATTATTACAAGAAATAATGAGAGCTTAATTAAAATCAAATCAGATCTGTCCAATGCTTCTGACGAGCGATCTAGGATTGATGCACTATTTTCTTGGCATTGAAATATGGCAAAAGGAAGATGTTATCTTTCTTACACAAAGCAAATATGCACAAGATTTGTTTTATAAGTTCAATATGTAGAATTATAATCCTTTGAGCACACCGATGGATGTCAACACAAAACTTACTACATATGATAAATCTGAGAAAGTGGATGCTTATTTGTACAGGCAGCTAGTGGGTAGTTTGATTTATTTGACACACACACACGATCTGATATTTCTTATGTTGTTGGTGTAGTAAGTCAATTTATGCAAGATCCTAGTCAATCACACTGGAAGTCTGCTACACGTATTCTCAGGTACATTCGAGGGACATTGAATTTTGGTTTGAAGTATGATCAGTCTGAAGTGCTAATGTTGATAGGTTATACAAATGTCAATTGGGCAGGTAATATTGATGACAAAAGATCTACCAGTGGTCATACATTCAATTATGGTACTTCTCTAGTTTCATGGAGCAGCAAAAAGCAACCTACAGTAGCCTCATCCTCGACGGAAGCTGAATATCGTACACTCATCAATGCTACACAGGAAGCGGTATGGTTACAAAGATTGCTTGTGGATATAAGTCAACCACAGGTGGATGCGATTACTATATCTTGCGACAATTGAAGTTGCGTTCACCTTGCCAAAAAACTAATTCTACATGCGCCAACCAAGCACATCGAAATACATTATCATTTTGTTCGAAAGAAATTTTTTGATGGAACCATTAATCTTGTTTTCTGTAAATCTGAAAATCAAGTGGCAGATATTTTTACTAAGTTAGGTAGATGTAAATTTGAAAATTTTCGTACTCTAATATGTTCCCATAATTTTGAAAAAATTGTAGTCCACCAATTTGCGCTTGACACGGAGACGGTGTACACACCATTGGCCAGTATGTGCACGACATCTATCTCGCCACATCAGCATGTTTCAACACATGCTGTGCGACATTTGTCTAAATTTTTTTTCAACCATACTGACATGTGTCCGATAGAGGGTATGGCCCACATCTGGCCATGCATTGTCACGTTGCAACATGTGTCAATACACGTGTCAGTTGGGCCATACTCTCTCTCTCTCTCTCTCTCTCTCTCTCTCTCTCTCTCTCTCTCTCTCTCTCTCTCTCTCTCTCTCTCTCTCCTTTGCTCCCTCGCTCTCTCTCTCTCCCTCGCTCCTCTGTCTCTCGCTCCTCTGCTTCCTCGCTCCTTCTCTCTCCCTCACTCCTGGGCTGCTCCCCCCCCCCCCCCTCTCTCTCTCTCTCTCTCTCTCTCTCTCTCTCTCTCTCTCTCTCTCTCTCTCTCTCTCTCTCTCTCTCCCTGGGCTGGTGTTGGTGCTGCGCTTTGTCTCCTGCTGTTGCTGCGCTTTGTCTGCCTTCTCTGCTGCTCGATGTCTCTTCTCCCTCTGTCTGTGTTTGTTCTGTCTCTCCCTCATCCATTCTGTGTTTGTTCTCTGTCTGTTAACTATGCATGAATTTTCCTTGCAAAATTAGCTTTCTTACGATCTGCTATATACTTCGATTCAGCATGTTTGTAAGAGCGTATGATTTTAAGAAATATTTTAAGCCTAATATACTATAATAGAAGAATGTAATTTTATCATTGAGGGAGTGTTAGAAATTAATGATAAACTCCATTGTTATTGTTTACAATGTATTTTACTATAACCAGATATAAATAGTTGTAGGCTAGTCTATTAGTCAACTCCTAGTTTTTTTCTCTCTGTATCAAGGTTTATTGTATACCCTCTATCAGAGTACACTTGACATTTTGAGTAGTAAGAGTGTTGAAGCATGTTCTTCTTCCTCCTTGTGGTGATTGTTTATGGTGAATGATTGATATTGCTTATCAGATTATTGACAAAATTTATGGATAATTTATATTAATTAGACAAACAAATTTTTTTAAAATTTTACATTTGTAATATTTTTTTAAATGTTAATATATTAACATTAAATTGCATGCCAGCATTTAAAATTATATCAATATCTATTAAATTATATTTTTTTTAAATTGAAAAATTAAAGCTTTTAAAATTTTTAAATTTTTTTAATTAGCAATTATTATTTATAATAGCAAATTGTACCCAATTAATGTTTGTATTTTTTAACATTTTGAATTGAAAATTTTTAAAATATTTTGCATCACTCAATGCAAATTTGAAATACCTTACAATTAATTAATTGATTTTGAAATTTAAGATAGAAAATTTACGTGAATTACCAAAAAATTATAAGGGCTGGAAAAAAAATGAGTCCTCCATTTCTCGTTTCAAAAAATTTCAATAATTATTTGAATCAAGTGAGGATAAATAACAATAATTATTTGAATAAAGTGATAATAAATAATTGCACTTTCGATTATTTAGAGCTTTCACTTTTTTGATGTTTCATGTAACGCTCTTGAAATAGCAGCACAATCAGCATATCAAATGGTACGTGATTTTTAGCTTCGATAGTAGTTTTTTGAAAATATGTCTATTATCAGTTTTATCATCTTGTTTGGGTAGTAGCAATACCAAATTATTTCTAGCCTCAAACATTTGATATATGCACATTTTGGATTTTTTTTTTACTTTCACTAATTCAATTGAACCATCTTTTTTATGAAATAATATCAAATCTTTTTTGTGAAATGAACTTAGATCTGTTGGTGTAAAAAATATGTTAAGTGTCGGTAAAATGAAGCAACAATAGTACATTCGAAAAGGTCTAAAACTGTATTGAAGAGGAGATAAAAGAAGGCTTTTCAACCAATATGTCTGCCATCTTTTTTATCTCAATAGAATAACAGCACTCAGCTTATTTTAATTATTTTGCTATTTTTAGACTTTTGTATAGGGTAAGGACCCCGGGTGAGGGCCTTCCACAATGGGAGGCATTCGAGGGCGCCTCCAACCGTGGAAGGTGGCCCGAGTGCCTTCCCCATCGTAATAACCGCACACATCTTTCTTTTTAATTTTTTTTAATTTTAAAAACATTTTTTAATATAATAAATTCATAATTCTACGACTTTTTGAAAATAGCAAGTTCAAAATTATGCAACTTTTTAAAATTAGAAAGCAAACTTTACATATTTCTAAGGTGCTTCAATCATTTTCTAAAATAGTAATAGTACCGTACAAATGTGTAATGTATTTAGTGATCCATAAATTCAGGTGCAATATTATGGAGGTTGTTACTTAAAGTTCATTTGAATCCAATTGTCCAAAACTTCTTGGTGTAGGCATTTATGATATTTTGAAATACCTCTTATTTGAGAATGATTTTTTTATTTACTTTTAGTTTTTTTATTTTACAACTCATAAATCTTCATCACTTGTAGTGGAACTACTGTTTCTGTTAGACATGGCATTTGGTTTTCTTTGTTGCCTTTCAATTAAAACAATCAAATCCTTTTGCTCATTGCAGTCTAAACCCATCTAGAATATCCCTATGACATAATGTTAAAATTCCACAATCTAATCTTCATCCAAAGATGCACTTGATGGGTTGAATATACTTTGATAACATTCATCAATTCCATATTAAATAAGCATATGGACATGGTGCTTCACAAATCCGACAAATATCGATATGAAAGATACATTCACAATCAAACTATATCTTTGCCCTGTTTAAGGCAAAGCATCTCATGATATCTCATTCAATATTAGATGTTTGCAGCTAGGAGCTAGGAAGATTGGCTTGTTCCCTATTCTACATAAAAAAAGAGAAAAAGCCATAGAAGCTAAATGGGTATCTTTAGCTTAGACCTGTGTTTTCTGTTAACTCACTCAGATATCAATGCAGAAAAGTAGAAACATATAAAATACAGAGATCACGTCTGTGTATGTGTTACAGCTGCTTGAATAAACGCTTTCAAGGCAGTATAAGACGATCCACCTTCTGCCACAGCCCTTGCTGCAGCTTCCTTCAGTGCTATAGCCCTCTTCCTGGCAGCTAGTCCTTCCTCCTCTTGCATGAGAATTTTCACTGCTTTCTCGATATCTCCACTCTCTGCGACACCGTCTGCTCCCGTCCGCAGCTTCACTCCCATCTTCAATCGCTCTGTGACCATCTTGCTGTTCATGGGTTGCTCTGCAAATTGAGGCAGCGGGATCATTGGCACCCCAGTGCATATGCTCTCCAGGGTGGAGTTCCAACCGCAGTGACTCAGGAAGCCACCTGTGGAAGGGTGCGAGAGGATGAGCAGCTGTGGAGCCCAAGTAGAGCTGATCAGGCCACGGCTATGGGTTCGAGAAAGGAAACCCTCCGGAAGTACAGTGGCTTGTGTAGCAGATGGAGGTAGTTTTAAAATCCAAAGGAATGCTTGCTGGCAGGCATCCAAAGCTTTGGCTATCTCTTGGATTTGACGAATGCTCGGAATAGCAACGCTACCGAATGAAATGTATAAAACCGAAGAGGATGCTTGCTCATCTAACCAATTCAGGCACTCATTATCTTGCTGTGAAAATGCCTCTTGAGCAAATGGCTCAACTTTGAAGAAGTTGGAAGGAAGTATTGGGCCTATTGGATAGATCGGTACCTTATTGGGGTTAATCGCTTCATCTCTTACAGCACCTATGGCTTCTCCTTCGATTTCATAGAAAGTATTCACAAGTATTCCAGATGATTCGTGTAATCTAAGCAGGTTGCGGAACGCAAATTCTCTCCATTCCTTTGGGGCGCTCTGATGCCACGACTTTGGCATGTCAGAAACATCCCACGGCGGCGGTAGCCCAGGAATTACAATGTTCCTAGTATCGGGAGCCAGGGGAACTACGCCTTGTTCAATGAGGCAAGGTAGATACAACATAGGAGCAAGACATAAAGATGGCGAAGGATAAAATACATATCTTGGAATCTTAAACTTGTTGGCTGTATCCTGTGACCATGAAACAAAGAAATCGCTGATAATACAAAGCGGAGCAGGAACAGAACTCTCCTTCTTTGAATCTTCGATCAGCCCATTTACCGTTTGGTCAAAAGCCGGAGGCATGTTCTCTGCGATTTTAATCTCCGTCATAAAGCTTAAAGTACCTCGATCTATGCAGTCGAGTTCTTCAGCTTGCAACTCTTCTGGAAGTCCTATCAGTCTAATGCTCTGATTCAATCCCGATCCATGGCTCTTTCTAATCTTCGCAATCCTGTGTTCTGCACATACGAAAGTGACGGTAAAGCCTTTGGAGGCCAGCGTCTCTGCGAACTGTATTGCTGGGATGATATGCCCTTGAGAAGGAAACGGGAGGAATACAACATGAGGAGCCTGAGCTGGAATTTGCTCATAACCCATGACAAGCTCGAAAACTGAGAGCAAAGCAACTTATGGAAAGAACACACTCGCAATATCCTGTATCATTTATGCGGAGACAGATCAAAATTCAGATTCCAGTGGCTGCAGCCCACCTCAGAAGTATAAGTGCATATACAAGCAAAGAGAGCGCTTTATGACGAGAATCTGAGAAATTTGAGCATTATTAGAATTGCACTGATCATGGTTATGTGTGATGATGACAGAAAGCATAAAAGCGGTGAAGTACGAAGAGAATTCGGGATGTATGTAGAAGGGATTCACTGTTATTTCTGGGCAGCGTCTGGGCAGCGGGGAAGTAGCTTCGAGCCTTCGAGGATGCACGACAGGCGGTGGCAGGTGCGTAAAGTTTAGCGAAGGGTAGTGTAGTGTAGTGTAGGGCTTGAGCTTCACCACGTGCATAGATATCCGGAGTACTCTTGCCTTGGTAGAAGCAATAATGAGGTGTCTCTAAGCATTGTTCTGAAAACTCCTTTTTGTTTTCTTTCAATTTTTTGCATTTTTTTTTGAGTTATCAATTTTTAACATTCTTCGCCTTTGATGAAATCCTACATCTCAGATTTTTTGAGGACAAAACATTAAATTTTTACATGGAAAATCTATTTATTAACTCAATAAACCTATGTAACCCAACTTTTATAAGGATGTAACTTAGTTTACTAAACAATTATTTCTTCCATGTAAAAACGACAAACCTAAAAATTTTTGCCTTTTAAAAGTTGTCGGTTTTTTGAAAGTCAACTTCCTGTGAATTCTTTATGAAATCAGTTTTCAATGAAAGATGTCGGATGCTTTCTCGAACACTGGTCTCTAAGACTGCTCGAAGAAAACTTTTCTCGCCTTGCATTGCAAAGGCAATATCATGTGTTGAGGTTGGTCAATGGAGTTTGGAAGAAAGAATATTAAACAATAAACTCCAATGGTGACCTCATCTTTATTCAAGTTTGGACCTTGGTTAAATCTCACATGTAAGTGGTCATCTATGCATGGAAAATAGCAAACAAATTTGGTGAATGGAAAAAAAGTGATTTGCATGCAAACTTTGTTCTTGCTTTTCTTTAAGTGGTATGCAACTAATTCATGGCAAGCATGCATCTCATTGACAAACTGGTGCATGTTTTAAGCAAAAACTTCATATAAGATTCGATCTTCTTATGACTTCCATCCTTCCAATGTAAGCTCACTTCCTATTATGCCCATACTTCTTTCCAAATTCTTTGAGGGCAAGCTTCTGAAGCCAGCACAACCTTTCCTCGCACAAGGTGAAAAAGTGGAAAAACACAATTCAGATCTATCTTGCGAGCTTATCTGTAGAGGATTTAGGTGTATTTTTATTGCATATCTGTCAGGAAGTTTGGTCGAACTGCTGATTGTTCAACATTAAATCATGTTTTTTAGGTATTTATTACAAAAGCATAAGGTGACTGCTTTGGAACGCTGATTTTTTAGATGTTTTATTATTGGGATACATGTGAAACATGAAAAGAAGCTACTTTGGAGTTATCTTACAATCTCTTGAAGCTATCGACACGTAGTCTGGGATTGCCATCCACCTATTTGAATCCCCTGTTTGACAAAGCATACACTAATTTTACAAGACTGAACTATTATCCTTCCTGCCAAGCAATTGTGAAGTAGTGATTTTGTTCTTGCCTATAATTCACACTCCTAGCATTACCCTTATGTACCATTGAACTCTTGGTAGTTTGCAACAAGATGCCTCTGAAGATTCATGAATTGCTCATTTGTTTGCATTGAGAGCATAAGGTCAACTCAAACAACTCTGTATGAGTCCAAACTTTTTTGCTTGAACAAGTTATATTTTCAATAAAGACTCTGTAAAGGGACCTTTCACCCATGATCCCACTTGTCAAGGCAAGGTTGTCGTTTAAGGTCAACCAATGAGCTTGGTTGTGATTTGTTGAAGTGGGACTTAGTAAATGAATTTCAGTCTCGTGATATAAATTGCTTGTTGTCAAGGTTTTTCTTAATTTCATGTTATTTTCTTGGTAACAAGTTTGGAGCAATGATAGATACAAAAGTGTTGAGCATCGTGTGGTTGTGAATGAGCAAAAGGGGAGGTTTTCAGTACCCCTTTTTATCAATTCTAGTTATGCTACAAATGTGTTTCTCATTCTACAATTGCTTGATGCTCAACACCCACCAAATATAGGCAGTACAATTGGAATGATTTCTTGCAAGCTAGAAAAAGCTCCAGTTTCAAAAACTTGGGAGCTAAACATTTACAGATCTCTCATTTTCCCATCAATTCTTGATTTTTCATTAGTCCTTGTGATTATTGCATTACTACTAGCACTATGTAAAATGTGCACCATCACTATAGTCAAGCAAAGTTTCTCAATAAAAGAACCTAGACATGTAAATATAAACACTGCCTATTTTTCTATTGTCAGAGCGTGCTCATTGTGGACATGTAAATATAAGCACTGCCTATTTTTCTATTGTCAGAGCATGCTCATTGTAGACATGCTTGCCTTTCCCTGAGATTATATTAAAAGAAAGTCTATACGATGTTTGTGTTTATGTGCCTACACTTACAATTGATTTCTAAGTTGAATGCTGAAACAAGTTTGAGTGCATGGAGATTTCACGTATCACTAAGAACAAAAGTATATGCTTAAAAATATCATGGTGTGCAAAATATCATCACCGCATTTTATATGTGTCATGTTTGTTGCATTGATTTGAGTTATATTATTATGATTTTCTTTCTCACCTAGTAGATCTTATCTATATTGTTTTTCAACAAGCATGATGCTTCTAATCTTTGGTACATCTTCTAATCAATCATTGAAAATTATTACAACTATGTCGTTATTATTTTAATTCTTTTTGTATTCTTTAACAATTTACAACAAGAGAAAAATTAAGAACTTTCCTTAAAGGACTTAAGGGCCTTGCATAAAATGAAGAAATATGACAAGTGACAATATATTTTGGCTCTTCTTGTGCTCTCGCATGCCTGAATGAAGAAATATGACAAGTGACACTAACTTGTGCGGTTTTGTGTTGTGAGATGGTGGCAGGTATTAGCTAGACGTCTTGTAAGTGGTTATGCTTTATGGCGTTTTTTCAGTACTGTATTTTACTTTTCAGCTATATTTAACTTTGTTGGAATATGAATGAAGGCTTCAAAATGATTCAATCTTGTTTTGTCAAGAGGAACTAGGTGAATTTTGTAACTCTCTCTTCCCTCTTTTTCCACTCACTCCTCTACAAGCATAACTCTAACTGAATTGGAAAAACTCCAAATTAGACATAAATGCTAAAAAGGGGCTAAATTAGCAAGACTTAGAAAAAATGCATAACACACAAAGTTACACTAACATTAGCCAAACACCACATTTAGTACATATGGACCCAAAATAGCAGCACTTTGCTCTCTTGCATTAAGGATGGAAATCACGTACAATGAGCTTCTTTTTATAGAAGCTTGTGGAGTTTCTTTTCCACAATTACTTATGGGACAAGACATCTCAAGTCTAAATATAGAATGCAAGTTCCCTTTTGGAAGTTTGACTTTGACTTTTACATATTTTTTTAAGTCTTAGTTTAAACCTTGAGACTTGCCAAAATTGTTTTCTTGTTCCTAATAACTTATTGGCATCACAAGTTGGACTTATACTTGCAAGATGCCAAACTGCGGCCTAACATAACTAACTACTGACAGGCTCTTCAAGATGGGATTACACACGCAAGATGTCATGCTGGGGCCATTAATTAAACAAAATTGATTATCAAAATAAATATGTACACAAGCTCCTTCCATGCAAGGTGCTCATCTTCTGAACTCCCCTAGACTCCATTGAAATGCCCCTTAGGCCTTGTGTTCCAGCCCCCATACTCCCTCGCTGCTATTTGGTTGCCAGTCCCATGGCAATTCACTTGAATGATGATTCTTGCAGCTCGTCGGCATCCAGATCTTCGTTGTGCTTCCGGATTTCCTGGATAAGGTTTCCATAGCTTGGGCCCATAGGGTTATATCGCTGAGCCGCTAACAAGTCATCCAGCTGCTTTTCCAACTCGTCATTTTGTTGCTCAAGCTTGCCTATTACATCAACAAAAGGGTCGATATATTCAGCTTGCTTGGCCTCAAAATCTTGCAGCATCTTTTTACATGTTTGCAATTTTGCGATGATTGCATTATATTTGTCGATTGGGACCATGGCAGTGGTGAAACCTCAAGATAGAAATCAATCGTTTTTTTATTATCCGCACACTGTTCCTGCCATGCTTTTATCATCGTCTTCTTTCATAAAACCAAATAGTATGGTATAACTCCCAAATCACGAGTGAGCATGTACTTGTTGTGCTTGAGTTTGGTGATTCACATGTCTTTATCCTTGGTGTTCAATTATTTAGTTGAGTTTACGTTAGCATTGTATTCATGGGCAACAATGACACTAAATGTTTCTATTAATTAGATCTTGCTTTGTCTAGAAACAATAGTGCTATTGCAACTCAATGTGGCAATGTATTGGTCAAGTGTTTATATTGATTTGAATGGTCATATAGTCAATACAATTTGCAAGTGGAAACGTATATAACAATCGATTTGGTGTTGACTATATGATTTTATTTGTTCATATTATAGACATGTATTATTTTATTTTGATTTATTAATAATATTTTCTTTCTCATAAACCTGTTTTTTTGAGTCAATGTCATAGATTAAAAAAGTGAATTGCAATCAGAGATCTGATCAACATTTGCTTAAATTGGAGTTAATTTTTAAGGAGTAGAGTTCTGTTCATACATATTTACTCAAGGCATGGATGATTTTAACAAGTTCGTCCCGACAATGTCCACTGGACGAAACATTGAAAAATCGACTCTATTTGGCGATACCGGATCAATATTCTCGAAGTTGGAAAACTACTTCATCTAATATGCCCTTATAGTGCCATTTTCGACACAAAGTGTGTTTTCGAGAAAACGAAGTCGAAATTGAATAGTATAGAGTCCATTGGGTAGGTATCAGACACACGAACTTGTAGCCACCTTATGTCCAACGCTCCAACATGTGTCAATTGATTCTGACCAATTCTTGGCCCTACAAGCCCATGACTTTGATGGCATTTTTTCTATTCTTATCTAACCGTTCAAGGCCTAGATTGTTTCTGCAGGTTCACCTCAACGTTGCCACCCAAACCTAAGCCCACCTTTTGTTCGACATTCCAGCATGTGTCAACTAATTCCGACCAATTCCTGGTCCAACAGGCCATGTTTATGGTATGTTTATCAAATATGAAATATTATAAAATATATCATCTCTCAAGAGATGATGTATAAAATATTAGCAATGAGTGTCCAACACTATTACATTCCAAACTTTTCTCAAATCATAAACTATTGTAAGCTATGAGACAAATTTTACTTCTCAGCACATAATCAACTTGGTTCATGGAACCAATACATGGCAATGCACAAATTATTGGACGAGCTTGGAAACATGTTGAAATGGCCTTGGCTATAATAGATGCATTTGTGGAAAACAATGTTGAGCACATGCCTTACAAAAATAGAACTACAGAGACAGGAGAAAGACATGTTCAACTTGTAATTCCTGCTATTTACAAACAACAAGATATATTGAGAGAGGTCAATGATACGCTAAAGAATATGGGCTTCAAATCCATATCGCCTTCTACATTTAGCCGGTATTGGAGGACATGTTATAAGCATGTGAGTTTGTCACAAACTAGCACATTCTCTAAATGTGACACTTGCACAAATATTAAACTACAACTCGAATCTACCAAGGTGGAGACTGAGAGACATAAATTATTTAAAGAAAGAGATAATGCTTGAACAAATGACTTACAAAAACTTGTACTATGCATGAAGATTGAAGTCAGAAATATAACCAGAGCATTACATGTGCATGATTCATGACAAAATGGATCAAAATAAGACAAGCCTTCCACGAATACAACCAATCCCCAAGTCCTTGAATATAATTTTTCAATTACCTGTGTCACTCACTGGTATGCTAACACAGGGCCATGGAGATAACGCTTATGGTCATTTTGCTACAAGCTTTTGGCCAAGTGGTCCAAATGTCACAATTGGTTCAATTGTGAAATGTTTAAGAAACTTAGAAATTCAAAATGAAGAAAAAATAGGAGAATTCAATGCAAATGTTGTTGTTGATAAAAATGGGCGTTCTCTTCTGCCAACTGGAAGTCCTAAAGCACTACCATTGTTTTCTTTTCTCAAAGATAGAGACATAATCAATGGCGGAATTCATAGGTACTTGAAATACTGGGAGGGACATCTTTAAAATACATTGAACCCACCTGAATTCACGATGTTCATCACACTTGTGATTACCTATTGAAGACAAATTCGCGCTCTTATGAATACAGAGAGCAAACAATACGAGGAGTTATAAGATGGTTTTTGGCCGAATACTCGTTGGAGAGATTCTACTATTCTTGAAAATGATGCAAATTCAGATGCTAACGAAATAGAAGAACAAGAACATTATTGCGGACCAGCATATGGGAGACCAATGGAAGCGTTCAGGCCTCAAGTAGATGTTCATAAAGGGAATTTTGTTATGATTCGACCACCATCTAGTGATGAAAATGGCAATGAAGAAGATGATGTGTATCCTATTTGGTTAGCTATCACATTATCACAAGTTGAAACGGATAAGAGATCCAATAACTACATGAAAATATTGGTGCAATGGTGGGCCCCATGTTCTAAAGGAAACATGTCAGAAAAGGAACGCTATCGAGATTGTTGGAGTAAGCAATGGAAAGTGAACCTTAATGATCTCGAGAGATGGGAAAATGTTTCAAGCATAGTCTGGAGCTGGAAACCTCGAAAAGATCCCCATCAAATAAAAAGTATTAAAATTTCTAAGGTGGCTGTACTGAAGGCAAAACAAAAATTCATCATTGAAAATGATGAAGTCTTTGAAGAATAGTTTCATGTTTTTTAAAGGTGTTTCTTAACACCACCTTTAAATGAAGCTTCATCAACCAAAAAATGTGCATTATATTGTGCTCAATTTATACACAAGATAATGATTTTAAAAATACTAAAATAACCTTTACATTCATAAGATAATATAGCTTATATTTTTGTTAAACAACATGTTTTATATTTACTTAATGTCAATATCAATCCAATATCTAAAAAATTAGAATAATATTGAGAAAGAGAGAGTGCTAAGATTGTGTGTGTGTGTGTGTGTGTGTGTGTGTGTGTGTGTGTGTGTGTGTGAGAGAGAGAGAGAGAGAGAGAGAGAGAGAGAGAGAGAGAGAGAGAAACTTGCTAAGTTTGTGTGTGGGTGTGTGCATGTGTGAGATAAAACAAGAGCTGAGTTTGTGAGTGTATGTGTGTGTGTAGGAGAGAGAGAGAGAGAGAGAGAGAGAGAGAGAGAGAGAGAGAGAGAGAGAGAGAGAGAGAGATACTTGCTAAGTTCATGTGTGGGTGTGTGCATGTGTGAGATAAAACAAGAGCTAAGTTTGTCAGTGTATGTGTGTGTGTGTGTGTGTGTGTGTGTGTGTGTGTGTGTGTGTGTGTGTGTGTGTGTGTGTGAGAGAGAGAGAGAGAGAGAGAGAGAGATTATTAGTCTCAAAATTTTGCAAGAGTCTCTAAAACTATCTTAAAACGCTAATTTTAATTGGATCTCTATTTTGTGAGGGTATTGAACTTCATTAGAGTGTGTTTCAATTTTAGGAAGTGGCAAGAGTCATTAGATTGAGGATAGATCATAGGTTGACCCCAATCATGGGAGTTGATTAGCAAGTTTGGTCAAGATTCCTAAAATCTAGAGCCTACCTCCACAAATATAGGAAAGTTGATCTTGATCTAACTACCATAGGTGGTATATCTAATGGTTAGGTCAAATAGACATGAGTAGGTAAACCTAATAATGACATGGCACTTGACCACATGCCAAACCTGATTAGCTAGCTGAGGATAGGATCATCATTGTATTTGCAAAGATCTAATCAATATATAATGCATGAGATTTCTCATCAACCTCTCTTACTTCATCAATAAATGTTTCATTGAAGGTTCTATATTCGCCTCAATGCTTCATATGTCGACTTATATCTTGGGTAGGCCAATGATCTCTAAGCTGTACAAGAGAATTCTCTTTTGATCCCTTCTTGCTCACAAAAGTCATGGAGTTTTTGTAAAAATTACAGCAAATAAGGATCCTATAACACTTGAAATGATGAGGGAAACAATAGATTATGATTTCATAAGATTAGCACAAGTTGAACCATCAAAATTCATCAAAAATCTATGCTTGAACCTCACTAAATGGCCCAAATCCTTGAAGAAGGCTTCACACGTGTGAAAGTACGGCCTCCCACAGTCTGAGTACTGTACACTAGACCTACATTCAATCCTATAATCATTAGTAATCACAAGTACTCAAACAATTATGAACATAGAGAGCAATTGCACCATTATGAGAGAAAAAACATGAAATTGCTTGATTGATTTTGGTGAGATATCATCACCTATATATGCATGATCCATCACGGTTTTGGGCAGGTATGAGTAGCCCTAAACCTATCCCTAATGCTAATTTTGGTGGATCTTTCATCCCTACCAAGTTAGGGTTGGAATCTTGGAGATCCCTCAACAATGCAAAAATTATCAAAAATAGCTCCTATTTTTTCTCCCTTGTATCTAAGCATAATTTGGACTCATTCCAAAGGTTCTAACACTTAGGTCTACTTGAGAACATCCTTATGAATGGAATCCTATGCTATTTGGCATGTGTGACAAGCCACATCATGACCATCTAACTATTTACAAGTCATATGACCAAAACTAGTCAAGCTAGAATTGTGAATTTTTAACACTCCTCCTCACTATCTAGCTTGGTTCAATCATTGCTTTACTAATCACTCCAAGTGATGATCTGAACTTCATAAAAGGTGTCTTTTGAAGTGGTTTAGTAAGTAGATCAGCTACAAATTCATTGCTTGGAACATGCTCCAAAGCAATCTCCTTGGCTTGCACCATTTCTCTCACAAAGTGATGGCATATCTCAATGTGCTTAGATCTTGCATGGAAGATTGGGTTAGATGCAAGGTGTTGGGCTGATATATTGTCATTGTAGATGATTGGTGCCTCCTCTGAATCCATGATCTTTAGTTCCACCAATAATCTCTTGATCCAAAGTACCTCCTTTGTAGTGGTTGTCAAAGCTTTGTACTCGGCCTCGGTTGAAGATAGAGATATAGTTTCTTGCTTTTTTGAAAGCCATGAAACCACACCTTCTCCTATGAAAGTTGAATAGGAACTTGTTGATTTCCTATCCCTCTTGTCCCCTGCAAAATCTGAATCACTAAATGCATGAAGGTTAATCACATCTCCTCTGTATAGAATCCCAAAATCCAATGTACCCGAGATGTATCTTAGAATCCTCTTAGCCTTTTTCCAATGGATATTCAATGGCTTTTGCATGGATTGGCTCAACCTACATACACTAAAGCTAAGATCTGGTCTAGTTATAGTGATCCACATGAAGGAACCTATAAGTTGCCTAAACAAAGTGATGTCCATGAAGGATCTTTCATCATCTTCATTTGGCACTTTTACATCTTGCTCCATTGGTGTGTCAACACTTTTGCATACTTCCATCTTAAACTTCTTCAAAAGACTTTGAGCATAGTTTACTTGACTTATAAAGATAAAATCAGACCCTCTAAGTACTTCTATGCCTAAGATGAAGTGAAGACACCCTAGATCTACCATCTTGAACTCTAAGGATAGATCTATCTTGATTTTTTCAATACCATCAACACTATTTCCACTAATGATGATGTCATCTACATAAATGAGTAAAAGTACAATACCAATATCATCAAACTTAATGTAAAGAGTGGGATCATATTCACTTTGAGCAAAAGAAAGTGAAATAAGATAGCAATGTAGTCTTGAATTCCAAGATCTCGAGGCTTGCTTCAAGCCATAGATGCTTCTTTGGAGATGGCATACTTTGTTCTCCATTCCATGCTTGATGAACCCTTGTGGCTGCTCCATATAGATATGCTCTTCCAAAAAACCATTCAAGAAAGCATTAGAGACATCCATTTGACATAGAATCCATCCAAAATGTGATGCAAGTGCAATGATTAGTCTTTTTGTGACCATCTTGGCCACGGGTGCAAAAGTTTCCTCATAGTCTATCCCTCTCTCTTGAGCATAACCTTTTGCAACTAATCTTGCTTTATGACACTCCCATTTGCATTCAACTTAAGCTGGAAGACCCACTTGCATCCTATTACATTCCTTTGAGGTCTCTCAACAAGCAGCCAAGTTTCATTCTCAATCAAGGCATCATACTCATCCAACATAGCTTTATACCATTCTTTGGAGTTCAATGCATCTTCAACATTAGACGGTTCTTCAAAACTAGATAAAGCATAAGAAGTGGATGAGATACCCTCAACTTGCTGTCCTTTGCCTTGATATGTGAGCCTTGATGGCTCCACTTTTGCCCTTGAAGATCTCCTTGGTGTGATAGGTGGGTTTGGTGCTTGCTCCTCCATGAGCTCCTCCTCAAAACCAAGATCTTGCTCCTCGGCCATCTTCTTCTTGATTGTTGGAGCACTTGAGCCTTCTTCAAGCATATGCATATGATGTTCATCAAAGATGACATCCCTTGAAACAACAAATTTGTTTAAGGATGGGAGATAGACTTTGTAGCCCTTGCTTAAGCTTGCATATCCAAGCATGATCCCTCTTGTGGAAGATGGATCCTCCTTGGTTCTTGTTTCCAATGGCACATGCACATAACATATACACCCAAAAACTTTCAAGTGATTAAGATTGGGTTTCTTTCCATACAACATCTCATAAGGAGTTTTGTCTTCAATTGCTTTGCAAGACACCCTATTCATCAAGTAGTTTGCACATACAAGAGACTCACCCCAAAAGGATTTGGACAAACAAGCATCTAATCTTAAAGCCTTAGAACATTCACATAATGTTCTATTCCTTCTTTCAGCAACTCCATTTTGTTGAGGAGTGTAAGGACAAGAAGTCTCTTTCTTGATCCCTTCCTCCTCACAAAAGGCCTTGAACTCATTGGAGATGAATTCTCCACCATTGTCACTTCTAAGAATCTTGATGCTATGATTATGATGCTTTTCCACAAACAACTTGAACTTTACAAAAGTATCAAATACTTGAGACTTGAAGGAAAGTAAGAACACCCAACAATATCTTGAGTAGTCATCAATGAAAGTTAAAAACATGGATGAACCTCCATTAGATTTGGTGCTAGCAATGTGCACATCCGAGTGTATGAGTTCAAGAGGATGAGATGACTTTGTGATGGAGTTAGGAAACACCTTCTTATGTGCCTTGGATAAGGCACAAGCTTCACAAACCTTGTCTTACTTGCCAATAGACCTTGGTAGGCCTAAAGCATACTCCTCCTTGATCATAGCCTCCATGGAACCCGAGTTGACATGTCCAAGTCTTTTGTGCCATAAAGTAAAGGTAGATATCTTGCTCTTCTCGGCCAACATGACAACATTAGTATCCACAAATGCATCCAGCTTATAAAGTTTGCCAAGTCTAGTGCCCTTAGCCACTATCTTACCCTTCTTCTTGATGAAACATTCAATTGAAACAAAATCAACATTGAAACCATTGTCTACCATTTGGCCAACACTTAGTAGATTCTTTGTTATTGTAGGAATGTACAAAACACCTTCTATGTTGATCTTTTTGGAAGATCCTAAGCAAAGGGGAATGCTACCAACTCCTTCAATCTTACAAGCTTCATCATTTGCTGTATAGATAGACTTTATAGGTCCATCATAAGATAAGAGAGAAGAGAAAAACTCCCTTTTACTAGTCATGTGTGAACTAGCACCCGAGTCAATCCACCAAGGATCTTCTCCTTTGAAGTTTGTTGAAGAAGATATGGACATCATGAGAGAGTCCTCATGTGAACTCTCCTCCTCCTCCTCTTTGCTCATGTTGGCTTGGCTTTGATCTTGCTTCCTCTTGAAGCATTCCGAGGCATAATGCCCCATCTTGCTACAATAGTAGCACTTCACCTTTGATTTGTCCTTCTTGACTCTGGTGGTTGATGGAGATGCCTTTGGGTGTCCTTCTTGATCCTCAAGCTTTGTAGACTTCTTGAATGTTGATCCTTTGCCTTTGGACTTGCCTTTGCCTTTGGTGAAGAGAGCTTGGTCATCTCCACCTTGGATGGAAAGCCTATCCATCCTCTCTTGCATTTGGCTCCTTCTTGATTCCTCGGCCATGAGTGTGCCTTGGAGTTCTTCAAGTATGGGTAGCTTACCCATAATTGCATATCCCTGAACCAAATTGTCAAATTCAAAGCTTAGTCCATTCAATATGAGTTGAACAAGCTCTTCATCCTTGATAGGGTCACCTATAAAGGCTAGCTCTTTGTTCAATTCCTTTACTCTTAGGACAAAAGTATGTGCACTCTCTCCTTTCTTTTGATAGCTTCTATAGATTTGATTCTTCAAAGCTAACATTCTAGTTTGGTTCTTGGATTCATAGACCTTTTGCAAAGTCTCCCAAGCATCTTGAGCTGAAGTGCAATCTCCTACCTCTCTTAAGAGTTCATTTGCAACATTCATTTTTATGCAATGTAGTGCAACATTGCACCTCTTGATGTATTTGGCTTTTTCTTGAGGATGAATAGGTTCACCCTCCTTACCATTTACAATTTCCATCAGATCTTGCATGATCATGATAGATTTCATTCTAACTTTCCATATGGAATAGTTAGTTTTGTTGAGCCTTTCATTAGTATCCAAAAGATATGCATTTATAGATGCCATCTAGTCTCCTAATCAAGGACTTGACAAAAATGAAGGTTATTTCTATTGATTTGATTGAAGGTCTACCTTATCCCACTTCTTAGGGACCTGAAAAGATCAGTAATAGACTTCCTATAAAGATCTAAGAATGATCTCTAACAAAATCAAATCATAGAATACTAGAAACAATGCACTTGCTTAATTGAAGTAGACAATACTAGTAGAATTGCCCCTCTTTCTATAAAGAACATTAAAGCTTCCAAATGATCTGATCAAGAGTGAATTTCAGCAACCTAATATACTTCCAAAATCACTTGTAAAAGATCTAAATGGAACTTAATGAGGATGCAACACAATCTACTATCCAATCACAAGCAAAAAATGATCAAAATTGATGAAAAATTGATCTAATTTGGTGCATAAGTCAAGCAATGGTTGGACTGAACCTAAATCACTTTAGGAGATGTCTACTACACCTTAGAACAGCCTTGAAGAGTCCCCAAAACTCTGATCTTCTCTCTCCTTGAATGCTAGAAAGCCTCCTCTATGAAATCACCTCCAAAACTTGCTTAGAAATCAATGCTTGGAGCAAGCAAAACTTGCTATCTTGGTAATGTGAATTGAATTCAACTTTGCCTCTGGTTCTAGACACCTAAACACCTGCAAATGAAGTCACACAACACCAATCTCCAATGTATTTGACTCACTTTGAGTTCTAGAATCAATACTAGATGGTAAGATCCAATCTACACAAGATTTAGATCAAAAATTGTGATCAATTTGAATGAAAACCAAGGATTTAGCTCATTTCAGCCTTTAGGCTCTGATACCATGTAAAAATTACAGCAAATAAGGATCCTAAAACACTTGAAATGATGAGGGAAACAATAGATTATGATTTCATAAGATTAGCACAAGTTGAACCATCAAAATCCATCAAAAATCTATGCTTGAAACTCACTAAATGGCCCAAATCCTTGAAGAAGGCTTCACACGTGTGAAAGTACGGCCTCCCACAGTCTGAGTACTGTACACCAGACCTACATTCAATCCTATAATCATTAGTAATCACAAGTACTCAAACAATTATGAACATAGAGAGCAATTGCACCATTATGAGAGAAAAAAATATGAAATTGCTTGATTGATTTTGGTGAGATATCATCACCTATATATACATGATCCATCACGGTTTTGGGCAGGTATGAGTAGCCCTAAACCTATCCCTAATGCTAATTTTGGTGGATCTTTCATCCCTACCAAGTTAGGGTTGGAATCTTGGAGATCCCTCAACAATGCAAAAATTACCAAAAATAGCTCCTATTTTTTCTCCCTTGTATCTAAGCATAATTTGGACTCATTCCAAAGGTTCTAACACTTAGGTCTACTTGAGAACATCCTTATGAATGGAATCCTATGCTATTTGGCACGTGTGACAAGCCACATCATGACCATCTAACTATTTACAAGTCATATGACCAAAACTAGTCAAGCTAGAATTGTGAATTTTTAACAGTTTTTTTGGAGATGTACTCTCCACCTCCATCACACCTCAAAGCTTTGACTTTGTAAGAAAATTGTTTTTCAACAAAAGCTTTGAAAATAAGAAAATAATCATAAACCATGGCTTTAGAAGAAAGAAGATATAACCATGTGTATCTTGTGAATCATTAATAAAAGTAACAAAGCAAGTGGCTCCTCCCTTGCTTTTAGAAGATGAAAGTTGTACATCCGAGTGTATCAACTCCAATGGATGTGTAGTCTTGATGGAAGACGTTGTATATGGCTTTTTATGTGATTTTTCTATTGCACAATCCTCACATGGCTTGATGTCTTTGGAAAGTGATCTTGGTAAGCCAATGGCTTTTGCATCTTTGACCATAGAATGCATAGATTTGAAATTGGGATGTCCCAATCTCCTATGCCATAACTCCTCCTTGGAAATATTAGTCATATAGGCAACATCACAAGAATTTGCACTTTCATCTGGATTTAACTTGAAAATGCATCCATATCTAGATCCATGTGCAAGGATCTCATCACCTTTCTTGATAGTACAAGTATTGGACATCAAGGCCATCATCAAGCAATTGACCAACACTTATAAGGTTCTTTGTAAGTTTAGGAACAAAAAGAACATTAGAAAGAGATAAAACTTTAGAAGATGCAAGCTTTAAGAGAATACTCCCAATTCCTTCAATAGTACATTCATGATCATTTGCTGTGTACATTGATTTCTTAAATCCTTCATAAGATACAATAGAATCAAAATAATTCTTGGAGCAACACATGTGTGATGAAGCACCACTATCAATATACCATGACCCATCCTTCTTGAAGGGTGTAGAGGAGAAACTTGATACTATAAGAGATCCTTCTCCTTCGCTTGCAATGGAATCTTCTTCTTTCTCATTGATGATGTTGGCTTGCTTGAGTTGATTCTTCTTCTTGAAACAATTAGTGGCATAATGACCTTTCTTGCCACAAAAGAAACACTTGATCTTCTTCTTCTTGAAATTGGAGGAAGAAGGATGTGAATAATCATCTTCTTCTCCATCTTTGTCTTTGTCTTTTGCTTTGCCTTTGTTGAAGGCATTATAACGTTGGTTCTTGTTCCTCCCTTTGTGCTTGTCTTTGACAAATAGAGCTTTGCCATCTTCATTACGATTGAGAGATAGCTTGTACTTTTGTCTTGCTTCTTCAGAAATAAGTATCCCTTGAAGAGTCTCCAAGTTGGGTAACTCCTCCTTGATAGAATACGATTGGACAAGGTTGTCATATTCTTCTTTCAAGCCATTAAGGATGACTTGAACTAGCTCACTTTGGTTGACTGAGACTCCAACACAAGTAAGCTCTCTATGAAGGTCTTTGATTTTCAATACACAACTAGAAGCAATCTCACACTTCTTTGGAAACTTTGAAATATTTGGTTCCTAAGAGTGAGTATTCTAGAGGTGTTCTTAGCCTCATAAATAACCTTGAGTGCATCCCAAGCTTCCTTAGCAGAGGCGCAAGAGCCAATTTCTCTTAAAATCTCATTAGAGACATTCATTTTGATAAAGTGAAGGGCCATCCTAGCTCTCTTCTTATATGTTGGTACTTCTTGTTGTACTTGAGGCTCCTCCTCAAGTCCATGTTGAAAATCTATAAATTATTGGAAGAGTAGAGACATGATCTCGTTATTTGGAATGTCCTACCTTTATAGATTCCCGATATACCTAGATAGAGTAGAACTCATAACTGGAGCTACTACTTTGTCAATTAAGATCTTACATCTTCTAAGGTGCAGTGATCAGTTCCTGATCTTCTACTAATTTAGTTATGATGAGCCTTTATGCGGAATAACAAATAGAACAAATAGGAGCTGATCTAAGAAGAACATTTGACAAACATAATGCATTCAAGGATTGTGTATCATGGTCAAGAGATAAAGTAAAATCTGCTTAATCACAATGATTCCTAGAGCGATGTTTGGCATAACGCACAGCGCGTTATTGAAAGAGAACTCTGTCCCTTACGGATAGAATAGATGAAGGAGTCCTTACTAGCAAATACTTCTATCTATATTCCTCTATGTCTAATCTTAGAGGTGTGATTAATTCAGCTCGTCTCACATACTAATGAACGACTTTTCATCCTCACATTCAGCATCCGGTAATTCAAACTTGTCTGTTTGTAAAATTGCTCAAGCAATTGTCATCCATATATATTTCTCTCTGTCACTCCTATCTATATATATGTGTATTTGATTAGAGGAAGGAGGTGGTCTTTAATGTAAGCGAATGATTACAAGAACTGCTATACCTACCACGTTGTCGCATTTATTTCTGTAAGACTTCATCTGGAATCCAACATCTCTTGAGAAACAAAGGCCATAGTCCTTTGTTTCTTTCAGGTATTGCAAGATCCTTCCAGTGTGTGAGTCCTGGATTAATGTTGAACTGGATCATTCTGAATACTGCATAGGCGATGTCTGGCCGTGTGCTGTCTACCAAATACATTAATAAACCTATAAGCCTTCTATAAGTCTTTTGTAGCATAGCTTCCTATTCTTCATTGTTTTGTGGATAGTCTTCATTAGTCAACACTGTGCTAGGAACCATTGGAGTATTCACTCCCTTGCAATTGTTTCATGGAAGTCATCTCGTCTTCCATAACTTTAATCCATTTTTCTTTTTCTGGACTATTGTTATCCTCCTCGTATGTTTGCGGTTCTCCACCGAATTCGCAAAACTCTTCTTGAGTTGAGACAAAACTGTTTGGTGTATACCTGACGGGTTCCCTTCTTTCTCTGTTGGATCTCCTTGGCGGTGCCGTAATTGTGGTGATTGTCTTTCCTTTGTCTCTTTTGCTGATGCAAAATTTTTTGTGCGTTGCAGGTGTTCTGGGCACAAACTGTATGTTGGGCCATTCATCATCTGAACTGTCACTCAGTCCGTCTGGAACTTGATTGTCTTCATGTTCCTGGTTGTCAGGGTGTGCTCCCTCTGTCGATGTCAGCAGGTTGTAGTATTGCTTGCCTAGAATCTCATAGCTAACTGAGTCTTCATTGGCCATCATTCTTGTTTCATCAAACTTCATATCTCTAACGGTTTTAATTTGATGAGTCTCCGGCAGATAGATCCTATAATATGATGAATGTGTATCATATCCCACGAGGTATACGTGTTTGACCTTCTCGTTCAGCTTCTTCCGGATCTTCTCAGGGATGTATGTGTATGATATGCAACCAAAAATGTGTACATGGGCTCAATTAGGCTTATTGCCCCACCATACCTCATGTGGCGTGATGTCACTTCTAAGAGTAGTATCTACCAAAAACATGACACCTACCACTTTGCATGTTGAGAAATGCAACTCTAACTCCATTTTTTTTACATGTGTCACTTTCTAAAATACATATGTACAAATGTTCATGCATGTGCCACTACAAATCTTAATTTGCTTTGCATGTCACATTTGGCAAACTAAACTTTATGCATGTGAAGTGGCTTGAGTTTCTACTAGGCCAAATTTGGCCTTTTCATGTTCTACATCTACATGCATGATGAAAATTTTATCAAACCCCAAAAGTCAAGATAGATGGCTTTTTTATTTTCAACAGATCCATACATGGTAGAGCCACACCGACAAATTATCCGGCGCCTCAACCCGTCCCCGGCCAGAAATAGGGGGGATTTTGAAATTTGAATATGTGTGGTACAGCCACACGTGGCTGCACCACACAACAACAACAAAATTAAAAAGGCTATGTTTGCCACGCGTGACAAACGCTATTTTTCTGAAAATTTGGCATGCGTGGCACATTTTCTAGAGAATCTCCCTAGAAATTTGCCATGTCATGGCAAATTTCCAAGAATACTCTAGGTCCATTTGTTGGAAGAAGGAATGGAAGAGAGGAAGAGTCGATAAGTCGAAGTCTATGGACGAACAATCGAGCGCAGTGGAATGATCCTTCTTCCGGTGTATGACTACGCCTATCAATAACCAAACAAAGCTATAATGACAAGTCGTCAAAGTCGTTGGATACGTCGAAGTCTTCTGTTTAGCGATTCTCAAGTATTTCTGCAGATTGTATAGAAATACGAATAAAACTGCATAACTGAATAAATGAATGGATGAAAATTAAAGATTGATTATTCAGCTGAATCACTCTCGATAGTAGAATAATCCAACACTCTCCCTTAATTTGAATCCATGAATGTCGTGACCTTCGAAGTTAGTTCTACACAAAATTTTCTGTGTGCATCCAAGCTTAGTGCCTTAGTAAAACTATCAACTGTCATGTCTTGCGTTCGACAATACTGCAAATCTACCTCTTTGTCGAGAACTTTGTTTCTGACATAATTATACTTAATTTTAATGTGCTTACTTTAGAATGAAATCTAGGGTTGGTTGATAAAGCAATAGCACTTTGATTATCACAGAAAAAGTTGTCGGAGCATATTGTTTTAGATAGATGTCTGAAAGTAAGTTTCTCAATCATAATGCTTCCTTTGTAGTTGGAGAGGCTACGATATACTCTGATTTAGTAGAAGATAGAGCTATCGAAGTTTGCTTGCACCTGTTTCATTAAATAGGACCGTTGTTGAGGAAGAATGTAAATCCAGAACTGGATTTACGAGTGTCTACATCTCCTATCAACTAGCATCTAAATAGCCACTGATAATAATGAGTTTGTCGTTGTCGACTGCTCCATAACAAATGCATAAGTCCTTTGTAGCTCGAATGTATCTCATAACAGTTGAAATTCCGATAGAATCTAGTGCAGTATGCAGATCACATCACACAATCACCATAGCCACTCCTCACAAGCTCTCATAGATGGCACAACAAAAGTTATTAGATTACAAAGAAACACTGTACATATAGAGTATTCACAAACTGCATGAAAAGGCAGGTGTCCTAAAATTGGCCTACCACCTCTCAAACTAAGGTCGGGCCCAATATGGCCAAATTCGACTGACAAACTTGGGACATGCCCCCAAGTATAGCAAGTATTGTAAATAACTCTGTACAGGCTAATTCGTCCTATGTGTGGCTACTCGGCTAACCCAAGTAGCCGGCTACGGGATCACAGCCATATACAGTAAACCAAATAAATTGTACAGTAATTACATCATCACATTTAGAGCTTATACTAATGAATCAGATCAAAACTGATTTCTAACTCTCTCCCTTAAGCTCAAATGTGATAAGAGTAAAAAACAATAATTTGTAGCGATGTCTGGAGTGTCCAAAAGATGTTATGCATGTCTTGCTACTCTGTACTTGACTCACACTCAAGCACACCAACAAACCACCAGGTTTGACTCACAAAGTATCGTGCAAATACAACGCTCATACAGAGAGTCTATCATACTCTCAACCAACTGACTCGTCCCCAATCCGACTTGAACACAAGTGGACCACATGAGCGACATGGCTCAAACTGAGGAAATCTCATTGCCACCATGAGACTGACATCCTCCATTAGCTAGGCTGACAATCTATTAGACACTTACAAGTACAAACCTATAAAGCTGACATAAATGAGCGACTGAGACTCAACCTGAGGAAATCTTACTACCACCATAAGATTGTACCCTCACCAGATAGACAGCTAGTAGACAATGACAAGTCAAAGAGCATAAAATGACTACTTTGTTTCACTATAGCAAATGCACAACCACATACAACTCCGACCCAGATCTAGACTCCTATGACAAGGTAACATGCAAGCCCACACACACTCATGCAAACCAACACGAATGATAAAACATCAAATACATGACCAAGGCCTGCCCGTAAGTGGTATCCTGTTGTACCAACACATGTGCCACCTGTAGATCCACTAATGATGGATAGAAACAACATGTGACGCCAACCTGGAGACTACCGTGCATATGACCATGCAGCTCACCTGATTACTCACCAAAGTACCAGTTGTCACTCCTGAGTAACCATCTCCATCCTTGTTGGCTCACAACCATGGGCATGCTGGATCCACATCACCCCGTAATGCTCTCTATGCCCTCTGGATATGTACCACCACATGTACACTTCATGCCACCTACCTCCAAGTAGGCATGACCCGTCCCTAGGTCACCACATGATGCACCAGCTGAAGATCATCATCCATACATCAAATGACATATCATACCTGAGCAACTGTAGCATCTCCATGAGTGCCACCCCAATCGACTCGTCATCCACATACTATGCTCACCTGATGTCTCCGATCTTGGTCACCATCCTGCTAGACAAGCCGAACTCCAAAGAATCACCTGCTCCACATGGCTCCTAGCATCTGCTCACTCTCCCTGACTATGTGCCACCCAACACCATGTCAACGCAAGCCTGTCCCTGAGTCGGTGCTCATGGTCTCCCGAGAATATTGTCTCCCTTATCGTACTGAGGTATATGGCTTTGAGTGACTCCCTCTAGGCTTATCCATGATCTCACCACCTGCGAATCTGCACCATGGAAATTCCAACACCTGTGACAAGCCTAGACTCCTACAAATATAGCCAAATGCATGAAAGCTATAGATAGCTTATCCACACCCATGATGGTAGATGTCTCCCCATCGATGCCAATGTCCAAAACTGGCCCTCTGCTATAATGCCATCATGTACTCCCAAATGAGCACACCATGAAGTCCTCGACATCAGTATCTCCTGCAGTAGATTGCTAGCAAAACACTCACCACAGTGTTTGTCCTCCGATCACACCCCGTGCGATCTCCATCAGCTCTCCAACCTAGATCTGGCTCTCAAAGCTTCACGCTTTGCCCATTTGTGTTTGCAGCATCTTGATTCCATCATGAATTACCCTTGTAAGTCCTGTTTATGCCAATGACTCAAGTCCAATATGAAATAACTCCCCCTTGATGATCATTCCATGTCATCCTGTAGTGCTATCCCTACCAGGTATCTCAATGCCATCCACGATCACAAAGATCTGGGCATCTACCCTATAGTGCCCACCTGTATTCTCCCAAACTAGCTCCAAGCTGCTCCTGTGAATGGTTCCAAACCACTCTCTGAGAATACATTGAGATGTGAATTCAAAGCCACCATCAAGTCCCTCACATGGCTGTGCACTCCAAGTGACCCTATGAAATCTTCCATGGCCCAAACCAAACGATCCGCACCTTGTCATCACTGGAATCTGCATCCCTGATGCAATACTGATATGTCAAATTGACTTGACTTATCCAAACTGGTAGTTGAAGTGTATCTCCTCGATGACAAACCTGATACACTGCTCTACAGCTACAATGACTTGATCAAAATTGACTTACTGACTGCAAAACCGCAAAATCATCACACTCGTCACTCTCCAAGAGCATCCAAAGTGTGATTATTGATCCATTCTTCATCCTCTGCATGTCCCACACACAACTCATCCAATGCAAGTCCGCTATCTTGCCCAATGGCTTCCAACTGGAACCACCTCGCACTTCCATCACCTATGTCCACCAATATGTGTGTACCTCCAAGCTAGCCCATATTTTCCTCCGAATGAGAAATTTCCAAGCTACAGATGTGTGTGTCAATGCAGCTATCACCTGACTCAACAATGTCATTGTCGATCATACCTGTGAGAGCGTTCTCCCAAAATGCCACTTGAAGTTGGTTGGTTCGAACCCCAAGAATTGAACCTGATCACAAGAATTTTTCACCTATAACCGGCATACCATGCCTACCTCTCACCTGTGATTGCTTGCCATCTCAAAATTGTCGCCAATGCTGAGTAGTCACGTCGCCAAACTGCACTTCTGTTGCCAAAACTGGCTTTCTCCACACAATTCTACTACCATTCGCCCCCATACTACATTTATCGCTTCCAAACATCTTGTTACCCTGTCAGAAGTAAGTGATAATGATTTTAAAGCGATAATGCCTCAATGTACCACCCTGTAGCAGGTTTCACCCGTCAAGTACAAAGAAAGATCCGTGACTTTTCGTTTTTTCTTCAACTAGGCCACTTTTTGGCAATTCACAGAACTGCTCCTTTCTCCTCACACTGTAAATGGATTTCAAAATCCACTCAACCCTGAGTTACCACTACGTTGTATCTCGTTCTGATCTGCTCCGCTCTCCAATTGACGGAGTACTCAGAGAAACCCGGCCAACTTCCTGTCATAGCCACATACAATCATTTTTGAGCAATTTTTCATAGCCACTCCTCACAAGCTCTCAAAGATGGCACAACAAAAGTTAAGTCTATTATGAAGAAACACTATACATATAGCAAAGCCCCAAACTGCATGGGCTCAACAAGTGTCATTAAACTGGCCTACCACCTGCCAAACTAGAGTTAGGCCCAATATGGCCACATATATTGACAAACCCAGGACATGCCCTTGAGTATAGCATAATGAACTCAAAATCACTGTACAGGCTAATTTCTTCCTACGTGTGGCTACCCGGCTAACCCAAGTAGCCGTCTACGGGATCAGTGCCCGCTGATATGACAATAGTGGGTCACGTCCCGATCACTACTGAAAACAGTAAACTGACTAATTGTACATTTATTACAGTATCACATTTAGAGCTTACATAAAATGTATATCAGATTAACTCTGATTTCTAACTATTTGATATTTTAATTAGATGTAGCTCTGGACATTATTTCTCTCAATAACAAAATTTTTAGACTTGACGCGTTAATGTGAGCTTATCCATGCAATTGTATAGTATTTAGATAAGAATCAATTCTTATGAAGAATTTGGTTTGGCTTCGAGATTTGACTATCCATTTCCAGTTGGCTTACATAGTCTTGCTCCATAGATATCCTTCTAGTTGCATGCAACATGAACTTGATAGATATTTACTTGGCAATCATAACAAATAGTAGTTGTTTATGAGTTTCATAATGGAATAGAGTTACTAGAAAAATATTTTTAGGCTTCATGAGTCTATATATCCATTTCATTATTAAAATAATTTCAATTGGATGCGAACGATTTTTTCTTTGGCAAACTTCAAAGTTCAAATTTCATACTGCAAAATTGCAACGAGACAAGCATAATCTCCTTCTTGAAAAATTTGAAGAGGACAATTGCCACCTCTTCATGGCAACATGCCAACAAACAATACTAACAATTCTAATTGTACTAACAATGCGGAAAAGATCATTCACATCTTATCGACATAATTTCATCAATTTGAAATGAATATATGTTAAAAGAGATACAAATGTGTGTATTGTGAGATCATATATAAATGCAAATAAAAAATTAAATTGTAGTCATAAAACGCTAGATAGTCATCGTGATGTAATGCCTCATGCACGAAGTTTCATGATAGATACATAACTTGTGTTACATTTTTGTCATCCTTTTCTTCACGAGTCGACGCTAAACATTGCAATGTAGTTTGCTTTGGATATATATTTTTCTGCAGATATTTGATAGACATTGAATTTATAAGAAAATCATGACAATCTTGATGTTTTTTGAAGTTGGCAATCGATTGAATTGTTTTGTTGAAATTATTTTTTCCCTGAAAGTTCTTCAAACACTTGCTACAATTTATTTCTTATGATACATTTTGCAATGTGTCCTTCTAACATGAAAAATCAGATTGAAAAAACTTCAAATCTGTTGAAAATATCTATTTTTGAATTGTTCTTTGTTTGTTGTGCTACAATCATAAATGATCATTTCGTATGTTTATATGTTTGTAGGTCATTGTATAAAGACCACCTCCTCTTTTGAGTACATCAACTAGTAAAATTATTATCTCATTTTGGCAACTTTTTAGTTGAAAGGCGCATATTGCAAACTTCATTTTTTACATATAGATTGTACATAAGTATTTTAGTGCAACCATTCTTGTTTCTTAGACTACATTCATGACATCAACCATGAAACAAAAACGTTTGCTTGCTAGACAAAGAACATTAAAAAAAGAAAGAGACAAGTTTAGACTTTTCAACAGGACGAGAGTGGAAATTTCAGAGATGAATAATCAATGGTTGGAAATAGGAATGAATCTAGTGAAATCTATGAAATGTTGTTCTGCCTGTGGTAGCTCAACTTTTTTTATGGACCGCATCTGCAACAAAAACATACTAGAAATTGATAATATACATCCCTACACGATAGCCAATACATTTTTATGGAAATATACATATGAAAACGAATCAAAGAAAACATGGTATGTGTGTAACACTTGTGTCAAAAATAACCATAGAATACGCTACATCATATTTCAATCGCTTGAATATATACGAAGCATATTGCGATTGGAGCCTTTTCTAGTCCAAAATCTAGATTTTGTTGATGTTTCGATCGAAACAAAAAGACGTTACAAATCTTTTTCAGAAGGGTGGATCACGAGGAAATCGTTGCTTGATAATGAAATTGCATGTGATCTAGATATTGAAAATGAGTCTTCGGAAAAAAAAAAAAAAAAAAAAAAAAAAAAAAAAAAAAGGGGGGGTCCCTTTATAGATTGCTAGAACAAAACTTGCAACATTATCCGCTATTTGCACGGTTTTACACCATCTATGAGAAAAATGCTTCTAACAATAGTTTAGCCTTCATCTCTCTACGATCCATCAATCACCATGTCTCTGGCAATGTTCCATATGAAACCATGATTATTGATCCCCTCCAAAAATCATATGTTCTGCTAGAAGATACAACCCCATTATCGAGGCGTAATGACAAACGCCATCATGATATTTGTCAAGATTCAAATGTAAAACTAAGAAACAACAACAAAATCTATTCAAGACATATACAACTTGTAAATAATACCCAACATCATGACAAACCTACCTTAACATTAGAAACAAGCCTGTTTCCTTTTTATTTCCATTTGCTCATGGATTTTATGATGGAAATATTAGCTTCCTTCATTATGCAATTTTGATATCAAGTAGTGTCCCATCAATAGTATTACAAATAGATATAATCAGCTATCTCTCAAAGAACATCGAAAAAGAGAGAGATATTGATATGTATATTGCAGAATATGCCAATAGACAACTTCTTGAAAAAGAAGAATGACAAAAAATTTCAAATATACTTCTACAAAAAAAAATCACTTACCAACAAAACATTAACAATGGCAAATTCTACAATTGAAAATGCACAAAGTATATCTTTGCCACAAAATACGAAAAATGATTTAGGCTTGGAATCTGAATTTGAATACATGCAGAATTCATCTCTTACGGATGAACAAGAGAAGATATATAAAATTATTACAAGCTCAAAATCAGGATTGTTTATTCTATCTGGCACTCCAAGAAGTGGCAAAACATTTTTTATACGATACCTCAATTACAAATGCATCAAAAAGGGACAAAGAATTTTGTTAGTTGCAACAACAGGTGCGGCTGCATCACGAGTAGGGGCACATTCTATTGCTTTTTTAGAACTTTGACCATTCATTGAATTATTGGCAAAACAAGGTTGATGATTTTCCTATATTGTTATACTTCAAGAGAGTAAAAGTCTGTTGTTTCATAAGTTACCTTCATCAATCACATCCCAGTGTTTGTCTATTTCACTATCGATTAAATGAGTGATAAGAGATATAGAAAACTTGTAGAAAGTGAAGCTTTTGGCTTATAAACATTTTCACATATACATTTTATCTAATCTATAGAATGTCTTTTAATGTACTGTGATAACCCAATGTAGGATTGCTTGAGAGTGTTTATGCTTCTTAATGACACAAATGATCATGCTCTGTGCGTATCAATCTTGTTTTCCAAGCTTTTTAGTTAATGCATTCTCATTGCAAATTTGAAGATGAAACTCGTTATTCCCATGGATCACTTTCAAGTGTATGATCACATTTTCCATTTTTTACATTATGAAATGTAAGAGAGAGTTCAAACAACCAAACATTTCAATCTTATACTTTCAGTTGACAAATCAAGGCTTGAACACAAATTCATAGGTAGTATCATTACTATTATGATAAATTATTCATAAACTTAATTTATCCAACTTGCACTTGCCAATCTTATAGGTAGGATTTCAGTTGTTGGTTATTGGAGTCATCCCTTAATCGATAGATTTCATTGCATTGGAGATATCAAAACAACATTTGGGCACAGAGCAAAGAGCACAGTACAAGTGATCATAAATGCATTGGATCCAACAAATTGCATGCAAAAGAGAGATCTAGACAAGTTTGATGAAAATTTCTCAATTCTCCTTGTAATTGTATGTACATTATGAGCTCCAAAATGAGTATATTTATAAAGCATGAGGCTTGGGCGGATTTGACCTATTTCACACATGTGAGACAGTCCTAAAGTCTCATACAAATTTATTGCCATCCATTATTAGATTGCACCAATTCAAAAAATCTGGAATTGAGAAAATTGATTCTAAGTTGAAAAACTTTACTATTTGTTTAATTGGCCTTTGAGATTTTGTGTTAACCAATCTAGGCCTATCTTTCACTTGTAGGAAAAGCTTCCACATGTGTGTAACTATCTTATGTACATAATATATGGTTTTAATCAAGCTAGTATTTGCACTTTCCCCTCAAAATAGCTTGATCAAAGCATGACAAATTATGCATAAATTCAAGGGCTGACTTTGGCTTCATAAATGGATCATTTGTAGCTACAATGAGTGTGAAGATCAACCAATAAATTTGATAATGATGCATGATCATTGTATCCAAGATAGAATCTCCTTGAAGTTGACCTCTTCCAAGATGAAGTGGACAGCTTTGCACCATCTTAGTGCCTTTGACATTAATTCCTTCCATGTTTGATGAAAATGCTTGATTTTGAAGCTTGCTCCTCTTTAATGTTGCTCCTCCTCTTTGATGTTGCTACTCCTCTTTGATGGAAATCGAAGACCTCCTTGTCTCATAATCATGACAAAGATCAAGATCACAAAATATGCACTCATCAAGATTATCAAGATTATGCATGCTATAATTATAGGTCACAACCTACTAAATCTTTGTATGCTTTCTCGAATATTGTAATCAAAAGTAACTTCGAAATTAATGAGGCTAGATACTTGCTTATGGAGATAATTAGAGGATGATTCACTTATTTTCACAAGAAGTTTACAACATGCCTCTAGATTTGAAAAATCATGATTTTCAAATCATGAATGAACAAATCAACCTATAAAGTGCGAGAGCACTACATGATGAAATCATTTACATTCCCTTGACTTCATATTTAATAGAAGATTACAAGGAAAACGAGTTCAAGAAATTTTGTAAGGCCTGTGGAATACATCAACAATTCACCATTAGCTACTCTCCTCAGTCCAATGGAGTAGTAGAGAGGAAGAATCGGACATTTATTGAGAGTGCCAAAAGCATGATGGCTCATGCTTCTCTTCCAAAGAGATTTGGGTAGAAGCTATCACTACAGCTGTCTACCTACAAAATCAATCCATCACCAAGGCCCTAAATGGCAAGACACCTCATGAGGTGTGTACTGGATCGAATCCATCACTCAAACATATCCGAGTATTTGGATGCATTGCTTATGCTTAGATCCTTGAAGGTCTGAGAAAGAAGCTAGATGACAAACGCAAAAAATCGATTTTCATTGGCTACTCCCCTGATCACAAGGCATACAAACTCTAAAACCTAGCAAAATCAAAAGACCTTCACGAGCAGAGATGTCATATTCATGGAAGACCAATTTTTTGACCATAAGGGAAAAGCTCCAGACAAATCCAACCCAAGGATCGAACAGTCAAAATCCGATCCTAGGATCGAAAAATCAAAATCCGATCCAAGGTTGAAAAATCCAGAATCCAACCCAAGGATCGAAAATCCAAAATCCAATCCAAGAGTCAAACAACAGAAAATCGATACTGACTCAGACAGTTGACTCAGACAGTGAGTCAGAACCTCAACAACAGCATCGAAGGTTCAAAATTCAATCCAAAAGATCAAATCGACTCAGACAGCCTCCATTCTGATCCATGGATGATTCGGCCTACTATTTTGTGTAAGAACCAAACACGGTTCATGAGGCAATGTCAACACCTGATGCTGACCAATGGAAAGTAGCCATGGATGTAGAATTTGATTCCCTAATTGAGAATCAAACATGGACTATAATTGAGCTGCCAAAGCATCAAAATCCGATCCCATGCAAGTGGTTGTTCAAGGTGAAGTATGTTGTTGAAGGAAAAATAAACCGATACAAGGCCAAATGGGTAGCCAAAGGCTTCTCCCATATTCTAGATCTGGATTATTAAAAAATCTTCAGTCCTATGGTAAAGCATGCTTCAATTCGTAGAGTTCTTTTTTATGCAGCTACAACCGACCTCAAAGTTCACCAAATGAACGTCCAAACTGCATTTCTCAATGACACCATTGAAGAGGAGATCTACATGTCCCAGCCAGAAGGATATGAGCTAAAGGGTAAGGAGCACCTAGTGTGTAGAATTCACAAAGCTCTGTATGGCCTGAAATAGTCTCCAAGAGCCTGGTTTCAAAAAATAAATATATTTTAAATCGATGATGGTTTCATTCCAAACTCGACAGACTCAAATGTCTATTTTAAGTCTGTATTGGATTCCTTCATAATCATCACTCTTTATGTTGATGACACGTTACTGTTTAGTAACAATTTGAATTTGTTGAAGGATACCAAATGCTTGTTAGCATAGGAATACAAGATGACATATACGGGTCCTGCTCACTATTGTCTCATAATTCAGATTTTTCAAATTTGACCTAGCACTCGACCCTGGTTTGAAATTGTCAAAGGAGCAATGTCCAAAATATGAGTCAAAGAAGGAGAAAATGAAGCAGTATCCATTTCACTCCATAATCGATTGATTGATGTACGCTATGCTCTGCACTCGACCTGACCTTGCTTACTCAATCAGCTCTCTCAGCCAATTTCTTTCAAATCCAGGTCCAGTCCATTGGAAGGCTCTCATGAAAGTCATGAAGTATGTCCAAGCTACAAAACACCTCAACATTTGCTGTGGAGGCAGCCAATCTACCAACATTCTAGAGGCCTACATAGATGCAAATTGGGTAGGAGATATCAACACAAGAAAACTGACCTCTTGATTTGTGTTCTTGTTCAATCAAGGCCCAGTTTCATGAAATAGCCATAAACAGACCTCAATAACATTATCCTCCACATAATCGCAATACATAGCTGTCACAAATGCTACTAATGAGACAATTTGGATGAAGAACTTGCTTGCAGATATCGAAATTATCCAGTCACATCCAATGACCCGCTACTATGACAATCAAAGTGCCATTACACTATCTCTGAATCCGAGATTCCACTCCCGAAGTAAGCATATCGAAATTCGATATCACTATCTTAGAGAGAAAGTACAAAGCAAGGAAATTTCTTTTGTTTAATGTAAGACAGAGTTACAGGCAGCCAATTATTTCACCAAGACTCTAACAAAGGAACATCATCTCAAATTTAACAACTTACTAAATCTGAAGATCGAAATTTTTCAGGATCCACATTAAGGGAGAGTGTTGGAATTCATGCTCAAGCCCAATTCCATCAGGTAATGAGAATCATGAACTCTGTTCATACTTATTCTGAAAAATCCACAACCAAAAAGAAAGGATCGAATTTTTCTAACAAAGGATCGAAATTTTTTGACCCAATGTCAATCCCATCAAAATGTGATTTTTCAGCTATGGATCGAATCGGATCGAGGCGGATAATAAATTCGGACGTCTTTGACTCTAGATTGGATCGGGTCTGATAAATCCGGATGTCTTCGACCTTGGATCAGATTGGGTGTAATATATCTGACACCTTTTGTATAAATCTGACTCTTAGTTAATTTTTTATATTGTTAACTAGAAAAATCTGACCCAATGTCAATCCCGTCAAAATGTGATTTTCTGACCCTGGATAAAATCGGATCGAGGCGAATAATAAATTCCTGGTGTCTTCGACCCTAGATCAGATCGGATCAGATCGGATCGTCTTCGACCCTGGATCAAATCGGGTCTAATAAATCTGGGTGTCTTTGACCCTAGATCGGATCGAGTCTAGTAAATCTGATCCTTTGTATAAATTCGACCCTTAGTTAATTTTTGATACTGTTAACTAGAAAAATTCGATCTACTTACCGTTAAATATTGGCGGTCTTCTGCAAAATTATAAGTAGATTTTTTTAGGGCTTTAATGTATTGTTCATCTGACATCCAGTGGAGTCAACGCCCTAACAAGCATCTTGTGTAACAATGTACTGGTAATATTTTGCAACGATGTTCAATGACTATGTAGGCTTATGTAGAATTAGTTAGTGGGGGTTGAATGCACTACTGTTCTGTGGCCAACTTCAAGCTTCTGTACTCACATTTCTGATTTATCTGAGTGCATTTTTTTTGTCTATGTTTTTGGTTCCATTGCACATTGCAATATTCGTTTCATCTTGAACTCATAGTTGGTAACTGACGCACTACCGATCTATCTCCATTTGCTCACCACTTTCGCTACTCAGCACATTTCCATCAAATTCCTACAATCTATCCACATGTTAGTAGGAGATAGGGCCAATATTGACTTTAGAGGCAAAACGGGCAAGTACACATGTAAAGTCATGATTAGGCCAAAAGTAGAGTGTGATATGGCTGGAGCTAGGTTAGGCTTGTTACATTTGTCATGATGAGACTGGATGTGTGACACTTCCCTATGTGTTGGCATGAGAGTAGTGACCAATCAAAAGCTAGAAATCCATCAAATTGGTCCAATCAAGTTTGAGAACTCATAAGTCACTCAACCAATCAAATTAGGAGGAGAAAAAGAAGGGGTCCAATCATGTTGCACTACCTCGAGTTGTTACTTATATGTGTCTTTGATCAATTCTATGTGATTTTTTGAGTTAATGAGAGTTCCTACATTTTGAGCTATTCTAGATTTCTCTCTCTACCATCGAGTGCTTGATAGCTTGTTGGAAAGCTAGTGAAGTGTAGTTTTTAGCGCAATTGGTTGTGTCTTGAGGTAGTTATAGGATTTCAAAGTGAGGTGGGTAGGGCACCCACACCTATATGGACACATCAATTTAGGCTCACATCTAGCTTGTTTAGTCCAAAAACTCAAGAAAAAGCTTGCCAATTTTGTCTATTTGAGATCTAGACAATTTTCTGAGGTCATAACAACATAGTTTCATGCAAACCACTTGTATTTGAGTCTTTTTTAGATGTTTTGAGTGCTTTCCACATGCTTAAAAGAGGTTGACCCAAAATTTGTCCATACTTCACATTTGGTTGAAAATTTGATCTAGTTTGAAAGAGATTGGTAGAGCTAGGAAGATAGATCTCACACCTAGTTGCAAGATCTCATATTGGAGTTGGTAGCACACCTTTATTGGATCCATTATTGAGAGAGAAACAACACTTTTTGATCCATTGCAAGAAAATTTCTCAAGGAAAGATGGCTTCCATAGGTTCCATTTTGTTGGAGCATGGTGAGAGATTGAACATCCGACCCCGCGTCCGCCGATGCGGACGCAAAAATGGCCAAAACCCCCTGGACGTGCATGTCTTTTATATATATATATATATATATATATATATATATATATATATATATATATATATATATTGTCTATGTGTTTGGAAAAAAAAATGAGAAGCAAAATGAAAATATACAAGGAAACTATATATTTGAGGAAAGGAAAACAAAATAGCCTCATATGGACAACAAAGATTCACTTCTACCCAACTCAATGAGTAGATTTGTGAGGATTTCCATTTATAATACAAGAGAACAACAAAAGTTTAGAAAAAGTACTAATCCTTGTTAGAAATAATGTCTACTTTATGTGTGTTGCATTACCCCTAGTCCATAGATGTGTGGCATTTCCGAAACACTTGTTCCGGAAATTTCAGAACGTTTCGTTCCGGTTGTGTGTGTGTGTGTGTGTGTGTGTGTGTGTGTTTTTTCTTTTGGGGGTTTTTTGTAAACTTTTTTAGATGTCTTAGAAAATGAAAAGGCCATAAAAAAAAAGGAATCTAAAAACACAATTTATCTTCTGAATGTTTAGAATATTCACTGATAGAGGGTCTTTAAATTCCAAAACATTCTAGGTTTATCATATCATGTTTAGAACATTTGAGAAAATTTAAATTGAAACGGTTTAGAACATTTAGAAAATTCCTAGAAACGGTTCCATACCCTTTCTAAGGAATGGTTCTTTGGGAATCTAAATCGGTGCTTAGCTATGGCATTTGAGCCATTCCTTACATGTTGCGGATGCCCAAAGAATCTACCAGAACTGGTTGCAAGAACATGTTGCTAGAATTGATTGCTAGAACGGATTGTCGGAATCCAAGGTGAACTAGAAGCGAAAACATTCACAATGAATTAAGTAACTAATGTTCTATGAACATTCACAAATTATGCATACAAGTGGAAGAAAAGTAGGATATCAATGGAGACAAATCTCTATACAAAGAATGTATGCACACAAGCATTGCCACTCTCTCTAGTCTCTCTAGCCTCTTCAGGTTCTTCCTTCTCTTCAGTAGAAAGAGGGTGCATATTTATACAAGTAGAGAAATACAAAGGCCAATGGTTTTCAATGTGGAATATCCAAAAGCCAAGAGCCAAGAGCCATGTGTTACATAGGAGTTAAAAAAAACAATGAAAAGCCTTGGCCTTGGACAGCCAAGTGCTTATTGGAGAAGAAAGTCACTTGCCCCATGAACCCCACATTATGAGTTGGGCCTCTCCAAACTTGAGTACATGGACCAAAAGTTAAAAAATGCTCCTTGGGTCCTCACAACCATATACATTGTCCCAACTTCATTAAATATGGCATTAACCCCATGAAGTCACGCAATCCAAGCCTGGAGAAATCTATGTACTCACCATACTATCTTTGGAGAAGATTCCACCTGGGAGAAAATAAAGTCTGATGACCTCTAACAACCGCCTAGGGTGTACCTTCTGGTACCTCGACTTCGCAATCAGAGCATCAACAGAGGAATCTCCATTGAAGGACAAATAGGGACAAATAGTGACTTCTAACACTCTCCCTTACTGACAAATTTAATTTTGCTTTACCCCCATCAAAGGTTCTTGTTTTGTCTTCGGACCTCAATTCCCAAGTAGTAGTGTAGGTCCCCGAGATCCTTCATCTCAAACTTTGCACTTAGTGATTTTTTTCTCACTTTCAATGAGTTTGTCACAACTACCTATAAAGAATAAGTCATCCAAAAAATAGATTTCCAAGCATAGCTTATCAATGCACCAAATTTTAATAAATGAGTTCAACCTTTGCTTCAGACATCAAACACAATGGTCAAGTCAAGTGAGGCTTCAAACCCCTGCTCCTTTAGTTCCTCCCTTCAAGCAGCAACAATAGCAGCAACGTCAACACCCATCAACAGCTTCAGCGATCCGCCTGGTCAGCTTATCAATGCCACTACAAAAATTGAAGGTAAGAGAACAATGTAAATGGATCTACTCTGATGATAGAACTTCGATCTGAGTTGCGCCTCTAGAGCAGAAGAAGGCTCAACAACAGATATTGATACTCCATAGGAAGATCAACATATGGTTCTAAACGATCGGCCTCTACCTGATCTTATTGTCAGTTAGATCATTATTGAATTAAGTATATAGCAAGATTGCCAAGGCTTGAGATATGCCATAACAATTGAACAAGACTTTTAAGCACGTTGTCATCAGGTTTATTGCAACAGTTTTGACTTGAGAATTAATGTCATCTTGTGACTTATGAGAGCAGGTTCAATATTGTCGTGAATTAAGTTGGTGTAGATGATTGCTTAGTCAAATCCTGCCAGTCTTGATAACATGATTCTGATTCTCTCAATAACTGTGTTTTAATGTAAGTTTTGAATCTCTTTATTTTGTACATGCATCTGATTTAGTCTTCAACATAAAAATAGAAGTAATATTGAGATTAGTAGATTCCCACTGATCTATGGCCAGTAGACTTCATGGAGAGCTATTTGAGATTGAACTCCAAATATGGAATTCGTCAAAGTGTTTTTGCCTATCTTGTAATAACATAGCTAAATCGATAAATGCAGCAACAAAAAATAGGTCGAGCTACTGTGACTCATAACGCAACTCTGGATAACTTGTTCAGCACGCTTTTTTTTTATGACCACCCATGTGCAAAAAATCCCAAAAGGATTTCACATGGAATAAATAGCAGTAAAGTTTCAAATCAGAAACCAACTCCAACTTCCATTTGGTTATATCACTTAAAATTTTGCTTTGCCTTGGAATCTGGATTCAAGGTTTGTGTTTATGTATATTATATAGAAGAACAACCACTACCCCAACCATAAGTGCTCTAGAAAAGCTCACTTCAAGGTACCTGCTAACAGATCAAACAATGGAATTGCGTTCCACCAATTTCTCTCCCATGATGCATACCTGTCTTATAGGATTAAAAATGCTTATTGGTATCCAAATTCCAAATAGGAAATCAAATGTATGGCTAGGAATAAATCACTTAATACTTTTTCTCTCCCTTTTCACAAGAATAAGATTCAAAATGCACTCTCCATAACAAGAATATCACATCGAAATAGAGATTTAACACATGAAAAAAAGGTCAATGTTATTGGTGCACAATTCTCTATGTAAAGATGATCATAGAACCGATCTAAAAGCCAACTCTATAAAAGAGAAAATAGATTCCAGCGTGATGAATTCTCAAAAATTTACCTTGAAAATGGTAGAAAACTTCCCATTCTTCAAGAAAATAAATTCACAACATGATTCTAAGGTGTAGACAACCGTAATTCATGCTATAACACAAATTTCAAATCTGTCCCTCCTTTAGAATTCACCCAAAAAGTTACACATGATCCAATAGGAATCCAATTCATCACTTACATTTGCACCCATTAATATTTGCATTTGCAAATAAGTATGGACAACAAATACACATGAATCAATCATAAACAACTTATGAAGGCAAAAGAGAACAAATTATTAAGTATGCTAAAGATTCAACATGCACTCTATTCACTCAAAGAAGTTTCTAGAAGAGAATAACATCCAAGCTTTTAAAGAAAATCCAACACCCCACTAATTTCCAGCGCTGATAAAAAATAGAAACATGTTCACAGAGACAACTAAATACACCTATTGTGCCACAAATTTTTCTCTATTAGCTGGCTGGAAAATGAACCACAAAAAGTTAAAAAAGAAGTGACCTGTCAACAGAAAACCAAGAACTAACACTGGTAGAAAAAACGTCCAAAATAGATGAAAAATGTGCCTATAGTGAAGGAGATAATTTGCCTATAAATATGCGCATCCTTGTTGCTTGGAAAATGTGCCAATAAATCTACATCAAACCTGCTCACAGAGATATTGTAAAGTGCGCCCAAACTGCTTAACAATGCACCTTTTAGAGACTCCATTGGCTGGAACAAAATCGCCCATCTGTCTACCTTCCAATATGCATAATAATCTCCATGATGTAGAGGCTATGAGTGTTAGTCATGCAGCCTATGAACCCGCTCTGATACCAATGTGGAATTCAAGGTGAACTAGAAGCGGAGACATTCACAATGAATTAAGTGATTAACGTTCTATGAACAATCACAAATTATGGATAGAGAAATCCAAAGGCCAATGGATAGAGAAATCCAAAGGCCAATGGTTTCCAATGTGGAATATCCAAAAGCCAGCAGCCAAGAGCCATGTGTTACATAGGAGTTACAAAAGCAATTGAAGAGCCTTGGCATTGGACAGCCAAGTGCTAATTGGAAAAGAAGGTCACTTGCCCCATGGACTCTCCATTATGAGTTGGGCCTCTCCAAACTTGAGTACATGTCCTCAAAACCATATACATTGCCTCAACTTCATTAAATATGGCATTAACCCCATGAAGTCATGCAATCCAATTATCTCTGGAGAAGATTCCACCCAGGGAGAAAATAAACTCTCATGACCCCTAACAGCCATCTAAGGTGTACCTTTTGGTACCTTGACTTCGTAGTTAGAGCATCAACAAATAAATCTCCATTGAAGGACAAATACTGACTTCCAACACGGGTTGCCAATATGATTTCAAATGTCAGAACGGGTTGCGTGCCAAAACAATCTACCGGACCAGGTTGCCAAAACGATTTCGTTCAGCGATTGATGGATTTCGGATGCCAATCATTGCCAATGCATCGATTTAGATCAATGGGATCTACGAATTTCAGATGCAACAGAATACGGAAACTGTCAATAATCTTCACAGCAACAGATGCCCCATGCGCGAAAAAAATTTAGGGATAGTTCCTAATATTGCACCTGTCCTACGGGTATCGATGATTCCAAGAGCTTTGAAATGCCATTCTTTGTGACTATGCTCGAGCATCCATCTCTTCTAGGATAAACTAGTGAATGACAACGTTGCCAACATATTTAGAATCTATGGTCTAAATTTTGATTATTAATTATATTCTTTTATGGAGTCATATATGGACGTAGTTCACAAAGCAGCACCATGGCTATAAGAGGGAACCAAGCACACACACACACACACACACACACACACACACACACACACACACACACATATATATTCCAGAGTTCAAAAACGCTCGTTCCGAAACGTCGTTCCGATGAGACTCAGCCCTAGTCAAACACTAACATAGAATTGAAGCTAAAGACTTGCCCTAACTGATTTGCAAGTAAATTTCTGGGAAGTACTAAGTGGATGATGCCAACGCATTACGGCCAATTGGCTATTGCGATCTGCGACCTAATAGTTGTCCTATTGGATGTGCGTTAATTCGAAGAGTTTTATGTCAGAAAATAGTAGTCTCCACAAAAATCAGTTGTTTGCGCTAATTTATCAATGAAATCGAGATCTGACAAGTTCCTCCAAGGTGCAGAGGTAGGTTGTAGCTAGCTACAGGTTTAGATCGGATTAAAAGCCCTCAAGAATCTCGTGAGAATGGTCTGATACAGTTGGAAAATCAGTAAGCAGAAGAGGGAAAGAGAGATGTCGCGTGGATTGAAGGAGAGAACTCACGCACGGTGAAGAGAATGGAGCTGTAGCACACCAAAGTGCCCAGTGGCTAGATTATCTTGTTTCAATACTCTAGAAAGATCATACCCGCAGGATCGAGAAGAGGTACGAATCAATTGTTGCAATTGATTGCTCCGGGAGTGATCTAGGTCGTGGATGTGAAGTGGTCGTTGGATGACAGCTTAAAGAGCTTATGAAAGGTGTTGGCTGATTCTGACGAATCCCCAAGATACTCAGACAGAGCAACTCAAGAGCACCTCTCACCTTAGACCGAGGAGGTCTCTAAGGAGACGAGACGAACGAAGACTGAAAGCCGAGTATGAGAGCCGAGAAATGCTAGTTAGGAATGGCAAGCAAGAACTGTGTAAACCTCGTGGAATGACCATGTAGGAACTAGTATTTCTAGGCAAATGTAATAAATGCAAGTAGACCCCTCTTAAAGAAAGTAGAGTGAGCCACCTTTTGATGGTGACCTCTAGTGGAGAGCATTATTCCACTTGTAATTTGTAAAATGTGGAAATTCCACTAGGATGCCACCTAATAAGCTCTCTTGCTTATTTAAGAGACTCCCTCTTTGTGAAGAGGAGCCTTTTGTGTATTGTATCTACTCCATGTTGAAATGAGAAGAGCCTTCACGAGTTTGGTGCATCCATTGAGCTCCTTGATCATGCTTGTTTCTTAAGTGATGCATTCATGATCTTGGCCTTCTCTCCTTTGTGTGTGGTTGTGAATTGTAGAGTGGATTAGATTTGTTGCTTTCCTAGAGTTAATTAGTTTCTTTTCTTGTTTGTGAATTAATGTAGGAACCAACATTCAAGTAACATTAGAGGAATTCTGATCCAAAAAAGTCTATTAATGTAAATTACCAAAATAAATTCATTTTTTGTCCAAATTCTTTTTTCTAAATTACATAGAGTTTAACGACAGTATCGCATTTTTTGCCTGACAGAAATTTCGTGTAAAAATGCAGTGTCATCTTTTTTGCATTTTTTGCATGTCAAAAATCTCGTTCAAATATGCAGTGTCGCATTTTTCGCTTTTTTCCAAAGAGCCTCAAATGTTAAGAAAATGACTCTGGCAATCTGTGGGGCAACCCTAAATGATATTTAAGGGCACCTTCGACTTTTTTGGCATTGTGCAAAAAACCTGACAGTGTCGCATGTGGCTGTTTTAGTTCAATTCTGCAGAGCTACAATTTTGGTTCATTTAGGCAGACAGAACATTTACGGCCAATTTCACTGCTTATCAGCAATCAATGACAAGGACCGGATGGATGTCAGCGCATCACCAGCCAACTGGCGATCGCAATTGACAACCTAATTTTTCAGTATAAATAGTTGTTTATTTTCATACAAATCAAGCAAGCAAATCAAAATTATCATAAGCGTTTGAATAGTTAGCTCTCTCTCTCAAGCCTGCAAGCTTGAACACTCCTGAGCATTCTAGCTCACATCTTAGAGTTGTTTTAGAGATTGCTATTGTGCTACTACTTATCAGCATTGCGCATTAATTCATACTTTCATATTAGCCGCTCAGAGATAGCATAGAGAGCACGACTTTTTTTGAATCAATACTATGCATTTCTGTATTTCTTCGTGAATAATTATTTGTCTGATAATTTTTGATGCTTAATTGTTTGGCTACGTAATCACTGTAGTACTGATGATTTCAAAGTTAGTTACTATAAGATCAAACGTGATTTCTATCACTATTGTCTTGTTTGAAATTGATAGGCATAGTCATGCATTGGAAAGATGAAGATAGTTTATTTTGCCATGCACGAAAAGTTTTCTTTCTAAATACGAATTCTTTTCATTCTTTTCCTTTTCAAGCTAGACCTATCTTCCGCACATACCACTTTTCGACATGGTATCAGAGCATAATTTTTATTCTTTATCTGATTCCAATATAATATCAGAGCAGAAGCTCTAATACTTCATATCTTCCACGATATCAAGTTGATATCATACTCTTCAGTTTTTTTTTTCAACCTTTCAATATCAGAGAACTGATTTCTTATTGTTGGCATTACTACATCTTAGCATCATCGATACAATCGACAGACTAAGTTCCAAATGGATTCTCAAAGTAAAACCGGTCTTATCACAGACAAGCTGATTGGATCCAATTATCATTTGTAGAAATTTAAGATGACGACCTTGTTAATCGCCAACGAATTATGGGATGTCGTCACAGGTACAAAAGTAAAACCTGAAGACAACGACTCAAAGTGGAAATCGAAGGACGGTAAAGCTTTCACGCTTATTATCCTCAATATATCAGATACACAGATTGGACACATAGCTGAAGCTAAAACGTCTAGAGACGTTTGGGACATTTTCAACTCACTATATGATGTGAGGGACGTAACTACTAAGTTACATCTACGAAGGAAATTCTTCACATTCAAAATGTCTATTGGTGATTCTCTTCAGAGTCACATTAGCCAGGTTATTAATCTTCTGCAACAGATGGCCGCTGTCGGATCAGTCATAGACGATCACGACGCAATTATAACATTGCTTTCAAGCTTGCCCTCTACATATGAGAACTGGGTGATGATCATATCGACACAAATTCACTCTCAATCAGTAGGATAGTCAATTTGAGTCATAGGTTCGAATTTAATACTAGAATTTGCACAATTTCTAGCAAGTCCAGATAAGATTCTAGGATATGGTAAAAGATTTGGTTACATGTATAAATAAAGCCACTGTTTTTTTATTTAAGCTTGAAAATGTTAAATTAATAAAGAAAACAACTAAACCTAAATAAAAATCACTAGTAAACATTACTATTTAAAGTTTTAGAGACTCCATGAAAGATAAATCCTAATGGCATCATGTGAAATGTCTTGGATCTTGGACTCTTATGGTTTGAACATTCTAGTAATGAACAAAAACATTTACAATTGAGTACTAGGTCGATGTTGGATAATAATTCTCACTTTTTTACTCTTTTTAATGGTTGAGTAGAAGAAGAAAAACTATCAGCAATCTTATATGTCTCATATTAAGGCTTGCACCAAAAAATACTAGTCAATAACGAGGCCCAAAAAAGATGTAGCCAAGGTCATCAACCAATTGTCAAAAAAAGAATATATACTAATGTCCAAAGGTGCAGGGGTTGGAATACGAAGCTCAAAGACCATTTTAGTGGAATGCAAGGATACTCGGGAAGTACACCTTGCATAGAATGGACTAATAAGTTATCACATTTTGAAGTAAAAAAGACCCAAATATGACATCTTGGGTGTACAACTCCAACTTGAAATGCCAACCTTGATATCCTAGCAAAATGCCCAAGTATGGCATCTTGCGTGTATAAGCCCAACTTGAGATGCCAATTAGTTAGCATGAGACAAGTAAAACATTTGAAAAGTTATAAGATTAAACCTCAACTTTTAAATTACCAAAAGTCAGGTAAAAACTTATATGGTGATAAAAGTTTCCCAAGTCATTGTAAGTTGTACTACTAAGTCCCAAAAGTAAAAGTGGATAGGGGTTCTAGTCATTTTACTATAAGTAGAACCCTTTTTATTTGTAAAAATTATTTTTAATGAAAAGAAACAAATGTTATCATTTTGGTTGCTCTATTTTGGCATAATGCTATTTTAGTATTGTTCGAGTGCTTCTAACTTTACTTTGTTTTAGTGCGATTACTTTGCTTACGCTTCCACATTATAAGTTGCAAGACTTTCTTTGTGTTTATATATGTAATCAATACAATAGATTCTAACAACTTCAAAGTTAGAATCAAGTAGGATCAAACGAGTCGTTGACTCGCTACCCTAATCTGATCCAATTGGTGTAGTACATGCACCAAGGAACCGTTCACCACTCTATCATCTCGGCATCATGATCTTTCCCAACAATGCACTTATGGATTTCCTATCCATATGATCACCTGCAAAGTTTGAATCAAAAGGTTAGGTGTAAATTCAGCATACATAATGCCAAAATCTCTAGATCCCGAGATGTATCTCAATACTCTTTGTTTTATCTTCCATTGAGACTCACTAATATCAAGCATGAATTGACTGAATCTACCAATACAATAGCTTAGATATGGTCTTGTGATGGTTAGACATATAATAGATCCTATTAGCCTTATATAGAGAATAATGTCCAGCTTCAGGGATCGTTTATTACCTCTTATAGTTATTATTACATTAGATTCCATAGGTGTAGAAACAAATTTGCATTCATCCATATGAAATCTTTTGAGAATAGAGTTAGCATACTTCTCTTGACAAATAAAAGTAGTTTTGGAAGTCCTACTCACTTCTATTCCTAAGATATAGTGCAAGTAACCAAGATCATGAACCTCAAATTCATTCTTGAAAGCTATCTTGATATAATCTATATCTTGATTATTACCACCAATTAAAACAATGTCATCCACATAAATTAAGAGGATAGTAACATCATTACCATTCATTCTAAAGTAGAGTGAATAATTGTACTCACTCATAATGTAGTTTTTAGAGAGTAAATAAGTGTTAAGCTTAGCATACCAACTCCTTGGTGCTTGCTTAAGCCCATACAAACTCCTTGGAAGTAAGAATATCATATTAGGCTTCTCTTGAGAAGTGTAGCCCTCAGGTTGCTCCATGTAAATTTTCTCATGAAGATCTCCATTCAAGAAAGCATTAGAAACATCCATTTTCCATAGATCCCAATAAAAAAGTGTAGCAAGTGAAATGATGATTCGAATGCTTACCATCTTTGCCACATGTGCAAAGCTTTCATCATAGTCAATACCATACTCTTGAGCATATCCTTTTGCCACCAACTTTGCTTTGTACTTGTTGATAGATCCATCTTGGTTTGTATTCACCTTGAAGATCCATTTGCATCCAATTGCCTTCTTGTCTTGTGGAAGCTTCACCAATTGCCAAGTGTTGATTTTCATAAGAACTATCCATCCAGATGCTACCAAGAGAGGTAGTCTGAACCCATTAGACATCTTGAGTGAAGCAAAGGGAGTAAAACAAGAGGCTTTTTTCTTCTTGTTAACAACCTATTGGACATCTCTAGGATGAGAAGATTAGGAAGCATCATTGTAGGAAAACTATATGAGGCTAGAGTAGATCTTGCAGTAGGAAAGAGCAGAATCAAAATGCATAGTCTAATTGCCATAAGTATCTTCATCGAAGGTACTCAGAAGAGATGGGAAGTCGTTAGACATTAAGAGTGTGCATCGAGTATCAGGAGTACAATATGGATCACAAAACTTCCAAACTTTGGATGTGCTAAGCATTGAAATATTCTTTGTACATACAAATGAGAATTCAAGCCTATGTCTTGGATCTTTATTGGCACAAAAATGCTTTTATTCAGCTCAAATAGGGCACATAATGTGATGTCCCTTTGGGAAAAGCAATGCACATGCTTAAAATAAGTAAGTCAAATTTTGCTTATCATGGTGGATGTTTGTTTCCCATTCACTAATGCAATGTCTAGTACTATCAAGCATGCTCTTGAATTGTTGTATTCTTATTGGTTTTGTTATGATTTTTAAGGGCCTCATGATATGAGATGACTTGATGATATTTTGTACAATATTACATCAGGGGTCTCCTTACATAATCTCATTGTATAGCACATTGTTTTTCTGCTTGTTTAGTTTCCTTTTGTCACTTTTGTCACTGTTATCAATTGAGGGACTTTTCATGTTAACATTGCAGCATTGAATATTATTATGGTTTGTTATAACTTTCGAGGGCCTTAATGTATGATAGGCATTGATATCTTGTACATGATTATATTATGGGTCTCCTTGCATGCTATGTTGTTTTTATGTCTGTTTAGATTCCTTTTGTCACTTTTGTCCTCATTATGAACTGAGTGATTTTTTGTCTTAACTGAGGAGGTATGATGACCTTCTCTTTGTTTGTTTAATATTGCAACGTTGAACTTAATTGCATTAACTTGGTTATGCATACTATTTAGATATTTAGAGTGCACATCAAGACAAAATTACAATATGACACACCAAGCTTCCATTTTTTGGAAAATGAGAGGTTCTAGGAGTCCCTTGTGCATGCAAATGAGAATTCAAGTCTAGGGCTCAAGTCTCTATTAGCACAATAACTCTTGTATCCAACTCAACTAGAACACATAATTTGATGTCCCTTTGGGGAAAGCAATGTACTTGTACATACAATAAAGTAGTCAATCTAATTCAATTTTTTTGGTGGATGTTTTGTTGGCCATATTCAATGTCTAGTACTATCAAGCATGCTCTTGAAATTTTGCATTTTATCGGTTTTGCTATGACTTTTGCTGGCCTCACATATGACATGCATTGATGATGTCTTGTTCATTATTACATCATGGTCTCCTTGCATAGTGTGTTTTTAGTTTTCTTTTGTCACTTTTGTTCTCATTACGAACCTCAAAACTTCCCATCTTTAGGAGGTGCAAAGACCCTCTATTTGTCGTTATTGCAATGACTTCATTTTATATACTATAAAAAAATTTGGAGTGTAAATAGACTTAGTACATTAAAAAGCACAAAGCATCCAAATTTTTGTGGTCCTAAGCTTCGAGGTGTCCAAATTTTGGTGGTTGTGAGCTTCATGTGTTTGTGCATGCAAACGAGAAGTCAAGCCCAGGTCTCAGATCCCTATTGGCACAAGAACACTTCTATCCAACTCAAATAGAGCACATGATGTGAAGTCCCTTTCGCAAAATTAATTTTGACATGCATATAATAAAGTAGCCAATTTTATTTAGTTATTTGTTTTGTGGTGATGTTCGTTGGCCGTTCCCTTATTTAGTGTTTAATTCTATCAAGCATGCTCTAAATGGTTTTGAATTTATTGGTTTGTTTATAACCTTTGGAGCCTTGATGTATTGTACATGATTACCTTATGTACAATACATGGTGTGTAGTTTTCATGTTTGTTGTCACTTTTGTCTTGGTTATGAATCTAGGGCCTTCACATCTTAACTTAAAAGGTCATATGGCCCTCTCTTAGTTTGTTTGATAATATTAAACTTATTGCATTAACTTATTTATGCATACTTTTTAGATATTTAGAGTCGACATCAAGAAGTACAATATGAAACACAAAGTTTCCAAATTTTGGAGCACGTGAGCTTTGAAGTGTCCCTTGTGCATGCAAACTAGAATTCAAGACTAGGTCTCAAGTCTCTATTGGCACAATAAATGTTTCATCCAACTCATTGGGAGAACATAACGTATTGCACATGAGTGTAATAAAGTAGTCAATTTACTTTTATTTTTATGGTGGATGTTTGTTGGCCACATTCACTACTATCAAGCATGTTATTGAATTGTTGTATTTTTATCACTTTTGTTAAGAATTTTGTAGGCCCTTTTTGGTATGATATTCATGGATGATATCTTGTACATTATTACATTATGGGTCTCCTTTCATGGTATGTCACTTTCTAGTTGTTTAGTTTTCTTTTGCGGCTTTTGTCTTCACTGTGAACCTAGGGACCTCCCATCTTAACCTAGGACGTGGGATGACTTTCTATTTGTTTTTTTTTTATATTAAAAAATTGAGCTTTATTGTTTTCATGTTTATTTATTATACTTTTGTCACTTTTGTCCTCAATAAGAACCTACGGACTTCCCATCTTAATTTAGGTAGTCTTATGACCCTCTCTTTGTTTGTTTAATAACATTAAACTTTTTGCATTAAGTGAATGATGTATACCTTTTAGATATTTAGAGTATACATCAATCAAATTAGAAGCACAAAATGAAGCACAAAGCTTCCAAATTTTGAAGGCTATGAGCTTTAAATGAATTCAAGCCTAAGTCTCAAGTCCTTATTGACACACTAACTCTTTCATCCAACTCAATTGGAGCACATACTGTGAAGTACCGTTGGGGAAAGCAATGTACTTGTGCATATAATAAAGTAGTCAATTTGATTCAATTTTTTTGGTGGATGTTTGTTGGCCGTATTCAATTTTTATAACTATCAAGCATGCTCTTGAATTGTTGTATTTTTAATCAGCTTTCTTATGTCTTTTAAAGGCCTTGTTGTATGATATGTATTCATGATATCATGTACATTACTACATCATGGGTCTCCTTGCATGGTGTGCTAGTTTTCCTTTTGTTTATTTTTCTTTTGTCACTTTTGTCTTCACCATGAACCTAGGGACTTCTCATCTTAAACTAGGACGTATGACAACCTTCTATTTATGCAAACCTGAGAACAAAATGTTGATTCCATTCCAAACCCATTCTTCGCAGTCTACAATATTCTCTAACATCTTCTATGGACCTGCAAATTTATAGAACCTCTTAAATAGTCTACTAGTATATTCTAGTTCTTAAATAGTTTGTAGATTTAGCATTGAATCTTGAATAGTTTGCATAAATGCACGACATCTTGAACAAGTAGCTAATGCAGGTCATAACACAATCTTGATGAGAATGACTACTTGTTGGGACATAAAATCAACTAAGTATATGTGTAGACATTTGTAGATCCCACAATATTTTCATGTTCTAACATGGTTGTTAATGGATGCAAGTGAGTATATTCTCCTCAACTTGGAGCTTTTGCTAATAGCTAGGCTCTATGAAGATGATATTTTTTACTATGATGACTATGTATGGATTCTATTGACTTTAAGATACATATTTTTTGTGTTGTGATGATAATGTTTAGTTTTATTAGATTCAAGCACGCCGCATGCACAAGACACCTGCCTGTGCACACCCACACACACACACACACACACGCTCGCTCACTCCGCCCATACCAAATAAAATTATCAAAGGGTTATAGGTCAACTCCCTTCTTGTTACATCTGTTAATAATGAAGCACATGGGGGTGGGGGGGGGGGGGGGGGGGATCCCAAGGTCTTGGCACCACCCACTATTCTACATTCCATAGTGGCACAATATAGATATGTTTTAGATCACTTGGAAGGCAACTCCAACTAATCTGGAAACTCTTGACAATTCCAACTAAGGGTGGTTTCTTGAAAGGCAATTTCAGCCAAGGGTGGTTTCACCTAACACTCTTTGGCAAGTTCCAAATTCAAAATGGACTTATCCCATTGATCTAAGGAGAGGAGAAAATGAATGGGTTTTTCCCTCTTTCATACTTACACGGACTTGTCACCACAGGGCAGATGAGGTGGCTCGCACCTTTTCCACTAGGTTTCATTCACTTGAGCCTGAGCATGTTCAGTTGTCAAAGACAACCTAAAAAAAATAAAAAATAAAAAGGACCAGTGGTATGGCAGGGATTGAAACGAGCCAACCAAATTGTAACCCTCCATTTAGCATTTACCAACCAAGTTTAAAAAGGAAGTTGTCCATTGCCCGTCAACTCACTTGCTAAGATTTAAAAGATGGGCGACAAGTGAAAGTCCTCCGCAGAGGACTTTGTGGTAGCTTGAAATGGGACTGGGGAGAGATTTGAAAATTCTTCCCCTTGACCTAGCCTTGGGGCTTAGAAGTTAGGGCCAAATAAGCAAATAAAAGCAGGAGGAGGAGGAGGGGGAAGCTGTGAGGTAAAGAAAGAAGAAGAAGAAGAGATTTGTTCGAAGAGAAAGAAGAAGAGGCAGAAGAAGAAAAAGAAGAGGGAGGAGGAGAAATGGGAGGAGGCGTTGTGGGTGAGCAGATGGTGCTACTTGCTCTTGCCTCGCTGGGAGTGATCTATCTCCTCAAGCTCGCACTGCTTCTCCTGCAAGGCGTGTGGGTGGCGTTTCTGCGGCCTGGCAAGAACCTATCCAAGACCTATGGCACATGGGCAGTGGTGACTGGTGCAACTGATGGCATCGGCCGTGCTTTTTGCTTTCAGTTGGCAAAGAAGCGGATCAATGTGGTGCTGATTGGGCGATCCAAGACCAAGCTCGAGGATCTGGTGAAGGAAATACAGACCGGCTATGGAGTGGATGCACGGTATGCAGAGGTGGACTTCACTCATCCGGATCTGGATGCTGGCATGGCTAGTATTGCTAAGGCTGTGACTGGGCTAGAGGTTGGCATATTGATAAACAACGTGGGGATGTCTTATCCTTATGCTCGTTTCTTCCATGAACTAGATTCTGAATTGATGAGTAATCTGATTCGGGTCAATATCGATGTCACAACTCGCATGGTGCAATTAGTATTGCCTGGAATGTTGCAACGCAAGCGAGGAGCCATTATCAATATCGGATCAGGAGCAGCATCTATTATGCCAGCAGATCCTCTGTACACGCTCTATGCCGCAACGAAAGCGTACGGCTTTATTTGATGCGGTCTATTGTTTTTTTTGTGAACCTTGGGAATCAGCATTGATATGAAGTTAATCAGAATGAAAGATAGATTTGAAATCTTTTATCGTTTTTAGTTATTGATTTGTTTTGTTATTGAAATATACCAGTTTTTAAAGAGCTTTCATCTTGGAGCTTATCCTTTTGCTGCATGTGAAGATGCAAGAACACTCCTGATTTCATGCTCTGACAACCGCAATTTTTTTGAAATACGCGTGGTTCTCCTTATACGCCTTCAGACTAATGTTCAACCGCAGCTACACTGTTTCTTTAGTTCAATTTTTCCTTGGTTTCTGGTTGAATTACTTCTTTACTGCTAACCACCATACTTTATATGTTATTTCCACATTACGAGATATCATAAACTCTGTTAAGAATCGTCTTTTTTTCTTTGATTGTCTAAATAATTTCTGCATACTTTTAGGATGGAACAATCTTCTCATTTAGACATAAAATGCAGGTTCGTAGATCAGTTTTCACGATCTCTTTATGTGGAGTACAAGCACAGTGGTATTGATGTGCAATGCCAGGTATTTACCATTTTACTCTGTTCCCATTTCTTTGTTTTGAATTGAGATTGGAGACTAGAGTTAAGTTTCCTAAGTTGAGAATGGGATTCTGATTGTAGTGCTGAAAATGAAATCCACATTGTACTTGATGTAAAGGTAACATGTTCAAAGTTTTCTTTTCAAAATTCATTTGTCAGATGATTGTAACTAAATGAGATTGTGCAGCTTACAATATATTTAAAACATTTCATAAATATACATACGTCCCACTGATTGATTGATCTGGTTGTGATCAAAGAACTTTATTCTCTGTACAATCTCACGAAAACCAATGAACCTAGTTTTTTCTATTTTTAGATCTAAATTAAGACTCGGTCTCTAATTCAATTTTTTTTTGCTTGGAGATCAAAAGCTTTAACTAGCCTTCACCATTTGTAAGAATTTTTTATGTTAGGATCAATTTGAGAATTCTAAAGTATTGCTAAATTAGAGATTAATAGGTTGTCCATAAAGGTCTGTTAATCACTTGATAATCTTTTATGACTAAGAGTCATTTCCAGAGGAGACATCATTTATTTGTTAGATCAGTATTTTTTACAATCATGACTGCTGGTGACATCGGGGTGAACAATGTTGAAGATATTCAAAAGGAGGACTCATGCAACTGACTTGCATAAAAGGATGTAAGAGGATTCTTTGAGATTCTGGCCACAAAAGGTATTTGTAGCAATTTGACACTCTAAATTCATTTTCTAACATGTGAAAAAACTCATATCAAGTTTATATTACTCTTTGAATTTTAAGTCTAACTAACCAAACTTTAAGTTGATCTGTAGACCACATTCTAACAGTTCCATGGTGCACGCTATCCAAAGTGGAGGAAGGATAGAAAAAAAGAAACATTCAAAATCTTTTGAAGACGTATTGCTTTAATAGTGGAATTGACCTGTTTATGTAAGCATTTTTGTTTCATTTGCACTCCAGGCCCAAGTGTTTACACTCCCTTGATTTCCTGAAGTAGGGCTCTTTTTAAGTTGTGGGTAAAGTTCTATAAATATTGTGGGATGTGAAAATGTGCCAAGGGCTATTCAAAAACATCTTTGGCTGGTAAAACTGCTCTACTGATTGTTCATAGTCTATCACTCTTTCTATTGGAAGAGTTGACAAAATTTTCTTCTGACAAAAATCTATAATATTGTGCCTAACAAAACACCTTGGAACCCGCTTTTTGTTGTACTTGTCAAATATTTGCCCAATTGGTAAGATTATTTGGTCAATTTTTGCTGCAAACCTTAAAGCAAATACAGTTTGCTTCATCTTTCAAAAGCATAGTAACAGCTACCTTAAATGACAACAGTGTGAGGCAGGCTATGAGGTTTGTGAAGCTGATTTCAGCTGGAAATTATTGCCACAAGTCAATAGAATCAACTTTTTCAACGTGCAAGGCTCTTTTAAGGACCTTGCAGTTACAGCAAGGTTGTAATATAATCTTTGGCTGCATCATCACTACACAAGTTCGTAAGAGCTTTTGTAGAGATATGAATCGTTGTCAATCTCATTTCATTGAGTAGTTGAAATATGCTAGAAATTGTTTCGTTTTTCAAGTTGTAAGGCTGTTGCGAGCTGCTGTGAATCTATTAACCGAAAATTTGTCTCTTCTATTTTGGAAGCTTTAACTCTGGATCATGGGCCCACTAGAGAAGTGAATGGCTAGTTGTGTTTTTTAATCATGCAGGTGCCACACCTTTGCTCATTTCCTCCCCTAAATTTTTTGAAAGATGTCCCTACTGTGATTGAAAGCTGACTATTGAAGTACTAGAAACTGCACCTGGTTATACTATTCTGCTATGCCTGGCTTTTAATTTTGAATGATGAGCTTTTATGGCTTAAGGTACATGCTATTTGGTTCAATAAGAAAGCTGTTTCAGACTGTTTTGCTGAGTGGAGTCGTATATTTCTTTGTTAAATTGCATGGTCTCAAGTTGTACATGTTGCAGTGCAGCTATGTGATCACTTGATTTGCTGTTTTTTTCTGAGATAAATTGCTTATCCATGCATTTTACATTTATATGCAACTTTTGTATGCTCAGACTCGTACTCGAGTAATTTACACAATACAAGTAGTCCTCATGTTGAAACAATTCATGGTATTGCACAGGTTCCTCTATATGTGGCAACAAAGATGGCCAAGATAAAACGGGCCTCCCTTACAGTTCCATCTGCAAATACCTATGCAAAAGTTGCTCTAAGATCAATTGGCTATGAGCCAAGATGCACCCCATATTGGGTTCATTCGTGCATTTGGTGGTTGATTTCTGTCTTGCCAGAGCCTCTTATTGACACTATGCGTTTGCGAATGAATTTAGACATACGCAGGCGTGGTCTCTTAAAAGATGCTCAAAAAAAGGAGTAAATCAGGGGTGGAAGCCATAGTGGAAATGCGTATGTTTCTTAAAGATGCTCAGAAAAAGAGTAAATCAGGGGTGGAAATGCATGGTTCTCAGTTGCCAATTTCTGTATGTGGTGACACATTGGGTTCTAGAGTTTTCAACTACAAGAAATGCTTTAATGGAAAAATTTCACTATGCAGCAGTAGGAAGGTGATCCAACCGTACGATAAGCAACTTGGAGTACATGCAGTTGGATATTATGTATCAAAGTTTTTAGATACAAATATCACTATGTTGTGTACTTTCAACCAGGAGAATTTCAGACTCTGCATCCATCGCTGGTTAGGGATCCTTGTTTTGGACATTATCGCAGTCTTAAATTTTCAAATGACATCTTTGAAATATGAGTGACAGAGTGATTGAAACACTATATCTGTAGAGTTATTTGGTGCCCTATGGAGTATCTAGATGTCATTATCATAATTGCTCTGCAATGTCAACCATTACGGATAAAGTGATCTTCATCCTCCCAAAAAACTTTAGAAGGCTATTGTATGTGCTGTTTCTGCATTTTTGGGCATCACCTTAATTTGAAGCCTTTTAATAAAAGAAGGATACTTTAGAATGCTTGATACTTTGTCCAAGTTTTGGTTTTTTACACTCCTCACTGTATAAACATGAGAACAAAGTAACAAAAGATTACCTTGGCACTTTCCTTCAGATTCTTGAAGAGGATCAACATGACATCCCATGTTGGAGGATTCAAGGAGCACACAGTGCGGCTATATGCATGAAGGTACTAGAAGAGTGCATTGTTTCATAAGCAATTGCATCCTAGAGAATCACTTCTGTATAAGCTAATAGTAGACAATATTCCATTGTCCCCTCGTACCAGCCCTTTCAGGGTCATAAGGGTAGGTGGCTAGGTGATGGGAATGGAATCCGACATGTGGCCTATAGGTGCGTATTGTGTGTGGTGTGGTCTATTGGACCTGAATCGTGCTACTTTCTGTTGACAAACTTGACAATTCCGAGAAAATTATAGTGAAGGTAGGTGTTTGTGGTTCATAGACAACACAAAAATCTTGGTTCATTTTTTAAATTTGTCTTTTGCATGGTGCCCATAGAATCTGCAAGAGAAGATTATGAGGTATTTTAAATGTTCACATCAGTATAGAAATTTCTACAAGCATATCAAGGCACAAACATTGTGGCTTACAAGAAAAAAAAACTCATGCAATAAGGAGTAAGCCAAGCGTGCATACCATAGGGCTTGTGAAAGATTTTCTGCAGACCATTCTAACTAGTTCAACAACTGTTCATTTACGGTTTGTCCTAATGGCCTTGCCATGAAATCTGTTTTAGCTGTTATAAAGGTCTTTCAAAATCTTCAATACAACCAAAAGCTATAAACTCCATTGTGGCTTTGTTGTCTAAATGCCTAAAGCCATGAGAAAGATCTTACCAAAACCGTTCAACAAGGGCACTCATCATCAAAATACTTTGTTATTGCACAATTGCCATTTTTTCCCTTTTTGTATGGCCTCGTGTTGTGAAACTTGATTGGAGTTGAGCACCTAATGTCAAGTAAGAGTATGAAGAAAGTTTTCACCAACATGGCTCTTATTGGAGGACCACTATGGCCATTTAGCTCCATGCATCTTGTTGCAATATTGTTCATTCGTTCTCATGACAACCAAATCACTTTATGTAAAAAGCTTGGATGAGTTGATGGACTACTTTTGCTTTTTGTGTGGTTATAGCTTTGCATAATCCAGCAAGATGAATATGATATTTATGGGGCTACTTCACCACCACAAGTTATTTGTTTCTAAAAAACCTCCAATCACCATCTTATGAAGAGATTTTCAAAACAAGAATACTAATTGTCAAATAAGTATTTTAGACCAACAATCAAATGAGTATTCTAGACCAAGATTGCATCTCTATTCTCACAATGTCAATATCCATATCACTATTGTTCTTTCATCATCATGTTTGTACAAACATCAACTATTTCATTGTATATGCACACTTAAACATTGACCAAAACCATTTCATCTTGCATTGCATCACCCATCAACTATTTGCATCCAATTGCATGAATTATAAACCTAAAATCTACACCTATTTGATACTAGTTTGACTTTTATATTCTACATTGACATAAATTGGATCAAATATGATTTTTTGGAATTTCATGTATTTGGTTAATGTTGAATGCATCTCTTATTAAGCATGAATGGTTTCAATGCATTAATTATTGTAGTAACACGTAGCAAGGTATATTGTTTTGAGATGTTGTTGAACATGTAGATTTTTAGTTGAGAATACAGTTTAAAAACCTGAACGAATCAATCACCACAACACAACGTCAAGTGCAATAAGATAAGACAAACAAATTGTTCTCCCACAAACTGTATGTTCACACTCACTCGTAAGTACAAAGATAAGTTGCTTAATAACACTCAAAGGGCTCGTAAAAGAAAGATTGCTTTGGCATCAAGTTTCTTTCGCTCCTCCTTTGGCACATGTACATAGGCCTTACATCCAATGACACGAAACTTGTCGATTTTTGGCTTTATTCCAATAAATACTTCTTCAGGAGTCACATTTAGAACTGCAATTGTAGGGCTCCTGTTTTTCAAGAACGTTGCCGCACTGCACGCTTCCGACCAAAGTGAATCGGTCAAGCCCATTTGCTTCATCATGGAGCGTGCACTCTCCATAATAGTTCTGTTTTTTCTTTCAGCTACACATTACTATGCGATGTGTGTGACTGTGTGAATTGTCTTTTAATGCCGTGTTCTTTGCAAAAGTCTTTAAAATCATCAGATTTGTATTCGCCCCCTCTATCAGATCTTAGCACTTTGATGTGTGCATCCAGTTGGTTCTCTACTAAAGTTTTGAACTCCTTGAAACGAGCAAAAGTGTCAGATTTTTTCTTCAAGAAATAAATCCATGTCCTCCTAGAGTAATCATCTATGAAAGTCATAAAATAATATGCTTTCCCCAACGACATGGTTTTCATTGGGCCGCACAGGTTGCTGTGAATTAGTTCCAGCGGTTTCTTAGCTCTTGCAGCTCCACCTTTCTTGAATGTCTCCCTGTGATGCTTTCCCATTATGCATCCTTCACATATTGCACGATGATCATCCTGCAATGCCGGTAACCCTATTACCATCTTCAGCTTCGCCATCAATCTCAAGCTCCCATAGTTCAAATGACCAAGTCTTCTGTGCCACAACTCGGATTGAGATGCTGTTGAGATAGCCAAACCATATTCACCTGGTTTTGCAGCATCCAATTTATAAGGCCATAGTTACTATCTCTGTAACCCTTTGCCACCACTTTGTGGTTGTGGTTCATATCCTTCATAAGGCATCCATCCTTGACAAATTCAACTTTAAGATGTTGATTTGCCATTACACCAACAGAAAGCAAACTCTTTTTGAGTCCAGGAACATAAAGTACATTATGGATGTTTTTAATTTTGCCATCAGGAAACTACACAGGTACATTGCCCACACCCTGTATCTGGCATTCCTCTCCATTGGCTTGAGTGACCTTATCCCCATCATGGATTGGTGAGAATTTTTCAAACCAATCACGTTTCCCGGTCATATGCCTTGTGGCGCCTGAATCTATGAACCATCTGGCACCATCATCAACTTGGGATGTCAATGCTGATGAGAAGACACTTGTCTCGTCATCTTCTCCATCATCTTCGGCAATGTTTCCTTGTTGAGTCACTTTTCCCGCCTTTATGTCCGCTTTCTTCTTATAATACTCGCGTGCCCAATGACCCGGTTTGTGGCAATAGTAACATTTGCCTTTCTTCTTCTTTTTCCCTTTTGACGACAACTCTCCCTCGTCATCATCATCCTTGGATTTCTTAGGAATCCTTTTCCATCCTTTCTGCTTGCCTTTAGCAAGCAAGGCTTGATCCTCCTGTGTGGTTTGCCTTGATTTCACCATTTCGCAACGCTGCTCTTCTTGCAACATGATTCTGTGGAAGTCTTAAAAAATAGGCAACCTCTCCCTCGAAGCAATGCCGCTCACAAACATCTGTAGCCCTTCCGAGACACCGCTCATTGTGGTATGTACCAATTCAATATCTCTGATTGGTTCTCCAATCGCCACAAGTTGATCTCTCAGCTCCTTTATCCTGGTGAAGAAAGATCCCACTGATTCACTTTCTACCATCCTTACTGTGTTCAATCTCGACTTCAAGAACATGGCTCGAGCTGGATTGCAAGTTTGAAATTGCATTCTAAGAGCTTCCCAAGCTCCCCTAGTTGTCGTGACATCACTTATATGAGTGATCACATGGTCTTTCACTGAAAGATTGATCAATGACAATGCTCTCTACGCCTTTTTATCAAAGGCCCTTATGTCACCTGGAGTGGTATTTGGCCGGACTTCAATACCTGCCACGATCTCCCACAACTCTTTCTCCATCAAAATGCTCTTCATTTTGAGTTTCCAGATGTTGTAGTTAGAAGCCCCATCAAGTTTGCTTGCATCGCCCAAAATTGCCTCATTGATGTTTGCCATCTCCAAACTGCTTGAAACTTCTATAAAGTGTATGCTGGAGCCAACCGTGATGTTAGAAATCAATAATAATGACCTGCAATTTTTAGCTTACCAGGCCACCTGCCGCTCTTTCGCCAAATTGAAAGCCAAACTGGCGTCGTTTTCCAAAATGCTTCTCGTCACCAGCTCCCAGCTTCCTGCCCAGTGGAATGGTGAAATCACTTCTGGCGTGCTTTGAACACTTTCTCCACGGCAATCACTCTATTTTGGTGTATCGTACTTGCAGGTACAATTAGGGTGCTTTTTGTTTGGAGGCCATAGCCTTTCGTTTGGCCAAAATAGACTAAAGGAGGTGAAAATAAGGGCAATTTGGATTTTGAACTGTTTCTTCAGTGTGAAGAAATTCACCCTTCAAAAACTTGGAACCCAACTATTACTTCAGTTTGAATTTTTTTTTGATGAAGTTGCAATGCACTTTGCACTTCAGACCCCTTCTATGACATTTGAATTGGACCCATGCTGATCCGATGGCTGTGGGGTAATCAACGGTTTATATTCAATTCGATCTCAACCGTTCATGAACTTGGAGTTCAATCCTCTGGTCCACATTGTGTTTGTGCACTGAGAGGAGTTCTTCAAGACACTAGGCACTTATATGTACTGGCTCCACTTTCCTGCTGCCGCGCGTGATCTGCGCCTCCTTCTCTTCTTTCCTTCTGCATTCCACCAGGGTTTTAGCTATGGTGGGAGTTGGAGACAACCTCGTTGTTCTCCCTATCCAGTCCACGGCCAAGCACGGCTGCTTGAGACAGCATCATCCACCCTCGAGTGCCCAACTGCACGTTTTCACAGCTCCAAAAAAGCTTCAAAAACAGGAGAGATTCACATTTACTCAGCTTAAAACCCTAGCTGAAGGAATGATGAGCATTTTTGGACTTTGTTCAAACTTTTTCAGGAATACTTTTTACAGCTACCAATCCTATTGAGGTCGCCCTATAGTAAGCTGACTTTTGCTCCAAACCACTCTTCAAACGGTATCTGATTGGATTCAAACCAATCACAAATGCCAAGCAACCCTCCTACTGAATTTTGGGCTTCAATCTTTGCTTGCTTTCTAATTCAGCCGACAATTCCTTGTCTCTGAATCCTTTTTACAATTTCGAGCCGTTCCACGAATCTCCACGACTCAATTTTGTGCATCCTAGCCAACAAACCATTGTGAATTTGCAGCTCTCTGTTCCTGTCCGGTGATTGTAGCCGCCAACGGCTCTGATACCAAGTTGAAAATACAGTTTAAAAATGTCTGAAGTACAGAAACTGGCAGCTAGACAAGCTATAGAATATGAGCGTACTGGATGTCTAAGTGGGGTTAGTCTCTTGAGACTCTTGTCTCATGGAGCCAATGTTGATTTGGTGGTTGAACACAAGAAGCTATGTTGGGTTTCTTGGCTCCCCTTGAGGTCTACTAGCTCCCCTTGGTGTGTCAATACAACATATTATATCAAAAATGGCTGGCTAGTGAATGGCATAACCCCCTAAATGCCTCATAAAATTGTGTCACAAAAGATTATTGTGCATCATGTGAAAGTGTAAGCATGTAGTATTGGGTTGGCCATTGAGATCGAGGTCAATGAGTCATATTTTTGTCTAAATGGGTATAAACATAGTTAGTGCTCATGGATTGGGCTTGTAGATGTCTGCGTGGACTCAAGCATGCATACCATAAATTCCACAAATTTAGCTAGCAATCCATCTTATAAATTAATACTATGCAAATGCTTCATTTGTCAATGTTGCGTTCTTCCACTTTTGACATAATTTCTTGTGCTTATCTTGATTTCTCTTAAGCACGTACTATGTAGTATGGAGCAAAAGACTAAGCTCCTAGTGAAAGAGACCCGAAATCTCCCTCCCATGCAATACATAATTTGTTCCTCTGTTATACACTCTATGAACAACCCTCCACTTTGGTTATGCTTCGTCAACCATTTACTGGTGAAATACTACTTTGTTCAACATTCTCCAAAACAAAGCTTCAACCTCTAAATCCTTCTCCATATTATATGTTGCAATGGACATAAGTTCATGTACGCTATTTCAAATCATAATAGCACTAAGGAAGGCATCACAATATACATAGAGACTACATCAAAACACAACTACAAGTTTCCATTGAAATGTTTTGAATTAAAATTGTGGGGGTTGAAATACAAGGCCTAAGGGGCATTTCAATGGAGCCCGGGAGAGTTTAGGAAAGGAGGACCTTGCATGGAAGGAGCTTGTGTACATAATTATTTTGGTAATCAATTTTGTTTAATTAATGGCCCAAGCATGACATTCTGCGTGTATAAGCCCATCTGGATGATCCCGTCAGTAGTTAGTTATGTTAGCCCCCAGTTTGGCATCCTGCTCCAACTTGTGGTGCCAATAAGTTATTAGGGGCAAGAAAACAATTTTGGCAAGTCTCAAGATTTAAATTTAGACCTAAAAAAGTATGTAAAAGTCAAATTCAAGCTTTTAAAAGGGAACTTGCATTCTATATTGAGACTTGAGATGTCTTGTCCCATAAGTAATTGTGGAAAGGAAACTCTACAACCTTCTATAAAAAGAAGCTCATTGTATGTAATTTTCATCCTTAGTGCAAGAGAGCTAAGTGCTGCTATTTTTGGGTCCATATGTGCTAAATGTGGTTTTTGGCTAATGTTAGTGTAACTTTGTGTTTTATGCATTTTTTGTCTAAGTCTTGCTACTTTAGCCCCTTTTTAGCATGTATGTCTAGTTTGGAGTTTTTCTGATTTAGTTAGAGTTATGCTGAGAGAGAGAGAGAGAGAGAGAGAGAGAGAGAGAGAGAGAGAGAGAGAGAGAGAGAGAGAGAGAGAGAATGCTATTTGATTATGTTTTGAGGTTATTTGCATCATTGCTTGTAAGTAGAACTAGTTCTTGCTTTTTCTTGTTGTGTAAGCATCTCCAAGGCTTCTAGGATCGAGGCCACTCCCCAGACTACACGCGACTTAGTGTTGAAATTTCACAATTCCAACTTGACCAATTTTGGCCACATGCATTGTAATTGGCAAGATGGCCATGTAAATAGATGCCACACGTGCCAAATCACATAGGATGCTTTTCAATAAGTTCACTCCTCATATTACATTGAGATAGCATCTTTGAAATGAGGCAAAAATGTGTTTGGATAGGCTAGAGAAATTCTAGGATCTAAAAATAGCATGTTTTACATTGTTTTTGGATCTTGAGATCTTGACCCCAAGTTAGGGTGGATCCAATGACCTATTAGGTTAGATATTAGGGTTAGGGTATGAAAAGTTCAGAGGTGCCCTAATATGCTCAGATCTGAGCTTGAAATGTATAAATACATGATGGGATCTCCATCAAATTATCAAGAAAAATCGAGTTTTTCCACTTCTATCATCATTGTCTTTTGGGGGCGAGTTCTAGCTCTTGGATGTGAGTGTTATTATGCATTAATTGCTTGGTTTGGAAGGTACTGAAGCTTTTTACAGGTCTGAGAAGCTTGCTGTACTTTACTTTGGTTCAATTGATCAAATCTATGTGCCTAATGTTGAGTTAAATGCCAAATTTGCTAGTTTTGGTAACTAGTCTTGATTCTAGCTCATAGTTTGGATCTAAATCTTATATTTGTGCATCCTCCATCACTTTTAGGATTGATTGAAATTCATTTTGCTGTAAAATTTTGTCATGGTATCAGAGCCTAATCATAAGTTAGCTTTAGATTTGATTTTCTCAAGCTTAGATCCTAGATTTGAGTAGTATTGGCTTTGTCCTTGCTACTAGTTGCTAATCTAGTGATTGTACCTCCAAATTTGGTTTCATTTGAGTGATAATAGATCAAAGGGAACTTGTTTTGCTGAGTTATAGCTGCAGGAACCGAGATTGACCCATTTTCATTCAACCAAACCAAATTAGAAAGTTCTTATGAGTTGAATCTTGGAGTACATGTCTCCTAGTAGAGATTTTCATAAGGATTTGAATGCCACCTTTCTTTAGAAGTTTGGATCAGCCATTTGAGAGCTTAATTAGGTCGTTCTTAGGCTTCTTAAAGTCCTAAAATACACCATTTAGGTTCAGATCAAGTGTTTTGATGACTTTTCATCTAGAAATGCAAAACTAGTGAAAAATGTTTGTCTATTCTACTCGGTTTTGGATAGGTTTGTGATTGAATATGTCAATGTGATTCAACCTAAATTTAAAAGGCTTTATTTGTAAGACATTTGTGTGTTATAAAGTGCTTTTGGTTCAGTATAGGTGGATTCACCCTTCTTGTGAAGTCGAGATCAAGGAGGAGACTAGTTTGATCAAATCTATAGTGAGTTTGGATCTAGAAGATAGATCAAGCTCAAGATCACCTTAGATCTTGTTGAGAAATCAGAGAGTGATTAATCTCAGGTTCCAAAGAGAGTGGGATAGCAGTTGGTTTTTCAAATTGTCAGAGGAAGAAAAATCTACCTGGGAAGCGGTTAAAGTGGCTCTCATTACGCGCTTTAAACCAAGAAAGTTCCTGGAAGACCCGTTCCTCCTGCTGAGCAAAGTCAAAATGGGAAAATGAGAAAGGGTTAGGGACTATATTGAGTGGGTCAAACACTTACGATCCGAGTGCAGTGCAACCCTAACTCCTGATCATGCGGTGATCACGTGGTTCCTAGCCGGACTACCACGAAGCATCAAAAGAGAACTGAAACGACGGGAGCAGTATGCTACTCTACAAGAAGCTATGCAAGATGCCATCAGGGAAGAGGATGAGGGATCTGACGACAAATATCCATCCACCCACACCCCTACTCCCTCGTTAGCATCATCATCATCAACTGCATATGCTCTATCCACAGAACTGTTGTTGGAGCAAATGACGAAATTACACAAACAACAGATGGAGCAACTTATGGTGCAGTTTGACCAAAAACTGAAGGCCTTACAGGGAGCTGTAGCAGTAACGCCACATCAACCGGAACCAAACCAGCTATAGTATCCAAGATGGGAAAATGTATGGTGTTCAGTGTGCACGCAAAACCATACAGCGGACGAGTGTCCAGTCCTAAAGCAAAATCTGAGACTAACACATAGATTTTGTTATCTATGCAATGTAACATCGCACGATATGGCATTTTGCCCGTTCAACCCCTGGATTGTTCAACAGAAGAGAAGTCCTTATCAGACTTCTTATCCTTACCATCAAGGGGCACCCAACGTGGCACCAAGGTACAGCGCACCAAATCAACCACAACGTATGGCCTTGCCTGCTCCACCAAGGCCAGCCAATCAACAAGTGGCCCATGTAAACCTGACAACAACGGAACCAGAGATGCAAATGCCACCTCAACCTGAGTAGCAGCAATGCTACAGATCGGATGAACCATTTATGGATTCTGCCATAAATGAATATGTTGCGGTCTGTGTAGCTCAAACTCGGTGTCAAGGCAGAAGAAATTACGGCTGCTACGGATGCGGCAAAGGACACAGAATTGCGGAATGTCCCTACAAGGGACAATATACATCCTTCTGCCAAGAATGTGGTTATGGGCACTGTTACAAGAATTGTTCATTTAAACCTGGAACCAGTGCACCTCTTAACTTCATTGCAATACAGCAACCAGCAGTTCCAACAGGGATGCCATCGGAAGGACTACAATTCCACGCTCCTGTGTTAGTTGTTACGCGAGCGCAGAAGAGGAAGGAAGTGACTCCCTCACCTCCACCATCGGTCACTAACGACCAACCCTCAACTTCTGTGCCATATCCAAATGTGAGGGAAGAAAGAAGGCAATACCAGAAAATAAGACACTGGGTACATAAAGCACAAGCGGAGGAAAAAGAGCAAGAAAGAGTTAATCCCACGGAACCTCCAGTTGGCGTCGAACGGGAACCGCAAGCAAGCTCACCACTGCGCACTGATCAAAATGATCGGTTGCACCAACATGAACCACCTTTTCACATGGTGGAGCCCGAGGAACCACGCACTGAAAGGCTCACCCTTTTATTGTCAAGCCGTGTTACTTTACCACTCGGAGAACTACTGCGGATTGCACTACAAGCGAAAAGCCTTCTAGTTGAATGGGCCAAAGCGCATGAGGGGCCAGTAGCACCTGAGCCCATATATTGTATGGGCTATGAAGAAACAAGTAGCGTCCACCACATCGGAGCAGCATGGGAAAGTGAGGAACACAACATCACTTTGCCCATCAAACACAAGAGATACGAGGACGAGGCAGCAGTGGTAGATGGAGTATATGAAAAATGGAGTTTATAAGGGTTGAAGCCAAAAAGATTTGCCATCAAGCTGGCAGATCAATCTTGTGTGAAACCGAAAGGTGTAGTTGTCGATATCCCTGTAAAGATAGCAGGCATGCAGTTTGTGATTATTTTTGTAGTCATGGATATACCTGAATCTCCATCTGCATATCGTGTCTTACTGGGAAGACCATGGTTGAGGACTGTGCAAGTAGTACACAACTGGAGTACGGAAAAACTCACCTTCGAGAATAGAGAACAGGCTGTAAAGGTTGATCCAACCACATGGGCGGTGAAACCTATTGCACCCAAAGCTGATGACGGATCATCCACGACAGATCACACGATTGATCGCCCAAGGCCAACCAAGGGAGGTCACTATGATTCAGAGATGGATGTCGTGATATGGACAGATGTATTAGCAACTATTGACTGCCAGGCATGTCAATATGAATCAGATCCAGAGCCTAGTACATCTTCACCCAAATGTTACACCATGGACACACCAATCACATTTGGGATGAATATGATAAACGTAGCATGGTTGTCAGCGGAGCCTATTGAGAACCCAGTGGATGATGATCTAGTCCCTTGGCAACATGCTCTAACTTATAATAAGGAGATTGAGCTGGCTAATGAATAGGTCCTACATCACATGGACCCAGATCGTTACAGAACCAAGAAAGTACCAGCTCAACCACCACAAAAGTCTGCTATGACGAAAGTCTTAAGGATTGATCCACCCAAGGCACCTGCAAATAAGAAGAATCAGTTGAAGCAACACTACAACCAGGTGATCCGATAGAGTGATCTACTCAAAGAGGCAATAGCTACAATGGATGTTGATATTCGCAACCATGAGGCGAATGTCACGGCAGTCCCGGTGAAAGACAACAAGGATGAATCCACCAAAATGACAAAAAAGGGTAAAAAAAAAGTGTTGGATTTCTTGAAGTCAATCAAGATAGACTCGGATACAGCATCATCTTCTACACAAGTGACACAAAATAAAAAAATGACCAATCGGACTAAGATCAATATGTTGAAAGAGAAATCTCGACGAGCGCCAGTTCATGAGATGCTTGAGACTTTCAAGAATTACACCTTGGACGACGTGGTAATCATGATGTCGCAAGCCCAGAGAGAACCTGATCAAAGTCAGGCACCAGTACAACAAGTCTTTGAGGGATCTGCGCAAACACAGCCAATGAATCTTGTCGAGCCAGGTGAAGAAAAAAAGATAGTGCATGTGGGAGAGCAGTTAACATCCACACAGTTCAAGAGACTACGATCGTTGTTGGTGGAATATAAAGACTGTTTTTCCTAGAGTTATAGTGACCTGAAGGGCATTCCACCAACAGTAGTCCAACACACCATACCCTTGGTGGATGGAGCTGTCCCCAAGGTAAGCCGTTATTACCGTTGCAACCCGAATTATACTGAGCTGATCAAGCAGGAGTTGCAGAAGCTGATGGATGCAGATTTCATCTATGAAATCGAGCACACGGAATGGGTATCACCGATAGTTACAGTACCCAAGAGGAACGGCAAAATGCGGATTTGTTTGAATCTGAAGGTGCTAAATGCAGTCACCAAAAAAGCTCATTTTCCTTTACCATTTACGGAAAGTGTCCTCAATGGAGTAGCCGGCACCGAAGCCTACAATTTTCTAGACGGCTTCAGTGGCTACAACCAGGTGAAGATTGCCCCCCAGGACCAGCACAAGATAGCATTTGCCACAGAATGGGGAACCTATGCCTATAAAGTGATGCCATTCGGACCTTCCAGCGAGTCATGCAGGCGACATTCAAAGATTGTCTGCAAAAATTTTGGAAATTTTCTTGGACGATCTATGCGTGCGTGGACGAGACTCAGAACACTTATCCAACCTAGAGAAGGTGTTACAAAAATGCCGTGACTACCAGATCTCCCTGAATCCAGAAAAATGTCAATTCGGGATAACACATGGCTTGATTCTCGGCCATATAGTGTCAAGACACGGGATCGCCACAGATGTATCAAAAATTAGGATCATTATTGATCTACCACTACCGGGGACAATCCGTGAAGTGTATATCTTCATGGGTCATGCTAACTATTATAGGATCTTCATTCTTGATTTTGCGGAGTTAGCATGACCAATTTAAGATTCACAATGGATCCACATTGGAACAAGGAAGCCCTAAAGGCTTTCTAGAAGCTTAAGGGTGCATTGGTTTCAGCACCAATCCTACGCCCACCCAATTGGTCCATTGAGTTTCACGTGCATACGGCCGCATCGAAGTATGCAGTTGGAGCAGTCTTAACCCAGCCAGGTGAACACAAAAAGGATTTTCCAATCTGATTTGCAAGCCGACAATTCAGTGATACCAAAATGAATTATTCAACCACAGAGCAGGAAGCACTGGCAATGATTTATGCGGTTAAGAAATTTCGACATTACCTGATAGCCACACATTTTGTTTTTTATACGGACCATCAACCCTTGCTCTATCTCGTTAATAAAACTTGCAACACCGGGAGAATCACCAAATGGCTATTTTTGTTGTTGGAATTTGATTTTCGGATAGTAGTTCGCAAGGGAAAACAACATTACATGGCAGATCATGTATCACGAATCAAGGGAAAGGATATTGCAACCCAACCCGACGATGAGCTGGCAGATGTTGCCTTATTTTACGTGGACACAGTACCAGAATGGGCTGCCGACATTGTTGAATATCTAATGCGAGGCCAACCAGACAAATCACTACCAAAGGCGGAACAGTGGAAATTGATCTTGAAGATTAGACCTTATCGGCTGATTACCGGCCAATTATACTGAAGAGGACCACACAGAATTCTTCGGCGGTGTATTCTTCCTCATGAGGCCACCCAGATCATTTCGCTTTCACATGAAGGCATGGGTGGGGGCCATTTTGCATCCAACATTACAGTTTACAAGATCCTTCAATCAGGATGTTGGTGGCCAATGATTCATAAGGATACGGAGGAATATTTCAAAAAGTGCGATGTGTGCCAAAGGGCGAGAAGGCCAACGAGATTGAGTTATGACCTACTGCACCCAGTCTTAGCCCAAGCACCATTCAAATAGTGGGAATTGGATTACATCGGTCCAATTCACCCTGCGGCAAGAGTTCCCAGGCTCGGTCTGATACCATGTTAAATTTCACATGTGTGGACTGTCCACTACATGTACTTGTGATCTCCTAAGGTGTGTAGATGCACCAAGATCAAGACTAGATTGAGATTCAAGATCAATCTTAAATCCTATGGCAAAAACACACTACTACATGCATTCAATCACTTCCAACTCTCACTCACACGTGTGGGAAGTATTCAAAAAATAATCTAACTAAAAACAAGCTGCTCTCCTTGGGTAGAGAGAGAAAAAGCATCATGAGTTCTCGGGTAGAGAGAGAAAGCTAGAAATCCAATAACTCACATAATCCATGAAATCACCAAATCAATTAGATTCAAAATGAGGAGTACAATGATACTAGTAGATCCACGAGCTACCACTATGCTTAACTATGATTGGACCATATTTTTTCACCTCTTGATCCTATTGGATCATTGATCCATGCACCTCTTGATTCTATTGGACTATATTCAAGCACACCTCAATTTCCTATTGGACCTCACAAGGTTCCACCTCTAAATCCTATTGGACCTCTTGGAATTCATCAAACAAAAGCTTTACACTTCTCTACACTCCAATTGGCACGTGTTTAGCCTCTTACTCTATTTTGGCTCAATAGTGGCATTACAAGTGGAAATGCATAATTTGCCATTTATGCCAAATTTATTCCTATCAACATCCTACACCTAGATGCTTGATGTAAAAAACATAAGACCCCTATATCTAACATAGATAATCTTTTTCAATTCTTCACACTCCTCCCAAAAAAATTATCTATGAAGATTTGAGCATTGATCTTGATATAACTCCAAGATTAGATCTATGCTTGACGAAAGCACTTTTGCTCAAAGGCTTGGTGAGTAGATCGGCAATACAAGAGGATGAGTTGACATGCTCCAAATAGATTTCACCTCCAATAAGCATTTCTCTCACAAAATGGTGTGCCACTTCTATGTGCTTGCTTCTTGCATGAAATATGGGATTATTGGCAAGAGCTTGGGCCGAGATGTTATCACACTTGATCATTGGTAGATCATCCTCCTTGATGCACTTTAGCTCCATTAATAACCTCTTGATCCAAAGCACTTCTTTGGTAGTTGTAGTGAGTGCTTTGTACTTGGCCTCACATGAAGAGAGAGAGATATAGTATCTTGCTTTTTGAAAAGCCAAGATATAAGATTGCCTCCAAGAAAGATAGTGTATGCACTAATAGACTTTTGATCCATCTTGTCACTTGCAAAGTCCGAATCTGAGTAGCCAATAATGGATAGATCTTCACTTTTATAGAGTAGACCATAATCACAAGATGAAGATACATATCTTAAAATCCTCTTGGCCATCTTCCAATGATGGATCTTAGGATCTTGCATAAATTGACTCAATTTGTGCACACAAAGACTTAGATCGGGCCTAGTAATTGTAAGCCAAATCAAGGAGCCTACAAGACTCCTAAACAGTGTGATGTCCTCAAAGGATATTTCATCACCTTTATTAGGATCTTTTACAATTTTCTCCATTGGAGTATCTATGCTCTTAGAATTTTCCATATGGAATTTTTTCAACATAGAGTGAGCATATCTAGATTGGCATATAAAGACATGATTTTCATAAAAATCAATTTCTAGGCCTAGGATGTAATGCATCTCTCCTAGATCTTGCATTTTAAACTCACATCCAAGTGCTAGCTTGGTTTCATCAACTAGCTTGATACAACTTCCACAAAGAATAATGTTATCAACATAAATTAGAAGAATGACAATATTGCTATCAACAAACTTTAGATACATGGAAGGATCATAGTCACTAAGAGTAAATCCTAGTGAGATAAGAAAAGAGTTAAGTCTTGAATACCATGATCTTGGTGCTTGCTTGAGTCCATAAAGACTTTTGAAGAGCAAGCACACTTTGGACTCATCCTTGATGAATCCTTGAGGTTGTTCCATATAGATCTCCTCCTCAAGATAACCATTTAGAAAAGCATTGGATACATCTAATTGGAACACCTTCCACTTGAAAAAACAAGCAAGAGAAATAAGAATTCTTATTGTCACCATCTTTGCAACGGGTGCAAAGGTCTCCTCATAATCAAGACCATGGATTTGAGCAAATCCTTTGGCACATAATCTTGCTTTATTCTTGTTGATGGTGCCATCATGATTGAACTTGATCCGAAATACCCACTTGCAACCAATCACATGCTTGTTGGATGGAGGATCCACAAGCTCCCAAGTATTTTTGGTGACCAATGCATCATACTCTTGCTTCATGGCATCATACCACTCCTTGGTATTGAGTGCCTCTTGTACATTCTTTGGCTCTTCATGAGAGACATAAAAAACATAATTAGTGGAATCAAGATCCACTTGTTTGCCTTTGTCAACATATGAGAGCCTCTTAGGCTTGGATCTATCTCTCATGGATATTCTTGGTAAAAAATCCGAGGAGAGTCTTCTTCAAATCTCGACCCCATCACATCATGATTGTCTTCAAAATAAATGATTGATGATGCATCCATAGATTTCTTGATCTCAGCATCTTCAAAAGATGAGTGTTGATCTTCATGAAAGACAACATCTCTACTTTCAATAACTTGAGAAGTAGAGGGTATAAAGACTCTATAGGCCTTCTTGGTGGATGAGTATCCAACCATGATCCCTTTGCATGCACTAGGATCTTCTTTCTTCCTTGTTTCCAAGGGAATATGGACAAAGCATAAGCATCCAAAAACTCTAAGGTGATCAACCTTAGGCTTCTTCAAAAATAAGATTTCATATGGTGACTTTCCTCCAAGAGCTATATGTGGGAGCCTATTGCAAAGATAATTTGCACAATTAATGGCTTCTCCCCAAAAATCTCTGGGCAAAGATGCCTCAATTCTCATAGATTTTGCACATTCACATAGAGATCTATTCTTTCTCTCGGCCACTCCATTTTGAGATGGAGAGTAGGCAAAAGAAAACTCTCTTTTAATGCCTTCAAGCTCACAAAAATCTTGAAATTTATTGGAGATATATTCACCACCTCCATCACTTCTAAGACCTTAAATCTTGAATGAGAATTGCTTCTCTACATAAGCTTTGAAAATAAGGAAATGATCAAACACCATAGATTTAGAAGCAAGAAGATATATCCAAGTGAATCTTGTGTAATCATCAATGAAAGTAACAAAACAAGTGGCTCCTCCCTTGCTTGTAGTTGATGAGAAATGCACATCCGAGTGGATTAACTCCAAAGGATGCTTGCTTTTGATAGGAGATCTTGTAAATGGCTTTTTGTGAGATTTAGCAATAGCACAAGCCTCACAAGGCTTGATCTTCTTGGAGAGTGACTTTGGCAAGCCAATAGCTTTGGCTTCTTTGATCATAGAGAGCATGGATTTGTAGTTGGGATGTCCCAACCTCCTATGCCATAATTCCTCCATAGAGAGCTTGTTCACAAGAGCAACATTACAAGCATTCACATACTCATTTGGATCTAGTTTATAGATGCCACCAAATCTAGATCCTAATGCAAGTATCTCATCATTCTTCTTGATAGTGCAAGTATCAACATTGACTTTTACATCAAGGCCATTATCAAGCAATTGGCCAACACTAATAAGATTCTTGGTAAGCTTAGGTACATAAAGAACGAGAGAGAGAGAGAGAGAGAGAGAGAGAGAGAGAGAGAGAGAGAGAGAGAGAGAGAGAGAGAGAGAGAGAGAGAGAGAGAGAGAGAGAGAGAGAGAGAGAAAGAAAGAACTTTAGAGGATGCAAGCTTCAAGGGAATGTTCCCTATGCCTTCAATAGGACATTCAAAATCATTTGCAGTGTATATTGATTTCTTGACTCCATCATAAGGTGTAATAGAAGAGAAAGAGTCCTTGGAGTTACACATATGTGAAGAGGCTCCACTATCAATATACCATAGGCCGTCCTTCTTGAAAGGAGTAGATGAGAAACTAGAGACCATAAGAGATCCCTCTCCATCACTTGCAATAGTGTCTTCCGTCTCATTGGTAATATTGGCTTACTTGAGTTGATTCTTCTTTTTGAAGCGATTGGTGCATAATGACCTTTCTTTCCACAATAAAAGCACTTGATCTTTTTCTTCTTGAGATTGGATGATGAAGCATTAGAGGAATCATCTTTCTCCTCATGTTTGTCTTTGGATTTGACTTTGTCCTTGCTTGAGGATTGTTGATGTTGGTTCTTGCTCCTCCCTTTGTGCTTATCCTTGGAAAAGAGAGCTTTGCCATCATTATGAGTGAGAGAAATCTTGTCCATCCTCAAGAGCTTGTACTCTTGTCTTGATTCTTCCGAAATTAGCACACTTTGGAGAGCCTCCAAACTTGGTAGCTCCTCCTTAATGGCATAGGATTGGACAAGGTTATCAAATTCACTTCTCAAGCCATTGAGAATGACTTGAACTAGCTCATTTTGATTGATGGAATCACCAATGCAAGCAAGCTCTCTATGAATATCTTTTACTCTCAAAACATAACTAGATGCACTCTCATCACTCTTTTGGCTACTTTGAAAGATTTGATTCCTAAGAGTGAGAAGCCTAGAGGTATTCTTATCCTCATAGATAGTCTTGAGACAATCCCAAGCTTCTTCGGTTGTTGTACAAGTACCTATCTCCCTCAATATCTCATTAGAGACATTCATCTTAATGTAGTGGAGAGCCATCCTAGCTCTCTTTTTGTATTTTTGAACCTCTTGAAGAACTTGTGGTTCTTCTTCAAGGCCAAGAACTATGTCCATCACATCTTGAAGGATCAAGATGGACTCCATCCTCATTTTCCAAATTGAATAATTTGAAGTGGTCAATCTTTCACTTGGTTCCAACAAGGATGAACCCATTGAAGAAATTTGAAGTGAAGAAAACTCAAATGATGAACAATAAATGTTGCTACACACTCTCAATATGATCCAATAATTGAGTACTATCTCCTCCTATGAAAGATCTTGCAACAATTTGTGAATTGATTCTCACTAGCTACTCAAATCTCTCTAAAACAAGATCTATTTCACATCAAATGATGGAGTATAGGCAAAGTTAGGAACAAACACTCTTAGCACGTATGAAATACACTAAGAAACCAAATTTGACTCAAATACAATGATATTGCATGAAACAAAATGGCTAAGATCTCAAAACAGTGCCTAGATCACATATAGATGAGATTGGCAAGCATACAACTGTGATTTTGGATCAACCAAGCAATCTCTTGACCAAACCAAATGTGTCCACCCAGGTCTAGGTGCCCTACCTAACCCTCTTCAAAAGCTTATAACTTTTGATTGGCTCAACCAAATGGAATGAAATTGATTGCAACAGAAACTAGACAAAAATAGCTTCAAAACAAGCTATCAAGCAAGATAAATGGATCAAACATGAGAGAGAACTTCCAAACTGAAATTGGATGTTCCTCACACGTGTCTGAGCACCTGATTCCGTACAGTACTAGGTCAGACCCAATCAATGTCCTTTTGATCTCTTTTGATCCAAGATTGAACAAGATAGCTAGGAAAATGGGCCTTGACAACTTCTAGCTCAAGATTGATGAAAAAAATTTCACTTAGATGGATCAAAATGCATGATAACCTTAGGTAGGCTCTGATACCATGTTAAATTTCACATGTGTGGACTGTCCACTACATGTACTTGTGATCTCCTAAGGTGTGTAGATGCACCAAGATCAAGACTAGATTGAGATTCAAGATCAATCTTAGATTCTATGGCAAAAACACACTACTACATGCATTCAATCACTTCCAACTCTCACTCACACGTGTGGGAACTATTAAAAAAATAATCTAAGTAAAAACAAGTTTCTCTCCTCGGGTAGAGAGAGAAAAAGCATCATGAGCTCTCGGGTAGAGAGAGAAAGCTAGAAATCCAATAACTCACAAAATCCATGAAATCACCAAATCAATTAGATTCAAAATGAGGAGTACAATGATACTAGTAGATCCACGAGCTACCACTATGCTTAACTATGATTGGACCATATTTTGTCACCTCTTGATCCTATTGGATCATTGATCCATGCACCTCTTAATTCTATTGGACTATATTCAAGCACACCTCAATTTCCTATTGGACCTCACAAGGTTCCACCTCTAAATCCTATTGGACCTCTTGGAATTCATCAAACAAAAGCTTTACACTTCTCTACACTCTAATTGGCACGTGTTTAGCCTCTTACTCTATTTTGGCTCAATAGTGGCATTACAAGTGGAAATGCATAATTTGCCATCTATGCCAAATTTATTCCTATCAACATCCTACACCTAGATGCTTGATGTAAAAAACATAAGACCCCTATATCTACCATAGATAATCTTTTTCAATTCTTCACAATCGTAGCCACAGACTACCTCACCAAATGGGTCGAATCCAAGGCAGTAAGAGTAGTTGATGCTAGGACCACTGCCAAGTTCCTTTATGAAAATATCATTGTACGCTTCGGATGCCCGGTAGAGCTAGTCAGTGATCGTGAAAGCCATTTCATCAATGAGACCATCAAGGTCCAGTTGGAAGAATTCTTCGTGATCAACAGAACCAGTACACCTTATTATCCTTGTGGTAATGGGCAAGCATAATCATCCAATAAGATACTGTGTAGTGCGCTCACGAAAACAGTTGAAGCTAGCAGATCAGATTGGGAACATAAATTGCATGCTGCACTGTGGGCATTCATGACATCATATAAAAGAAGCACTGATCAAACACCCTTCCAATTGGTATATGGTCAGGATGTTGTGATGCCAGTAGAGTTTTTAGTTCCTTCAATAAGGATTGCCACCACGCAACGTCTTAGTGAGTCCAAATCTCTACAGTTACGCCATGAAGCTCTGCATAAACTCTATGAAACATGCTTACTAGCTGTGCATGCACTGGCAGCTGAAAAGGAAAGACGCAAAGCATGGCATAATCGCAGGCTACAAAAGAAGGATTTTCGTTCCGGAGATCTGGTCCTCATGTATAAAACCAAGGCGATCAAAGGGAAATTAAAATTCACAGGTGAAGGCCCCTATCGGATCAAGGAAATTCTTAATCATGGAGTCGTGAATTTAAAAAAGTTAGATGGGACACCATTCGATACACCCATCAACGGTAGCTGGTTGCACAAGTACTGGCCACCACAGTGAGATAGATCCATATTGGTGGGGGCACGTTACGAAAAGCTAATCTGCCAAGCCATCACCGCTAGATCTAAGAAGATCACACTAAATCAAGCTAAATCCATCAAGATTCAGCCAGATCTGGCAAGATCGGAAAAATCCATCAGAATCCAAGAAGGATCCAGATCCAGATAGGATCAAGAAGAAAGCAGATCATCAGATTGACTGAGGGATCTATTACCAAGTATCCATTTGAACTTCCGGAGAACTACCAACAGTCAGATCAAACCTGGATGAAGCTGATTACTAGTTTACAAAAGTTAAAAATCAAAAAATCTCGAGATCTCATCCAAAAAAAAAACCACTCTAAAAGAGAACTTTTTCATGATTTTTTGAGATCCCCTGAGATATAGCTCTTGAAACTTGGACAGTCACCAGATCTGACCCAAATGCATCCATGAAAATCTCTGCAAGAGTTCCTGATGGAGGAATCACCATTTTCTAGTGCGTGCGAGGGTTCCCAGAAGCTAAATTTTCATAACTCTCGCAGAGCATCAAGATCAACTTACCAACCCGCAAGGTGCCTAAATGGAATTAGAGCAGTGAAATTAGCCTACCTACATGGTCTGATCTTGAAAATCCAATCACAAGAACAAGTTGTGCGAGAGATCACTTCCTGCGAGAGTTGAACCCTCGCAGAACCTTCGCATAGCAGTCAAATCACCTTCTGAACTCTCGCAGACTTCCCTGAGGTCTTAAAATTTTGTGAAGAAGGTGCCTGCCAAAATTTGGGTGGAACTGAACAAGGAAAAGTGGATTTCACCTAATACGCACTCTAAATTTTGCTATACAAGGGCTGAATTCGAGTCATTTGTCACCTTTGCTAGCGAAGCTCTGTCAAAATTCACACTGATATTATCAAATTCTCCGTTTGCGACCAAACTTCCTACCAGCTATCATCCGATCCTGCGCTCTGAACTACACTTCTTGTCATCCAACACTCGTTATTCATAGTTTTCTGCCGTTTCCACACCTTTTTCCATTTTCCACCATTTTTCCTACTTTTTCGACCTCTAATCAACACTGCTAACATGGCCTCCTCATCCTCTGAAGACTCTGGCACCAAACAGGTGATCTAGCGTGACATCCCCGAGGCCACGCAGATCTGGCCTCTACCCTCTGACGCTTTGATCCAACCATGGCTGCAGACAGCCGGCCCACTTCTGGAGGCAATGGGTTTTTACCTGGCACTTTTTCATTCTGAGATTAACATGGGCCTTGCCCTTCATGCTTACGCCACCTGGGATGAGGAAAAGACTCGTTTTCACTTATTGTGCAAAGGTGCCACGTACAAGGTCAGGATTAACGCAGACTAGATGGTCACCATTGGCATTATGTCTGATGATCGTCAGCCCATCTCCCATCGCCACGCCAAAACTCTGATCAAGCCTTTTATCACCCAAACTGCATCGAAAATTCCAATTCAGACTAACAATGGTTACCTGATAGATGTTATCACGGAACCCGTCATTCAGACGGCTGCACATCTGTTGAATAACTTTCTGGTTATTTCAACATTTCGCAAGGGACAGAATCCAGTCTAAGCTGCTGAGTCAGATAGTGAAATCCTTTCTGGAATTCCCTAGCCCCTTCGTTGTGCCATACGACTGGCATAGCTTCCTTATTCGTGAACTAACCAACTCCATCAAACCCAACAACCGTGAGCATATCACAGCAGGCTCCCTATTGTGTAACTTTGCCTACGCACTTCTCGAGACGAAAGTGCACGGTTTTCAACGCTCATCCCTTGTCTACCCTTGTGCCACATACTAACCTTTATCCACCATCTCAAGCATCCACCTCTTCCCAACCTGTAGTTATTAACACAACGGCCAGCAAACGAATGCGTGGCGCTGCCTCTACATCCACATCTCCACCTGCTACCTGAAGATGCACCTCCACTACCGCACTAACCACCCCATCAACCAACGCCACTTCTTCTTTCGTGCAACCCCCCCTCTAATCTCTGTTGTCGCTACCTCTCTTCATGTTCCATCCACATCTGTTTCTGTGTCCACCCTCGTTTCCTCTGTTGATACAATTCCTATCTTTGTTCCGTTATCCACTACTCTGTCCATCACCATCGCATCCTCCATCACTCCTGCCGCCACCGTTGCTTCCATTCCGTTCAATCCTTCTGATTCTCAATTGTCTCCAGACACTCTGGCATGGATGCAAGTCATTAATTTTTCACCCCCACGCCATACCCTTTCTGCTCCATCTTCGCCTTCTTCCATACTCCACACCACCCTTTTATCCTCAATATATTAGATACTCAAATTGGCCACATAGCTGAAGCCAAAACTTTGAAAGAAGTTTGGGACATCCTGAGCTCACTATATAATGTGAGAGACGTAACTGCCAAGTTACGTCTTCAAAGGAAATTCTTCACACTCAAGATGTCGAATAATGATTCTCTTCATAATCATATTAACCAGTTTAAGATTCTCTTGCAACAGATGGCCATTGTCGGATCAGTCATAGATGATCAAGACGCAATTATGACATTGCTTTCAAGCCTACTCTCTACATATGAGAACTGGGTGATGATCATCACGACACACTCATATTTAACTCTTACCAGAGTTATCACTATGTTGCTACAAGAAGATAATCGAAGAAATCAAGACACTCTGTCTACCTCTTCGTCTCATGCTCTATATGTCAACAACGGCTCAAAACGACAGAAGCAGAAAGACTCCAAGCAGCCTGCATCGAATCAGAAACAGACTCAAAGTCAAGAACAATCATCAAATCCACATTCGTCGAAGAAGAAGATGTTTTGCAGGTATTGCAAGCCCAATAACTTGAGATCTAGGATTGCTAAATTCTCAAAGAGAAGAATGCAGCCAAAATGATCAACTTCCTCTATTCCCCAGAAGATCATCAAGAACTAGCAGATCACCTATTAGGTATATCGATGAGTCTACAGCCTACCTTGTTCATGAGCCGACAATTGTCGAAGAGGCACTCCAATCAGCCTGATTCTGATCTCTGGAAAGAAGCTATGGATAAAGATTATTCATCTCTTATCAAGAACCAGACATGGACTGTTGTCGAATCACCTACTAGCAGAAACATAGTTGATTGCAAATGGATTTTCAAAGTCAAGTACACAACGAACGGAAGCATCTACTTGTTAACAACAAATTTTCACGTTTTGTTACTCGAGATAGCATGACATAAACCAAGCTAGTTGAGAAATTTGATCTTATATCTAGGATAGCTTTTTTTCTAATGATCACACCTTATACTTTGTGTGCAGTCATAGCATATGCTAACATTATTGGGAATGTAGATTTGTAAAAACTCTTTGTATCGAATCGAATTTTTGCAAATGCAGATCTTGTTATATTGAGCAACTTTTTTCATTTTTTATCCATCAAAGTGAAAATATTTCTCTTTTTGTGCACATGTTTCATTATATCTTGATAAAATTGAAACTGATACTATGCCAATGTATGTGATTTGCATTATGTGTTCATTGTAATTGCACTAAAACTTAAAATCTTCATATTATTGGAGTTATTCCTTGCATTCCACCTGAGGAGTTGAACAAAAAATTACAACAAAGATGACTTGAATGTAAAGAATCATATGTATGTGGAACATTATTTTGATTCAGATTAGTGTATGTTAAAAAATTTAACAACAACAACGTCCACATTATGAGCAATATATTGTAGCGTTACTCTTCTATTTACAAGTTACACATTGGGATAAAAATCAACTTTTGTTATGTCATCACAACTAGATCATTGACACAAAAGTATATAAAAATTAGTAACGTGAAATCTTTTGAAATGGGTCAAAATCCTAAAAGCGGGTAACCTTTATTTGAATTTTAAATTTTTTCCAAAAACATGTTTTTTCATGAAAATTTTCAAAAGCCACAAAAAAAATTTACAAAGAATATGCTCTTTAGCCAAAAAAAAAAAAAAAAAAAAAAAAAAAAATCCTAACACCATGTAAAAAAAAATAGAATTTTTAATAAAAATGTCCAAAATAAATAAATACACAAATATTTATGGTGTTTTGATAGTCTAAATTGAAACTCCTCAAACAAGTTTGCATCTCCCAACTTAAGCACACTTAGCATTTGCTCTTCAAAAAAATCCATGCACCAATGTCGATCAAACTCATCAAAAAATTGGTATGCTGCTTGAATGGTCGTTTCCAAAAAATTTAGTGCCGCAAACAGATCAACTGGATGATGTTCTCTTTGAGCCCTTTGCTCTTCCATAGTAGAAATTAGATGACACAAAGGTGCAAGCGTAACTTGAGAAGAGGCCACGCTTTGTAAGAAACGAACTCCTTCATAAGGTAACCATGCCACAAAGTTTGAAACTTGTTTTCCCACAATAATGTGATGCCACCAATACTATTTGGAATTTTGAATTCATGTTGAAAACTAATATCATTTATTGATGCAATGCAATGTTCTTCCGATGTTTTGATGTAATCTCTAAAATCAAATGTGCGTCGTAGTAAAAACACGTTTGTTGTACGGGTGTATGACTCAATAATACTTCCTAGTACTGGCAAAAAAAAAACTTTTTTGCGTATTAGCTTTTTCAAAAAGCAGCTAAACATTTGGTTGATTTGATCGTGAGCGTGACCCACCAATAAAAATCCTATTTTAATTTTTTTGAGAATTTTTAAAGCAACCAACATGGATAAATATGTCAGTAGTGTTTGATTTTATTTTCTTTGGCATTATTATCAAGTTGCAAGTAGAAAATCTCAAGAAGACTATTGTCGAATTCAACTATTGTTTTGTAAATTATGGTAATGGTCAAGTTTGGATCATTTCGAACATTGGGATAATTGAAATACACTTAAACTACAAGGTGTCATTGAGAAAACTCCAAACACTTTTTCATGTGTTTTGCAAGCTCTTGTCTTTTTGTTGTCTCTGTGAATTAGAAGTGACTTTGTAATGTCCGCTAAAAGAAATCACATAAAAAAATGATTTACTAAATTGAAAGCATAAAAGAAATTTAAAATGTGTTTGAAAAAAAAAAAAGACTAAATTTAATATCCATAAAATACTTTTTTTCTGAGGACTTTTTGTTTGTTCTCTGAGCGCTTTCAATTGCTCACAGATGGTATAGATAGACATTCTAGATTTTTTGAAGATTTTCACTAGACCAAATCTCTCTTCCACAGTTTCACGAAATAAGAATAAATTAGATGATGAACATTTTTTGATTTTGCAAAATCTTTGTACATCAAGAATATTTTCAATCTTGTGAAATTGCTTGGAAGGTGAAAACATAGAGAATTTGGATGTTTCTTAGCATGCACGTCTATAAAATGCGTCAACCATACTTTTACAGTTAAGGAGTCCGAATAAACAATCCGACTTTGAATAGAACCTTGAATTTTGGATTCTGCTTTTGCATGAGGGACTTGCAACATTGGCACCTAAAGGTGCTGGTAATTGGTAATGATTTCGTACCTATTATAGGTGTGGGTTGATTCTTTGCCACTTCATTATCTTGGTTTTTAGTAGAAGGCTCTAAGCTTTCAGAAATCTCTGCTACATTCAAAAATATAGATCTTCACAACATTGGACATTATGGGCCTTCGTGCCTGTCTTGATCTCTTCAAAGAAAGAGTTCCTTGTCGTGGGATGGTGAACTGACTAGAATTAGTAACTGGGTGTTTGCTTGATTCCGAACCACTAAGAATCTCCGGTGAAAGAGTAATACACTGCTCGAGGATTTACGAGACACAAAGACAAAGATGAAGTCATACAAAATTCAGTAGCTTGTATTGAACCTGAAGTCACTTCGTGATACACAGTTGCAACCTTAATGTCAGATGATGGAACTCGTAGAAACTCCATCGTAATAAATTGCAGCAGGAGATGAACTCTCCATTGCTAAACTGTTTAGGACATACCTTAGAAAAAATTTAAAACAACTACGATTTTACTTTTACTCTCAACACATGTTAGAATACGTTGACAAGAAACAAAAAAAACTAGAGATTTAATTCTATGCCAAACTAGAAAGCTATGCTTGTCATAGGTTTGAAAAAATGATGGTATGCTAGTTTGAATAGAATATAATAGCCATGCAACAACAAACAAACAAAAACATTTGAAATGATTCCAGACAAGCATGAAATGATTTCAGACAAGCAACCACATCCTTAAGTAGTTAAATAAAAATTTAGGACAACAAGTAGGGCACAAAGACTGTTGAATTTAGGATTACCTTAACATTTTAGGCTGACATTATGGTCGGGGTAAAATTAGACAGGCGACGTTATGCTTAAGTAGTTTACAAAATTTACGGACAAAAGTTACGAGAGTTGGAATAAGTTGACAAGAGAAAAAAAACTAGAGACTTAATTCTTATGCTAAGCATAGAAAGCTATGCTCGTCATAGGTTTGATGAAAATGTTGGTATGCTAGTTGAATAGAATATGATAGCCAGGCAACACCAGAGCAAACAAGAACATTTGAAGGCATAAGCACAAAATGATTTTAGACAAGCAACCACATCCTTATGTAGTCAAATAAAAATTTAGAGCAAAAGTTAGGGCACAAAGACTGTTGAATTTATGATTACCTTAAAATTTTAGGTTGACGTTATGGTCAGGATAAAATTAGACAGGAGACCACATGCTTAAGTAGTTTACAAAATTTAGGGCAAAAGTTACGAGACAGAATTGTGTTTAGGATTAGGATAAAATTTTAGGCCAATGTTATTGTTCGAACAAAATTTAAGGTGTTGACTCGCAATAACCACAAAGGTGGAGTTAGCCTTGTCATCTTCTTTGGACTCAACCCTACCAATTTAGCCATTGTTTTAATTCGTTAGAGTTTCTCAAGCAAACCCAAATAAAAAAAGATATGAATTTCCTAAGTCAAATTTTAAATTGATTTGATATTTTAATAACAATTGCTTAATAACCTCCTTATTGTTACTCGGATTCTTGTTTACAGTGCTAGTTGCAAAAAGCATAAAATTTTCAATTATTTTTTCTTTTTACATCGTCTTAATCCAAGCTACAACGAAAAAGTTATAAGCATTTGAAATATATTTAGTTCTAGTGACTGAAATGTGAGGAAAAGCCACCTTACAAACTTAAATGACGACACCCACCCAGTTTTCTTAAACTTAAAACTTAAAAGAAGACACTCACCCAGTTCCCGTATAATATTTAAGAGAACACGGGCATGGCATAACTCACCTTTGCCTTTTCATTTTCTCTATTTGCGCTCTCTAGCTCTCGATTTTAGCGATCTGGGCATTCTATTACAACAAGCATAAGCTTGACGGGATTTCTATTCAGCGTAGGTTGACGGAAGCTGACATCTTGAGATTTCACTTAGGTAAGACAATTTTGAATCAAATTTCTTTGCATTGCAAAAAAATTTTACCGTATTTTACAATTTTGGGTTGAATTTCTATTCCAGATCGTTGTTTAGTGGCATTCCCTCCAAGGATGTTATTGGGAGTGTCCTGTCGAGAGTTGCTGACGGATAGCTCAGCCTTGCAAAAATGGGAAAGGAATTTTAAAGGTGATTTTAGTTTTTCAATTTAGAATTTTTATTTTTTAATTCATTTGCAAAAAGCTTGCATTTAATCATTTATTGTTTTTTAACACAAGCTTTTCATGAACGTGCCATAGGCGATGGTAAAGAGCCTCAACTACAAAGACTGGAAAACAGAATCTCAAAAGCCTGGGGACTCAAGCATTGATGTTGATCCCAAGGAAAGTTTCTTCACAAGTCTTTGATGATCCTCCTTGTTTTTACACAATACAACAAGGTGATGCGAGGGAGATCTCCAAGTTTGTAAAGAGAAGACCCTACACCCTATGCATCGCTGATACTCCTTACGGGTTCAAGCTTACTTACATCCTTAATTTATAATAGTAATTATATTGAAATCGAAATTTTTTTACTATTTGCTTTCAATGTTTGTAGGTACAAGCTAAATGTGCACAATTTTGGTGGTGCATGTCTCTGTAATGAGATCAAATATCTCACCATCGGCTACTTCTCTACCGATTGATCACGGCTTCGAAGTCACTAGATCCAAACAATCGAAGTCACTGGATCCAACAGTCGATCTTCTGGTGTCAATATCCTCTGCCCAATTCGCATATGTATATTCATGAAGTGTATGGATATCGAATGGATCAACATATCCATAACAGATGCATAGGTCAATGGTGGCTCGTACATATTTGATTACTCTTAAAAGAGCTTTCCAGTGGATCATACAAGGGTTAGCCATGTATTGGCTCAAGGAGCTGATGGCGTATGCAAGATCAGGCCTAGTGGAGATCATAGCATACATCAGCGATCCGATGATTGATTGATATGGATACCCTTTCATGTCGGCCTTCTCCTCATCGGTTTGAGGACATTGCTCCTTCGATAACTTTAGACCCGGGCCCATGGAATTATGCATGAGCTGGTCTGGACGATTGTTTCAGACCGTATGAGGCTTTATGGAGTTTGCATACTTGGTCTTTTTGACCATTAAGGACATAGCCTTCTGGTTGGATCATATAGAAGTCCTCTTCAATAACCCCATTGAGGAATGCCATTTGTACATCCATCTAATGTACCTCAAGGTCGATTGATGCAGCATATGATAGTAGCAATCAGATAGAAGCATGTTTGACTACCGAGCTAAAGGTTTTGAAGTAGTCGATATTAGGAATTTGTGAGAACTCCCTTGCCACGAGTCAAGCCTCTCTCATGTCGATATTGCCATCTACTTTGTATTTGATCTTAAGTATCCATTTGCAATTGATGACTTTCTTGTCTACTGGCAGTTTGATGACAGTCCATGTATTGTTCTTCAGCAGTGACTTGTACTCCTTGTCCATAGTTTCATTCCAAAGATCTAAATCGGCCTGCGACATAGCTTCTTCAACTATGGTCGACTCCTGAATAGCATAGTGAGCAAACTCATTAGTGTATCGAACAGGCTAAACTTGAATTTGTGTTGATCTTCTAGTTGCAAAATTCGACTTTGTGTCGGCTGCTCCTAAGTAGCAGCTTCTTTATTGTCCTCTGAATTTGACTGTACAGGCTGACTACCTGAAGGAATCGAATAGTATTTCGATATGTATCAGTTGTGCTTCATGAAATATACATCAATTCTTTTAGAATAGTCATCAATAAATGTGATAAAGAAGTTTGCACCAAGCAGTAATGGTCTTTGCATTGGGCCACATATATCAGTATGAACTATGTCTAGCAAATCTTTAGATATATGTTCTTGATTTGACTTAAATGGTCTTCATGTCTGCTTTCCTTTTATACAACTTTGGCAGACAGAAGGGTCAACCATTTGGTCGTCTAAATCAAAAACTGAAGAATGCTTAGACATGTCAGTAATTGATGTATGATGAAGGTGGCCAAGTCTATAATGCCAAATCAATTCTTTATTAGCAGGTACTGAATTGCTTAAAGCACGATCAGTCGCAGAGTAACGAGTGAGCCTATAGAGATATCCTTGTCTCTTTTTGAGTGCAAGAATTCTCTTACATTTATTAAGAATCCTATATGAATTTGTCTCAAACTCTGCCTTATGTCCAAAATCAGTAATCCGACTGGCCGACAACAAATTTGTCATCAGACTCAGGACATACAATACATTTGGTATCAGCTTCGACAATCCATGAAGAAAATTCAATCTAACAATACCTTCACCTTCGATTACATGTGAGTTGTTGTCTCTGAGGGGAACGAACCTTTTGGTGCTATAGGCCAAATAGTCGATAAACCATTCTTGATGGCTCATCATGTGTTGTGTCGCTCCAGAATCGATGAACCATTCCTCTTATTGTTCGACATGTTAATGATTCACCATGAAAGCTTTCTACTCGTCGTCGTCTTTGAAATTTTGCTTCGCGTTGATAGCTGCATTGGCTTGTTGATCCAACTGTTTCTTCTTGTTGTTGTTTCAAGATTCGGCAGTCTCGGATTTCACAGTTTGTCCTTTTGTAGTATTTGCATAACAATCTTTTCTTGTTCAAAGCGAATTGCTGATTCTGGGTCGCAGACCTTGCTTCTTTGACTACTTCTGATTGTTGTCATGTTCTTCTTGGAGAATAGAGCCTGCGAGTCATTGATGGAGGACAAGGATGCTCCATCCTTTCGAGTTTCCTCCTGCAGCTGCATGATTGTGACTCTGGATGAAGGAGTAGAAATCATCACCCAGTATTCGTAAGAGGACGACAAGCTCGACAATAAGGTCATGACAGTGTCAGTGAACCTATTGCTGCCATTTGCTTTAACAAAGTCTTGAATTGATTAATGTGATTATGAACATCATCACTTTCTGACATCTGAGTGAGAAGAACTTTCTCCTCAGATGCAACTTTGAAGTGGCATCTCTCACTTCGTAAAGTGTACTCAATATGTCCCAAGCTTCTTTTGAAGATCGGGCTTGTCTGATATGGCCAATCTGCGTGTCGAAGATGTTAAGGGTGATCAAGACAAAAGCCTTGTCATCCTTGAGCTTCCACTTGGAAATGGCTTGCTCATCGACATTGGGAATTAGTTCGGTTCCTACAACTATTTCCCATAGTTCTTTGGCCATCAGTACTACTCTCATTTTGAATTTCCATAAATGGTAATTCGAACCATCGAGTTTGTCTACCATTAGAGCGGACTGTGATTGCAAATCCATTTGGAAGTTCAAGATGAGTGTATGCAGATAGTAGATTATATGACTGGAAACAATTATAATAAGCGTCTACACTGTATCAGAGCAATTGTTCTGGTACTATAAGCTCTATAACCACTCTGATACCATGTTGGGATTGTGTGCATAGGAATGACAAAATCCTCGGTGCATGAATCTACATCTAGCGGATTCAAGACGACTTCAAAACTCGAAGAACGCTCTACTTGATCACAGCTTCGAAGTCACTGGATCCAAACAATCAACTCCATAGGCATGCACAAACTAGATTGATTTATAGTTTAATTGTGGAAGCGAAATAGTGCGGAACTTAGGCATTATGATCAACACAGATTATCAGTTAAATAAAAAGTTTAATCTACAAATAAGTTCATCTGCATAAATTGAGTCAATCAAAACATAAATAAAGATGCATTTAACACAGCACAACACGACTTAGGTTACTGGAACAAAGATTATTCAGTCATAAAGAGTACAAGTCTAAATGCAGACAGAGTCGCATTCTTTCTGAAACAATACTCTGTAATAACAACGAGAAAGAACAAAGCAATTGAGCTCTGAACAATAGTGATAGCATGAATCAAAAAGCAAGGAAGCATTCAACATCCATAAGCATTCACTGATCCTTTCTCTAAAAAATTTATGTGGACAGCCAAATGACTGACTGCCTTATGCCGGAAGGTCCAAGTGCTATGTGGCATCCAGTCATTAGCAAGGGAAGGTCAAATTGCTACTTGGAGTTCATTCATTGGCTGTTCACATAAAATTTTTGAGTTTCTAGAGACTTATATGAAAAAACAGTAGCATTTAGAAAAGAAAAAAAACTCATTTGGCAAATACGCAGTTGAAGGTCCAAGGCCTTGTGCCTTCCCCCATGGTCAGGGACTGGACCTAAGGCAAAGGCCCTCCCATTGAGGAAGACCCCCGCCCCCAAAAAAAAAAGTTTTGGATAAACTTCCATATGCTTATCCAAAAACCATTACCCAAAAATGGTTTATCTCAGAAAGATCCTAAAATCTAGTTCTCTGGAAGGATATAAAACTCCATCCTGACAAGATAATGATTTAACAGAAATCTGGTTTCTTACAGTTCTTTAGCCTACGGTACCTTAATGAGTCTGGAACACTGGTAGCTTGAAAACTTTTTGATCTTGACTGACTTGAGGAAACCTATCCTCGCAGACAAGCCTTTAAAAAAATAATATGGTTACTATAGATTACCTAGCTCTCCATTGCTAAGTTATGACAGTTGGGCTGGACCTGCCAGTAAACTCCTGCATTTTTGAGAGGCTCAAGGCCACTTTAACCTGCCAGCCATGATTAGCACTTCTCAGATGTATAATTCAAACTCAGAAAGAGAAAAACTAAGCTCCCTTTAATTCACAATATCTCCAGCTTTGTCTGCTGATGGAACACGTTGAAAAGCCATGACATCGACTTAAGAATAAGACAACTTTAAGTTGAACAGGGGTTCAAACTTACAAGGGGAGCAAGAGCATCCTGGGCCTCTGTCCCGATTTTGGTGGAATCAGACTGGTACTGCTCGATGTACAGGCGGATTGTTGCACCTTCCGAACCAGTTCCAGACAAACGGAATACCTATAATATGCCATATTTTTGCAATAGTTTCTTGGCTTTGAGAAAGGTCTTGCTGATATACAATGGTTCATACTGGATTTGAAAGTAAAGAGACGATAAACCATGCTTATATGTGAAATGAGTTACAGAACTTACCAGTCTGGAGCCATCTTGGAAAAGATACCGAATACCTTGATGGCTTGAGATGGAGCCATCAACTGGGTCTTTATACTCAAATTCATCAGCCTTTTCTACATCAGCAACATCTGGTCTAACTTGTTTGATTAACCTGTTTGAAAAGGCAACCGCTACAAAGTTACTGTACGGAATAGTATGGGATCAAATATAATGACTGACATGCATGCCACAGAGCCTTAACTGATATTGAATAGTTAGACCAGATAAGGAGAGCGTCACTGTTCAGAATATCTTAGCAAGAACTCTCGGTATGCAACAAAGCCAAAAGTTTTAAGCAGCATACAATAAGAGGTACCTGAATTAGAGTATGCTGATTATTCTCAATCTGTCAAATTGGTGTTCACCTATTGGGATGGGTGGCTTTTAACACTTTCCAGACAGCTCATTGCTCAATGAATCAAGATTCAGATAGAAGAAGGCAATCCTTATTTCACGATGTTTTTTGGCAGCGTATTTCCTCGTTCTTGTTTTTAATTCTTTTCAGTGATTCTAATGATATCTTGGAGCCAAAGGAAGCTACATCTGCAAACCAGGTCCACAATTTTCACCTTGTTCTCCATTTCAAAATAAAAACTGAGCACCAGGTCTTATCCTTCTAGTGTTAGCCCCGTGCCTTCATGACTGGAATTTTAACAGGGAATCAGTGTGTCTAGTTATTTGTGCATTTTGACAGCAGTAAGTTTATTCAGCAAATACAAGTTTATTGACTCTGTGCAGGATTATTTCCTGTGCCGTCATGACTGGAATTTTAACAGGGAATCAGTGTGTCTAGTTATTTGTGCATTTTGACAGCAGTTAATTAATTCAGCAGATACAAGTTTATTGACTCTTTGCAGGCTTATTTTCTCTCTCTCAATATTCTGCATGACATGATTCTTTTCGACAAAGCCAACATTATTCTTGTTGTTTCTCCACATCTGAAATTGCCAATTCTGTCAGCACAGCAGTCTGCACCTTCTGAAGATGCTTGCTCTTTTCCTTGTATGTTCTCTTTTATGAATACTTGTCCATCTTCACATAAGTCAGACCGATGTACACAAAATCTAACCTTTCGCCTAACTCCAAAACAAGCTTAAAATGCGAAGAAAACCTATAATTTTCTCCTCAAAGGCTTGATTCTTTCCAGAAAATCTAAAGATGTCTCTTTACCAAAGGATGGGGATAATTTGAGCAAGCTACATATGGAAACGTTCACTGTTTCCAACTAGTTCCTCTATTGAGGAAGAAAAGTGGGCACCAAATTGTTATCTCAGTGCCTTCTACCTATCTGTGCTTTTTGACAGGAACCATTTCTGGACTTTTAGGCTTGGCAAATTTTTTGTGGCCCAATACCATGTAGACTAGCCCAATACTGTTTTTGGCCATTTTAGGAATTTTTTTCAAAAAATAAAATAAAATAAACGTATTTCCGGAACACAAGAAAATTTTGCTTCAAAATCGCAATTTTTTTTGCATTCTGCCGCACGACAGTAGTAGGAGAGAAATTGTTGTAAATTTTTTTAACCGAGCGGGTAGCGAGAAAACTCAGATTCCAGGTTTTTCTTGCCTACATATTACAGGAATGCCTACATCATCAGTTTAGGCCGTTACAACGCGTAGAAGTTATGAGAGTGGAGCCCTTTCTTGGTGCTTTTTTTGGCCCTATTTGTGAAATTGGCTATAGGTGTTTGATTGAGGTGCTGTTAGGTGTCACACTATGTTTCTAAATGCCTACAAAAATGTTAGGAATGTTGGTTTACGCCTAAAGTGCACGTAGATCAATCTATGAATCTCAAGCTCGCTTTTTGGTGTCTTTTTTAGCCCTAATCTGTGAAATGAGCTTTATTTGTGTCGTAAGATGCTAGAGTATATTTCTCAATGTCCACAAAGGTGTTGGAACTCTCGTCTGGCCCATACTAGACAATTTTCGCATCAGATTAGCCCTAATTTGTGAATCTTTGCTGATTTGCATCAGTTTAGCCCTAATTTGTGAATCTTTGCATGGTTTCTGTATGTTTTGCAGGACTTTGCGTGATCACGGTAGCTGATAGGTCACATCGACACCATGCCGGTTGTTGGCAGAGGCATGTGGGCTGAGGCTGACCTCATATAGGGAAATGTGGCTACATCCCATGGTTCAGGTGCCCGCAGATGGAGATGCTACCATTGCGGTCTAGAGTTCAACACATCACTCACTAGGGTCAGGGCCCATTTCCAGCAAAGAGGGCAGAGCTCACAGGTCCAGGGTGCAGGGCCTAGCCATGAAGGGGATACAGGTGCAGGGCCTAGCCGCAGAGGGGATGCAGGTGCAGGGCCTAGTCACAGAGGGATGCTAGGACCACCTACCCATGACAGCCACTCGGTGCCTGCCGCACGTGCAGGGACACCTGTGCCTTCCGCCACTCCATCAGAGCCCTTGTGACCATCAGCTATCGATTGACCAATGCAGACGGCTAGTCTGTGTCCAGCAATTCACAGATGCTATGACGATATGGTAGAGACGAAGGCCTGCTTGAGGTTTGTTTTCCCCACCCTTGCTTGCCTTGCATATGCTTCTCGTCATTACTAGTTTTATGGTATTGTAGAGGCTCTGCAATGAAACTTGTATGGTGACTCAATATCTGTCATGGTCGCAGGTGAACTCTGACTCTTGCATGCTCGACACGGACGCCACCCTTCCACAAGCACCCCAGACGCAGTCCGATGCCGACGAGGAGATTCTTCGAGAGCCACACACACACATGGATGTCAAGGCCCGCTCTGCACGACGCCAGCGAATAGCAGTTGAGAGGAGGAGACGGGAAAGGGAGGAGGGAGGGGATGAGGAGGATTTACTAGAGGCGCTGAGGGAGTTCCAGTTGAGTACGAGGAGTGGGTGGATGAGCTGGAGGAGCCTGTGGGGGTGGGTATGGAGGGAGCTGAGGGAGATGATCCATGGCATTTTGACACGGAGCAGTTGCCAGTGGACCTCGATGCGAGGACACAAGTGGAGGCATTTTCACCTCCAGTTGGGCCTAAGGGGCACCCCAAAGGTAGAGAGAGAGGGGGCTTGGGTTCGTTGTATGTAGACATGAGTGGGGCATCACAGGCAGTTGCAGGCCTGCTGGCATCATTCTAGTTTGTAGGGCCTTCGCAGGGTGTGGGACCTAGGACCTTAGACACGCAGACACGACGGGCTAGGGGGCAGCCTAGAGGTAGCGGCAGGAGTGGGGGGATCAAAGGCAATCATGGAGGTGGTAAATGCAGTCCTTTGAGGCCTCAGGACCATTTGAGAGAGCATTAGGACCGCAATTGTTCCTAATGCGGTCAAAATGCAAATCGACCACATTAGGACCACTTGAGGACCGTTTAGGACCTCATTAGGACTGCATTAGGACCATTTAGAACCGTTTGAGACCGCATTAGGACCGCTTGAGGACCGTTGTAGACCGTTTAGGACCGTTTAGGACCACATTAGGACCGTTTGAGACCATATTAGGAACGTTTAGGACCGTTTGAGACCGTATTAGGACCACAACTGCTCCTAATGCGGTCGAAATGCGGTCCAGTGGGCTAAAGGGAGGGCCGAAGGGAGGGGCCATTTGCGGTCCATTGGGCTGAAGGGCGGGCCGAAGGGAGGGGCTGCAAACACTTCCTATGTTCAAACACCTCCTTGAGAGAGAGAGAGAGAGAGAGAGAGAGAGAGAGAATGCTTCTGCAAGAATTTCTAAAGCTGGAAGCCTATATACAAACATTTTTTGTGGAATTGCAGAGATGTATAGAACTGGATTTCAACACAACCTGGCTTATAATGTCCAATTTTATGAAGCTCAGGGACAGTACAGACATTCTAAAAATCGTCTTGGAGAATTTAGAGTGGTGCATAAATTATCTTGTGGATGATAGATATACAGAGAGAGACGTTCTGTAGAGCATCTACAACGATATCTTTCTAAATGCCAAGGAACTATGATACTGTATGTTTATAGCATTTGTTCCAAAAGTTTAAAGGCTGAGCATATCATTCAATATGACAGAATAAGTTAAAGCATCTCTTTCTAGTAGACATTTCTCACTCTTCACAATGGCACAAACAACCCATTCTTCATCTATTTTGCAAAAGGGGGGTATCTTGTTCATTAAACTCTTGGAGAAGATGGAACCTTTAGAAGTTATGCCTGGAATGGTGCCACAGGCAAATGGTTTTCTCTATGGTCAGATCCTGGAGATGAATGCCAAGTACAGCGCTTGTGTGGACCGAAAGGATAATGTAACAATGATGTACTGCCTTTTTGCGCATGTTAGAAATTTAAAAGCTCGTCCGAGCTAATAATGGCTACTCCAATTAACTCGTAATAAGAGTACCAGTTTCAGCCACTAAATGGTAGATCATAGTCAAATTCGTGACTCCTTGTGAGAATGGAAATTTTACGTTACTACACGAATAAGAGCGACAGTAGTGCCACTCAGTAAACGCTCAATCAGCCTCCAGAGTTCAGCTTATTGTTGGCTATAATGACGGGCATTCATCATCGGCTATTCATCATTTCATGTGCCCGTGATGAATAGCACAGAAAGGCTATTCATTTGATGTGGCTCGAGACAGCATTGCCGAGTGTATCGGGCAGGCGAGTGGAGATAAAATCTGGCGATGGTGGTGGTGAAGGAAGGAATGTTTGCAATAATGAGTGGTGTGTGGTGAGAGATTCGAAAGCCCTTGATTTAGCTCACCTACTACCATGGTTGTGATCTGGACCCCACAACCAATTTGATCGTAAAGTGGGGCTTGGCTTCATACAATCATATCATAGTTCGAAGGAATTATGTGCCAATGATAGGCGGCCACATCATAGCCAACTCATAGCCCATCAATGAACTCCAGACGGGTACACACCATAGCCAACAGAAGCCACCCACAGAAACGCAGTGTTCTTCCAGCCTCCAAGCTTGAATGATGGTGGGAGAAACTACATGTGTGTGCCTGCCTTCAGACGCCCCCGATGCCTGACTCAGGTGCGATGCTTGCTTCAGGTGCGAGAGAGAGATCGGGGAGATGCAGGGTGCTTAATTCATTGCAGAAGCCATAACCATACTCTTCCAAAACCTGCAATACAGAATTACGGAGTAGAGAGCGATGGAGCCGGAACCTACAATACGTGGCAACCTCAAGCCTGATGCGATGGAGAGAGGGACACCCACGAGAAAAGCAGGGAAGCCTGAAGCGATGGAGAGAGCGATGGAGAGAGAGAGGGAGCGGGGAGAGAGAGCGCGCGAGGAAGGAGGAGGGCGAATGGAGGGCAGGAGCATCGATGGAGGAAGGAGAAGCATCAATGGAGGATGGAGCATCGATGGAGGAAGGAGGCAGAGCGGGCAATTTGAATTTGAATTAGATGCATGCATGGGGAGGAGGGCCCACGTTTTTGTCATACCCACCATATGTCAGAGAGCTTTAAAGGTCATAATGAGAGTCAGGGGGAGGGAGGGGTGAGAAGGGTATGAGAAGGGCACAAATTTGTCATCATGAAGGATGACAAATAGTTAGTGCCCACACACACACACATGCAGTTTTAAACAGTATACATTTTTGTTCAAACGTTTTTTTAGCTTTTTTCCTTCGCAAATGGGTGACATTTTTTGCGGGCAAAGCGTGACATTTTTGGCGGCACAACGTGATAGCAAACACACATTCTCTCTCTAAAATAGTTTTATACTATATAGATGGGGAGGAGGGCCATGCATCCTTTTCCCCAGACATGCATCCTCCTCCCCATCTTTTTTAGTTAAAAAAAAGTTTATGCATGGGTGAGGGGAGGAGGATGCATGGGGCCTGGGCCCCTCACCCATGCATACAAGTGTAACAAAGTTTAAATCTATATAGTATAAAACTACTTGTGTGACCTTGTTTGTGTGCTGGCAAAAATGTCACGCTTTGCAGGCATAAAACGTCACACACACACACAAGGAAAAAGCTAAATAAAGCGGCGCTCTCTCTCTCTCTCTCTCTCTCTCTCTCTCTCTCACTCGCTGGCCAGCCTGGCCAACCGCTGCCCGCACCGCATTTCTCTCTCCCTCCCTACTTCCCTGCTGCCCGCATTTCTCTCTCCCTCCCTACTTTCATGCTGCCGGCATTTATCTCTTCCAAATCATCGAACATCACCCAGATCTCCGGCCACCCTCGTCAATGACAGGCATACCCACTAGTATATATATATAGAGATATGTGTGTGTGTGTGTGTGTGTGTGTTCATTCCAAATACCTAATTTTGGTACAACCAAGTTGTAAGAAGGGATTTTCCATGAACCATATGGTCTTGAAGCTTGAGGAAAAGATCATAGTGATTTCATGTATTTGTATTTGAGGTATAAATAATTCACTTACAGGCAGAGACTGACCTATTGTAGTTGTTTCACAAGCTCATCACCACCAGATGTGCTGCATTTTTCAACATAGATCTAAAGGAACGTGGTCGGCCTTGGTGTCTATCCTTAGGGCAAGTATTAGATATGAACAGTGTGCAGTCCTCTTATTTGATTCACCCTAAAATTAAATCTTGCCATGAAAATTGAAATCTAAGGTGAATCGACACATCAGAATCAAAGTTTCAAGAGAAACTGGGTCCAAGGCACCCAAACTCGAGACATTTGATTCTTTAAGCCAATAGCAAATGATTCATACTCAAGCAATCACTAACTAGAGTGGTATCTTGCCCGTCCTGTCATTTGGCATCGTAATCAAAAGAAGGATTAAAATAAAAATTAAGGCCCAAGAAATGATCATAAGCCTAAAAGTCCTTAAGCCTATAAGTTCTTTGTATAGGCATTACTAAGAAAAATTTATCTCCCAGAAACCAGTATTAGCTAGCTGCAAAAGATTATAGACAACTAAAATAGGATATCAGAGCAGTAATGTTACTAGGACTTGCAGCTTAACAAATGGTTCCAACGCTTACTTGTTAACTTCAGGAAGTGACGACTGAACGTTCACCAGATGGGCCATAAGTTCCTTGGCAGCATCCGCATCCACATTCTTGTGCCAAGCCAGAAACCATAAATTTCACGTCAACATAAAATGCAAGTTTTATCAGGAATTTGTCATTTCAAGCAAAGCTGCAGAAAAATACAACTGTTTTAGGGTGACTCGAGCTACCAAGCAATTCACCGTAATCAAATTGACAGAAACAGATACACTAATATCCCTTACCCTGTGCAAAGTATACAGGGTTCTCTGTTTCTTACATAGATATAGTACCTCATAATCGTATCTTGTGTAGAAATGACGGCCATAAGTAGCCCAGTGCTGTCGAACAACATCTTCAACAGTGACAAGCTTGCTATCAGTAGAAACATTCTTGTTCCTGTGTGCTAAAATCGAGAGCCATGCTAGTACTGCCCATATGCCGTCCTTCTCCCTAATGTGGTCTGACCCTGTTCTCATCCCATCAAATTTGTAACATGTTAGGTTCAATATAGAAAATCTGTTCCACTACGACACGCAAATGCTGATATTGAACCTGAAGAAAATAGGAGGCTAAATAACACATCTAGATGGATCAAACAGCATCTTTGTGCACTAAAAACAACCAATTTAGTGGATCCCTTTGACCAACCACTTCTAGCCTGAAAATTTGTGATCTTTTCACTGCACCAATCACCTAAGAGACCTAATTTTCAAGGTCACTATAATTGATATAGTTGTAGATCCTTTTCCCGAAAATAGTTCATTTTGTAGCAAATATTTCTTTATTGCGGTTGGTCAGCTTAGCATAACAACCAGCCTTTAGTATAAAGCAGGCATGGCTTAAAGTGATGAGTAGAATTTTAACCCAATGCTTGTTTTCCATTTTAAAAGGGTATGATGATGATTGATCCATGAATGGTAGCTGGAACATTCGAATAATGTGAGTGATGTAGGACTATATGGAAACTACAATAATTCCTCAACAAGCAGGTGAACTTTGAACCTGTTCATAAACGTATGCAAGAAACAGTTTCCAGAGAAAATTGCTAGAAGTTGAGGAATCCAGACAAGAATCTCATTTTAAGTTGCATAACAAGGTGCTGTTTATAATGATGGATGCTTAGTTCCCTTGATAGCATAAGAATATGAGTAAACCACAACCTCATACAAGATACTGATTGGCAAAATATGAACTAAGGGCCAGTAACTTAAAAATTCTTTTTGTAGAAGCTGATGCCTGCACCTCAACAAGCAGTTAAGAAGAGCATTCTAACGAGAGGATAACCTTTCTGGATAATCTACTGCTCAACAGTACATCACTTGACAAGCTACCAGTGAAATGGTAAAAGACTCCCTAATTTTGAACAGCAATCAGATAAAAGCAGAATATTTACCTGTTCCAAAGCTCTCTTCACCACAAACAGAGCACAAGCCAGCATCCATAAGATTGCCAAAAAACTTCCACCCGGTGGGAACCTAAATGGAGCACCAAATGTTGAAACAAATCAAGATTCACCCACTATCTCAAAAAATTACATGCTTGTAGTGTTCCAACCATGAGCAACGTCTCACTCTCACCTCAAAAAACTTCAGGTTAAGATTTTTTGCCACAACATCCAATGCAGCCGATGTTGGCATACTCCTGCACAAACATGAAAATTGTTAAGATCTTACAAGCTTCAGCTTGCAAATCAGAAGTACGTGCACATGTGCAACAAGTACAATGGTCACAAGAAGAGCTTTAGAAGGGAAGGAGTTTAAGCTGGAAGTTGATCTCAAACTGGAGTGCAGGGATACTGAAATAGATTTTTAAAGGCTGATTCTATTCTAACCTATTTAACTGAGTTAAATATTGCTATTTCTATTTTCAAATCATAGAAATCTGTGCTTTAGCTCGGCATCTGCTGACAGTTTGAAGACAGATTTTGCTCGTTAGAGATGATATAAGATGTCGATTGGTACCTTGCAACTCCTTTAAGTCCTGAGTTGAAATATGGGATTGAGCCTATGGCATTCGCTGCTATAATTGCAACAGAATCTGATGGAGTGACAAAAAATCTGCGAAAAGAAACTTTCTCATCACACACCGATGTACTGTGTGATTGGAAGTTGATTCAAAAGAAATGGATTATCTGTTTAGATTAGCTTAGTGTAGATGAAATGTGTCAAGCATGCAAAGACAAAGAAGTTAACTCTACCTCTTGCCAAGAATCATGTTTCTGTCGGCGTCCCCATCAGCTGCAGCACCAAATTCAGGTGGTTCACTCACTGGAGCTGCCTTACTCAGACCCATACGTGCAACGAGCTCTTTGGCATAGGTCAAATTTGGATCAGGATGTCCTCCTCCAAAGTCCTCCTGTGAACACATAATCAAGACAAAAAGCCTTTAAAGAAACAAAGTCACTTAATCTAGAGCTGATTATGAACTATGTAACATCTAATGGTAAGTCTCTCTCGAAGCAGTAAAGTTGTTGCACTGCCACCAGAACTTGAATATTATGCAGTACAATAGTTTTGCATTTGATTTTGCAAACTGGGAAATTTTATCCAGTACATTGTAACAGACATGGTAGTGAAACTTTAATGGCATAGTGGAGAGAAAATTTAGCAATCAGTTGAGTCGTTATCAACTAGTCTATGGCAGACTTTGTGGTACGTTGCTATAGAAGTCCTGCCCACAATGTTAGTGTCAGCGTAGAGATCAAATATTGTGAAAACTCATGCAGATTCTTATAAACAAAAGGAAGATCTAGTGAGTGCCATGAAGTGAATGGAACCATGTCACAAAGCAAAGTTTCTAACTGATAGTAAGCTAAATAAGAGGACCTCTGAACACTTCTGGAATCAAGAACCTCCCTAACTCAATGACCATATACAACGCTGGATCACTTCACTAGAATAGGAGACTTCATGCATGTTGGTTAAGTCAGTAGGCTGAAATGAGTTTTAGCATAAAGGACCAGGCTGGAACTCGAACCACAAATGCAATTTAGAGGTAAAGTAAATACCAGCTACCTCAACTGTCCTGTAGGCTACAAAAATTGCACAGACAATATGGTACAAGCAAATATTACAAGCAAAATATTACATGGTAGGGTACTACCAGCTAACTGAGCTGTCATCACAAGGAGTTGCTGACAGTATGGAGCTTGACCCTTGAAATGATGCTTGCAAGTGGGATGTTCTCCCACTACATATAGAAAAGTTAAACAATGAATTACATACGTATCAAATCTCAAAGTGTCTCTAAGCATTGCACCATTGAAACTTTCATCTCAAAGCTTAGTAGTAAAGACCCTAGATGTTATAACAAGGACCACAATATGTTTCTTGTGGCTCTGACAATGCCAAAATGGCATTGCCAGCTCAGTAAAGACCACCATAGGTTTGCAAACATTGTGCAGACAATATGGTATTTCTTGTAAACGAAACATCACATCAAAACATAGATAAAGTCAATATCAGCCAACTGAGCCGTCACCACAAGGAGCACCTAACATTATGAAGCCTGACCCTTGAGATGATGCTAGCAAGTGGGCCATGCTCCCACTACATATAGAAAAGCTAGACAATGAATCAAATATGTATCATATTTTAAGGTGTCTCTAAAAAATTCCATCATTGACAATATTATCTTAAAGCTTAGCAGTAAAGTTAGTGGGTGTTATAACAAGGACCACAACATGCTTCTTGTGGCTCTGACATGCTAAGTTGAAATACCTAGCTCAGTAAAAACCACCAGAGGTTGCAAACATTATGCGGACGATATGGTGAAATTTATAAGCAAAAACATCACATCAGAACTGTTGCACACACGCTCACAAACCCTAACTAAATACACAGAATTACCCAGCAAATCCGTCACTTTATTAATCTCAAGCAAATGTACATAGATCAACAAGCAAACATGAGAGCTCTGCTGCAAGTCTCCTCCCACCAACCATAGCTGCATAGGAATACCATGATCTGGAGTGCTTGACACACTGTCCCCTCAAGCACCCCTTAACCCTGACACATCCTGATGTCGACACATGGCAAACTCCATGCACAGTCGACACTTGCCACTTGGCAGTACCCTGACACATAGGCAAGCTAGTAGGTGGACAGTCTGACACGTGTCACTCATGCATTGGACCAAGTGTCCCAATGACCATATGACACATGTCCTATTGACCCGTCCATTGACCGTCCGACAAGTGTCACTCATGCACTGGACCAAGTGTCCCAGTGAGCATATGACACATGTCATGTTGACCAGTCACCCTTCCTACTTTTTAGGAGGTCAGTCCAGCAGACTCTCATGAGACCCAGTACCCCCTTGGCCATTTCAGATTTAGTCACTATAACAGATATTTAACCCATGCGTGGTCTCCCAGGTAGCATCACTGAGAGGTCGTCCATGCCATGCAACCAAGTACTCACGGAGCAAACGATTCTGCAACAGTCTATGCCTCCAGTCCAATACTCTCACTGGTCCATGCATCACCTCCCCATGCTCCTGAAACAATACAAGGCCATCAGCCAACAAGTTATCATCGTCATGTAAAACCTTCTTTAAGCGTGAAACATGAAAAACAGGATGAACCTTACAACCAACAGGTAAATCCAATTCATAAGCAACGTTGTTAATCTTTTTAATAATTTTCCAAGGTCCACAGTATCTAGGTGACAACTTATAACACTTCCCTGTCTTTAGGGTTTTTAAGTCCTTTGGAATCCTGAGAAATACCATATCTCCTTCCTCGAACTCTCTTGGCGTATGATCCAAGAAACCCTACAACGTGCCTTTGGTAGTGGATGATTTTATATGGGACACTTGGACAGGGATGTATCTCTGGGAGGTACATGGTGCATTCGACGACATCTCAAGGCAGATGCGTGGAGCCTTTGGATGCATGGCTGCTGTAGTAGTAGATCTACCTATGACAAAGGTGTATGGTACAAGAGGATATCTTCTTCAGCAAGCAGTGATCATTAGTTGATATGTTTATCATTCGTGTTAGCTGTATGAGTGTGATTGCTTGCATGTGACTTTGTCATGAGAGTCTTTTGTGACTAGACGTAGATCTGAGTTGGAATTTGATTCGTTTTGCATTTGCTACTGAAAAGAAAAACAAGGTACTCATTTGATGCTCAGTGACTTGTTGATATGTCTCGCCGCTTTTACATTTTCCTTTGCTAACTCCAACATCTGTTGCATGTGAGTTAGAAATTCCATAGCACTAGGTGTCTTATGAGGCATACCTATAGTAACTGGACTGGCTAATCTAAAACTATAATTTAGCTCGAAAGGACTCATCTTCGTAGATGCATTCTTTTTATCATTATAGGCAAACTCCAACAATGGTAGGTAACGTTCCCATTGCATTTGCCTTTCACTCACATACGCCCTAAGCATGTCTTCCAAGGTTTGGTTGACTCTCTCAGTCTGCCCATCTGTTTCAGTATGATCAGAACTACTCATTCCCAACTGCACCTCTAACTTCTCAAATACTGTAGTCCAGAAATTGCCAGTAAAACGAGAATCCCTGTCAGACACAATGGATCTAGGTAATCCATGAAGTCTGAAGACATGCTGTATAAACAAGTCAGCCGTACCAGGTGCATCAATCTTATTACTAGTTGGGATGAAATGAGCCATTTTCGTCACTCTGTCAACCACAACTAGGATAGCATTATGTTGTTGTTGCGTATGCGGTAAACATGTAATAAAGTCCATGGAAATACTCTCCCATCTCCCTTCTGGTATAGCTAACGGGCGTAATAATCCAGGCACTTTAATCCTTTCAGCCTTATTAACTTGACACTTAAAACAATGTGTCACATAATGGTTTACTTCTTTCTTAAGTCTAGACCACCAAAAGTTACGTCGTATCAACTCATAGGTCCTATCCACACCAGGATGACCAGCACTAGGGCTATCGTGACAGAGATGCAAGATCCTCTTTCGCAGCACCTCACAAGCTGGAATAAGAGCCTTGCCATTTCTCATCACTATTCCATCTTCTATGGAATACTTAAGATAAGTGCGAACCAAGGTAGAAGAGCTCTCCTCTTGAGACTCTGCATGGCCATGACTCACCTCTTGTTCCACTTTCTTACAGTGAGGATCTTCCTGCTGAGCCTTTTTTATCTCAGACAGTAAGTCATTTTCAATGACTACAAATGACATATGATACAATACATGAGATAGTGCATCTGCCACACGATTCTCGGCACCTTTCTTGTACCGAATCTCCATTAGGAATTCCTGCATGAGCTCAGACCATCTGGCTTGCCGGCCTCTAAGGTCTGGCTGCTTACAAAAGTATTCAGTGAATACCTCAAATTCCAATCCATACAGATAATGCCTCCATGCCTTTAATGCATGAACTATGGCATACAACTCCTTTTCATGAGTTGGATAATTTTTCTGAGCAGGGTTGAGCTTCTTGCTCTCAAAGGCCCCAGGCCTACCCTCTTGCATCAGAACAGCTCCCACAGCAATGTCACTCGCATCCGTATCTATAACATAGGGCTTTTGAGGGTCTACAATCTTTAGAGTGACGCACTCTATAAAGTCCTCAATCCAAGGATCCTATTCTAAGCATGCCAATCACAAGCAACACAAGGGAACCTGATGGTGGACAAACCAACCCAACCAAACCTAGATCAAACGGATCTAGCCCCCAAGCTATGGATCAATCACTCAGAGAGGAATGAGGCATCACACCAGCAGCATCCTGCCACTGGTCATGCTATCAAGCATACACTAGTGAGAGCCCAATAGGTATACTTATACCCTCCAAGGCCCATGCACCACTAGTAGTTCACTATGACACCTCACTGGACACCTCTGCAGCCTATCTGGGCCACGTCATCCAGTTCCCCAATGACTCACTGATAGACCCATACAAATCCACCATCAAGTGTTTAGGCTACAACCATTAATTATGACCATGTACACATAAGGGCCCCAATTCCCTTATAGTCACAATTAACTTACGGGTTGTTGGTCTACTGGTCCCTAGCGTGGATACGCTACCCGAGACCAGTCATGGGCATGACATTCTTCCCCCCTTATTCAAGTTATGTCCTCAGAACTTAAAACTGAGAAAGATCCTCCTTAAGCTTCCTTCCTGTTCCCAGGAATCGTCATCGTCCGTATATCCCTTCCATCGAACCAGATGCTCGGTAACTATACGATTTTTCAATCGTTTAGTTCTTGTTTCCAAGATCTTTCAGGTTCGAGTGGAGACACACCCGATGATTCATCCAACGGGTCCAATCGATCTCCAGATCCAAGATACTCTCCTTCACGTAGACTCTTCTAGAGACGGCTTACATGAAATACGGGATGCACTTGCGATCCTTCCGGGAGTTCCAATTGGTAAGCTAAGGATCCGATCTTTTTCAAGATCTTAAACGGTCCTCTATATCTAGGGGACAACTTATAATGTTTGCCAGTATGCATTACACTCGAATCCTTCTAGATTCTCAAAAAATACCCAATCCCCCACTTGGAAGCCTCTCGGTAATCTTTTCAGACTTGCATAATGTCGGTCCCCATCCTGGGTACACTAGACATTCTCACGTGCATTCCGTAGCATTTCCTACATATCAAGTAGGAAATCCGGTACTTTCTGAAACTTGATCGACCGAATCTCAACCGCAATGGGTGACCTAGGCTCAAATCCGTACATAAGCATAAACGGGCTATAACCGGTAGCCGAATGCTTACTATAACTCAATCTCCATCAAGGATAACTTCCTCTCCGAGGAGATTACTATGAAAATATCTTAATCGATCTTCTCATCATGCAGGTAATCCTTCTTTTAAACGATCAAGTATAAGTATTCCAAGTCTCGATCAGTGAATCAAAGCATCATGAATCAGTGAATCAGCAATACCTAGGTATCATCGGGGATCTATAGGCTCCGACAACACATAAAAAAATTTGCCAAATTTACCATGAACCCCATCGAAAGAGCTGTTTTTTGACACCCATATCAAAAAAAAAAACTTCTGAGGTCACGTTCCGGGTCAAAATCCCGAAATGTGTTCCGAGATGCGTTCTGGAACATTTAATGCAAGTACGTACGTTCCGGGTCAAAATCCCAAAATGTGTTCCAAGATGCGTTCTGGAACATTTAATGCAAGTACGATTGCATAGCAATGTACAATAGAGTTTCTTCATCTACTATCATTAGCTAGATGTGCCTATGTCCATTAGTATTCATGGATGTTCAAAATGCATCCTTCACATAGAAGCCTCTTGTGATTGCTAGCTACCATAAGCAATTTGAGAAAGCCAATCTATTTTCCTCATACTTGAGCCAACTTCTTGATTATTTATCACAAGATTCATGTCATTGACATATTGCCAATTACAGAAAGACATCCTACAATAAGCCTCAAGGAGCGACACGATGAATCTCATCAACAATGAAAGGACAAAATGAAAGGATAACTTGTACTGCTTACCTTTGGGACACAATTTAGCAGAGAAGATTCGTCAGCTGAAAGTTCATCAATGAAAATTTTTTTGGCATAGACTCCAGCAACCCCATGGAGAGCATCATAGCTACATTCATAAAAAAAACTTATTAGTGTCACAACAAGATACATGAAGCACAAACACATCATGGTAGAATACTGCAAGCTTACACAAATGGAAAAGTTATTTGCAAAAGTCAGCTCCTAAAACATCAATATTACAATATGTTCTAGGAGATAATTTTAGAGATCTCAGTGCAAAGCTTGAAACATTCAACAGATAATATCTGAAAACATATCGTTGACCTACAAAAAGGTCACCAGAATGAAAAGTCTGGGCGTGCCAAAAGGTTCTTGATTGCCTTAAAATCAAAAATGGTCCTGCAAAACATGACCAACACCAATTGAGTGAGCAACCATTACAAGTACAAAACTAGGAGCTTCTACATTACTTTAGGAAACGTTTAAGAATCATGTAGCAAGTTTGTTATATTCCCTTCACCGAACAAAATCCTCTATGTAGCAATGTTATATCTAGGATGATAACTGACATAATAAAGGAGATGTGGAATCTTCAACCCCATGGAGTATTATCTGACATAATAAGGGAGATGTGCAATCTTCAACCCTATGGAGTCCAACCACAAAGCTTTAGAACATCAACTTCATCATGCATAGCATGGACCAAATGCTACAACATCCCTACTCACGTCATTAGCACCCTAGGGTAGATACAGGTCACATGCATAAACATATGACCACATTAGCTTTCATAGGTTTGTACAACAACCAACGTACTAAGTTTCTATCATTTATCTAGAAGTGAAGAGCAGACTCAGTCGTGATGAAAGCCAGCACTAAAGAGCAAAGCAAAATGAAGTCCCTACTTCTTGATGGAAAAAATAAGGAAATTTTGCATTTTATCACTTTAGGTTGCTCAAAACCTAGCCAAAAAGAATAGCAGGTGGGCAAAATGATAGAAAGAATTAGCACAAAAAAAAGATTAAAATACAACACTAAACAAGCTGGCTGTAACTTGAACAAAGATCTCAAATGAAAATTGCATGTCCGCTAATATGGAAGAAAAATATATCAAGGTGATGTCTAGAATAATACCCGACATAACTAAGGAGATGTGCAATCTTCAACCCTGTGGAGTCCAACCACAAAGTCCTATGCAAGAAAAGTGAAATCATGACATATTTCACATGCAAACTATGTGAAGTAACCTTATCAAATCATGAGCATCTTGAACAAGTCCACATACTTCAAAAGATTCACATAATCTTCTGTTGCATCAAAAACTTCAACTTCGAATGCACCCTCAGGACCTTGAAAACTTGTTGTCCCAATGCTCGAAATGTCCACCTGCAATGCAAAAAAAAAAATTGGGTTAAGGCAGTCTGTTGCAAGTGAACATTGAATAAGAAAATAACTAGATTAAAGCTATAGGAATGCAAAGAGAATGATACAGGATACAATGTCACCTTAGTTAATCTTGACTTCTATAGAAACTTACATTTGGCAAGTCTTCTGCAATCAGATATTCTTTAATGGTCTTTGTAAGGTCATACATTTTGTTTGTGAGTCCTTCAAGTGCTGGTCCACCATTTTCAGAATTGTATTTGATTCCAAAGTCCTGCAGAAAGATTAAAAAAGACAAACATTGAGACGTTAACAATAGCAAAATGGTTAGTACGGTATCATCATATGTACGAATTTATTCGTCATTTATTTATAATGGACAGCCAGTAACATATGTGGAAATGAGAAACTATTTCAATAGGAATCTGTGTAAACAACTGTGTTATTCACAATTCAAAAAGCCAAAGATTTTATATGATGAGGCTAAGTTGTACCACTTTGTGTACACAAGGAGGTTGAAGTAGGATTGAGACCTGTACGACTGTCAATAGTAGATTTCACTAGTTCCATGGAAATGACATGAAGAATGCTTACAATCATACAGGAATGTCTACTCACCTGATCTAAAAATAATCTGAGCAAACCAAAAAAGTATGAATACCTCATGTGGACCACCAGGATTATGGCTAGCAGTCAATATGAAAGCCCCAAATGCCTTTTCCCCCTGTCATGACAAGAGACACCAAGTATTAGGACCCACACATGTCTGGAAAAAAATGAATATAATGATCTCCCCGAAGGATTTATTATACTGCACATTGTCCCAGGAAAGCTTCTATCCTCCACTCTACTCCAATAGACAGATTAGGCACAAGCTTAGAAATAATTTGCTCTAATTACTCCTCAATCAAACTTAACCAAATAAACAGCAGAACTTACTCCCACCATCAAAATTGTAAGGAGGGCAATTCAACCTTTGACAATCTTCACTTACATCAGACCCAACTCTATTGCGAATGACAGCTGATACAGCAGGGGTAGATAGCAGGCCATCCTGCCCGATCCAAACTCGCCTTACACCGTTTGCAGCAGAAAGTTTTATGATTATCTGCATATCATAGGGCATCCATGAGACAATGTTCATGGCATGGTCCATTATGCTAGAACTAGAACTGAATGTCTTCTAAATATAGGATCTGACCTGGACGGCATCCTTGGAAAAGTACCTTCCATCACCAGAAATCACGATAGTTGAGCCTGAAAAGCAAAAAAAGAAACACTTACTCCATAAAAACAGCATAAGACTTCAAAACTCTCTTCCTTGAAACGGTTGGAACAGATTAAGTTTTTCCTTAGCAAATAGTAGTTACTCATTGTCAAATAGCACCGGATATTATCAGACTCGCAGAGTGGGGACATATTTTCCTCACTGGGGATTTTAATGCCCGAACCTCCTCACGACAGTCACAGTTTTATGACATCACCTACCAGTTCCATACACATGCCCTCAACGGTGATGAGATGGGAGTTTCCAGGGTTTCAGAGCCTATTACCCCCTATGGTGAGCATTTATTACAGTTTGGAGAGGCCCGCGAATTAGCCATTTACATCCCAGCTATACGCCAGTCTACCAGGAGACTTTGGCCTCCCTACTCCACTCATTTCCCCACAACAGTACAGTCGAGACACAAGCTGCTTTCCTTACCACCTCTCTTCATACAGCTGCTTCTCTAGCCTTTCCGTCTAAGCCCCATAAAGGCAAATACATACGTTCCTCATCGCTCCGTCCTCTACACCCCCCGTGGTATGATGCCGAATGTCGTTCTCTTCATCATCTTGTTACCCATGCACGCACTCATGCTCCCCACCTCCGCTCCCCCCAACACTCTTACCACCGCACACTACGTCGTAAAAAGCGTGCTTATGATGACTTTGAAGGAGAGCATCTTGTTGACCTTCTCTTCAACTCTTCTTCGGGCGCCTTTTTGGCGTGAGTTTATCCCTCGTGCTCCACCACCTCTCCTAGATTACCTCCGCATATGGGCTGACTATGCTACCAGCCTTTATACCATACCCGCTGACGCACCCATCTCTATCTCTCCACGCCCTTCTGAGTTCACCTTTTTCACCTCTGACATGGCACTTGCGGTCATCAAGAGGATGAAATCTCATAAGGCAAGAGATATTGAAGACCTCGAATCTGAACTCCTAGCCCATGTTGTTGACCTCCTGGCTCCCACACTAGCCACTCTCCTCAATTCCGTCGTTGTCTCTAGCTTCCCATCATCCCATCCACCCTATCCATAAGAATGGTGACCCCATGATTCATGGTAACTACCACACTATCATGATTGGGCATGTTCTCACGAAGCTATATGGCACCATACTTCAGTCTGCAGTAAGCTCAGAGGCGGAATCCAGGAGATTACATGCATTGGGACAGGCAAGTTTCCGATCTCACTACTCTACCGCTGACCATATCTTCACACTTTGAGCTTTGATTGTGGAAGCTAAGTATAGGAAAGAGAAGGCTTACTGTTGTTTTCTGGACTTCAGGAAAGCCTTTGATTTTGTACCACGCTCTCTACTCATTCAGAGACTTTGTGATCTTGGCTTCCTTCTCCACTGTATTATCATGGCAGTGGCATTTTCTATCACATTTGAAGCACCATTGGGATGAAACGGGGATGCTCTCTTTCACCGCTTCTTTTTGGATTGTACATTGATGAGCTAGAGCGAGTCATCTCACATTGTGGCGGAGCTGCCTGTAGACTTGGCACTATTCTGATTGCTATACTCCTTTATGCGGATGATGTGGTACCGGTATCTCTGACCAGAGAGGGGTTACAAAGACAGCTGGATTGTTTACAGGGATTTTGTACCAGATGGGAATTGGGGGTGAACACTGCGAAGACCCAGGTTATGGTCTTCAACACTTCTCGAGCTTTCATGCAGCGTCAAGAGCTCACTCTTGGTGGACAGACCTTTCAGGTAGTTTCTTCTTACACTTATTTGCGGATACTCTTCTCTGGTCCTACCTTCAGCATGTGACAAGCAGCTACCACTCGACTTGGGAAGGGCCATTCCTCCCTTGTTCAGCTAGAGCGGTTCTGCTTCAGGAAGTCCATTCGAGATGCTCGCAGTAAGTGTAGACTTTTCAATACTATTGTCACCCCCACAGCCTTGTATGTAGCAGAGACATGGTGTACCGATCTTCCCTCATCACACTGGGCCAGCATTTCACGCTTACAGACCACCATGTTATCTCGTATAATTCGAGCGAAGCCCTCGGTTCCACACAAGATCCTTCTTGCAGTGTTTGTTGTGCCACCCATTCAGATAGATGTAGCTTTCTAGCTTATTGCATATATTCAGAGAGTTCAAGCTCTTCCAGATGCAGATGCGAGATATACACAAACGGCACTTGCTTCCTCACAATACCTTCATGATCAGGGATACAGGTTGTCATGGTTCTCTCAAGCATCTCACTTCCTCCTTGAGTCATTTGGTATCTCCATTACAAAGCTCCCCTTAGGTACTCATCAGTATATTAGACGCTTCCTATGTCGGGCATATCTTGATCGTACGTGGAGGCAACAGCTTGGGCTTAAGGCCGACTCATTTTATTGAGCTAGACATAGCAGGGTTCCCAGTTTTGCCACACTATTTGGACTCGGGATTATCACACAGCCTCAGATTTACATTGGGACAGCTCCGAGTATCATCACATCAGTTGGCTATTGAGACTGGGAGGTTCCATGGTATCCCGAGAGAGGAGCAAATTTGCCAGCTATGTTCTTTGGATGAGATGGAGTCGGAGGAGCACTTTGTCTTTAGGTGCCCGGTTTACTATGAGATTAGGGGCCGATACCATTGTCTGTTTCATGACACGTCCGTCACTCTATGATCACTCGTAGCCTATGAGGACTCCCGATGCGTTGCACTCATGATACGAGAGATGTGTCTACCGGGACGGGATTTATGTCAGACAGCCCAAAAGGTCATGTTTCTCAACTTCAGATTACCTCTTTCTTCTCCAGGAGGAGACGACGGGACCTGGTATCTGATGATGATGATGATGATGATGACGACTTACCTGCCCATAGAGATAAGAGGCAGCCTCCCACTCATACTCATGTGGCAGTGCGACCTACTCGACCTATCACGAGGAGGCTTCATCCTACTAGACGACGTCAGCAACCACCAACGGTCCTTCATGCTGCAGCCCGTATTACATCTTTCTATAGCATCAGCAGGACAGGATTGGATGATAGTGTCATACCTCATTCATGACATTTCGTCGTACATATGCTCCCACATATTTCATATTTTATATATCACCACATCTATTTCAGTTCATCGCATTCAGATATGTTATTTATGTTATTGTTTTGGAGACGTTTCATACACTCCCCATGTTACCACACACCTGACATGTACATTTCCTATCTTCTATGCCTTTTGGCATGGAAAAGACATTAATTAAGCTTTTTTTCTCTCTCTCTCTCTGCTGGTGCGCTGGTGCGCTGCCCGCCTGCTGGTGCGCTCGCCTGCTGGTGCGCTGCCCGCCTGCTAGTGCGCTGCCCGCCCTCGCTACCCCTGCCCCTCTCTCTCTCTCTCGCCGCTCTGCTGGTGCGCTGCCCGCTTGCTGGTGCGCTGCCCGCCTGCTGGTGCGCTGCCCGCCCTGCTAGCGTTGCTGCCCTCTCTCTCTCTTGCGCGCCCACCCGCCCTGCTGACGCTGCTGTCCGCCCTGCTGACGCTGCAGTGCTGACCTTCGCACCTGCCCTGCGCTGGTCCTCCATCTGCTTACCGCCTCCTATGGCACCTAAGAAAAAGGAGGGTGTTCTTACACCCCCCTCCCTGTTGGACACCCCCCCATCACCGGTAGTGATGGAGGAGCCGTCTTCGGTGACAGAAAACATGGCTGCCATTGACTACACTCCTTCCAAACCTACCGAAAGTCTTTTTGCTTATGATCTTAGTTTTATCCGGCAAGAAATTCTTGGACTTAAGAAACAACTACACCTCTTTGAAGCTGAAAATAGCAAGTTAGCTAAGGATCTTTTTGGTGTCACGGAACGTGTGGAGCAGCTTGAGCAAGAAAATATATATCTTAAGCAACGAATTGCAGAAAAAAGTGCCTTGGAGGAGACTTCCAACAAGATCAATAGCTTGGAGAAACAAGTCGAGGAGACGAAAACGTGGGCAGCACTCTTCAAACCGGATGATATGGGCAGCAAACTCTCATCACTCGCAAAACAGGTTGAAGAAACGACATCGATCCTTAAGCAAGGTAATCACTCTCAGATTTCATCTTTTCCGAAGGAAAACGATTTGGAGACAGTTTTGGGTGAACAAGCCAGAAGGGCCAAAAAAGCCTTTAACATTAGGGTAAGAGGCATTGCCAATGGTGGAAAACCGTTGGAAGAAGCTACGGATTTGCTCATTTCCAAGTTATCTCATGTGGCTGACGGTTTTGATACTGCTTGGCGCAGTAAATTTGATGACAATGTTTTGTTTATCAAGTTCCGCTCGCTTTCACAACGCAATGCTGCCCTTCGGCTTAGGGCAAAGCTTAAAGGTACTTTCATTTATATGGATGATGACTTAACAAATACTCAATGGTTGGCAAGAAAAAAGATTATCCTTGAAGCGAAAGAGAAAGGGCAAAGGGTTGTTTTTATTGACGGGAAACCGAGATTTTTCGACCTTCCACAATAGGAACTAGGGGCCCCCGGATATAGAAGCTACCCGAGATCCCCTACCAATTTGAGACTTGGCTTCTGGAATTGTAATGGTTTTTTATCTTCGTCATCAGCCGGAGACTTTGCTGATTTTATTAGAAAATGCGACATTTTGTTGTTGGCTGAAACTCATGAGTCCTTATATCATCCTCTTCCAAATATACAGGAGTACTCTTGGCATTCTGCTTTTCGTCCATTTGTTAGGGGAAAAACTTGTCGAGGATCTGGAGGAGTAGCTTGTTTATACAGAGACACCACAGTTCAGATGGTTAAACAAGATCCATACGCTCGCTATATTTGGTTACACATTATTGGCTCACTATTGGGATTACCTCAGGACATCTATATAGCTGTATGCTATTTTGCTCCACAGACCTCAGTGTTTGCTGAGTTTGGCGGGGACCCTTTTCAGGCTCTCTCAGATGATATTGCTATCTTTTCTCAGCAGGGTTCCATTTTACTAGCAGGTGATTTCAACGCCCGCACAAGCTCTAGACAAACCGAATTTCATGCAGCTACGGATCTTCTCAGGCTTTACCCTTTGGATATGGGGCTAGACCGGGTATCACAGGATGCAGACACTCCAGCTACATCTTTCGGGGAGCAGTTGATCACTCTAGCAGAGACACACGCTCTTGCCATTTTGAATGGCCTCACACAGTGGCCTTCCTCATCAGCATATACATGCTATCCTCATGGTGGAGGACATAGTGTGGTCGACTACTTCATTGGATCACCTGCTTTGATCTCTCACATTTCTGATTTCTCCATCACACCCCCTACCATTTCCGATCACTCGCACTTACACATCTCACTTGGTCACATAACCTCTTCTTTGCAAATTTCTTGCTCTCTTCCCACTCATAAACGTATTCCTTTCACCCAATCTGGATTCACTAATTACACCACAATCTTATCCCAACTACTCGCTAACTTCCCGTTCATGGCACCAATTGACCAGCAAGCCACTTTTCTCTCTACATCCCTCTTAGCTGCTGCTTCCTCATCCTTCCCCACCAAAACGACATCATCTCACAGAAGTGTTCACAACAGATGGTATGATGCAGAATGCCGCTCTCTTCACAATCATGTGACATATGCCAGGTCACACTCCCCTGCCACACTCAAACAATGCCAGAAAGAATATCATAGAACCACCAGAACAAAGAAGATCAAGTACCTACAATCACTCTGCCAAAAAATGATCAACTCTTTAGATTCACCCTCCTCCTCTTTTTTCTGGAAACATTTCACCAGACACTCTTCAACATTGGCCCCCATAGCCATCGAATCCTGGATCGAGTATGCCACGGAGTTATATACCACGGACTCTCCTCCTACCTCACTCTCACCGAGACCTGACCACTGCTCACTTTTCACCCCTGACATGGTTGAAAATGCCATTAAACATGCCAAACTAAATAAAGCCACTGACTATGACTCCTTAAGTGTAGACTTCCTAAAGCCCGTAGCACATCTCATCTCCCCTTACATTGCTCATGTTTTTAACACAGCTGTTACTTCTGGTTTTCCTACGGCTTGGTGTACTAATATCCTTCACCCCATCCTCAAGGCAGGTGATCCCATGAATGTAGGAAACTACCGCACCATTATGATTGGTCACACTCTAGCTAAGATATATGGCTCTATACTACAGACAGTCACTGGATCTTTTGCTGAAACTGAGGGTTTACACGCTATGGGTCAAGCTGGTTTCAGACCGGGATATTCTACTTCAGACCAGATCTTCATTTTGAGATGCATTATTGAGGAGGCTCGACATCGGAAACAGAGAATTTACTGTTGCTTTGTGGATTTTCGCAAAGCTTTTGACTCTGTTCCACGACATCTTCTTTTCCAGAGACTGTCTTCACTTGGCTTTTCAGAGGATACTATTGCTGCGATCATTACTTTATATGAGCGAGTCTTGGCACGTTTCAGAGATGGTAGTGGCTGGTCCTCACAGATACATTCTACCATTGGGGTGAAGCAGGGTTGCCCCTTATCACCCACTCTTTTTGCACTATATATAGATGACCTCGAGCGGATTATTCGCGAGGAAGGTGGAGAGGGCTGTCCCCTAGCAGACATTATTATCCCCATTCTCTTGTACGCTGATGATGTGGTTCTCCTCTCATCCTCTGCAGCTGGTTTACAGAGTCACCTTTCTGCTTTACATCACTTTTGCCAGCGTTGGGGATTGACGGTTAACCTTAAGAAGACTAAGATTATGGTGTTTAACACCAACAGACAGCATATGAGAGATGTGATTTTCTATTATGACGGGCTACCGATTGAGATCGTGACCTCCTACACCTATTTGGGAGTTCTTTTCTCTGGTCCGCTACTCACTTTTCGACCAGCAGCCACCGCCAGGCTCCGCAAGGGGCATACCGCTCTTGTGCATATGGAGAGATTTTGCTCTACTTATTATGTGCAGGATCCTGCTACCAGATGCCTACTATTTTCTGCTACTGTCTCCCCAGTTGTGCTATATTCGGCTGAGACTTGGTGCCCTGATTTATCACGCGATACATGGAGAGATCTTACTCGTATCCAGATTCTCATGCTCAGTAGGATAATTCGGGCTAAGCCCTCAGTACCACATGATATCATACTAGCCGAGTTTGCTTCTCCTCCATTAGTTGTTGGTGCTATGTTTCAGATCATCACCTTTCTTCACAGGGTATCAGATCTAGATACCTCCAGATACATTGTTGCTGCTCTCACTTCATCTTGTACCCTTGCAAATCAGGGAGCCAAGCACTCTTGGTATCGCAGTGTCTCAGCCCTTCTTCAGACTTGGGGTTTATCCGCACTTGATCTTCCGAATGGAACCCATGCTTATATCAGACAGCAGATTTACCGGAGCTACATACGCACTATATGGTCACATCCTGATCCAGATAGGGTCAAGCTACATTATTATGGCACACATCTTTTACGGCTGGACGTTTCGGGCTTGCCTATTCTTCCAGTTTATCTTACACAGACGCTATCTTTTGGTCTGAGATATCGTATAGGACAGCTTCGAGTCTCTTCTCATCAGCTTGCTATCGAGACAGGTAGATACACAGACACTCCCAGATTGCAGCGGATATGTCAGCTTTGTTCTCTTCAGGAGGTGGAAGATGAGTTTCATTTCATCTTTCGCTGCCCAGTATACTATGAGATTAGAGGACGATACCATTGTTTATACCGAGATATTCCCCTCACGTTGAGCTCCTTCCTCGAGTATTCAGATGCTAGATGTGTGGGTCTCCTTTTGAGAGAGATGTATATTTTACGAGCTTCACTTCTACCTACGCTCTCAGATATGGATTCCAGTCAGGCTCACATTACTCAGTTCTTCCAGAAGCGAGACAGAGTGGATATTTTGGTTGCGGATTTTGACGTCCCCGTCCGAAGATCGAAGACACAGAGAGTTTCGGCTCGATCCAGTGCTACTAGATCTTCATACGCCTCCCACCAGCCTACATCACGACCCACTACTACCATCACTCATTACTTTCAGCTTGCTCGTAGCTAGTTTCCTCCGCGGAGCAGGTGGTTAAGCTCTTGCTTTGTACCCTCACCAGCTGGTGGTCAAGCTTGGATACTTTTTCTCTTAGAGACAGAGAGATCGATATTTTAGTTTTAGTTTTACTGTCTTTTCATTGGTAAATAAGTCCTTATGCGGACAATGCTTCTCACATTTTGTACTCTCTTTTGTCTTATGTGCCCCTGGGCACCAAAAGACGTTAATAATTCTAATTCTAATTCTAATTCTCTCTCTCTCTCTCTCTCTCTCTCTCTCTCTCTCTCTCTCATAATAGTGAATCTATTGTCACTCTTCCTTTGACTCCAGACACTCCATAAACATCTTTCCGATGAAATCATCGGAAATTGAGTACATAATTGTCTCATAAAATGGATACTTTTTTTCCATTACCATCAACAAAATCCATCCTATGATTTTTAAAATCGGTTTGCAAAGTATTAGATTTATTAAAAAATCACTCATAACCTGATATTATATCCGATTGGCCCAAATTCAAAACATGGAAATTAATCCTCTCAACATGTCCCTGCATATCAAGTTCCAATCCCGGAACATTGAAGTCCCAAACTTCACTATCGGCCCCTGAAGCTAGTTGATCATGTAACGGTGATCACTTGGCTTGGTAGGCACGTAGGCACCTAGAGTTTCTGCATGAGTTAAGAATTGATAAAGTTATGCGTACTACATGAATCAAATAATACATTAACGACTTTCCCTAATAATTTTCCCTTTGACTCGAAACAAATTATGAGGACCGAAAGATCAAATGCCCAAAAACCAAACACGATACTGGCAAAAACAATAATCTAATTGAAAAGCAAGCACATGCAAATCAAAGTTATTCGAATACATGTCACAATGGATACAAAGCACACCTTGTCCATTTCCTACCAAAACTAGTTTTGTTCAGTTCACCAAAATGGTTTAACCTTGTGATTGGGTGAATTGGTTTGCTTATGCTTGGTTGGGATTGCTCATTCCATGGTGACGGCAGAATTATATCGCATTCTTGGGTTTATGGTGATTTTTCCCAATTTGCATGTGGTTATTTGTATTTGCCGCAGTATACAGTTATAGATGGCTGTTTCCATCTGAGTTGTTGCCTTCAGGTTGATTGGTTTGTCGCTAGTTTTGGATGCAATTGGTTTCACAGTCCTTCAGAAGGTCATGCTGTGGACAGGCATTTTATGGCTGGATGCTGTAGGAAAAAGAAACTGGAATGAAATGATTTCATTTCAGATTGGTTGATGCAGACTGTAGCCAGAGATTACCTAGTTTGTGCTTGAAGACTGAGAAGCTTGTTGTGTTGTTTTTCTATCCTGGTTAGGGCACTTTTGGGGAGGTGATTGAAGCTTGCCATTAACCATCGAATCTGATGGCAGCTGTGTGGAACCTGGTGTAATTTTCAGTATCGATGGGGAGTTTTTTTTCATCCTATTGTCCATTGCAGCCATCTCATGTCGGTGTCCCCTGTTGTCCCCTCGCACTTCCCCGGCCTTCGTGATCTCCCTCAGAGTGCTCTCCTTGCCTCCAGCGGCCATTGCTTCCCCTTCATCCCTGTTCTGTACTACAGTGAAGGGGAGAAACCCTCGCTTTTTTGGGCCTGTAATAGATCCTAACACCACAGTAGGGCAAACACTAACTGATCCACCCAACCTTGCCTACTCCCTCATATAGAGTAAGCCCCTCCTAGCTCAGTGTGAGGACTGGTAGCATGCTACTGCCAAGTGTCGGCCACGTGGCACTGACGTGGCCGACTGCACGTCGGGACCCAACTGGGGGCCCTATCCTGCTGACAGGGTCCCTAGGCTGTGTTAGGCCCGCCATAGCTATGGACCGTGTTGGGGCACACTACTCACACTGTCTTGCCCTGTTGGTCATGTACGCTGGACACGACCCTGACTGTGGTATCTGACCTATCTGTGTTCTCTAGGGTTCGGCACTGGTTACGAGCTCGTAACACTCCCTCCCCCTTAAGAACCGTCTTGGTCCTCTAAGACAAAGTCTGGAAAAATCTTGCGAAGGACGCTGCCTCTTTCCCAAGTGGCATTCTCAACAGGCTGATCATTCCACTTAACCAGATATTCTCGGTATAGAGTATGACGAGTCTGCGTCTCTCTACTATCAAGAATCTCCTCTGGTTCATGTGGAGGTTGTTGAGGATCCAATGGGAGAACTAGAACACTGTCCCCTACCAGATTATCTGATCTGGTTAAGGCTTTTTGTAACTGACTTACATGAAAGACTGGAAAAACCTTACTACTGTGTGGGAGTTCTAGTTCATAGGTGACCTCGCCTAGTCTCCTACTGATGGTAAAGGGACCACAATACCTTGGAGACAACTTAGCACACACTCCTGATTTGAGGGTTTTAGAGTCAACTGGGACTCTCAAGTAGACTTTCTCACCAGTGGAGAACTGCACATCCCGTCTGTGTGGATCTGCATAATGCCTGGCTCGATCCTGGAATTGTCTAATGCTACGCTTAGCATGTTCTATCATCTGGTTTAGGTCTTCTAAAAAGTTTCTGGCTGCTTCAACTTTTTCTTGTTTAAACCCTACAGCTGTGGGTGAGCGTGGCTGAAAACCATACATCAGCATAAATGGGCTGTATCCCGTAGCTGAATGTTTGGTACTGTTGTAAGCAAACTCTAATATCGAGAGATACTCCTCCCAATTAGTCTGCTTCTTGCTGACGTATGCACGAAGCATATCCTCCAGCACTTGATTTACCCTTTCTGTTTGACCGTCCGTCTGTGGATGGTCGGTGGTACTCATATTAAGTTTAGTATGGAGATGATGGAATACTGCCCTCCAAAAATTTCCAGTAAACTTACTGTCCCAGTCGCTGACTATGCCGGAAGGTAGACCGTACAATTTAAATAGCCCGTCTACAAACAACCTCGCTAACTCTGGAGCTCTAACGGTTGTTTTGGTCAGAATAAAATGAGCCATTTTGGTCAGACGGTCAACTGTGACCCATATAGCGTCATTACCCTTTTGGGTTTTAGGCAGGCCTACTATAAAATCCATGGAGATACTCTCCCATTTACCAGCTGGTATTTCTAAGGGATGCAACAACCCTCCTGCCTTTAAACGCTCTGCTCTATTTACTTGACATTTCTGGCAACTGGTTACATACTGGTGGACGTCCTTTTTCATACTGGGCCAGAAAAATTGCCTACGAAGAAGCTCATAGGTCTTCTGTATGCCTGGGTGTCCCGCGCTAGGATTGTCATGACATTCATATAGGACCTGCTGCCTATAATCCTCTGAATTGGGGACACATACTCTATCTCTATAGAGCAAGTACTCATCCTGAATGGAATACTGTTTCCATTTGAATCCTTGAGTCAACTGACCCTCAACCCCTAGGGTTTGCTTGGGTAATACAGGCTCAGAATCCTCAACGTCATCTGACGACGTATACTCGGACTCATCATCATCCTCAACGGAAGCTGCCGTATTCTTGGATGAACTGGCACCAGCCCCGGGAACTGGTTCTGGAGTCTGTAACTGTCTGTTCTGGACTGAGTTCCAGATAATAGAGAAGAATGCATCATGTTGGCATTTCCCTCTCAAGGACTCGAGTAACTCATTACGAATCTGAGTAAAACTCAGCTCGTTTATCATAGGCATTCTGCTAAGGGCATCTGCTACTGTATTGAATTTTCCACGCCTATATCTGATAGACATGTCAAACTCTTGCATCAACTCTGCCCAACGAGCTTTCCGACCTCTAAGCTCAGGTTGATTGCAAAGGTATCTGAGACTCTCATGGTCTGTCAGGACCTCAAAGTTGGCACCATACAAATAATGCCTCCAAGTCTTAAGGGCATGGACTATAGAAAAGAGTTCCTTTTCATAGGCACTATACCTAGTCTGTGCTGGCTCGAGTTTTTTACTCTCGAACGCAACTGGTCGTCCACCCTGAGTTAGCACAGCACCTACTGCAAAGTCGCTAGCATCTGTTTCGACCACAAATGGCTGATTGGGGTCGACGACTTTTAAAACTGGTGTTGTAGCTAAGGCTGTTTTGAGAGCATCAAAGCTCTCCTGTTGTGCGGACTCCCAAATGAACTCCTTTCCCTTCCCCTTAAGGAGATTTGTCATAGGGACTGCTATCTGAGCATATTCCTTGACAAATCGTCTGTAATATCCCGCCAGACCAAGAAAGATTTGAAGTTCCAAAATATTCTGAGGTCTCAGCCAACTGAGTATGGCTTTAACCTTATTTGGGTCCATCTTAATCCCATCTGAAGAGATAATGTGACCCAAATATGCTACTTCTTCAACGAAGAATTCACACTTGGATTGTTTAGCATAAAGCTTATGCTTTCTGAGCAGTCGAAACACCTTTCTGAGGTGTTTTAGATGCTCCTTCCTCGTTTTGCTGTAGACGAGGATGTCATCTAAAAATACGACTACAAACTTACCCAAGTATGGTCTGAGGACACTGTTCATCAAGGTCATAAAGGTAGCTGGAGCATTTGTGAGCCCAAATGGCATCACCTTAAACTCATAATGACCGTGACGAGTCCTAAAAGCTGTTTTCGAGACATCTTCCGATTTTATACGGACTTGATGATATCCCGATCTGAGGTCTATTTTGCTGAAAAACTTAGCCCCGTCGAGTTGATCAAACAACTCGTCTGCCCGAGGCATAGGGTATTTATTCTTAATTGTGACTTTATTGAGGGCTCTGTAATCTACGCAAAGACGCATAGACCCCTCTTTCTTTTTCACCAATAGGACTGGTGAGGCCCATGGTGAACTACTGGTCTGAATTTGGCCTTTCCCAAGATAGTCTGTTAACTGCCTAGTTATTTCTTCATCCTCTGTTCGGCTGACCCGATACGGAGGTTTAGAAATAGGTGCTGTACCTGATACTAGGTTTATTACATGATCTACCTCTCTGCTAGGTGGTAAACCATGTGGCAAATCTTCAGGAAAAACATCTTTAAATTTAGACAATAAAGTTTCTAATTTACTGATTTTCTGCTGAATAGAACTGGAAATAGAAACTTCATGAATAAACTGAAAGTCACATAAGAATACCTGATGGTCTTCGTCTCCGATTAGCTGACAGAGCTCTGAACTGCAGACCATAGGGCTGTTGGGAACATCATGCTCCCCATGCAACTGGATCTCTCGGCCTTTATACTGAAAGCTGAGGGTGTTCTCCTGATAGTTTCTGTGGAGGGAAGGTCCTAAACTGTAGAGCCAATCTCTCCCGAGAACAATGTCTGTTCGATCCAGGTGCATTATCTGAAAGTTTATTTCATCTTGGTACCCCTGAATACCAAGATTTAACTTACTTACCATAGTTTCCCATATTTTTTTATCTTCACCCTTAGCTAATGAAACTATGTACCTATGCTGACTAGGTACTTCTGGTAGTTTAATCTTTTTAACCAGGGTGTGGTTGATGAAATTATGGGTTGCCCCATCATCAACCATGACTCTTACTGACTGGTTACCAACTTTCCCATGCATACGTACTAGGTCATGCGGCCCAAAGCTGAAGGGTCTCGCTAGCATTGCAGAGGTCAGCTGGCAACAGTGTTCATGATCTTCATGATACACTTTGATCTCGGAAGCTGCCGAGTCACTGGGGAAACATAGAGTCTGAACAAGATGAACTTGTTTTTTATCTTTCTTATCTTTTTTAGTGAAAGGCCCCTTGGGACACTGTCTGACTGTGTGTCCCTTGCCCATACACACAAAGCACAAACGTTCTTGTTTGGCTTTCTCAAAATCATCTGGTTTTAAGGGCTGTATGAGTGAAGGGCGTTTCTGAGGAGCTTCACCTTTAAATTTATCTTCTTTCTTTCTTTTTGAAAATTTCTTTTTAAATTGGAAGTCTTTCTGAGGAAGCTGCTCAGAAAGTGGTTGTTGTCTCGCTCTCTTCCTACCCACTGAATCATCATAGATTTGAGCATATCTGAGAGCTTGCTCAAGGGTAGTAGGCGAGTTTCTCTGGACCTCTACTTTATATTCATCTTTGAGGCCACGGACAAATCCCCTGATTTTCTGATAGTCATCCATATTTTTAATCTTTAAAATTGCTTCTCGATACTGCGAGATATATTGGATGAGGGATTTATCCATTACTGTTCTTTCCCAGGCTTCCCAGGCTCTATCCAGTTCATTTTCTGGTAGAAATTCTCTTAGGAAAGCTTCTTCAAAAGCTTTCCATGACCGGGGAATCTGCCCAGTCTCCTGGAGATTTAACCACCACTTATAGGCCATAGGCCCTAAGGAAAGACTGGCCTCAATTGCTTGCAAATGGTCAGGGGTCTGTTTAAGAGCATGAATGTTCTTCCATTTGCTGAGGAAGGTTTGTAGAATATCTGCATTTCTATCCTTCTCTTCCCCATTAAAAGTAGGAGGCTTTAAATCTTTAAAAACACTGGGGTGAGACCGTAAAGTCTCACCCGAAACTGATGGAAGTGGAGAAGGGGATAACTGAGAAGTGGAGGGAAGGCTTCCTTTCGCGGAGCTCAAAATCAAGTTTTTGAGTTCAGCGAACGAGTCGTCCACACTGGACTTGAAATTGGCTAATGCCAGCTTCAGTTCATCCACTTCTGTTACCAATTGGAGGAACTGCTCCTTGGTAACCAGTTCGTCGAGTTCTTCGGCGAACTGTTCCTGTTCTTCTACTTCCATGGGTTCCTTCCCTTTACCTTAACTTCTGAAGGAAAAAAAGTCTAAAAGACTAATTTACAACTGTACAAGGGAAAGGAAACTTAGCTCTTTCTGAGAACTGTACTTCCACAGAGAGAATACAAAAAAGCCCTTCTCAGCTTCTTTCTCAATCTGATTTGAGGTTGGAAAATGTGCAACAAGATCTGAAACTTTTGCTATCCCCCCTCGCTGGTCTGACAGCATCTCAATTTGTCCACATTTAGACTCAAAAATCCGCTTGAATCTCTGATTTGACCTCAGCTGGTAGGTCGCTGGTCTGTGACAAGCAAGTCTGAAGCTCAGACTTCTAGAAAACCTTTGAAATGCAAGGATAAATTCTAAAATTTATCCCCTACTGTCCAGCGCTGGACCTGCTGTAGAAATCCGCTTCAAATCTTGCTCAATTTGTCACTGATTTCCACTCAAAACTCAAGGAAGGAGGCTGCTCTGACAGCGCTGGTCTGCATCAAACTTCCTGACTTGAAAACGCTCCAAAATCCGGAATTTCCACTCCAAAATCGAAGTTTAAACCCTGATTGGCAGCGCTGGACCTGGCCTAGAAAGCTGATCCAAATTTTACTGTAAAACAAGTAATCCTACGGAGATTTCCACCATAGATAGCTGGTTCTCCAGCGCTGACCCTGCTCTATCTATCTTTGCATATTAACCATAGTTGCTATGCACTCTGATGGATTTCTCCCCTGCTGAAACTGAGCTCCCATAGAAGGAGATGGCTCTGATACCAGTGTAATAGATCCTAACACCACAGTAGGGCAAACACTAACTGATCCACCCAACCTTGCCTACTCCCTCATATAGAGTAAGCCCCTCCTAGCCCAGTGTGAGGACTGGTAGCATGCTACTGCCAAGTGTCGGCCACGTGGCACTGACGTGGCTGACTGCACGTCGGGACCCAACTGGGGGCCCCTATCCTGCTGACAGGGTCCCTAGGCTGTGTTAGGCCCGCCATAGCTATGGACCGTGCTGGGGCACACTACTCACACTGTCTTGCCCTGTTGGTCATGTACGCTGGACACGACCCTGACTGTGGTATCTGACCTATCTGTGTTCTCTAGGGTTCGGCACTGGTTACGAGCTCGTAACAGGGCCTGGACATGAGGGTGGGCTCAGGCCATGTTGAGCCGTGTGAGGAAGGAGAGAGGAAAAAAGGGGGGGGGGTGTGGCACCCTACCTGGAAGACAATCGATGTGACGCTCTCCAGTTGGCAACTTGCTGATTCCACCCGGCTTGATTGAAGGCAACCACTCCATGGTCAAGTTCGGGGCTCTAATACCAATAAAACGACCACCAAGATAAAACCTAGACTAGAGAATCCAAAGAACAGCAGACAAACCTGGATCAAAACGGACCCAGCCCCCGAGCAACAAGGAGATAGGCCAAAACGGTCAGTAGAAGTGCTTCCTAGTCCAACAGCATAATGACCGCACGACTCTCAATGATTCTCATGCACATACTCATGCTCCTCACCTCTCAGCTCCTCCCGACACTCATACCATCGTACACTCCGCCATAAAAAGCATGCCTATGATGACTCCAAAGGAACAAGTCTTGCTGACCTTTTTAGCTCTTCCTTGGGCGTTTTTTGGTGTGAGTTTATCCCTCATGCCCCACCACCTCTCCTGGATGACCTCCACATATGGGCCGACTATGCTACTAGCATATACACCATACACACCGACTCACCCACATCTCTCTCTCCTTGACCATCTGAGTTCACCTTCTTTGCCTCTGATATGGTCCTTACGGCCATCAAGAGCATGAAGTCCCATAAGGCTAGAAATATCAAGGACTTCAAATCCGAACACTTGACTCATGTTGTCGACCTACTTGCTCCCACACTAGCCAATCTTCTCAATTCCACAGTTGTCTTTGGCTTCCCATCATCATGATGCACCAACATCATCCACCCTATTCACAAAAATGGTGACCCCATGACTCTTGGTAACTATCGCACTATCATGATTGGACATGTTCTTGCGAAGCTATATGGTACCATCCTTCAGTTTGGGGTGAGCTCAGAGGTGGAATCCAGGAGATTACATGCTTTGGGCCAATCAAGGTTCCGAGCCCATTACTCTATTCAGAATGGGGCGGATCAGGTTGTAGACTTGGCGATATTTTGATTGCCATTCTTATTTCTGCAGTCTGTATAATCCATACAGTCTGTACGTATCCGTACCATACTGCAAGTACAGGCTGACGACTGCGCAGTGCTTTGTCTTACCATCGATCTGAATCAATTTTCGGGTCAATCGGACTTCGTATAAAAAAGTTACACTCATTTCCGTAAAACTGCTTGATTAGGATTTTGCTTCCTCTCTCATCTATCTTCTGCAAATCATCCTACGGCTTCGTTTCGACTGCCTCCAGGCTTTGTCTTGCGCACAAAGCGTGCTAAGAAGTTTATGTCTACAGGCTGACGCAAACGTTTTCGTACTTTGGAAATTGCGTCCACCATGCCTACCGATTCTGTCAGCGCTCCGACCGCCACAGGTCGCTGCTTCGTCCTCAACTGCTATGGGAGACACATGCCACACCTACATGCGGCACACCACTCCCGAGAACATCTCCTCGCTAAATGAGTACATTTCTAAGCAATTTGCTGCTTTTCTTTCACAACTCAATGACCGTCATGCGGATTTGCTTACTACTGCCACGATTGACGCACCAAAGACTAAAATTGCTTCTCTTCGTGCTGCGCTTAGTGCTTTGCAGAGGGACATCATCCCTAATATCTCCCGTGCTATTGAGGATACCAAGGCATCCATGAGTAAGCTTGCAGGGGACTTTAACGCACGCACAGCCGCTCGCCAGACTGAGTTCTATGCTAACACACTCTCTTCATCCGTTGGATACCTCTTATGCCCGTTATTCTCAGGACTCATCAGCGACAGTTACGCGTTTTGGGGAACAGCTTCTGAGGTTGGCTCAAGCACATGGTCTCATTATCCTTAATGGTCTTCTTCAGTGGCCATCCTCCTCTGCATATACTTGCCACCCATTTGGTGGCGGTCACAGCGTAGTGGAGTATTTCATTGCATCTCCTGCTTTATTGCCCCGCCTGGCATCCTTCACCATCTCTAACCCGGTCCTCGCTGATCACTCTCTGCTCTATCTCTCCTGCTCCTAGCACCAAGTCCGCCTTCTCCTCCACTTTCCCTCTTTGTTCGACCCACCTACTATCGTATACCTCCTCACCAATCCCAAGCCTATGTTGCCCACGTCTCTCGTCTCCTGGACCACTTTCCTTCCTCCTCTGATGTCACTACCCAAGCCTCCTTTTTGACACATGCCCTGACTATCGCCGCTCATGCCATTGCGCCCCCTCGCCGCTTCTCTTCTCATCCTCATATCCATAATAAATGGTATGACAACGACTGTTCTTTCTTCCAGAAATATGTCAAGTTCCTCAAATTCTCCAATTCTACACTTTCTTCTTCCGCGGAAAAGCAGCTTCGTTCCCCTCTCCGCAAAATGAAAGTGGCCTACTTTTCTTCCCGTTCCTCCTACCTCCTTCGCTTCCTCCACTCTGCTTCCTCGGCTACTTTTTGGAAGATCTTTCTTCGTAAGCCCCTCTTCCATTGCACCCATCCCTCTTCAATCCCGGGTCGACTATGCAACCAACCTATATACAACTGCTCACCCTTCCATCTCTCTTTCTTCTCGTCCTACCCACTATGACCTCTTTGCTCCTGACATGGTTTAAGCCACCATCTGCAAACTCAAGAACAATCGTACGTCTGACATTGACCTCCTTTCAGCCGAGCTCCTCAAACCAGTTGCCAAACTCGCCTCCCCTTTCCTGGCCCATTGTTTCCACCGCTTTGTCGTTGATGGTTTCCCCATACCTTGGGCCACCAATCTCCTTCACCCCATTCTTAAGGCAGGCGATGCCATGAATGTCCACAACTATCGCACTATTATGATTGGTCATACCATGGCCAAGTTGTACACCACTATTCTCCGAAACTTTGTTACGGCAGAGGCTGATTCTCGACAATTGTATGCGACTGGCCAGGCTAGCTTCCGCCGGGGTTATAGCACTCTTGATCATGTCCTCACCCTACGTACTATCATTGAGGAGGCAAAGCATATGGGCAAGAAGGTATTTGCTTGTCTTGTTGATCTCTCTAAGGCCTTTGATATTGTTCCCTGTCATATTTTGATAAGGAGACTACGTCAGCTTGACTTTTTCGACTATATTCTCGCGGCAGTGGTTGCTCTGTATGAGAGAGTTCTAGCACGTATTCGGCTGGGTACTGATTTGTCTTCTCCCATCCCTAGCACTGTTGGTGTCAAGCAAGGTTGTCCACTGTCCCCTCCACTGTTTGCACTTTATATTGATGATCTTGAGCGCCTCAGTAGTAAAGAAGGTAGAGATGGTTGCCCACTTGCTCATTTGCTCATCCCCATTCTGCTTTATGTTGATGACATTGTTCTGCTTTCTCCTTCACCAAAAGGGTTGCAATGTCACTTACAGGTCTTACATCGATTTTGTGTTGCTTGGGGTCTCTCTGTTAACTTAAAAAAGACGAAGATCATGATTTTCAACACCAATCAACAGAGCCTTCCCAATTATCAATTCTTCTATGACGGCCAAGAAGTTGACATTGTTGCCTCTTATACTTACTTGGGAGTCCTGTTTACTGCGCCCCTTCTTGGTTTCCGCCAGGCTGCATTTGCGCACATTTCCTCCGGTCTTTCAGCATTGGTCCAATTCGAGCGTGGTTGTACAATGAATCATATTTTTGATCCCGCTACTAAATGCCAGTTGTTTCACACACGGGTGGTTCCAGCAATGAAGTATGCCTCCAAGATCTCATTGCCAGGACTTTCTCTCTGAGACTGGGCAGGCATCTCGCATTCAGGCCACTATGTTGGGTCGCATGATACGTGCCAAGACTACCACCCCTCATGATATCCTATGTGCTGAGTTTGCTACTCCTCCGATCATCCTTGAGGGCTTTTTCTGCCTTATTCTATTTCTTCAGCGGATTTAGGAGATTTGTGCATCTCACCCGGATAAATACATAGTTGTTGCAGTTACTTCTTCACGTGTCCTAGTTGATTCCCATGCCAAGCTATCCTGGTACCAGCAGGCGTCTGATCTCTTACAACATCTGGGCATCTCTATCATGGATCTTCCTCATGGTAAGCATTCATATATCTGAGGCAATTTATTCCGTCGATATATGCAGCAGACTTGGAGCTCCTTCCCACCTTCCCGCCTTCGACTGAGTTATTACCAGACACACTTCCTCTCTCTGGATCCTTCTAGTTTGCCATTGTTGTCGCTCTATCTCTCACAACCCCTATCACACGGCCTGCGCTATCGTCTTGGGCAGTTGCGCATTTCCTCTCATCTGCTTGCTATTGAGGTCGGTCGTGCATGGGATATCCCCCGGGAGCGTCGTCTATGTCGCTTGTGCTTGTTGCAGGAGGTGGAAGATGAAGCCCATTTCCTCCTCAGATGTCCAATGTATTATGAGATACGGGGGAGGTATCATTGTCTCTTTCACGATGGCCCGCATACACTTCGCAGTTTTGTCTCCTATCCTGATGCTCGTTGCTTGGGACTTCTTGTTCATGAGATGCTTACTCTCCGTTAGTCTCATCTGCCTGTACCAGATCACCTAGGGTTAGTGTCATGCCCACGACTGGTCTCGAGTAGTGTCCACGCTAGAGATTGGTAGACCAACAACCCGTAAGTTGACTATAAGGGAATTGGGGCCCTTATGTGTATAAGGTCATAATTAATGGTTGTAGGCCTAAACTCATGATGGTGGATTTGTATGGGTCTATCAGCGAGTCATTGGAAAACTGGATTACGTGGCCCATATAGACTGCAGAGGTGTCCAGTGAGGTGTCACAGTGCACTACTAGTGGTGCATGGACCTTGGAGGGTATAAGTATACCTATTGGGCTCTCACTAGTGTATCCTTGATTGTAAGACTGGTAGCCGTATGCTACGGGTATAACGCCTCATTCCTCTTTGACATTGATCCATAGCTTGGGGGCTAGATCCGTTCGATCTAGGATTGGTTGGGTTGGTTTGTCCACCATTCGTTTCCCTTGTGTTGCTTGTTATTGGCATGCTTAGAATAGGATCCTTGGTTGAGGACTTTACATTGGTATCAGAGCCATTCTAAGCAGGTTTTGCCATTGAAAGTGCTAGAAAGAATCTCGACTTTTTTTCGAGAAATCAGTGGAGTAAGCATCGAAGTGGAGAAAATTCGGATTGCTCTTCCTGTGGAATTCCTTTTATGAAGTGTAATGTATGGAATGTGCACTACCAGGTATACAATTGGTTCGATTTTTAAGCACTTCATATAAGTTTTTAGGAAGTAAATTCCGATTTCCGATTCACTTGAGTTGTCGATTACTTCGTTGGGAGCACTTTTGTGAAAGCAACGGTTTCAATTTTGAGGTTGCTGGTTTTTTTTTCCCTTAGTGGCTTCTTGTTCTTTCAAGCGGTGGTTTAGGTGGTTTTGTTGGCTGTCTTTTGCTTTTTGTGGAGCCGGTTTTGGTTCTAAATCGGTGAAAAAGGCAAGAAGAGATGCACAAATGGACTAACCACTTGCTGTGAGTGTTGGTGGATTATTTACAAGTTTTACATGGCGATTTTTTATGGAGTTGCAGGTTTTTGTTGCATTTTCCAGCAAACTAACGGTAGTTTCCAGGGTTATGAGCCAGTAAGGCCATTATTGGAATGGTTTGGTTCACAACCAGACCTATTCTGTGTAATAGGGAAGGCAACCTGCAAACATTAGTTTCAAGGAAAATTTGGGCAGCATCTACCCTGTTTCTCAGACATAATGAAATTTAAACCTGCAAATCTGTAAATGAATGCTTGCTTATGCTTGTGAAGATGAATGTAAAGCAAATAAAATTGTAAATCGCTGAAAAGGCTTCTGTAAATCTGCAAAACCAGCAGAAGATTAAGCCTAAAGCTCCTTGCATGAAAAAGAGTAAAAGAACTGTGAAAAAATGGCATTTTTCTGCCAGAATGCGCCCTCTTGCGCACCCTATATGCTCATTGATCCTCCATAGATCTGTTTATGGAAGGAAGGTGGAGAAGCGCGCCTCCTGACGCTTCCTAGGCCGCCATCTATCTCCCTCTCTCTCGGCTTCCTGACGCGTTCGAGCCCTCTCTCTTTCTCCCTTCGGGTTTTGGAGATGCCCGAGGCTGGCATGGGAATGCCTGTAGAAAGGGAGGGGGGGGGGGGGGGGGGGGGGGGGGGGATTAGGTAAACTTTAAGTTTTTAAATTAACTTAGAGTTCGTGCATGGTTGGTAGGAATGTGGGGGCAAGGGTAGGATAAAGATTTTTCTACTGAAGTTTTTTCCGCTTTTTATTTTTGGTTTCCATGGGCATTTCTTTTAAGTCATCATAGACTATGGTTATGGAAATGCAGTTAACTTTCAGTTGAATCGTAATGGCTTCGAAAGTTGTGTAAATTAGATTTGGATGCATCGACATGGTTTTTCGGCATTTTTATTGCTTACAATCCATTTGCAAAATTCATTGGTATAATTTTAATAAGCACATTATGGTCTGTTAAAACTATGTTTTTTTGGACATTGCTTCATCACAAAAATTATACCTGCAATGATTCTTAACTAAACGTAAATTTTTTAATTTTTCGGTTTTGACTCGCAAATGGATAAGGATGAAGTTCCAGTGGGTGATGTTCACCCGACATCACCCGACAGTGATGGCCCCATTGATTCTAACTTCATCAAAGCAATAAACAGAAACAGCCAAATGCAAAATCTACTCAATCAATTACAAACCATTAATTCAAACAACTTGGGCTACCAACCGGAAAAAAATTTCCGGCGATGGAAAGTTTAAACGCCCGAAAGTTGTGGAAGACTGAGTAGACCGTTCTTGGATTTTTTTTGGCCGCAATGGCAGTTCATTCTTGGACTGCAAGCCGATTTTCAAAACGAGTGCAAACGGTATATCCTCCAATCTTTGGAAGATGCTATCCGTGTGGCCAAGACCTATGATAGCACCGTGGTTGCCTCGCAAAAAAGCGCGCAAGGCCAAACGGCCTCGAAGCCTAAGATGGAAAAGACTAAAAATAAATGAAAAAAGCAGTTTTTTGATATGCTTGAAACTGAGGCGTACCAACACGCTATAAGTAAAAACAAGTGAAGCCAATAAAAATCATGAGTTTATTCCCACTCATTCCTCAGTGAGTTGGAATTGGTACTTTGAAGTTGGAATGTGAAATTCCCGAGAACTTCAATGGTACCGGTGGTTTTAGTCTCAATCGATTTATGTATTTTTTATATATAAGTTTGGATTTTGAGACACTTTGAACAGGAAGTGGAGGGCCTTCATGGAGGAAGAACCTGTGGTATGGGACGCAGGCGATTCCAAATTGAAGATCTAAAACTAACTGGATCAGTTGACCGTAGTAAGGTCGTAAATCTAATGATGCCGAATACTATGGGTCATAAAACGGGTGTTTTGTCAGAAATTTGAGATATTGGTCATGACCCCTTATGGATATCTCAAATTTACAAAACCGGAAACCCGGCAAGCTATTTCTTTATAAAAGATATATTGGTGAATTTCTTAAAACATTACTTAACCCGTTTTCTTGTGATTCCTTGGATGGTAATTTTTATTACCCGTTGGCCTTGGACGATGTCACAGAATGGTTAATGGAAGGGTTTTTTAAGTTGTTTTCTTTTACTTAAATCTTCAAAAAAGTCCTTTTTGATTTATAGGTCAATTCTCTGTGTTGGTAACGAAGAACATCTTTTGATAAGTCATTCAAGAAAATGTGTTGGGACATTATTAGTATTTGATTATGATAATGTAACACCTTTCTTGACTTTAAAGTTTTTTCTCAGATTTCTTCTTTGAAACTTCTCCTAGGGCAAATCTAGATTGATATGCACCCCTTGGAAACTCGTCTGGTTTCCTGCACAAGGGGGAGAAGTAGGAAAAAAAAAGAGTTATCAAGGAGAAACATCTATCGTAGATTCCAGGGGGAATCTGTTAAATCAATAGATGGTGGACCTGTTTCAAGAAATAAAAACGATAGGATATTTAGATATTACAGATTAAGGATTATAGTAGATATCTGGTTTGAAGATGTAAGAAAAGGAAATTGGAAAACACTCTAGTAGAATAGTGGCTAATTACAAGTCTGATTGATTTGTGTCAGAACTAAGGAATTCTATTGCACGATGGTGGTTTGTTGAAACCTGTTCCTTGTTGGTGTTTGGTAGTTACCTATCTTAGGTTATTACGTTCTTTTATTGAGTATAGGACAAGAATCCGATGAATTATGATTGACAAATCATAGTTCAGATTCTAGTTATACTTGATCGTTTAAGAGAAGAATTACCTGCGTGATTAGAAGATCAGATGATATATGTATTTATATTTTGATAGCAGTCTCCTCGGAGAGGAAGTTATCCTTGATGGAGAGTTAGTTATAGTAAGCATTTGACTACCGGTTATAGCCATGCGTACTTATATACAATTGTTGAACCTATATCACTCATTTCGGGAGAGACTCGTACGATCAGATTTCAGAAGGTAGCGGATTTCCTACATGATATGCAGGAAACGCTACGAATAACGTGTGAATGTCTAGTGTACCCAAGATAGGGACCGACATTATACTAATATGAAATAATCGCCTCAAGACTTTCAAATGGGGGTTTGGGTGTATTGAGGAATTCCGAAAGATTCTAGTGTAATGCGTGCCGGCAAGCATTACAAATTGTCCCCTAGATACAGAGGACCGTATTAGATCTTGTAAAAGATCGGATCCTTAGCTTACCAGTTGGACCTCCCGAGAGGAACTCAAATGCATCCGGTTTTTCACGTAAGCTGACTCAAGAAGAGTCTACGTGAAGGATAACATCTTGGTTCTGGAGACCAATTGGACTTGTTGGATGAATCATTGGGTGTGTCTCAATTTGAACCCGGAAAGATCTTGGATATAAGAACTAAACGATTGAGAAATCGTATAGTTATCGAGCATCTGGTTCAACGGAAGGGTCGCACAGACGATGATGATTCTTGTAACATGACAGGAGCTTAAGGAGGAACTTCCCTAGTTTTAAGTTCTGAGAACACAACTTGAATAAGGGGAGAAGAATGTCATGCCCACGACTGGTCTCGGGTAGCATGTCCACGCTAGAGATCGGTAGACCAACAACCCGTAAGTTAGTTATGACTATAAGGGGGCCCTTATGTGTATAAGGTCATAAGTAATGGTTGTAGGCCTAAACTCATGATGGTGGATTTGTATGGGTCTATCAGTGAGTCATTGAGAAACTGGATGACGTGGCCCAGATAGGCTGCAGAGGTGTCCAGTGAGGTGTCACAGTGCACTACTAGTGGTGCATGGGCCTTGGAGGGTATAAGAATACCTATTGGGCTCTCACTAGTGTATCCTTGATTGTGAGATTGGTAGTCGTATGCTGCTGGTATGATGCCTCATTCCTCTTTGAGATTGATCCATAGCTTGGGGGCTAGATCCGTTCGATCTAGGATTGGTTGGGTTGGTTTGTCCACCATCCGTTTCCCTTGTGTTGCTTGTTATTGGCATGCTTAGATTCAGACTCGAGAACATGTTGATGACTCCGATGATGAGATTCCTATCCCTGTGCCACCACGGAAAAAGCCCAAATGTAGTCGCCACTTGCCTCCATCAGGGCCCACTGTACACTCCACTCGGCGGACACTTCACACTTACTTTCGCTGATATGTACTTATTCTCCACCTGGCCCAGGTTGTGGGCATTGGTACTTTTTCTGTAGTTCTTCTGTTATACCTGGCCCAAGTTGTGGGCTTATTTCACTTCTGCTTTTTTCTACTTTCATTCGTAGCTAGTTTATAGCATTTTACGGCCACGTCCTCCTATGGATGATGCTCCCACCGTTGCTTGTACGTATTTTCTTTTCGGTCTTACGCACCCAGGGTGCCCAAAAGACGTTAATAAAGCTTTCTTTCTCTCTCTCTCTCTCTCTCTCTCTCTCTCTCTCTCTCTCTCTCTCTCTCTCTCTCTCTCTCTCTCTCTCTCTCTCTCTCTCTCTCTCTCTCTCTCTCTCTCTCTCTCTCTCTCTCCAGGGCAAGGTGACACTCAACAGCCGATTACGAATTTCTTCACCAGTCGTCGTCCACATGAGGATACAGTGTTAGAGGATGACATAGACAGTAGCCCAGTTCACCGTGCTCGCCGACGACGTCTAGCCCCGGACACTACCATCGTCCATATGCCCACACATATCGGGAAAATACGCCCTCAGAGACCTCACCGTATTGAGCATCAGAGCACACTCCACCATCCTCAACGACATCAAAACCCTTCGCCTTCCATTGCTGCATTTCCTACCGGTGGACCTCGGATCACGAACTACTTCAGTAGTCTCGGTGGATAGCATAAGCACACTTTGTAGACTTATTTCCCCTGATGTAGCTCACTCAGGGATAGTTACTATGTATTTCACATGTATTTTGGATTATGCTCATTTTCTTTTCATTGTTATGGAGCTACTATGCTCCCTGGCTACTACACACTTGAGATGTACTATTCTGTCTTATATGCCTTTTGGCATCACGGACGTTAATAAAGCTTTCTTTCTCTCTCTCTCTCTCTCTCTCTCTCTCTCTCTCTCTCTCTCTCTCTCTCTCTCTCTCTCTCTCTCTCTCTCTCTCTCTCTCTCTCTCTCTCTCTCTCCATCAAATGTGGGGGTTAACTTGTGCTTCACGTGTAACTACTCCCTATTGTAAAGACACCTACCATATTGTGAAGACGCCTACCATACTGCCAAAAATGTTCTTCTATCATGGTTGAGCTCTCTAGGTCACATCAAAGAATATATTTTCTAGTAGGTATCCATGTGCACCACGATTTCAATCAACTTGAACTTTTTGCCAAAGTCGCCTTCACACACAAGATCTGAAGTACTAGTGTTCCTTTTACGGTACTGTTGGGAGGACCATTTCTATGATTGTTGAGCATTCCGAATCTACAAAGCTATGCTTTGCTTTTTGCTTACATATAGAGCCATTGGTAGCCCACAATGCAAATTAGTGATCGATTTGGAGCTGGCATTTATAGCTATCATATGGTATGCATGGTCATATCGTCAACCTGAGCTCTTTGTGAATAGTGTGAGAGTTACAGTGATTACTATCAAGCATGCATGACCTCTTTCTGTCGTTTGGCTCCCTTTGCACATCTTGAACAAACTAGGCATGATGTTCTCACAGTGCAACTACATCAGATTCTCTCAAGATTCAGATGTCCCCATCTAAAATACAAACCCAAGAAAAACGTTCCATCATAACTTATGAGAAAAACTTGGAAACATCACACACAAAAGTTCATGGACTTTGCAAAAGGAGTAAATAACATGGCATAAATCTTTGATCTCATATTTCAACTTTGCTAGCCATAAATTTGCATTCATGATATTGCAATTGGCCTCCTTACAAAAAATCATCGAAAAGAATGAAGTTCAAAATAAGCAAATGGATGTTCAAATACAATCAGTTTGTTTAACCTTTATCCAAAAAAATTCTTCAAGTCTAGCAAATAATTTGTGCTTGAGTCATAGAAAATATGAGCGAAGAAATTCTTTACAACTCACATGCTAGCTTCTAATTGTTTGAGCCTCAATAGATCATGTGTTATATGCTGAGATAATTGATGAGTTTTCAGCCATCATGCCATCAGGAGAATTGCCAAAGCTCTAATACCACTATAATCACTTAGGTCTCAATGATCATTGGCTATTTAGGTGATGATTCAATCTCTAGTAGATGCACTCAAAGAGGATTATTTAATGGCCAATTTCAGCATTGGAAATCTTAAAAATCAAATCCACCACAAAGGCTCAAAAGATGAATTTTATTTTGCAAACTCCTAATCTGAAACTTCACTCAAAACCTAGCATATCCGATGCACAGCAATCTGAAACTACGATCCCTATCTTGTGCACAGCAATCTAGAACTACGATCCATATTGATTTCCCTGCATGTACAAACATCAGAAAGCATGAATCATGGTGGAGCTGGCTGCCTTGTCTCCTCCCAACCTTTGCTACATAGATTATCACGAGGAATACCTCTCTCTAGGCTCACTTATGCACAATCCTTCATCCTAACGTCGACACATGGCCAACTCCATGCACAGTCAACACTTGCCACTTGGCAGTACCCTGACACATAGGCAAGTGAGTAGGCTGACATGTGTCACTCATACACTTGACCAAGTGTCACTCATACACGTGTCATGTTTACCCGGTCAACCCTGACATGTGTCACTCATTCACTGGACCAAGTGTCCCCGTGAGCATATGATACGTGTCATATTGACTATAGGCAATTCCTACTTTTTAGGGGGTCAGTCCAGCCACTCCTAATTAATGACCCAGTACCCTACACCAAAACAACATGCCACTTAGAGGCTCAAAAGCTCAGTTAACAGTTTCTATTTACATTTTTGTTACAAAGGTCACCCAGGCCGATAACTTAGCCATTTCTGTATTTACAAAAAGTACATCTGTACATAAAAAAGTAAACAACTGGGATGGGGAGCGAAAGTTGTAACATGTCTCAAAATTCTTTGGTCATAAAGCCGTATAACTAAATAACATAAACTCTTCATGTCCAATAATCATAGATCAACCATCCAACCCACCCACACTCAAGGAGGCAACAAATTCTTGAGTGGACCCCACCTCAAAAAGGCTGCATTATTATTATATATATATATATATATATATATATATATATATATATATATATATATATATATACATCATAGATCCAGCGGTACCAGGATCCGCGGATCCCGGTACCGCGGATCCAGTGTGGTACCGCGGATCCATACTGATCCGCGGTACAACAATATTTAATATTTTTTAGTATATAATATTTTTTAATATTTAATATATTACTGTATTTTTTTAAACCTAATCCCCCCCCCTCGCTTCATCTCTCTCCCTGCCCGTCGCCCTACTGTCCGCGCCCTCCCTGCTGTCCGCGCCCTCCCTGCTGTCCGCCCATCGCCCTACTGTCCGCGCCCTCCCGGCTGTCTTCGCATTGCACTGATCGCGTCCTCCCCTGCTATTGCTATTTCGGCCTTTATTGTGGTTTTTTCAAGCCTTCCGACTCCTATCGCACCCACAGTGATCTCTGCCTTCTTTCCCCAGTCCTTTCTACAGAGATGGTGCATTCCAACCTTGCCGATCTGTGGGACGAGGTGGACATTGTCAAGCGGGTTCCCGACAAGTCTAACAAGTCCGGTGCAAGGATAGTGCGCTGTCGATATTGCCTGACAGAGTTCGTTGCCACCCTCACTCGCCTTAAAGGTCACCTACTCGGCGCACGTGCGAGAGATGGTGGCACACTGAATGCTGCCCCCTATGCCAGTATGTCCGTTCCCGTCAGGCAGCGACTTTTGGATACCTACGGGCCACGTCTTGTGGCGGGGGAGAACACCATTTCGGAGGGTGTTCTTCAGTTTTGCACCGCTCCTTATGTGGTTGACCCCGAGTTGCTGCCTGCTTAGCTGGCACGCACGAGGAGAGGGAGTGCATCCTCGTCCAGTCCCTTTGCCCCTCGTCCCTCTCAGACAATTCCGCCTCACGCACCCCCATCTGCACCCATTCCGGTGGATCCTGTCCGCCAGTTGCCACTGTGGTTCCACCACCACCTACTGTTGCTCGCACTCCCCCAGTTTACGACTTTCTCATAAACTCTCCGCCTCCCGAGCAGGAGCAGGCCCCGGATGCCAGTGACGAGGCCTTCCAGGATGTTGAGGAGATCCCTTCCTCCCTCCCTTCACATCTGGATGACCACCCTACCCAGCAGTTTTCGTATCCCATGCCAGATGTCCACCCTCCACCAGTGTACCCCACTTACGCTGCTGCACCCATCCCGGCAAGTGCATCCCACTCTCCCCATTCCACGTCTACAGCTGATGCATCCACTAGTGCCCAGGCTGTCGCGTCATCATCCATTCCCGTCACGTTTGGTGCACCGTGCTGGAGGTCCGCTACCCGTCGCCCAGCTGGGAGAGTTCTTAGGCAGCAAAGCATTTGGCGCGCATCAGCCGCACACGGATAGAGAGGCCACACAGGCCGTGGCCAGCCTGATTTATGAGCTGAACCTTCCATTTGCCATCACCGACTCCGAGCCCTTCAGAAAGCCCTTCCGCCTTGCACAGTCTGTCAGCCCTAGCTGGAGAGTCCCTAGTTCAGAGGTTGTCCGCACACACATGCTGAGGGATAGGGTCGAGTCACTGTCTAGAGAGATGGAGCCTCTACGTCGCCACTGGGCCACTTACGGTTGCAGCATCATGTCCAATGGCTGGACTGATGTCAGAAGGAGGCCGATCCTCAACATACCCAGCTGCATGGGCACACAATTTTTGCGGGCAGTGGATTGCAGCAGGGGGGGGAGAGTCATATCTGCAGAGTTCATGTTTGATGTCATCAGGTCTTCCATCCTGTCCATAGGCCCACAGCATGTCGTCACAATGGTGACGGACAATGCCACGAACTGCATTCAGATGGGTGTACTGCTAGAGGCCGAATTCCCTCACATTGTTCATACCCCCTGTGCCGCGCACGGCATAGACCTTCTGATTGGGGACATAGGTGCACTTCCCTGGGTTAGAGCCATCGTCCGTGAGGCCCTCTTCCTGGTGACTTTTGTCACGAGGAAGAGGCGTGTTCTTGCCATGTTCCGGGTGTTCAGCCATCTAGACCTCCGTAAGCCAGCCCCCACACGCTTTGCATTCGACTTGGTGGTCATCGATCGTCTGATCAGGTGCAGGGCGCAGCTTCTACAGATGGTTGCCAGTGATCTTTGGTGTGCCAGTACATTTCCGCGCACTGAGGATGGGGAGCACTTTTCTTCCACGGTGAGGGGAGACCAATTTTGGAGGGATGCACAGACATTGTCAGGACTGCTTCGACCACTTTACATTGTGCTCCGCATGGCTGACAGCGAGGGGTCGACACTTGGACTGGTATATGAGCTCATGGACCGGATTGGACAGTTCCTGCAGCTGCCCATCTTGTAGCCAGAGAGGTAAGCGGTACAGTGTTGTAATTGTTCATTATCTTTTTAGTGTTTGCTAGTTTGTTTTTCTGTCGATGTTACGTTTTTTCGTAATGCCCTAAACCACATGCCTCTCTCCTACAGGATGACAGAGCTGAAGTTCATCTGGGAGACGCGGTGGAACTACTTCCACAGGAGTATCCACAGCGTTGCACACATGCTGCATCCCCTCTTCCTCTCTCCGACATAGATCGCAGACAGGGAGCTCGAGGCCGATTGGCTTCAATACATTCACAGGGTGGGTCCACACATAGGTTTGGATCCTATCAGGCTCATGGAGGAGCTCGCTGCATTTCGTTTCGGCATGGGCACATTCGGCCACCCGGCTGCTCAGGATCTAGAGAGGAGGCAGCTACCCATTACCTGGTGGACCATGTTCGGTAGCACATACCCTCCGCCATCTCACGACACCCTGTTGCTCGAAATGACCCTCACAGCCTCTCACAGTCTCTCAATGGCTCTCACTAGCTCTCTCACAGCCCCCCTCTCACAGCCTCTCACTCGGTCTGTCACACAGCCTCTCACAATGCCTCTCTCTCACAGCCTCCCACTGGCTCTCCCTCACAGCTTCTCACAATGCCTCTCACCCCCCTCTCACTGGCTCTCTCACTGTCTCGTGAGTGCCTATTTAACCCCACAGCCTGTTTCCCAATTTGCTTTTGTTGATGATCCCATGTGCTACTGTACCTGCCCCATATGCTGATCCCCCACATGCTGCACTGCGATTGGGTCCACGGTCTGCTCCTCCACAGTGCCCATGTGACGGTGTACCTGTCCGGATGTATTGCTCCCCCACATGCTGCACTCCGATTGGGTCCATGGTCTGCTCCTCCACAGTGCCCATGTGCTACTGTACCTGCCCCATGTATTGCTCCCCCACATGCCGCACTCCGATTGGGTCCGATCTCCCACAGTGCCCCCAGTACAGTCCCCCTGTACAGTAACATCTTGGTTTTTACCTAGTTTTAGCCTGTTAAAAGGGTTTTTTTTTTTTTTAAATAATAAAAAATATTATTTTTGTGGTGCCACCCTGGTACCGCTGGTCTGAGGGCGGCACCATAACCGCGGTACCACCATTATGGTACCGCGGTACCATAATGGCGGTACCACATGCCACTATGATATATATATATATATATATATATATATATATATATATATATATATATATATATATATATATTTTAAGAATCTCTTGTGAAACTAACTTATCATGCATGCAACTAGGGCATGGCATGGGCATGCTTTAGACCTAATTAGATTGGATAGTTCACGAGCGTCCAGCCAATTAAATATGTGCATGTCATGCTTTCTAGGCAACTTTTCTTAGGAAAATAAACTTCAATACATGCATTTAATTGTTGTACGCTTGGAAAAATAACTTCACCAAAGTTGTTAATACTTTGAACTATGATTGGCTCGACTTTGTAAGCTCTGCTAGTTGTTTTTATCCGCTTATGAATAGTGAACAAGGCTAATAACAAACAACCTGTACTATAAAATTGTCCAAAGATGGTTCAACTTTCATTCTTAGTCCATCCAAGCTTAATCAATGATGACTTGTCCATGTTAGCTAATTGGATGGCCCAAACTCCTCAAGGGTGGTTACATTCCTTGACTTTGATGCTGGAAAGTTCATAGCATGTGAACATGAAGTGAAGCTTTAGCAATGTGCAAGCAATTTTTTTGAAGTAATAACATAGACAAGCTTCCTAAACAACAACATCAAATTTAAAATCTTGGTTCCACATTCACGTGAACTCAAAAATTCGCATATTTGTTTCATTTGCATTGTTGGATTTCAAGGAAATATTTATCTATATATGCATATGGAGTATAATTGTTCCCAAATCGATCTCCTTTTTTGATGATGTGCTCATAACATTTATCACCAATGCTACATTAGAGTCGTTTGGAATAATTATAAACAACCTCATTCTTACCTTTCACCTTCTCTATTGAAAGAGCGTTGAATGTAGCTTGCACAAAGTTGTGTAAATAATTTGGTTGTTGGAAAACTGTAACCTGGCATTCTCAAAAAATTAGTTCAAATTTCAACCTTCTTACCAACTAAGCAACAAACAATCACCAACATACATGTGTCCTATCATGGAAAGTTGCTCACTAACTTCAGATGCCATGTCAAAGAGCATACGAAGGATTATGAGCTGAATGAGTTTAAAGATCAATACTAGACGTTTCCCTTAGCAAAACCCATACCCACTTGGAATACGTACATGAACTCAAAACGAGCAAAGTGTGAGTCCTTTCCAAAGTCAAATAGCAAGCACTACCGAGCTCCTTTTCAAATCTCACTTCACTAGTTGGAAATCCACTGTTTGGTTCACCAAAACAACATTGATATACGATAGCTATGAAATCACTAGGTTATGCTTCTTGGTTTCCAAGGGGAGGCTCGAACCTGGGACCAAAGAAACTTTGGATGCCAAGCCAACCAACTGAGCCAACCCCGTTGGGTAATCACTAGGTTATGAACCAAATACGATTGCAATACCATCATAAGATTGTAAGTCAAATTATGATTCTCCTTTTTCTTAATAATTGAAAGGACTTTTCCCTTTTGCTATTTCTTCTTGCTTTAAGGCCAACTTAAACCTTGAAGAATATATCCTTCCATCAACTTGAATGTGCTATGAAACAAAAGCCTATTTTATCATAAAAAGCAATCGAATCAACTTGCAACAAATAAAGTTATCATAGATGACCATTATAAGATGAGTTAAATATAACATTCCATCGAACATTTAATTTGACTTAGAAAGTTTTTGCATCATAATAGTATTCATGATTCCCACAAACGGCGGAGAAATAGCAACATATATCTACTTGATAACTTCCATGACATTCAAAAATTTCAAAGCAAACACAATACCTTTTTTCGTAAACCGGATGTGCCTGGCTTCTGGTCTATATATGGAGATGTGCTCTGGGTTACCACCTTGAAGGTAGTCATAGATAGATGTCCTTGGTCTGCATGTCCAAAACAACTCTAAAAACTTTCCCCTTTTTTAAGACTAGAAGCACAACTTTCTAAACGAAATCAAAAAGGCCATGAAAGGCACTTTCATGCTGCAAGCATTATTTGTTTATCGATCTTTGCACTCCACATTTATCTTTCATTTTGAGGCCTATTTGAACCTTATTTTACATTTGTCATGTACTATGGCCAAATCTCAACTAGAGACACATTACAATTGGTCACACTATGTTTCATTCAATCTCATTATAGATGTCAAAGATCTATTGTTAAGGGAGACACAAGCTAATAAAGACAAGCCTCCTCCCACACACTCAATTTATCGATATCCATAAAATCTTTGGCTAATCTTACGAGGCCTATGTTTTTTTTTTTTTTAAATTAAAGGTTTTTCAGATCTTAGGTGTTGCTAATGGAAATACAAGTAATAAAAAATGAAAAGAGAGGCATGTGAAATGTGGCCATTGTCTTTCCAAGAAGCCCATGTTGAGATGACAAATATCAAAATGCCTATTGTTTGTTATTGTGCCTATTTTTTGGCAGCATCTTTTAAGGCATAGCCTTACATAAATAGAGATCTCCCTTCCCTTGGGCCTCACTCACAACTTTTTCTATGAATGTTTATGCAATCTTTAAAGATACCCTAATGTGACTTGGCAAGTGCAAGTACATACGAAGATGTACCCCAAGGACACATACAAGATCATTAAAGATTTTAAGAACACACGATGATTTATCAAGAACAAGAACAAAATATGAGGCTAGGTACCCAAAAAAGAACAGTGCTCATGACCATGAGAAGAGAACGATCCCTAGTGACCATAAGATTACGAAAAATGTCCACATTTTTGCAAGATTTTGAGGTGATCCTATCAAGGGCCTAATCACCCCTTTGATGATGCACCCAAGCTGGGGTTGATAATTTCAAAAGCCTTGCTCCAGGGTATGGCAGCCCCAATAAGCCTTGCCAAAGAATTGAGATTATCCAATTAATAAGATGTCATGCATACAAACCATTAGAACCTAGGGAACAAGTGTTGATGTGAGAATACCACATGTATGCATGCATGCAAAGACAAGTAAAGTCTTGTAGAGTTTACATGAGATGCATGGTGACACCTAGAGCTTTACTTGACATGCATAGTGACTTGTCCATTTTACCCTCATGCCTCACCCACTTCATGCCACCTTATAGGAGCCTTTCCCCACTTTTTATATAGTGGTAGTGCGCCCTCTCCTAGGCTATTTTTTCTCTCTTTCATTTTTATTCTTGTCTTTGATTGATTTTGTGAATAGAAAGTTTGTTGTGGAGCTTGGAACATTGGATCTTCACCGTTGCGTGGAAAAACCACACCGTTGAGGAGATTGGATTTACTCTCACACCATTGGAGCTTGGATCTTGCCCTCATAACACTCTCTCTCTCTCTCTCTCTCTCTCTCTCTCTCTCTCTCTCTCTCTCTCTCTCTCTCTCTCTCTCTCTCTCTCTCTCCGTTGTAGCCTTATTGCCCAAAGTTTTATTTTTGATAGGTGAATTTTTCCAGTAACTAGCATCCTGGCTCAGAAACTTAGCATCTATTATAAGGTTTGGTTGTTTGCATTCAGAGACGTAATATAGAGCTTATGGTTTCAAGGCTGGCTGGCAGAGGGGTATGTACACTCAAGACTCTTCTTGATGCAACAGTAAACTCTGACCGAATCTACCAATAACTTTCAAGGCATACACCTCATAAATTTGTACTGAAGTTTTCCAACACAAAGCCTCTCACTATGGCTCCAACTGCTTCTGCTGATCAAGATGGACCAGCAATGGTTGAACTAACGACTGGCCAACAAACTCGCCAGTCATTGCCTCATTCTCCAGTGCAAGCCATTGCCATTGCCTCGCCTGTGGTGAATACACCTGTTCCGTTATTATCGTCTGCTAACTCCTACCTTGCCTATCATATCCCTACGGAACAATTACAACCTAGCAATCTATCCGACTTTGAATCTCTTCACAGCTACTTACAACATCAGTTCAAAGACGTGCTACAATTTGCAACTACAAAATCAGATGCTTCATGGAGAACTTGTCAGGGTCAGTCTTCAAAATAAGGACTTACAAACAACTATGGACATGATGAAAGTAAAAGGGGTGCAGGATCTTCATTCACAGCAAGATGTGGAAAGTAAAATCTCGTCTTTGGCAAAGGAGGTGGAAGGAACTTATACTTGGGCATCGGTTCTTAAGCAAGATGGTAATGTGTCCTCTAACCAAGTTCAGCCCTCTTTAGTGCATTCTACTTTGGAGACTGTTTTTACAGAACAAGAGAAAAGAGCCAAGAAGGCTCTTAATATCCGAGTTAGGGGTATTCCTAATGGTAACAAGGCCCTTGATGAGGCGAAAGACCTTCTTGTTTCGAAACTTTCACATAATATTGAGGGATTTGACACTGCTTGGTGGAGCAAATTTGATGATAAGGTCTTATTCATAAATTTCGTTTTATTGAACAACGCAATGCTGCTTTACACCTTCGAGCTAAGCTCAAAGGTACTTTTATTTTTATGGATGAAGATCTAACACACACAATGGCAAGCGAGGAAATTGGTCATTCATGAGGCCAATGCTAGGAACCAAAGAGTGGTCTTTATTGAAGGCAAGCCTAAATTCTACGATAAGATTTCACAATAGGAAGTCGGGGATCCCGGGCACAGTAACAGCCCAAGATCCCCTCAGCCATTACAAATTGGTTTTTGGAATTGTAACGGTGTGCTCTCATCTTCTTCAGCAGGGGATTTTCACTCTTTTTTGAAATTTGATATTTTGCTCTTAGCAGAGACCCATGAATCACTATATCAACCCCTTCCAGTTATTCAAGATTATTCATGGCATTCAGCGTACAGGCCTTTCGTGAGAGGAAAAACCACGCATGGCTCTGGTGGTGTCGCATGTCTTACCATAGAGGTTTATTGTACTCATTTTAAGCTGCTCAAAAGTGATCCATTTGCGAGATTTATTTGGTTACAGTTCTTTGGTCGCTACTTGGGGATACCTCAAGATCTATTTATAGTAGTTTGTTATTTTGCACCTCAGACATCAGCTTTTGCAGACTATGGTGTTGACCCATTCCGGGCTCTCTCAAATGATATAGTCAGCTGTTTACAGCAGGGCCTTATTCTACTAGTAGGAGATTTTAATGCTCGCACCAGCACCTAGCAGACAAAGTTTCATGCAGATAGTGATTTCCTACAGATTCGGGCTTTGGATGTGGGTTTGGACAGGACCTCTCAGGATGCAGGGCTTCTGGAATTGCAATGGTTTTTTATCATCATCATTGGCAGGAGATTTTGCTGATTTTATTAACAAATGTGACATTTTGTTGTTGGTTGAAACCCATGAGTCTTTATATCATCCTCTTCCACATATACAGGATTACTCTTGGCATTCTATTTTTTGCCCATTTGTGAGGGGAAAAACCTGTCGTGGATCTGGCGAAGTAGCTTGTTTATACAGAGCCACCGCAGTTATGATGGTTAAGCAAGATCCATATGCTCGGTATATATGGCTACATACTATTGGTTCATTATTAGGATTACCTCAGAACATTTATATGGCTGTATGTTACTTTGCTCCACAGACTTCGGCGTTTGCTGAATTTGGTGGGGACCCATTTCAGGCACTCTCAGATGATATTGTTGTTTTGTCTCAGCAGCGCTACATTTTATTAGGAGGAGATTTCAACGCCCGTACTAGCTCCAGACAGACAAAATTTCATGCAGATACTGACTTTTTCCAGCTTCATCCTCTGGATATGGGACTTGATCAAGTATCACAGGATACACACACCTCAGTTACATCTTTTGAAGAGCAATTGATTACTCTTGCGGAGACACATTCTCTTGCCATCCTGAATGGCCTCACACAGTGGCCTTCCTCATCAGCGTTTACATGTTATCCTCATGGTGGAGGACATAGTGTAGTTGACTACTTTATTGGATCACCTGCTTTGATCCCTCACATCTCTGATTTCCCCATTACACCTCCTACCATTTCTGATCACTCACTCCTACGCCTCTCACTGGGTCACATAACTCCGTCTACTAAAGTTCCACGCTCCTCTTCTACTAACATCCGTGTTCCTTTTACTCACTCTGGACTCGCCAACTACACCACAACCCTGTCCCAACTATTACTCACTTCCCTTTCACGACATCAGTTGAGCAACAAGCCACTTTTCTCTCTAAATCCCTCTTATCTGCGGCGTCCTCATCCTTCCCCACCAAGACGATATCATCTCATAGACGCGTTCACAACCGCTGGTATGATGCAGAATGTCGCTCTCTTCACAAACATGTGGTATATGCCAGATTACACTCCCCTACAACACTCAAACAACACCAGAAAAAGTATCATAAAGCCACCAGGACAAAGAAGATAACATACCCACTCTGCCAAAGGTTGATCGACTCTTTAGATTCCCCTTCCTCCGCCTTTTTCTGGAAACATTTCACCAGATCCTCTTCGACTTTGGCCCCCATAGCAACCGAATCCTGGGTCGAATATGCCACAAAACTTTATACCCTAGACTCCCCTCCTACCTTACTCTCACCACAACCTGCCGCTGCACACTTTTTACTCCACACATGGTTGAAAATGCCATTAACCATGCCAAACTTCATAAAGCCACTAACTATGATTCTCTAAACGTGGATTTCCTAAAACCTGTAGCACATTTTATCTCGCCCTTTATTGCTCACGCTTTTAACACTGCTGTGACCTCTGGTTTTCCTACCGCATGGTGTACTAATATCCTTCATCCCATCCTTAAGGCAGGTGATCCCATGAATGTAGAAAACTATCGTACTGTTATGATTGGTCACACTTTGTCTAAGATCTATGGTTCTATTTTACAAACGGTTACTGGATCTTTTGCTGAGACTAAGGATTTACATGCTATGGGCCAGGTTGGGTTTAGACCAGGATACTCTACCTCAGATCAGATTTTCATTTTGAGATGCATCATTGAGGAGGCACGACATCAGAGACAAAGAGTTTATTGTTGCTTTGTGGACTTCCGCAAAGCTTTTGACTCAGTTCCGAGACTCCTTTTTCAGAGATTATCTTCACTTGGCTTCACAGACGAGACTCATTACTTTGTATGAGCGAGTTTGGGCGTGGTTCTGGGACGGTAGTGGTTGGTCCTCGTTGATCCATTCTACCATTGGAGTGAAGCAGGGCTGCCCCTTATCTCCTACTCTCTTTGCACTGCGGATTATTTGAGAGGAAGGTGGAGAGGGCTATCCCTTAGCAGATATTATTATCCCCATTCTCCTATACACTGATGATGTGGTTCTTCTCTCATCCTCTGCAGTTGGCTTACAGAGACACCTTTCTGCTTTACATCACTTCTGTCAGCTTTGGGGATTGACAGTTAATACTAAGAAGACCAAGATTATGGTGTTCAACACCAATAGACAGCATATGAGAGATGTGACCTTCTATTATGATGGGTTGTCGATTGAGATTGTGACCTCTTACACTTATTTGGGAGTACTTTTCTCTGGTCCACTACTCACATTCCGACCGGCAGCCCTCACCAGACTCTGTAAGGGGCATACTTCTCTTGTTCATATGGAGAGATTCTGTTCCACATATTATGTACAGGACCCTGCTACCAGATGCTTACTGTTTTCTACCACTGTATCCCCAGTTGTTTTATACTCTGCTGAGACTTGGTGTCCGGATTTATCACGTGATACTTGGAGGGATCTTACTCGTATCTAGATTCTCATGCTTAGCAGGATGATTAGGGCTAAGCCCTCGGTGCCACATGATATCATATTAGCGAAGTTTGCTTCCCCTCCCCTGGTTGTCGGTGCTATGTTTCAGATCATTAACTTTCTTCATAGGATATCAGAGTTAGACACTTCCAGATATATTGTTGTTGCTCTCACTTCATCACTCTCCATTGCTAGACAGGGGGCCAGGTCAAGATACATTTCTATGGCACACATCTACTACGGTTGGATACTATGGGTACTCCTATCCTTCCAGCATATCTTACACAGCCATTATTTTTTGGTTTGAGGTATCGTATGGGACAGCTTCGAGTCTCTTCTCATCAGCTAGCTATCGAGACAGGTAGATACACGGACACTCCCAAATTGCAGAGGATATGTCAGCTTTGCTTTCTTCATGAGGTGGAGGATTAGTTCCATTTCATTCTTCATTTTCCAATATATTATGAGATCAGGGGGCGATACCATTGTTTATACAGAGATACCCCTCTCACGTTGCGATCCTTCTTCGAGTACCCAGACTCCAAATGTGTAGGTCTTCTATTAAGAGAGATGTATACTCTACGATTGGGTACCAAAAGACGTTAATAATAATAATTCTAATTCTAATTCTCTCTCTCTCTCTCTCTCTCTCTCTCTCTCTCTCTCTCTCTCTCTCTCTCTCTCTCTCTCTCTCAATTTATCGAGAAATTGCAGCTACAAAATCAGACGCTTCATGGAGAACTTACCAGGGTCAGTCTTCAAAATAAGGATTTGCAAAGCATTATCGAAATGATGAAAGAGAAAGTTCATTCGCAGTAAGATGTGGAAAGTAAAATCTCGTCTTTGGCAAAGGAAGTGGAAGAAACTCGTACTTGGGCTTCAGTTCTTAAGCAAGCTGGTAATTCCTCTAACCAAGTTCAGGCTTCGTTAGTGAATTCTACCTTAGAGAATGTTTTTACAGAACAAGAGAGAAGAGCCAAGAAGGCTCTTAATATACGAGTTAGGGGTATTCCTAATGGAAACAAGGCCCTTGATGAGGCGAAAGACCTTCTTGTATCTAAACTTGCACATAATATGGAGGGATTTGACATTGCTTGTTGGCAGAGCAAATTTGATGATAAGGTCTTATTCATAAAGTTTCGTTTCATTAAACGACGCAATGCTGCTTTACGCCTTCGAGCTAAGCTCAAAGGATCTTTTATTTTTATGGATGAAGATCTAACACACACACAATGGCAAGCGAGGAAATTGGTCTATCATGAGGCCAATGCTAGAAATCAAAGAGTGGTCTTTATTGAAGGCAAGCCTAAATTCTACGATAAGATTTCACAATAGGAAGTCAGGGATCCCAGGCACAACAGCCCGAGATCCCCTCAGCCATTACGAATTGGTTTTTGAAACTGTACCGGTGTGCTTTCATCTTCTTCAGCAGGGAATTTTCACTCTTTTTTGCAAAAATGTGATATTTTGCTCTTAACGGTGTTGGCATCCACAGTACAATCTTTTGATGAAGAGTACATTAGGTCATCCCCAAACACACGGCTGACTCTAGCTATGATTTCACCTATGAACTGTGGATGAGAGTCAATAGGCACTTCATATGCTATAACAGCACCGTCAACTAAGCACACTTGAAAAAGCTTCTTGTTTGAGAAGCGTATAAAATCGTCCAAGGCCACATTTTTGGAAAGAATGATGTCATCTTCTTCCTTCTCTCCCTCTTGCAAACATCGGAGTCGATTAGTTTTTCTCTAACTAGATCTATTGTTTTTGTCTCCACTTTGAATCCCTGTGGCATGGATGATGTTGAAGAAGTGGTAGCGTAAAAGTCTGAATCGGAATCGATTAGATAATACATCTCTCTCTCTCTCTCTCTCTCTCTCTCTCTCTCTCTCTCTCTCTCTCTCTCTCTCAAAGATGTTTATCGTATGCAACAAGATTCAAAAACACAAAAACCTGGTATGACAAAGGTTTCATTGCAGATGAAAAACCTGGTGTTGGTGTTGGTGTTGAATGGAAGATGCGATGCACTGATCTCTGCAGTCTGCACTGTCCAGTCTCTTTGGAAGAAAGCTGCGCAAGATGCCGATTGATGGATCCCGCAGGACGATTGAGTAAAGGTAGGATTTTACAGCTAACTAACTGCCTGGCTGCTGCGAATTCTCAGGTCTTTGTCTTCATAAGAAATGGTGTCACGGTGTCTTGACGCTCCTCAGCGGATGTCCTCCCCTGGGCTGCACCAACTTAAAACGTATGCAAAATAGTACACATAGGTCAATAACACAAGAGAAGAAGAAGTAAAGCGCAAGCGAAGTAAAGCACTGCACCCTTCTTACCATGCAAATTGGATCTGGTCCCTCTCGTATCTTGAAGTCTCATAAAATTGAATACAGGAACCTTTAGATGTGTGCTTGAGGGAGCTCTAAAAATGGCGCTAGCGGTGCCCGGAAAATTCATGCGACCTCAACAAAACTTTCTCGGGCACTCGTCTATTCGGGCAAGGCCCAAGCAACGACGCCACATGCCACGATTCTACTGCTCTAGGACCAAAAATCCCTCACATGCGCGTTTACATTCCTCTAAGGCCCAAGGCATCTCGTCTGTGACCGTCCCTTCGAGTACCTGCATTTTACACCTCCACGATGGGGTCCGTCCAAGTGCCTGCGTTTTTAACTTTTTGAAGTTTTTGCATTATGAAATAGGTATTTTTGCACTATTCATTATTTGAAATTTTGCAACTTGCCCAAAAAAAACATAACACAATCAGCTTGATAAGCGGCCAAAAAGAGAGCTATGTGTGTAATCCGGATGTGAGAGGCCACATACATCCATTATGGTTTGGACATTCTGTCTTAGCTTGCTTCTATCTTGTTCCAATTCTAGCCTATGCCGTGAGGAACGTTTCCTCAACGTTCATCCTATCCACGTGCCATTTTCTCTGCTGCAGATTTCAAGGAAGATGGTTGTCCACGTGGCAGTTTGTGCTGTAGATTTGGAGGATCGCTATGTAGATTGGTGTTGACGTTGCTTGCGTTTTGGAAGAGGATCAGATTTCCAAATTTGAGTTCACGTTTCTTGCTATTTGGAAGTTGTTGCATGTCGCTGCTTGCTGGCTATCGGTGTAGGCTTGTGTGCTTGGGACGTCTGTTTGGCTGAGATTTTATTTTCAGATGCCTTCCATGGATTCACATTGCCTGTGTTTTGGACGAAGATCTGATTTTCAGATTTCCGTTTATCTTCCTTGCTGTTTGAAAGCTGGTGGATGTCACTGCATCTAGGCTTGAAACAATTTCCTACGCGTGAATAGGTATTTTGAAAGCCTTTAGTGAATCCACTCATAATTTGTGTTGCCTCTCACAATTGCCAATTACCTCGCACATATATGACATTGGCTTCCAGTTGCAACGTAATAGGAGTGTAAAAAGTCTCATCTCTGCTCACCGGTCCTCTCTTGTCTGGGAATCACAACCAACGCTCGTTTCAAACCTTCCTCCCTCTCTCTCTCTCTCTCTCTCTCTCTCTCTCTCTCTCTCTCTCATGGGCAGTTCACCCTTCTCTATTAACATTAATAAAGATGTGATTGCATATTAGCGTTGCAACATATGCGACTTGAGCATGGCTGAGGAAATGAAGCTTCTTGTGGCGGTCATGCTTCCATATTTTCCGTACCTGATTCATGGCATTGAGTCCAAGTTCATAATCTTAAAGTTATGGGAGGCTGATGACAAAGAACATTTTCTTAAAGAGCATTCAGATAAGATAACGGGTTTAATCGGAAGCGTATTCGTTGACGCTTCTATTGAGGTTACTACCGTGCTCCCTATTTTGGAAATCGTGATAGCATTTGCTTGTTAAAGGGTATTATCCTGTATGCAAGGTAAGATCAAATCTCCTTGCACATATACATCCTAGAATGCATCTCTTACCACAATTTGGCTTTACATGATTCTCAGTTCATATATTTAACTCAACTTAGTTAGTGTAGTATATACCTATACCGAGTGAAAAGTCTATAATGGAAAAAGAAAATATTTCTTCTGTTGTGGTTAAAAACGAATTCAAAACTTTAATTTAATTTTTTTTGGTAGAAAAAAAATCTACTAAAGAATTGTATTTTTAGACTCATAAAAGAATTAGATTTATGTTTGAATCTGATACAAATCAATCTGAATATGGTATAAATAATAAGTTTTTTTACTTTATTACGTATTAAATTATTATTTTATAATTTGAGTTGAAATTCTGTTAGGATCTAGTGCAGTATGCAGATCACATCACACAATCACCATAGCCACTCCTCACAAGCTCTCAAAGATGGCACAACAAAAGTTAAGTCTATTATGAAGAAACACTATACATATAGCATAGCCCCAAATTGCATGGGCTCAACAGGTGTCACTAAACTGGCCTACCACCTGCCAAACTAGAGTTAGGCCCAATATGTCCACATATACTTACAAACCCAAGACATGCCCCTGAATATAGCATAATGAACTCAAAATCATTGTATAGGCTAATTTCTTCCTACGTGTGGCTACCCGACTAACCCAAGTAGCCGTCTACGGGATCATTGCCCGCTGATGTGACAATAGTGGGTCACGTCCCAATCACTACTGAAAACAGTAAACTGACTAACTGTACATTTATTACAATATCACATTTAGAGCTTACATAAAATGTATATCAGATTAACTCTGATTTCTAACTCTCTCCCTTAAGCTCAAATGTGATAAGAGTGAAAAACAATAATTTGTAGCAATGTCTGGAGTGTCCAAAAGATGTTATGCATGTCCCGCTACTCTATACTTCACTCACACTCAAGCACACCAATAAACCACCAGGTTTGACTCACAAAGTATCATGTAAACACAATGATCATACAGAGAGTCTACCATACTCTCAACCAACTGACTCGTCCCCAATCCAACTTGACCAAAAGTGGACCACATGAGCGACATGGCTCAAACTGAGAAAATTCCATTGCCACTATGAGACTTACATCCTCCATCTAGCTAGGCTGACATCCTATCAGACACTTACAAGTACGAACCTGTAAAGCTGACATAAATGAGCCATTGAGGCTCAACCTGAGAAATTCTTACTGCCACTATAAGATTATACCCTCACTAGATAGACAACTAGTAGACAATGACAAGTTAATGAGCATAAAATGACTACTTTGTTTGACTTAGCAAATGCACAACCACATATGACTCCGACTCAGATCTAGACTCCCGTGACAAGGCAACATGCAGGCCCACACACGCTCATGCAAACCAACACGAATGATAAAGCGTCAAATACATGACCAAGGCCTGGCCATAAGTGGTATCCTATCGTACCAACACCTGTGCCACCTGTAGATCCGCTGCTACACCATTGGTCTCCAGATCAGGTCTCCAACCATGGCCCGCACCTATAACAAGATGCCCTCACGTCCAAGCATATCCAAATGACCAATAAGTCCTGAAAGTTGATCTCCATCCATTCCCCATGCTCCAAGCACAAGAGTCTACCAAGGACTTAATGAATGAATGTACACAAACCTCACCATAGGCAATACCTGAGTAGCTCGCCCATCTCCCAGAGATACTAATGATGATCTGTCTGTCCTACATCCCATGTAGGTTCAACTTTCCATGTTTGACGTTGCCAACTCTAATTTGACCAGTATATAGGCCTCCCACCAAGGAGCCTATCTCCCCACAATTGTATCCATCATAGTGTCCAAGCTAAAGCAAATGCAAACTAGATCCACTATCGTGATGAATAACTCACCCACGATCCATAGCATATCAGGTAGGATAGCTCCCGAACCTTGTACCCTGTACCATCTGATCACCAAGTATCCATTACCCACTGATAGCTCCCCAAGAATCTGTCCACCTGTACTGCAACTAAATTCCAACTGGATCTAACCAAAAATTGCATCCTGCTTACCAAAAGATGATGGATAGAAATAACATGTGATGCCAACCTGAAGACTACCATGCAGCTCACCTGATCACTCGCCAAAGTATCAGCTGTCACTGCCTGAGCAACCATCTCCATCCCTACTGGCTCACAACCATGGGCATGCTGGATCCACATCACCCTGTAATGCTCTCCATGCCCTCAGGATATGTACCACCACAGGTACACTCCATGTCACCTACCTTCAAGTAGGCTTCACCCGTCCCTAGGTCACCACATGATGCACCAGCTGAAGAACATCGTCCATACATCAAATGACATATCATACTTGAGCAACTGTAGCATCTCCATGAGTGCCACCTCAATGGACTTGTCATCCACATACTATGCTCACCTGATGTCTCCGATCCTGGTCACCATCCTGCTAGACAAGCCAAACTCCAAAGCATCACCTACTCCACCTGGCTCCTACTGTCTCCCTGATCGTATTGAGGTATATGGCTCTGAGTGACTCCCTCTAGGCTTATCCCTGATCTCACCACTTGAGAATTTGTACCATGGGAATTTCAACACATGTGCCAAGCCTAGACTCCTGCAAATACAGCCAAATGCATGAAAGCTATAGATAGCTTATTCACGCCTGTGATGGTAGATGTCTCATCATCGATGCCAATGTCCAAAATTGGCCCCTTGCTGTAATGCCAACTTGTACTCCCAAATGAGCACACCATGAAGTCTTCGCCATTAGTGTCCCCAGTTAGAAATCAAACTTAATCTGATATGCATTTTATGTAAGCTCTAAATGTGATGATGTAATTAGTGTACAGTTTATTTGGTTTACTTTATATGGTTGTGATCGGGACGTGACCCGTTAGGATATATTGATCGGGCACTGATCCCGTAGCCGGCTACTTGGATTAGCCGAGTAGCCACACATAGGAAGAATTAGCATGTACAGAGTTATTTACAGTACTTGCTATACTTGGGGGCATGTCCCAAGTTTGTCGGTCGAATTTGGCCATATTGGTCTGACCTTAGTTTGACAGGTGGTAGGCCAATTTTAGGACACCTGCCTTTTCATGTAGTTTGTGAATACTCTATATGTACAGTGTTTCTTTGTAATCTAATAACTTTTGTTGTGCCATATTTGAGAGCTTGTGAGGAGTGGCTATGGTGTTTGTGTGATGTTATCTGCATACTGCACTAGATCCTAACAGAATTTCAACTTGGTATCAGAGCTTCAGGGTGATGCAGGTATGCACGATCCGGTGGAGCTATGGGATAGCGTCTTTCACCAAGAGAAATAGCACTCAGAGCGTCTCAGGAGAGAGGACTCCATACGGGGTATTGGCAGTCCGAATGGCAGGAGACAGCAAAGTTCCTTCGATCGGAGCTTCGGGGAAGATCAGAACGATCGTCGTAGGTGGATTCCAGGGAGAATTCACGGAGAAACTTGTAGTTTCAGTTATTTCAGGGAAATCGTCGATGTTGGCTATGTTATTCACTATGTGGACAGCCGTTTGGCGCAACGTGGCTTGCAAGGGATTTGCAAAGAGCAGTGACAGAGAGCCATAGCAATTTACATAATCAGATTGGGTGGAAAACTGAGGAAATTTTAGAAATTTCCGGTTTCATGGGGTGTTGGTGGCTTTCTCAGAAAATCAACCTATTCGGGAGCAATAACGCACCAATTTACATACTGTAAATTGCATCGGATGCCTTGAGGTAGGGCGACCTCTGTGAGGCAGGGAGCTGCAAGAGAAATCTCAGGGAAAGCCTGAGTGAAGCCCAATAAATCCTTCTCTTCTTTGCTAGCTAGGGTTTGGGAATGGTAAGTGGTGGATCTTTATCCACAGGCAACCATTTTTTATGCTGTAACAATCTACAGGTGGGTGTTTTGGCAGGGCGCAGCAGCCCCCAAGAGGCCGTGACAAGCCGCAGTCTGGACGTGGAGGTTGGATGCTCAAATCAGATGCAGCCATAGCAAGAAAAAAAACCATAGCGTGTCTTTGGAAGGAAAAGAGAGGAGGAGGTCGCGCGCGCCCAATGGAAAGGGAACAGTAGTGCTCCGAAGTGGATGGTGCACATAAGAGTTTACATCAGCGTGCGGATGGCATGGCATCCATCAGATTGGATGGAATTATTGTTAATGGTCCATATGCATTTATCGGGAAGGAAGTTGGACCACAGGATGAGAGAATAGCCACTGGATGCATTTGAAAGGGCCTATGAAAGATTGAAGGCCTGTTTTGAAGAATTCCCATTAAAATTCTTCAAAAGAAATGCATTGAAGGGACCCGACTTTTAAAGTCACCAGTTCTTCATTTAAAATCTTCAAAATGAAGAAACAGTTCATTTTACAAGCTATTTTTGGTTTTGGGCCTAACCTTGGCTAGAGGGCACTTTTTTTTGCCATCCTTGGGCCAAAATGACCCCTGAAACTAGTTACTCAAAGCCAGCGGATAGAGCAATGTCATAGACAGGGAGAAATGTGTTTCGGAGAGTTTTCGTCACCATTCTATCAATTGGAATGTGGGTGACCTAGTGATGGGCTACTTTCGCCATTTGGTACCGTATGGCCAAATTTGGGGCAATTTTTGGCTGGTGAAACCTCCTACAAGGTGATACAATGAGGAATTATCACTTCGAAATCATTATTACTTACTCCTGACAGGGTAACAGGGTGTTTGGAAGCGGTAAATGTAGTATGGGAGCGAATGGTAGCGGAATTGTGTGGAGAAAGCTAGTTTTGGCGACGGAAGTGCAGTTTGGTGGCGTGACTACTCATCATTGACGACAATTTTGAGAGGGCAAGCAATCCCAGATGAGAGGTAGGCATGGTCTGTCGATTACAGGTGAAAATTCTTGTGATCAGGTTCAACTTTTGGGGTTCGAACCAACCAACATCAAGTGGCATTTTGGGGGAACGCTCTCACAGGTATGATCGGCAGTGGCATTGTCGAGTCAGGTGATAGCTGCATTGACACACGCATCTGTAACTTGGAAATTTCTCGTTCGGAGGGAAATATGGGCTATCTTGGAAGTACACACATTTTGGTAGTCACAGGTGATGGAAGTGCGAGGTGGTGCCAGTTGAAAGCCATTGGGCAAAATAGCGGACTTGCATTGGACGAGCTCTGTGTGGGACACGCAGAGGATGAAGAACGGGTCAATAATCACACTTTGGATGCTCTTGGTGGGAGGTGAGTGTGATGATTCTGTGGCTTTGCAGTCGGTAAGTCAATTTTGATCAAGCCATTGTAGCTGTGGAGCAGTGTATCAGGTTTGTCATCGAGGAGATACACCTCAACTGCCAGTTTGGATAAGTCAAGTCAATTTGCCATATCAGTATTGCATCAGGGATGCAGATTCCAATGATGACAGGATGCAGATCATTTGGTTTGGGCATGGAAGATCTCACAGGTTCACTTGGAGGGATATTGGCATGCACAGTCATGTGAGGGACTTGATGGTGGCTTTGGAGTTCACATCTCAGTGTATTCTCAGGGAGTGGTTTGGAATCATTCACAGGAGTAGCTTGGAGCTAGTTTGGGGGAATACAGGTGGGCACTACAGGGTAGATGCTCAGATCTTTGTGATAAGGGATGGCATTGGAATACCTGGTAGGGATAGCACTGCAGGATGACATGGGATGATCATTAGGGGGCAGCTATTCATATTGGACTTGAGTCTTTGGATCGAAGAAGACTTACAGGTGGGATTCATGATGAAATCAGGACACTGCACACGCAAATGGACAAAGCGTGAAGCTTTGAGAGCCAGCTCTAGGTTGGAGAGCTGATGGAGATCGCACGAGGTGTGATCGGAGGGCAAACACTATGATGAGTGTTTTGCTAGCGATCTACTACAGGGGACATTGATGGCGAGGACTTCATGGTGTGCTCATTTGGGAGTACAAGTTGGCATTACAATAGAGGGCCAATTTTGGACATTGGCATCGATGGGGAGACATCTATCATCACGGGCGTGGATAAGCTACCTATAGCTTTCATGCAGTTGGCTGTATTTGCAGGAGTCTAGGCTTGGCACAAGTGTTGGAATTTCCATGGTGCAGATTCTCAGGTGGTGAGATCAGGATAAGCCTAGAGGGAGTCACTCAGAACCATATACCTCAATACGATCAGGGAGACAATGGTCTCGGGATCCCGTGAGCGATGAATCACATATATGCTTGCGGTGGCATGGTGTCGGGTGGCACATAGCCAGGGAGAGCGAGCAGATGCTAGGAGCCAAGTGGAACAGGTGATGCTTTGGAGTTCGGCTTGTCTAGCAGGATGGTGACCAGGATCGGAGACATCAGGTGAGCATAGTATGTGGATGACGAGTCCATTGGGGTGGCACTCAGGGAGATGCTACAGTTGCTCAGGTATGATATGTCATTGTATGGATGATGTTCTTCAGCTGATGCATCATGTGATGACCTAGGGACGAGTCATGCCTACTTGGAGGTAGGTGGCATGGAGTGTACCTGGGGTGGTACATATCTTGAGGGCATGGAGTGCATTATGGGGTGATGTGGATTCAACATGCCCATGGTTGTGAGCTGACATGGATGGAGATGGTTTCTCAGGGAGTGACAGTTGATACTTTGGCGAATGATCAGGTGAGCTGCATGGTTATATGCACAGTGATCTCCAGGTTGGCATCACATGTTGTTTCTTTCCATCATTAATTGATAAGCAAGATGCAGCTTTTGGTTAGATTCAGTTGGAGTCTAGTTGCACTACAGGTGGACAGATTCTTGGGGAACTATTAGCGGGTAATGGATACTTGGTGATCAGATGGTACAGGGTACATGGTTTTGGAGCTATCCTACCTGATATGCTATGGATCGTGGGTGAGTTGTTCATCACGATAGTGGATCTAGTTTGCATTTGCTTTGGCTTGGACGCTATCATGGATACAGTGTTGATGAGATAGGCTCCTTGGTGGGATGCCCATGTACTGGTTAAATCAGAGTTGGCAACGTCAAGCATGGAAAGTTAAACCTACATGGAATGTAGGACAGGCAGATCATCATCAGTATCTCTGGGAGGTAGGCGAGCTACTCAGGTATAGCCTATGGTGAGGTTCGTGTACATTCATTCATTGAGTCCTTGGTAGACTCTTGTGCTTGGAGCATGAGGAATGGATGGGGATCAGCTTTCAGGACTTATTGGACAGAATGTCACGGCAAAGCAGCTTGGAGCATAGCTTTGTTTGGGAGATACATTATAGATGAGGCTTGGAGCACTCATTGGTTCGAGATGGTTGATCTTGGATGATGCATGAGGACATCTATGTGATATGCTTGGACGTGAGGGCATCTTGGTTACAAGTGTGGGCCATGGTTGGAGACCTGATTTGGAGACCAGTGGTGTAGCAACAGATCTACAGGTGGCACATGTGTTGGTACGACAGGATACCACAGTTTGGGTTGGCCTTGGTCATGTATTTGACACTTTATCATTCGTGTTGGTTTGCATGAGTGTGTATGGGCTTGCATGTTGCCTTGTCACGGGAGTCTAGATCCGAGTTAGAGTTGTATGTGGTTGTGCATTTGCTACGTTTGAAACAAAGTAGTCATTTATGCTCATTGACTTATCATTGTCTACTAGCTGTCCATCTAGTGAGGGTATAATATTATGGTGGCAGTAAGATTTCCTCAAGTTGAGTCTCAGTCGCTCATTTATGTCAGCTTTACAGGTTCGTACTTGTAAGTGTCTGATAGGATGTCAGCCTAGCTAGATGGAGGATGTAAGTCTCATGGTGGCAGTGGGATTTCCTCAGTTTGAGCCTTGTCGCTCATGTGGTCCACTTGTGTTCAAGTCGGATTGGGGACGAGTCAGTTGGTCGAGAGTATGGTAGACTCTCTGTATGAGCATTGTGTTTACATAATACTTTGTGAGTCAAACCTGGTGGTTTGTTGGTGTGCTTGAGTGTGAGTCAAGTGCATAGGAGCAGGATATGCATAACATCTTTTGGCCACTCCAGACATTGCTACAAATTATTGTTTTTCACTCTTATCACATTTGAGCTTAAGGGAGATAGTTAGAAATCAGAGTTAATTTGATATGCATTTTATGTAAGCTCTAAATGTGATGATGTAATTAGTGTATAATTTATTTGGTTTACTTCATATGGTTGTGATCGCGACGTGACCCGTTAGGATATATTGATCGGGCACTGATCCCGTAGCCGGCTACTTGGGTTAGCCGAGCAGCCACACATAGGAAGAATTAGTATGTACATGTGAAATTCCGATAGAATCTAGTGCAGTATGCAGATCACATCACATAATCACCATAGCCACTCCTCACAAGCTCTCATAGATGGCACAACAAAAGTTATTAGATTACAAAGAAACACTGTACATATAGAGTATCCACAAACTGCATGAAAAGGCAAGTGTCTTAAAATTGGCCTACCACCTGTCAAATTAAGGTCGGGCCCAATATGGCCAAATTCGACCGACAAACTTGGGACATGCCCCCAAGTATAGCAAGTACTGTAAATAACTCCGTACAGGCTAATTCTTCCTATGTGTGGCTACTCGGCTAACCCAAGTAGTTGGCCACGGGATCAGTGCCCGATCGATATATATCCTAACAGGTCACGTCCCGATCACAACCATATACAGTAAACCAAATAAATTGTACAATAATTACATCATCACATTTAGATCTTATACTAATGAATCTGATCAAAATTGATTTCTTACTATAACTCTTATAAGAGCTTTCCAATGAGGCAACATGCTGTTGCAGAGAGGGAATATTTACATAGTATAGATGTACTCAGGAGATGAATTCAAGTGAGTATAAGTAAGGATTAAAGTTCAACACAAACTTGGCCTGCCGAGGAATATAGCTTTCCATAATGCTTTTAAACAAGGAAGATTATTTAAATTGGATAATAATGTTGCTATTGAGAGTGTGAATATGACAAAGGAGGAGATCACTCAAGTGGAGCTTTGGCACAAGAGGTTAGGACATCCTAACTTCAAATATATGGAGATCATGTGTGCAAAGGAGCTAGCTCTTGGCCATCCAAAGACCTTGTCAAAGTGTGGTAAGATGTGTGAGGCTTGTAGCCTCTCAAAGACTCACAAGCAACCTTTTCAAAGATCTGTCACTATATCTTTCACTCCCTTATAGAGCATTTATTATGATGTGCATAGCTTTTTCCAAGTATCAATGGAGGTTCTAGAATGTATGTAACATTCATTGATGATTATTCAAGATATGCTTGGATCTATCTTTTGCCTATGAAAATTATGGTGTATGAATACTTTGTGAAGTTCAAAGTACTAGACGATAATCAACTTAATACTAGAATCAAAGTATTAAGGTGTGATAATGGTGGAGAGTACATCTCCAAGAAGATGCTACAGTTTTGTGAATCTAATGGCATAAAGAGAGAGTCTCATGTCCTTATACCCCTCAACAAAATGGGGTGGCCGAGAGGAAAAATAGAACTCTTTGTGAATGTGCTAAAGCCTTAAGGCTAGATTCCTCTCTTCCCAAGTCTTTTTGGTGAGAAGCTATTACATGTGCTAACTTTCTATATAATAGATTGCCCAATAAAGCCATTGGGGGGATTACACCATATGAAGCTCTATATGGTAAGAAGCCAAACCTCAATTGAGAAGATCTTTGGATCTCCATGCTATGTTCGCACATCCTTGGAAACAAGGAAGAAAGATGAGGCAACATCAATCAAGGGTATTTTTGTTGGTTATGGTCAATCTAGTAAAGGACATAGAATTCTCAATCCCATCACTAATAAGATCATAGTGAGTAGGAATGTGCTATTTGATAAACAACATGTATCTTGTGTGAATGAAAATGCATCTAACAACCTTGATGTCAAAGATCTTGCAAGGATTGAGGAGGAGCATCAACGTGATCAAGATCTTGAGGATCCGCCTCAAAATCCGAGAGCTCCAAGGAGATCCTCGAGGGCAAGGGCCGAACCTTCAAGGCTCACTGACATTGACAAAGGTAAACAAGGGGAATACACTCAATCATTCACCTCTTACACTTTTCTGACTTCAATGCTTGATGAACCAACATGCTATGAAGATGCTATCAAGTCACAAAGTTGAATAGAAGCCATGCAAGTGGAGTATGATGCTCTTACTAAGAATCATACTTGGGATCTTGTAGATCTTCCTCAAGGGAAGAACCCACTTGATTGCAGGTGGGTGTATAGATTGAAGTATAACCAAGATGTATCAATAAGCAAATATACGACACAACTTGTGGCGAAGGGGTTTTTGCAAACCAAGGGAGTAGATTATGATAAAACATTTGCTCCAATTGCTAAGCTTGTAACTATTACATTGATCATCTCTCTTGCTACTATTTTCAATTGGAAGCTCTATCAACCTGATGTGAATTCTTCAATGGCTACTTGGAGGAAGAGATCTACGTGAGGCAACCCGAGGGATTCATTAAGAAGGAACTTGAAGACAAAGTGTGCTTTTTGCAGTAAAGTATTTATGGACTCAAACAAGCACCTAGAGCTTGGTACTCTAGGCTCAACACTTTTCTAAATCCTATCAAATGTGTGTTAAGCTCTTATGTTCCTTCATTGTATACAGGATCTAGAGACAGCAAGATCATTGCACTTGTTTTATATGTAGTATTAAATTTTTACAATTTTAACCTTGTAAATGTAAGTAGCTTGATATGGATGAGATCTTATCTAAAGTGGATATGGATGAGTACAATGAGCTGTCCCACACATGCTGGAAGCAGCTTAGAGAGAGATTATCATAATTGTGTACTTGATCCATGAAGGATCCGTTTGGAGGTTAATGATGAGAAACATTGTTTTGGAAGCAATCTTGTTGATTTCAACTCTCTATGCATGTTCTTTGTGGATGAATGCTTAGGATCTGATAAGTAAACACATTTGTTGTTAGCAAGCTATACACTTGTTGTAATTCACACGTGTGAAGCCTTTTGATCATTATCTTTGATTGTTCTTGCTTGGATGTATAGAAATTGTCAAGTAAAAGCTAGATTTGGATGTTAGTTTGAAGATAGATCAACATACCAAGTTGCCAATCACTCTTATTGATCTTTTGTAGATCTATTGGAGTCCTATTTTCTGATTTTTGGTATTAGAGCCAAGTCTAAGAGCTTTGATAATGATCTAAAACTCTTCATTTTGTACAAAGCATTGGTGCTAAATTCAATTTGAAGGAGGACTAGTCTAACAAATTATTTACTTGGAAAATTTGGAGCACAAGTTAGTGTGCAAAGTTCAAGTGTACTTCCCACACATGTGAGAGGCTGTTGTATTTGTACTTTCACTATATCTATGCGCTTCAAACAAGATTGACGAAGCAAAACTAGTAATTTGCTTTGCAAAAATTCAATCAACTCATTCTGGTTTGATGTGGAATGGTGTAAGATCAACCTCTAAATCATTGAGAGTGAGCTTTGAAATTGATGCACTTTAGTTCTAGAGAGAGACTAAAGTCATTCTAAACACCATAGGAAGGCATAGGCACTTCCTGTTGGAATTCGATGCTCAGCCTCAAATCCATTCATTAATGAGCATCCTAAAAAACCAGAAACAGAAGACTCAAATTTTTTAGCAACAGAGATTTTCCGACCCTGGATTGGATCGACGGAAAATTATCTGGGTGTCTTCGACCCTAGATCGGGTTGAAGCGGGTCTGATTTTGTCGACCCTAGAAAATCCGACCCTAATTGTATTTTTTTGACCTAGTGTAAAATTCGATCCTTTGTATATTTTTCGATACATTGTAAATCCGATACTGCTGGTCGACCCAACAACTTGGTGTTGGCAGTTCGCCCACTATGTACATACATTAACTATAAAGAGGCGGTTGTAATAATTAAAACAAAAAGGTTGTTGTAGATATTTTGTAGTATAACAATCCTAGAATCTTCATTAGAAAATTTCTTTTGATAATTCTTAATCTGATCAATACTTTTGTAGCCAGAGTTATTACTCTCAATGATTGTAAGCTAAAATTATCACTTCAAGCATTGTACTCACTGTTTGATATCAATTAGAGTGCAAAATTTCGGTCTCACTACTGTATCGTTTCATTGTGCATTTGCCTGAGTTATTCAATTTGAGAATTGTGCTGTTGTATGTTGTGCTTCCGATCCTACTCACAACTCTTGCTCAAGCTTCCGTTGACAATACCACCAATTTTTGACATGGTATCGGAGTGGGCATTTAAGTAATCTGCTTTTCATTGCGGATTATTAGTCTTGTCTCTACCAAGACAACGTTCTAGTAAGCGCATAGCCAACAATATATTGAAATCGTTGTTTCTACCAACGATCTCACTCACCCAAAATGGATTCTATTTCTAGTACCTCTCTGATCGACAGACTCGATGGGAGTAATTATCATCTCTGAAACTTCAAAATGAAGGTCATACTACTTGCCAAGAAACTGTGTGACATTGTTGATGGCACAGAAGTTAAACCTGAAGGTGATGCAGCCATTATCACCAAATGGAGACTAAAAGATGGCAAGGCTTTTGCCATGATCACTCTCAACATCAGAGACAACCAAATCAGTCACATAGGAGCTTCTCAGACTACTAAGGATGCATGGGACATCCTAGCAACCCTCTACGATATCAGGGACATCACCTCAAAATTCCATTTGAGAAAAAAATTCTTCACCCTACGAATGTCTAAAGGAGTAAGTGTTTCAAACCATATCAACACTTTCCAAATTCTTATGGAGCAGATGACTGCAACTGGCTCAATCATAGAAGATATCGATGTTGTTATGACTCTATTATCGAGTCTATCTAAGGCCTATGAGAATTGGGTCCTAGCAATTTCGATCCAGGAGCAAATCACCCTTTCAAGAGTGATTTCATTGCTTCAACAAGAGGAGGCAAGAAGATCTGCATCCTCCTCAGGCTCAGGGTCAGATCCTCAGGCTCTACATTTCAACAATCAGAATTACAGATCCAAAAAGAGGAGCAATATGCAGTCAGGATCGAATTTTGGCTCAGGGTCAAATTTTGACTTTGGGTCAAATTCTCGACCAGGGTCGAATTTTGGCTCAAGGTCGAATTCAAACTCTTCATCCTTCCAACCAAAGCAGAAACTATTCTGCAGATACTACAAGAGAACTGGATATGAGATCAAGGACTACAGAATTTTGAAATTCAACAATGAGAAGAAGAATTAGTTCCAACAACAAGCAGATTATGCTTCAACTAGTTTTTCGATCCAACAACAAGAGGAAGATGAAGCAGCTTTTATGACCAAGGTCGAAGAACAACAAGATATCGATTCATGGTAATTTGATTCTAGAGCAACACAACACATGACTCACCACCAAGACTGGTTTAAGAGTAATCATCAAGAAAAGATACATACATCAATGCACCTCCATTAGATTCTTTAGAAAAAGAGTGCACATCTCTATGAATGAGATCTAATGACTTAGAAGATCTAGTGGAAGAATTAGCAAATGGTAGCTTGTGGGCCTTTGAGAGGCTACAAGCCTCACAACTCTTTCCACACTTTGAAAATGCTTTTGGAAGGTCAAATGCAAGCTCCTTTGTGCATAGGGTCTCCGTTGATTTGTAGTTGGGGTGGCCCAATCTCTTATGCCAACGCTCCACTTGTGTAAGCTCCTCCTTAGCCATGTTCACACTTTCAAGAAACACATAAGCATCAAGGTTGAATATCCTCCCTTGCTTGAATCCCTTTACAATGCAAGTGTCATTCATCATAATAGATCAAACACCTTTCTTAAAATGGACATCTAAACCACTAACTATTAGTTGTTTAACACTTCGCAAGCTCTTAGTAAGATTAGGAACATAGCGTACATTTTCTAGATCCAGTCTTTTAGAGGATCCAAGACTTAAAGGGATTGTTCTATTCTAGATTTTTGATCACTTGCTGTTAGAATAGACTTTTTACAACCTATAAAAGGTACAAGAGTTGAGAAGCAATCCTTTTGGAATGTCATGTGGGAACTGGCTCCACTATCAATCCATCATATGTCATTGGAATAGCTCTTGCTTGTTAGAGTAGATGCCATCAAGGATGAATCAACTTTGATTTGTTCTTCAAAAAATAGGTTGCAGTCCTTTGAAAGAAGTCATCGATGAAGGTTAGGAGGTATAGAGCTCCCCCTGCGGAAGCAGTCTGCATCAGGCCACATATGTCGCTATGTACAAGATCTAGCAAGCCTTTGGAAGTATGAATCGAGTCAGAAATAAAAAGACTTCTAGCATGCTTGCTGATTATACAGCTTTCACATGGAAAAGTAGGCATGTTGATAGCAGGCAAATCTTGTACTAGTCTTTGAGTTGACATTTGCTGAATACTATTGAAGTTCAAGTGGCCTAATCTGAAATGCCAAAGCATATTAGATGATTCGGAAGTAGAGGTGTGAAGAGCTTGACTATTGGAAGAATAACAATGGCTGAGTTTTTAAAGATTGCCACTTCTTCTCCCAAAAGCTAGAACTTTTCGAGATTTGTCAAGAATTGTTCAAACTTGTGTCTCGAATTTGACCCTCCGACCTGAATCAATGATTATGCTGAATGAGAACAAATTTTTGGTCAGATTTGGTACGTGGAGAATGTTGGTGGACTTCACCTTTCTGAAATTCGATCCTGACTATCCCTTAACCTTGGATGGAATGTGATGAGTTGTCTCCAAGTTGCACAACTCAGGAGTGGGTGAAAGATTTATACACTTGGATTGAGCTTTTGGATTCCAAAAGTAAAGTGTTTGAGTCCTTTGTAATGTTCACAACTTTAGTAGAAAATCAACTTGATGATAAAGTAAAAATATTGAGAAGTGATAATTGTGAAAGATTTCAGATTCTTAAGATCCAATCTACTTGAATGATCTTTGGTTAGAAAGAGAAATACACTACCAATTTCACCAATGTAGAAAAATCAGCATCTACACACAATTTGAGATGCAAACACTAATAGAACTTGATCAAAATTGAATGAAAGAATTATGTACTGTTGTTGTCCATACAAAACCAGCAAGCTACTGTATTTCACACGTGTGGATCCAAAAATAGCAAATATAGATCATTCTACTCATAGAATTGCAAGCAATCACCAAGATAGTGCACCAATGGATAGTAGAACCCAATACAACCATGTATAAGCATGAAATGAGATAGAGAAGAGAGAAGATGACTCTCTCCATGAGTTACATACTTTTATAACAGGTCCAAACCCTATTTGGCCACCTTGCTTTCCCACCAAAATGCTAACCCTACCAATCTTGGGTCTAGATTCAATGTACCCAACTTATTCAAATTGAATCTACTCAAACTCGCATTCTATCTTTCTCACACTTCCAAAAAGTGTTTATTCAAATGAAATTTAGACTAATGAACTTTGAAAAGTCAACCTCTAAGTCTAAAACAAGTTTTGGCCTCAATATGCCAAATATGGAAATATTGCAAAATGTGATTAAACTAGTTGAATCTTTCACACTCCCTCTTTAACTAGTTTTAGCATAGACTTTGATAATACTCCAAGTGAAGTCCTATGATTCATGAACAAGTCTTTTCCCAATGCTTTGGTGAAGATATCAGCTACACATTCCCTTGAAGACACATGTTGAAGCTCCACCTCCTTTGCAATGACTCGCTCCCTCACAAAATGATATTGTATTTCAATATGCTTGCTCCTAGCATGAAAGATAGGATTGGATGCCATTCTTTGGGCTGATTGATCGTCACAAAAGATGATTGGACTCTTTGAAAAATCCAGCAAGTGAAGATCCTTGATCATCCTTTTGATCCATACCATCTCCTTTGTGCAATGTGTAAGAGCTTTGTACTCGGCCTCACTAGATGACAATGAGATAGTGGCTGATTTCTTTGACATCCATGAGATAGCTCCATCACCTATGAAAATACAATAAGAACTAATGGATTTCCTATCCATTACATCTCCAGCATAGTCCGAATCTGAAAATCTAAAAAGATTAGGTGATGATCCCTCATACAATATGCCAAAATCTCGAGTTCCAATGATGTACCTCAAAACTCGCTTTCCTAGCTTCCAATGCTCCTAGCATAGTTTTTGCCAATAGAACTTTGATACATCATAAGAATGATCTTCTTCCTAAGAATAGATCTCCTTTCAATGATCATGTAATTTTCAAAATGGAAACAACCATAATTGATATAGTGAATAGATGGAATAAACAAGACATCCTCCAAATAAACATTCCTATTTGCAGAGAGAGAAATAGGAATTGTGCCAATCCCTTTGATTGCACACTCACCATCATTGGCCGTGTAGATCACTCTCTCTTGTCATCTCCATATGCCAACAAAGAAGTGAAGTACTCCGTGTGAAAGGTCATGTGTGAACTTGCTCCACTATCAATCCACCAAGGATCTAGATCTCCATCATTAGCAAGCATACATGAAGACATCACAAAAGCATCATCATTTGCATCTTGCACATCCAAACCATCCTCATCAAGAGTAAGATTACCTTGCTTGTCTCCTTGATCTCTCTTCTTCTTGTAGCACTCACTTACAAAGTGTCCTTTGATGCCACAATAGAAGCACTTGAGCTTTGATCTATCCTTCTTTTTGCCACTTGAAGAAGCATCCACTTGATCTTGCCCTTTAGGCCACTTGCTTTTGGTTTTGCCCTTGAATTTTCCCTTTGTGAACATAGCATCCTCTTGAAGTGTCGATGTAGATCCACCTCTTGCTTGAAGCCAATGAATTCCAAGCTTCCAAAGATGATGTGCACTTACCAACTTCCTTGAGAAGTTCATTGGTGTAGCGCAGGCATCCCAAAGGGAGCCGGGAACCACGACTAGCCTTCAAGTCTTGCCATCCAAACCCACTTGACATACAAGCAGCCAACTCGCCAACAACGATCAGACTTAACCAACTTGAAGTTCCGAAAACCAACATTGAGATCCAACCTGGCGCCATGCCAGATCGGGGGTCCCGATGTGGGTGACTTCCCTCCAAGCAAGCCGCCCGACATACATCAAACTTAACCAACTCGAAGCTTCGTTACAAACGAGTAACATCCATTCCAAGCAAGCGGTCTAACTTACATCAGACTTAACCAACTGAAAGCTTCGTCACGAGCGCTGGAAGCCAACCTGGTGCCACGCCAGACTGGACAACCATAAACAGGTAACATCCACACAAGCAAGCCATCCAACTCAGCCGACAGGTTAGAGCCCGTTCTCCAAGAGCTTAACCCATTCACGTTCATGCAAGGAACACTCAGAACCACAAGCCACGACAGATACGGAAACAACCAATTCCTGGACCAAATAGTCTCGACAGCATACCGCTGGCGCCACGGACTGAATGGTCCCGACGGCATACCGCTGGCGTCCCGTGATACGACCCTCAGCTATGTGCCAAGTTAAAAATTTTGAGAGCGGCCTTACAACTGGCGCTTTTACCGAACACTGAAACCCAGAAGGTAATCAGAGTCAGTTTGAGAAAAATCTCACTTTATTGATGAATCTGAGAAGGTTACATTTCAAGCGTGTGACCGACCCTAGTCTCCGGGGCGCTAGCATGCCAAGGCGAGAGCCATGACAACATTCCAGCAAGGGAGGCTGAGACTTGGTTGGAGCTCGTCCTAAGTCGCAACCCGCACTCCCCTATAGTATTGGTGTGATTCGGCACCCCCCCTCATACCAAGCACTCTACCCAAGCTGGTAAAGCACGTTTTTCTCTCTCTAGAATTTTCTCTTTCTAGAAAGTCATTTTCTCTCTCTAGATTTTATTGATCCCTAGGCTTCCTTTAATCATGCCTAGATCGTGTGAGGTGATTGCACATCGATCTGAGCTCTCTGGACTCCGCTAGAACCAATCAAATTTTTTCAACCATAGGAACTTGGCGCCGGCTGGATTCTGGTCACAGTGGCGCCGGGAGCGGCGCCGACGCCGGGAGCAGCAGGGGCGCTGCTGGCGCCGGGGACATAGCTGGCGCTGATGGCACCGGAAGTAAAGCTTGTAAAGGGTAGCTTTACAACAATTGGTAACATTCATCTCTATCATGTGTAGAGCCTTCTTGGCCCTCTTGTCATACCTCAATTAATCTTGTTGTGTTGCTGGTCTCTCCTTCAAACTTACAACAATATCCAAAACATCATTCATCTCAAGAAGTGACTCCATCCTCACTTTCCATAATGAATAGTTACTTGAGGTAAGCCTATCATTGGCTTCCAACATGACTCCAATTGAGGTTGCCATGTACCAATGACCTGATCTTCTCTTTCAACCTGTTTCAATGCACAAAGCACTCCTTTAAACAACAACCAATGCTTTCAAAAGAAATCACCAAGATTTGAAACTATCTCACAAATTCTCTTCTAGCACTTATCCAAGCAAATCAACACATAGAATCATGAAATCTTGATCAACCTATGATCTATCCTCAATCTAATGACTTTTGCCACTTTCTAAGATTGAAACACACTCAAATGAAGTCTAGCAACCTCACTATCTAGAGATCCAATCAAAATTAGGGGTTTTGACAAAATCACAAAAAATTGACTATTACAAATCTACATGCAAATGCTGAAAATTTGATATGCAATCTATAAGCCACCACTTAGGTTGAACCAATGATCCAAAAACCGGCCAAATCCAGCATGTGAATTCAAAAAATGGACTTGAACAAGTATATTGACCTATTTAGTGTTTTGATCTACAAAAGATCCAATGTACAAAAGCAAAAAATCTGATTTTGGTGTAGAATCCTCTCTAGCATGCTCTAGACTTGATATCTTCACCAAATTATTGATAGATTTGATTTTCTCCTTTATAACCTGAAACACAAGCTCTGATACCATGTGAAAGATTTCAGATCCTTAAGATCCAATCTACTTGAATGATCTTTGGTTAGAAAGAGAAACACACTACCAATTTCACCAATGTAGAAAAATCAGCATCTACACACAATTTGAGATGCAAACACTAATAGAACTTGATCAAACTTGAATGAAATGATTATCTACTGTTGCTGTCTATACAAAACCGTTAAGCTACTGTATTTCACACGTGTGGATCCAAAAATAACAAATATAGATCATTCTACACATAGAATTGCAAGCAATCACCAAGATAGTGCACCAATGGATAGTAGAACCCAAGAGAACCATGTATAAGCATGAAATGAGATAGAGAAGAGAGAAGATGACTCTCTCCACGAGTTACATCCTTTTATAACAGGTCCAAACCCTATTTGGCCACTTGGCTTTCCCACCAAAATGCTAACCCTACCAATTTTGGGTCTAGATTCAATGTACCCAACTTATTCAAATTGAATCTACTCAAACTCGCATTCTATCTTTCCCACACTTTCAAAAAGTGTTTATTCAAATAAAATTTAGACTAATGAACTTTGAAAAGTCAACCTCTAAGTCTAAAACAAGTTTTGGCCTCAATATGCCAAATATGAAAATATTGCAAAATGTGATGAAACTACTTGAATCTTTCACAATAATGGTGGAGAGTACATCTCCACTAGAATGATAGAGTTTTGTAAATCCAATGGTATTAAAATAGAGCTTATATGTACATATAGTCCTCAACACAATGGTATAGCCGAATCCAATGGTATTAAAAGAGAGCTTATATGTACATATAGTCCTCAACAAAATGGTATAGCCGAGAGAAAGAATTGAACTCTTTATGAGTTTGCAAAAGTTTTAAGGCTAGATTCTTCTCTACCAAAGTCATTTGGCCATTATTTGTGCAAATTACTTGTGTAATAGATGTGAAAAATACAGATCCTAAGTGGATCTAAACTCCAAGATCATTGGCTTGAATGCTTGCACTCCAAACTACATAAGCTAGGAATTGGCAACACATTCTATGCTACCTAGAATGCAAAGAACTTGATCAAAAAGCATTTATCACAAATGGAAACTTCCATAAACATCAAGTGCAGCCCAAAATAGCATTATACAGTCCATAATACATCAGCCTACCACTTTTGGAAAGCACCTAAGATCATACACAATAGCTTGAAGACAATACACACAACAATGCTCTCAATGGAGGAAGAAACAATGACAATGATCTATTGATCTCAATGAAGCATACAAAAGGTTTCTCCAACCTGTTCTCCACGACTTCCCTACTATTTATGGATGAGGAAGATGACTCTCTCTCCTCTCTCTAGAAGGTACTTGACCCTAGATATTCCCTATATAGGAAAAATAGCTAAAAATGGCTTATATGACCAAAATACATCAAAATGGTCTCATTTTGAAGGGTATGAAGTTTGACACTTCATCATACTGAAAAAATACAGTAAATAAAAACATTGTGGCCTGGTTCACACGTGTGAAACTCCAGAACCAAAACTATTTACAATTTTAGCCAATTTAGGCCTCAAACTAGCTAGGAAATGTTGACAATTTTCACACTCCCTCTTCAACATTGGATGCTAGTTTCAACATAGTCTTTGAGCACATTCCAAGATTAGATCTATGCATTAAATATAGGTCCTTTCCCAATGGTTTGGTGAAGATATCAGCCACACACTCCTTTGAAGAGACATGTTGAAGCTCCACCTCTTTGGCAATGACTTGATCTCTCACAAAATGGTGAGCAATCTCAATGTGCTTGCTCCTTGCATGAAAAACAGGATTGCTTGCCAAGCTTTGGGCTGAAAGGTTATCACAAAGTATGATTGGAGTCTTCTCTGGTTCCAGCAAGTGAAGATCCAATAACATCCTCTTGATCCAAAGAATCTCCTTGGTGCATGTTGTTAATGCCTTGTACTCGGCTTCGGTGGAAGATAGAGAGATAGTTGGTTGCTTCTTTGATAGCCATGAGACCACTCCATCTCCAAGATAGATTGCAAAGGCACTTGTTGACTTCCTATCCATTTGATCACCTGCAAAATCTGAATCTGAAAATCCACAAAGGTTAGGTGTAGTACCTCCATACAAGATGCCAAAATCTCTAGATCCCGAGATGTATCTAAGTACTCTCTTTCCTAGCTTCCAATGAGCCTCACTAGGATCTTGCATAAATTGACTTAGTTTACCAACCACAAAGCTTAGATCAGGTCTTGTGATGGTTAACCATATAAGAGATCCTATTAGCTTTCTATAGAGAGTAATGTCCTTGAAGGATCTTTCATTACTTCTTGTAGTTAGCTTTACATTTGATTCCATAGGAGTAGAAACAACTTTACAATCTTCCATATGAAACCTTTTTAGAATAGAGTTAACATACTTTTCTTGACATATGAATGTAGATTTAGAAGTTCTAATAATCTCTATTCCTAAGATATAATGAAGTTTACCAAGATCTTGAATTTCAAACTCTCTTTTGAGTGCCATCTTGATTTCATCTATATCTAGATTGTTACCACCACTTAAGATAATGTCATCAACATAGATCAAAAGTAAAGTGATATCATTTTCATTCAATCTAAAGTAGAGAGAATGATCATACTCACTCATAACAAAGTTTTGAGAAAGTAAGAAGGAATTGAGCTTAGCATACCAACTCCTTGGTGCTTGCTTTAGCCCATACAAACTCTTTTGGAGATAGCACACATGATTAGGCTCATCATGTGAAACATAGCCCTCGGGTTGCTCCATGTAAATATCATCTTTGCCACGGGTGCAAAGGTCTCATCATAGTCAATACCATATTCTTGAGCATACCCCTTTGCCACCAACCTTGCCTTGTACTTGTTGATTGATCCATCTTGATTTGTCTTGATCTTGAAGATCCACTTACAACCAATTGCCTTCTTGTCCTTTGGAAGCTTTACCAACCTCCATGTGTTGCTTTTGATGAGTGCTTGATGCTCATGATCCATGGCTTGGATCCATTCCTTCTTTTGAAATGCTTCACCTACACAAGTTGGTTCATCAAAAGAGGTAAGAAAAGCAAGGTTAGAGTTGTCCACCACTTGCTTTCCTTTTTCATCATAGGTTAGCCTTGATGGCTTAGCCCTTTGCCTTTGAGTCTTCCTTGAAGTTTGCTTTGGAGTGGCATCTCCATCTTCATCCAAGACATCTTGCACATCATGATGATTAGTAGGCACATCAACATCAACATCAACAACATTGGAAACATTCTCTTCATGAAAGATGACATCCCTACTTATGACAACTTTCTTTGTAGAAGGAATGTACACTTTGTAAGCCTTGCTTACTTCACTATAGCCAACAAACACACCCTTCTTTGATGAAGGATCTTCTTTAGTTCTATCATCAAGTGTGATTTTGACAAAACATGTACATCCAAAGATCCTACAATGCTTGACACTCGGCCTTCTACCATAAAGAACCTCATGAGGAGTTTTACCATCCAAGGAAGCACTCGTCCATCTATTACATAGATAGTTAGCACATGCTAAAGCTTCCCCCCAAAAAGACTTAGCAAGATTAGCATGTAGTCTCATTGCCTTGGCACATTCACAAAGGGTTCTATTCTTCCTCTCGGCCACTCCATTCTGTTGTGGAGTCCTAGGACTAGACATCTCCCTCTTAATCCCATGTGCTATACAAAAGTCTTTGAACCTATTTGAGGTGTATTCCCCTCCATTATCAGATCTTAAGCATTTGATCTTTGTATTGAATTGGTTTTCCATTTCATTCTTGAACTTGACAAATGCAGCAAACACTTCATCCTTACTTTTAAGAAGATAGATCCAAGTATACCTACTAAAGTCATCAATGAAAGTTGCATACATCTTTGCCCCACCATTGCTAGTTGTACTAGAAGAATGAATATCAGAATGCACAAGTTGAAAAGCTTCTTTAGATCTAGAAGTAGATCTAGAATAAGCAAGTCTATGAGATTTGGACAAGGCACAATGTTCACAAACACTATTGTTTGCAACAAGACTTTTAGGGAGACCAAGAACAAGCTCTTTCTTTGCCATTACCTCCAAAGATTTGAAGTTGGGATGGCCCAACCTCTTGTGCCAAACTTCTTGGTTTGTCAATTGCTCCCTAGCCATACATCCTTCATGATTAGAGATCACACATGCATCAAGCTTGAAAAGTTTACCATGCCTCCTACCTTGAGCAATCAAGGATCCACATTTACTTATCAAACATGCATCTCCAATGAACTCCACATCAAGTCCTTTGTCAATCATTTGACTTACACTAAGCAAATTCTTAGTGATTGAAGGAATGTACAAAACATTTTCAAGATTTGCTTTCCTATTTGTTGAAAGGGAAATAGGAATAGTGCATGTCACATTGACCATCATTTGCAGTGTAGATGATGTTACCTTCTCCCTCATAAGACAATAAGGATGTAAAGTATTCCTTATGTCTTGTCATGTGAGATGAGGCTCCACTATCAATCCACCAAGGATCATTATCATCTATGTTGGCTAACAAACTTGAAGTCATAACAAGTGATTCACATGTGTTATGTTCTTCCTCATCTATTGTAAGATTTCCTTGCCTCTCTCCTTGCTCTCTTTTCTTCTTATAACATTCATTTGCAAAATGACCTTTTATCCCACAATAAAAGCACTTGAACTTTGACTTATTGTTCTTAGTAGAAGAGGAAGAGGAAGAGTGATCATCATGATCAAAGTTACCACCTTTGGACCATTTCCCTTTGCCTTTACCTTTGCCCTTGAATTTGCCTTTTGTGAAGAAAGCCTCTTCACCTCCACCTTGCAAGGATGCACCATCAAGCTTTGATTGCAACCTATGTTCTTCAGCCAATAAGATTTCTTGCAAGTCAACCACACTTGGCAAGACTCTTTGAATGGCAAAACTTTGCACAAGGTTAGCATGTTCATTTAGCAAACCATTCAACATAACTTGGACTATTTCACCATCTTTTATGTTCTCATCAATGCATGCTAAATCATCACTTAGGGACTTAACTCTCAAGATAAATGCATGAGCACTTTCACCCTCTCTTTGCCTACTAGAAAATATTTGTCTCCTTAGGGTCAATACCCTAGATGTGGACTTTGATTCAAAGAGCTTCTTTAAGGCATTCCATGCCTCACTTGCACTTTGACACTTTCCAACTTCCTTGAGAAGTTCATTTGTAACATTCATTTTAATGATATGAAGAGCCCTTTTGGCCTTCTTATCAAACCTTTGTTGCTCTTGAAGTGTGAGAGGTCTCTCTTCAATTTCTGCAACTATGTCCATGAGTTCATTCAACTCAAGTAAGGACTCCATCCTCACTTTCCAAGTAGAGTAGTTTGATGAACTCAACCTTTCACTAGACTCTAGCATGATCCCACCATTGGAAGCCATGATTCTAATGTTTCTTCAACTTTTAGGTTCTGTCCTAAAGCACTTAGCACTCACTTTTCTCTCAACAAATGATAGATAAAGAGATCTATGAAGATTTAGGACCCTAAAACACTTCTATCTTGAACCTAGATGGTTTCCAAGCATAGAAAGGAAGATTGAAACACATGCAACACTTTGCACACACTAAGAATGGATTACAAAATCAAACCAACCTGAACACACTCTTGCTTAAGCTCTCAAACTTTCCAGCAAGTGACCAAATCAAGTTATGGTGTGAAGAGTTACTTGCATTCTTAGAAAATACCCAAAACTAGGATGCCAAGATTACCTAGTAATGAACAAACTTGATCAACATATGATCAACACACTAAGATATTGATTCAACCTGTAAAACCACATGTAAACCACACTTCTAAAAGTTTATAAACTCCAGCAAGTGATAAATACAAGATTTAGAGGTGAATGAATGAGCACACTTAGTGAATCACAAGACTAGCTTCACTATCTTGTCAAATCTTGGTGTTTAGATGTAGATCTAAGATCACTTCACATGAGAATGTTCCTCAACCTGTTAAGAACCTGAAAACACACTTGCATAATGGTTAACACCTTCCAGCAAATGCTCCAATCAAATTACATAAGGAGAGTTACTTACATGCTCAACAAAGTACACCAAAATTTATGCCAAAATTGATGACAATCTTTACAATATGCTCTTCACAATGGAGCTTACAATATGTTCACCCAAAAAAGGGGATCTTTCATCCAAATGGGAGCTTTGCTCAGCCTTTAGGAGAATTACAACTCACTCAAAAGAGCATTTGTCATCCACTTAAGGAGAAGTTTCATCCACTTAAGGAGAGTGTTCATCCAAGAATGGAGATTGTCAACAATAGGATTGAAAAGAACATTGTTAGTATTGAATATGCACAAGCCTCACAATCACAAATGATTAGGTGTTATGATCTGATCCAAAATAGTTTCTTTTCAGCCTCTGATCTTCAATAGACCTGAAATATGCTTTTGATCCACAAGTTCAACTCACAAAACAAAGGTTAGTAAGATTTGATCAACAAAGCAATGCAAAATCATGCTAGAACTTGATCAAACATCCAAATATCACCAAAAATGGAATACTTACTGTAAATAGAAGCCAACCAGCTCTGATACCATGTGAAAAATATAGATCCTAAGTGGATCTAAACTCCAAGATCATTGGCTTGAATGCTTGCACTCCAAACTACATAAGCTAGGAATTGGCAACACATTCTATGCTACCTAGAATGCAAAGAACTTGATCAAAAAGCATTTATCACAAATGGAGACTTCCATAAACATCAAGTGCGGCCCAAAATAGCATTATACAGTCCATAATACATCAGCCTACCACTTTTGGAAAGCACCTAAGATCATACACAATAGCTTGAAGACAATACACACAACAATGCTCTCAATGGAGGAAGAAACAATGACAATGATCTATTGATCTCAATGAAGCATACAAAAGGTTTCTCCAACCTGTTCTCCACGACTTCCCTACTATTTATGGATGAGGAAGATGACTCTCTCTCCTCTCTCTAGAAGGTACTTGACCCTAGATATTCCCTATATAGGAAAAATAGCTAAAAATGGCTTATATGACCAAAATACATCAAAATGGTCTCATTTTGAAGGGTATGAAGTTTGACACTTCATCATACTGAAAAAATACAGTAAATAAAAACATTGTGGCCTGGTTCACACGTGTGAAACTCCAGAACCAAAACTATTTACAATTTTAGCCAATTTAGGCCTCAAACTAGCTAGGAAATGTTGACAATTTTCACAATAGATTGCCATGTAAGCTCATTGGAGGCATAACATCTTATGAGGCTCTATTTGGTAAGAAGCCAAATCTCAAAGATCTTAAAATCTTTGGATTTACTTGCTATGTTTTTAAATCATAAGATACAAGAAAGAAGGATGATCCTACATCCATAAAAGGAGTCTTTGTTGGTTATGGTGAAAATAGCAAGGGATATAGAGTCTATAATCCTATCACTAAATTTTTTTTTGGGATGTTACATTTGATGAAAGTAATTCCTTCAAGATGAATGAAAGTGCTACTAATCACTCTTATGTCAAGGATCTTGCAAGATTTGAGGAGGAGCCTTCATATGATCAAGATCTTGAGGATCCACCTCAAGATCTGAATGCTCCAAAAAGATATACAAGAAGGAGGGCTGAGCCATCAAGGCTCACCTATGTTGACAAAGGTGAACAAAGGGAAGATCTTCATTCTCTTACCTCTTATGCTTTTCTTACATCCATGCTTGATGAGCCGAGTTGCTGTGAAAATGCTATGGAGTCACATGAATGGATGGATGCCATGCAATTAGTCTAAAAGCATTTGAATAAACACTTTTTGAAAGTGTGGGAAAGTGCAGTACACGAGTTTTAGAAGATTCAAATTTGAATGGTGGAGACATTGAATCTAGTCCACATTAATGCTAGGGTTTTTGTTGTGGAGGGAAACCAAACTCATTAATGAATTATGAATCTGCTATATATAGTTGTACACTCGTGGGAAGAGACTCTCTCTCTCTCTCTCTCTCTCTCTCTCTCTCTCTCTCTCTCTCTCTCTCTCTCTCTCTCTCTCTCTCTCTCTCTCTCTCTCTCTCTCTCTCTTCATGCTTATACATGAGTTCTATTGGGTTCATCTATCCATTGGTGCACTATATTTGTGATATCTTGCAATCTTGTGTGTAGAATGCTTATAGAATTCTTATTTTATGCTATTTTCAAATCCACACATGTGATAGCAGCTTACGATTTTTGTACAGAAAACTGTGAAAGATTTCAGATCCTTAAGATCCAATCTACTTGAATGATCTTTGGTTAGAAAGAGAAATACACTACCAATTTCACCAATGTAGAAAAATCAGCATCTGCACACAATTTGAGATGCAAACACTAATATAACTTGATCAAACTTGAATGAAATGATTATGTACTATTGTTGTCCGTACAAAACCAGCAAGCTACTGTATTTCACACGTGTGGATCCAAAAATAGCAAATATAGATCATTCTACTCATAGAATTGCAAGCAATCACCAAGATAGTGCACCAATGGATAGTAGAACCCAATACAACCATGTATAAGCATGAAATGAGATAGAGAAGAGAGAAGATGACTCTCTCCACGAGTTACATCCTTTTATAACAGGTCCAAACCCTATTTGGCCACTTGGCTTTCCCACCAAAATGCTAACCCTACCAATTTTGGGTCTAGATTCAATGTACCCAACTTATTCAGATTGAATCTACTCAAACTCGCATTCTATCTTTCTCACACTTTCAAAAAGTGTTTATTCAAATGAAATTTAGACTAATGAACTTTGAAAAGTCAACCTCCAAGTCTAAAACAAGTTTTGGCCTCAATATGCCAAAAATGGAAATATTGCAAAATGTGATTAAACTAGTTGAATCTTTCACACTCCCTCTTCAACTAGTTTTAGCATAGACTTTGATAATACTCCAAGTGAGGTCCTATGATTCATGAACAAGTCTTTTCCCAATGCTTTGGTGAAGATATCAGCTACACATTCCCTTGAAGACACATGTTGAAGCTCCACCTTCTTTGCAATGACTCGCTCCCTCACAAAATGATATTGTATCTCAATATGATTGCTCCTAGCATGAAAGATAGGATTGGATGCCATTCTTTGGGCTGATTGATCGTCACAAAAGATGATTGGGCTCTTTGAAAAATCCAGCAAGTGAAGATCCTTGATCATCCTTTTGATCCATACCATCTCCTTTGTGCAATGTGTAAGAGCTTTGTACTCGGCCTCACTAGATGACAATGAGATAGTGGCTGGTTTCTTTGACATCCATGATATAGCTCCATCACCTATGAAAATACAATAAGAACTAATGGATTTCCTATCCATTACATCTCCAGCATAGTCCGAATCTGAAAATCTAAAAAGATTAGGTGATGATCCCTCATACAATATGCCAAAATCTCGAGTTCCAATGATGTACCTCAAAACTCGCTTTCGTAGCTTCCAATGCTCCTCACTAGGATCTTGCATGAATTGACTCAATCTTCCAACACAATAGCTTAGATCAGGTCTAGTAATGATTAGATAGATGAGTGAACCAAACAGCTTTCTATAGAGAGTAATGTCCTCGAAGGATCTTTCATTACCTCTTATAGTTAGCTTTACATGAGACTCCATAGGTGTATCAATAGCTTTTGCATCTACCATATGAAATCTTTCTAGAATAGAATTAGCATACTTCTCTTGACAAATAAAAGTAGATTGAGAAGATCTAATGACTTCTATTCCTAAAATTTAATGCAAATTACCAAGATCATGCACCTCAAACTCTTTCTTAAGAGCATTCTTGATATCCTCCACATCTTGATTGTCTCCACCACTCAAGATGATATCATCCAGATAGATTAGCAAGATGGTAACATCATTTACAGCAAACCTATAATAAAGTGAATGATCATACTCACTCATAACAAAGCGTTGAGAGAGTAAAAAAGTGTTAAGCTTAGCATACCAACTCCCTGGTGCTTGCTTAAGGCCATACAAACTCTTTTGTAAAAGACACACATGATTTGGCTTTGTTGATGAAATGTAGCTCTCGGGTTGCTCCATGTATACCTCCTCTTCAAGATCACCATTCAAGAATGCATTTGAAATGTCCATTTGCCATAGATCCCATCCATAAAGTGTAGCAAGTGAAATGATGGCTCGAATGCTTACCATCTTTGCCACGGGTGCAAAGGTCTCATCATAGTCAATTCCTTGTTGTTGAGCATATCCTTTTGCCACTAGCCTTGCCTTGTACTTGTTGATAGATCCATCTTGGTTTGTCTTCACCTTGAAGATCCATTTGCATCCAATAGCTTTCTTGTCCTTAGGCAACTCCACCAATCTCCATGTTCCATTCTTCATAAGAGATTGATAATCGAGATCCATTGCTTGGATCCACTCCTCTTCTTTCCTTGCTTGATCTACACTTGTAGGCTCATCCAAAGAGGTTAGGAAAGTAGCATAATTTCCAGAAACTACTTGCTTATCCTTTTGATCATATGTGAGCCTTGAAGGTACTTGTCTTTCTCTTGATGTTCTCCTTGGCTTTTGACTTGATGAAGGTCCATCATCACCACCATCCAAAGTAGGATCCTTCTCATCAACATCAAGAATGTTAGATCCATCTACTTTACCATCAATCATGCTTGAAGACACCTTTGGAATGTTTCCCTCATAAAAATGACATCTCTACCAACAATCACTTTGTTAGTAGAAGGAATGTAAACCTTGTAGGCTTTACTCACCTCACTATATCCAACAAAAATACCTTTTTCTTGAAGATGGATCCTCCTTGGTCCTATCATCAAGAGTAATGTTGACATAGCATGTGCATCCAAACGTTCTTAGAAAGTTGACACTTGGCCTCCTCTTGAATAGCATCTCAAAAGGTGTCCTTCCATCCAAAATAGCACTCGGCCACCTATTGCACAAGAAATTGGCACACAAAAAGCTTGATCCCAAAATGGTTTGTCAAGATTAGCACTTAACCTCATAGCTTTAGCACTTTCACATAAAGTCCTATTCTTCATTTCAGCCACTCCATTTTGTTGTGGGGTCCTTGCTGTTGTATACTCCCTCTTGATCCCATGCTCATCACAAAAGGCCTTGAACTTGTTAGATATGTACTCACCACCATTTTCACCTCTCAAGCACTTGATCTTTGTGGAAATTGGTTCTCCCTTGCATTTTTGAACTTGACAAAGACATCATACACTTCATCCTTGCTCTTTAGTAGATAGATCCAACAAAATCTACTAAAATCATCAATGAATGTTACATACATCTTAGCTCCACTATTGCTAATTGTAGTAAATCCATGAATATCCGAATGTACAAGTTGAAAAGGCTTTGTAGATCTAGAAATAGATCTAGTATAAGGTAATCTATGTGACTTAGACAAAGCACAAGACTCACAAACATGCTTGTCATTACTTAAGGAATTTGGAAGACCAATCACAACCTTCTTCCTTGCCATTACCTCCAATGACTTGAAGTTGAGGTGTCCCATCCTTTTGTGCCAAACCTCTTGAATAGAAATTTGCTCCCTTGCAACACATCCAACTTGGTTAGCAATAACACAAGCATCAAGTTTGAACAACTTCCCTTGTCTTTTACCTTTTCCAATCAAGACATCCTTCCTTTTGATCAAACAAGCATCTCCATCAGACTCCACCTTGAGGCCCTTACTTAGCATTTGACTCACACTAAGCAGATTCTTGGTAATAGATGGAATAAACAAGACATCCTCCAAATGAACATTCCTATTTGTAGAGAGAGAAATAAGAATTGTGCCAATCCCTTTGATTGCACACTCACCATCATTGGCCGTGTAGATCACCCTCTTGTCATCTCCATATGCCAACAAAGAAGTGAAGTACTCTTTGTCAAAGGTCATGTGTGAACTTGCTCCACTATCAATCCACCAAGGATCTAGATCTCCATCATTAGAAAGCATACATGAAGACATCACAAAAGCATCATCATTTGCATCTTGCACATCCAAACCATCCTCATCAAGAGTAAGATTATCTTGCTTGTCTCTTTGATCTCTCTTCTTCTTGTAGCACTCACTTGCAAAGTGTCCTTTGATGCCGCAATAGAAGCACTTGAGCTTTGATCTATCCTTCTTTTTGCCACTCGAAGAAGCATCCACTTGATCTTGCCCTTTAGACCACTTGCTTTTGGTTTTGCCCTTGAATTTGCCCTTTGTGAACATAGCATCCTCTTGAAGTGTCAATGTAGATCCACCTCTTGCTTGAAGCCTATAATCCTCATTGATCAAGTTCTCTTGAAGATCCATCAGACTTGGCAAAGTCTTTTGAATAGCAATACTTTGAACAATGTTAGCATGAGCATCCAACAAGCCATTAAGAATCACTTGAATAAGCTCTCCTTCCTTAATGCTTTCATCTATGCAAGCTAACACATCATTCAATGCTTTCATTCTCAAAACGAAAGTACTTGGACTCTCTTCATTCTTTTGCAAACAAGAAAAGATTTGCCTTCTTAGAGTCAACACTCTAGAAGTAGACTTGGATTCATAAAGCTTCTTCAATGAATTCCAAGCTTCCAAAGATGATGTGCACTTACCAACTTCCTTGAGAAGTTCATTGGTAACATTCATCTTTATCATGTGTAGAGCCTTCTTGGCCCTCTTGTCATACCTCAAATGATCTTGTTGTGTTGATGGTCTCTCCTCCAAGCCTACAACAATATCCAAAACATCATTCATCTCAAGAAGTGACTCCATCCTCACTTTCCACAATGAATAGTTACTTGAGGTAAGCCTATCATTGGCTTCCAACATGACTCCAATTGAGGTTGCCATGTACCAATGACCTGATCTTCTCTTTCAACCTGTTTCAATGCACAAAGCACTCCTTTGAACAACAACAAATGCTTTCAAAAGAAATCACCAAGATTTGAAACTATCTCACAAATTCTCTTCTAGCACTTATCCAAGCAAATCAACACATAGAATCATGGAATCTTGATCAACCTATGATCTATCCTCAATCTAATGACTTTTGCCACTTCCTAAGATTGAAACACACTCAAATGAAGTCCAGCAACCTCACTATCTAGAGATCCAATCAAAATTAGGGTTTTGACAAAATCACAAAAAATTGACTATTCCAAATCTACATGCAAATGCTGAAAATTTGATATGCAATCTATAAGCCACCACTTAGGCTGAACCAATGATCCAAAAATCGGCCAAATCCAGCATGTGAATTCAAAAAACGGAATTGAACAAGTATATTGACCTATTTAGTGTTTTGATCTACAAAAGATCCAATGTACAAAAGCAAAAAATCCGATTTTGGTGTAGAATCCTCTCTAGCATGCTCTAGACTTGATATCTTCACCAAATCATTGATAGATCTGATTTCCTCCTTCATAACCTGAAACACAAGCTCTGATACCATGTGAAAGATTTCAGATCCTTAAGATCCAATCTACTTGAATGATCTTTGGTTAGAAAGAGAAATACACTACCAATTTCACCAATGTAGAAGAATCAGCATCTACACACAATTTGAGATGCAAACACTAATAGAACTTGATCAAACTTGAATGAAATGATTATGTACTGTTGCTGTCCGTACAAAACCAGCAAGCTACTGTATTTCACACGTGTGGATCCAAAAATAACAAATATAGATCATTCTACACATAGAATTGCAAGCAATCACCAAGATAGTGCACCAATGGATAGTAGAACCCAAGAGAACCATGTATAAGCATGAAATGAGATAGAGAAGAGAGAAGATGACTCTCTCCACAAGTTACATCCTTTTATAACAGGTCCAAATCCTATTTGGCCACTTGGCTTTCCCACCAAAATGCTAACCTACCAATTTTGGGTCTAGATTCAATGTACCCAACTTATTCAAATTGAATCTACTCAAACTCGCATTCTATCTTTCCCACACTTTCAAAAAGTGTTTATTCAAATGAAAATTAGACTAATGAACTTTGAAAAGTCAACCTCTAAGTCTAAAACAAGTTTTGGCCTCAATATGCCAAATATGGAAATATTGCAAAATGTGATGAAACTAGTTAAATCTTTCACATACCATACCAAAACTTAATCGGTAGTCTGATGTACTTAACAATTTGCACCAGACCCGATCTGGCCTTCTCTGTCTACGCATTGAGCCAATTCTGTTCCAATCCTGGTCTAGGACATTGAAAAATGGCCAAACAAATCCTACAGCATCTGAAGGGTACCAGAATGTTGGATTAACCTACAGAGCTAGAAACGAAGAGAAAGGATTCTAGCTGCATCACTAAAGTGATGTGAGCTGGGTGAGCTGCAAAGATGACAGCAAGTCCATTACTGGAGAATGTACGATAACGTGCGGAGCTGCAATCAGCTGGATATGCAAAGGGCAAACCTTGGTAGCTCAATCCTCTTGCGAAGTTGAGTATGTCGCAGTCTCGAAAGTAACAAATGAGGTAGTGTGGCTGCAAATGATGTTGGAGGCAATCGGGATACCACAAGAGCGGCCAAGCACGATGATGATGGACTCTCAGACTGCCATCTATCTGTCTCAGGATCCTGTCTTCCATTCAAAGACAAAGCACATTCCTCTGAAGTACCATCATATTCGAGATTTGATCTCGAAAGGAGAGCTCCAGGTCTAGTTCATAAAATCAAAAAATATGATTGCAGATCTCCTCACAAAACCGCTCGACAAGCCACTCTTTACCAAGCAAAGAGAGACAATTGGATTAGACGAACAAAGTTGCAAGGTTCAAGAGGGAGTGTCATAAATGAACTCCTGCAACTTTGTCGCAGCACGAACAAGACACGAAGGTCGAACAAGAACAATTCGCGACAGTCAACGTGTCTTTGACTCGAAGCATAAACGATTTGTGAATCATTCGTGAATAAAAAATACACCTCCAGGACCACAAACTGCAAAAGGGACACGAAACAAAAACTACGAAAAGAACGAAAGCAAACAGGAGATTACGAATCAAATGAAGAAAAATCTTTTGTGCTGCCAGCAGGCAGCTCAACGAGCTTCACGCCTAACTGAAACGAGTAGCAACGACGGAGACTAACTAGCTAGTTGATTAGCGTTAACTAGTCATGTGATTCGACGTTTAGCTATCTCATAAACTCCACATAGTGGAGGTATGAACGATCCTCTCTGGATCATAACAAGAGTATGTGAATACAGAGATCTGTAAGAGACAGAGAAAGACGTAGCGAATAGAGTAAGAAAGTAAAGACACCATAGCTGTGCATGAAAGTCTGCCAACGAGCAAAACATAGCGAAAGAGTAGAATGTCATTCCGCCAACGAGCGAGACACTCACAAATTCACTCTAAATTAAAGCTGATAATAAAGTCACTCTATTTTCGTACATCTCATCTTGTGTTGTGTATCATGATTGCTAGAATAGAATGTGTTCTGTAATGTGTAGTCGAGTGTCTGGGATCCTGTAACAGCTTCTGCACAAAAGAAAATTTGAAGACATAAAATTGTTCACGATAAAGAAGACGAAGAGGACAAATACGAATAAGTCCCACACACGCGCTTCCACGATAGATAATTGGCACATATCAATGGCATCAGAGCCTCGTGAGATGGCATAAGTAAAAAAAATCTCTCATTTGGCAATATTTTCTTCATTGCTTTGTTATTCAAAACTCTTCAATAGTGAGTTCATGTCTTTTATCTTACCAAACAGTCTTTAGTATGATATTACTCTTCTTCTTGGTGATTGAAATCCATTCTCAATCATTAGGAGTCCTCCAAAAAGTTGCATTATGAATAGGATGTCATCAATATAGGTGGTCAAACTTGATGAAGTAGATGGAACGATTCTAAGAATGGGAATTGAACTTGAAATCTAGATTGAAAACCTTTTCAAGCTTCTATGCAAGCTTTGAGAGCTTAGTTAAATCTCATTCTATTAAAAGAAAAGCAATAGGTAATGAGGGCACTTCTAGTCCTAATCCTCCAATGTAGACAAAATAGATTGCCAAAACCACCAATCTTACCAATTCTCAATCAAGCCTATTGTTCTAAACAAAGCATGCAATTTAGGAGAGAATTAGACATGAAAAAGTGCTTCAAGCTGGACATTAGTTTTTTATTTTCCTAAGTTTCATGTGAATATTTGGACAAAGTTTTTTTAACTTGTATTGTTCTTCCTATCTATTTATAGAGTATCAACAGCTATACATTGTTTTAGTCAAGCTATCAATTGGGATGCTTGTAATTTCAAGGTGGAATAAAGAACTAGCTTTACATATTTACACTTGGGATTAAATGATAGAACTATTGGAATTGAGATTTGTACTTTTGGAGTACACATAAGAGCTCATTTATAAAGAATAGAATCTCCTTGGGCAATAAAAAGTGTTAGATTTCTTATGCTCAGTCTTAAACAAATTGTTCAAGTAATGAGCATCCTGAAAAACTCGAAGGCCGACAACATATTTTAAGGCCTTCACATTTTTCCCCGTTGGGATTTTCTATGACTTAGAAATCATTTTAAGGCACCTTCGCCTTTTTCGCCCCATAGCGAAAAATGCGACACACCGGCCAAGTGGCCAGAATAACTTAGAAATCATTTTCAAGGCACCTTCATCTTTTTCGCCTTTTTGGTTCCATAGCAAAAAAAGCGACACACTGGCCAAGTGGCCTAAATACCTTACAAATCAATTTTAGGCACTTTCGCCTTCTTCGCTTTTTGCTGACTAACTTTGCCAATGGATGAGTAACCCTAAAACAGCTAGACAAACAAATATCTCAAGGGCGGTTGACGGTTACCAACGTTTGTACATATGCAAAGATGTCACATAAATAGCCTTAAAGGCTTGTAAGATATTTTCTCTCTTGTAAATCTCTATATTAGCTGAATCAAGCTATGTAAGCGTTAAAAAAAAAACAAGAATTCTTTGAAAATTTCTCTTTCAATCAAAGTTATCTGTAGCCAGCGTTATCACGCTCAGCAAGCTGAAGTTATTACTTCAAGCCATTGTACTCACTGTTGATATTTATCATAGTGCAATTTTTGTCTCACTACTGCGTCGTTCATTTGCGCAAACTGTATGAATTCTTCTACTTGAATATTTCTGTTGCTAGCTGTTGCGTTTCCGTTCCTACAAGCGTACGCTCTAAACAACTGAGCCTCCGCTGCGCTCATGACCATTGTTTTACGACATGGTATCAGAGCGGGCATTTCAGTAATCTGCATTTCTACTGCGGATTATCAGTCTTGTTTCTATCAAGATGACTTTCTTGCAAACGCGCAGCCAATAGTGTTCCGACAATCGTTGTTTCTACCAACGATCTCGTTCAACCAAAATGGATCCATCATCCAGTTCATCTCTCATTGACAAACTCGATGGAGATAACTACCATCTCTAGAAATTCAAGATGAAGGTTATACTTTTAGCCAAAGAACTGTGGGACATCGTTGATGGCACAGAACTCAAACCAGAAGGTGATGCAGCCATCATCACCAAGTGGAGACTGAGAGATGGCAAAACATTTGCCATGATCACCCTCAACATCAAGGACACTCAGATCAGCCACGTACGTGTTGTTCAGACAACTAAGGATGCATGGGACATCCTAGCAACTCTCTACGACATTAGAGACGTTACATCCAAGCTCCATCTGAGGAAGAAATCCTTCAACCTCAGAACGTTTGAAGCAGATAGTGTTTCGAGTCACCTCAACACTTTCAAAAATCTTATGGAGCAGATGACTACAACAAGATCAGTCATAGAAGATTTTGATGCACTCATGACTCTATTAACGAGTCTACCTGAAGCCTAAGAAAATTGGGTAATGGCAATTTCTACCTAGGAGCACCTCACTCTATCAAGAGTAATCTCGCTGCTCCTACAAGAGGAGATCAGAAGATCAGCATCCTCCTCAGGCTCAGGATCGGATCCTCAAGTTCTGTATTCAAAAAATCAGAAGTTTAGATCCAAGAGATCTACAAAGTCAGGCTCTACTAACAAAAAGAGCAACATGCAGTCTGGACCAAATTTTGGTTCAGGATTGAATTCAAGTTTTTCATCATTCCAACCTGTGCAAAAACTATTATGTAGATATTGTAAGAGGACTGGTCACGAAATCAAGGACTGCAACCCACTATACGAAGAACAAATCCGAAGCATTCAAGTTCTTCAAGCAGTTCAAGGCGTCTGCAGAGAACCAAACCCAGAGGAAGATCAAGGCTCTACGCACAAATGGAGAGGGAGAGTACATCTCCACGGAATTCAAGGAGTTTTGCAAGACCAACGAGATACTTCAACAATACACAACCAGCTACTCACCTTAGTCCAATGGTGTAGTTGAAAGGAAGAACCGGACACTCATCGAAAGTGCCAAGAGCATGATGGCCCATGCCTCGCTTCCAAAGAAGTTTTGGGTAGAAGCTGTTACTACAACCGCCTATTTATAGAATCGATCCATCACCAAAGCCCTGAATGGCAAGACTCCTTATGAGGTGTAGACAGGATCAAAACCATCCGATCTAGAGATTCAACTGCAGAATCTCGACGCTGACTCAGAAAATGAGTGAGAACCTCAACGAGTCAACCCACATCAGAGGACCGAAGTTCAACCCAGAAGGTCGAACAGGTCCAGACAGCCTCCATTATGGATGATCTGGCTTGCTACTTCGTGCAGGAACCAAACACAGTTGCTGAGGCGATGTCTACTCCTGATGCTGACCAGTGGAAAGCAGCAATGGACACTGAATTCGGTTCTCTTATGGAGAATCAAACATGGACACTCACTGAGCTGCCAAAGGACCGAAACCCAATTCCATGCAAATGGATATTCAAGGCGAAGTACGAGGCTGAAGGAAGGCTAAATCATTACAAGGCCAGGCTAGTCGCCAAAGGCTTTTCTCATATTCCAGATCTGGATTATACAGAAACCTTTAGTCCAGTCGTCAAACCTGCTTCGATCCGCCTACTCCTCTCCTTTGCAGTTGCAACAGATCTCGAAGTTCATCAGATGGATGTTCAGATCGCTTTTCTCAATGGAACCATTGAAGAGAAAATCTATATGACGTAGTCAGAGGGATACAAACTTAATGGCAAGCAACAACAACTTGTATGCAGAATTCACAAGGCGTTCTACGGGCTGAAACAGTCACCCAGAGCCTGGTTCCAGAAGATCAACACATTTATGATAGAGAATGATTTCATCCCAAACTCAGTAGACTCGAATGTCTATTTCAAGTATGTATCAAATTACTTTATCATCATCACTCTCTACGTAGATGATACACTCTTATTCAGTAATAATCTGAATCTGATGAAGAATACAAAATGCATGCTGGCACAGAAATTCAAAATGACTGACATGGGTCCAGCCCACTATTGTCTCGGAATCCAAATTCAACGAGATTGACCCAGCAGACTGATCTTCATCAGTCAGCAACGATATCTCAACAACGTGCTGGAAAAGTATGGAATGGCCAACTACAAACCCAGTCTCTTTCCACAAGCTATCAAATGAACAGTCTCCTCAAACTGAGGCAGAAAAGGAGGAGATAAAGTGCTACCTGTTTCAATCTATCATCGACTCAATGATGTACGCAATGATCTGCACACGACCAGATCTTGCATATTCGATCAGTACACTCAACCAATTCCTGTCAAATCCAGGCATAACTCGTTGGAAAGCGCTAACAAAGGTCATGAAGTACATTCAAGCAATGACAACTCTCAGCATCTGCTATGGAGACAACCAAACTGCCAATATCCTTGAAGCCTACACAGATGCGGATTGAGCAGGAGATGTCGACACCAGAAAATCAACTTCTAGATTTGTATTTCTATACAACCAAGGCCCAATCTCATGGAACAGCCGGAAGCATACCTCACTTGCATTATCATCAACAGAATCCGAATACATAGCTGCCACAAATGTAACCAAAGAGGCGATCTGGCTTAGGCAACCGCTCGCGGACCTCAATCTTGCACAACCCTTTCATACAACAATCTATTGTGACAATCAAAGCACAATAGTGCTATCTCTTAATCTGAGATTTCACTCTCGAAGCAAACATATAGAAATCAGGTATCACTACCTTAGAGAGAAAGTGCACAGAAAGGAAGTAGTATTAATTTTCTACAGAACAAATTACATGGCAGCAGATTACTTCACAAAGGCTCTATCAAAGGAGCAACATCTTAGATTTAACGATATGTTAAATCTGAAGATCAAAGTTTTTCAGGATCCACATTAAGGGGGAGTGTTAGATTTCTTATGCTCAGCCTTAAACAAATCGTTCAAGTAATGAGCATCCTAAAAAACTTGAAGGCCGACAACATATTTTTAGGCCTTCACATTTTTCCCCGTTGAGATTTTCTATGACTTAGAAATCATTTTAAGGCACCTTCGCCTTTTTCGCCCCGTAGCAAAAAATGCAACACACCGGCCAACTGGCCAGAATAATTTAGAAATCATTTTCAAGGCACCTGCGCCTTTTTTGCTCCATAGCAAAAAAAAGCGACACACTGGCCAAGTGGCCAGAATACCTTACAAATCAATTTTATGCACTTTCGCCTTCTTCGCTTTTTGCTGACCGACTTCGCCAATAGATGAGTAACCCTAAAACAGCTGGACAAACAAATATCCCAAAGGTAGTTGACGGTTACCAACTTTTGTACCTTTGCAAAGACTGGCATAAATAGCCTTAAAGGCTTGTAATATATTTTCTCTCTTGTAAATCTCTATATTAGCTGAATCAAGCTATGTAAGCGTTAAAAAAAAAAAAACAAGAATTCTTTGAAAATTTCTCTTTCAATCAGAGTTATCTGTAGCCAGCATTATCACGCTCAGCAAGCTGAAGTTATCACTTCAAGCCATTGTACTCACTGTTGATATTTAGCAGAGTGCAATTTTTGTCTCACTACTACGTCGTTCATTTGCGCAAACTGTATGAATTCTTCTACTTGAATATTTTTGCTGCTAACTGTTGCGTTTCCGTTCCTACAAGCCTATGCTCTGAACAATTGAGCCTCCGCTGCACTCACAACCACTGTTTTACGACAAAAAGACCTAAGCACAATTAGATATCATAAGCTCTTACAAAGATTTTACATAAGGCCAAGGCGCGAGATACTGAAGAGAATATCATTGTCATATTCAAACATGCATCTTGGTTTTCAAGGGGACTTGAACCTAGGACCAAACAAACTTCGGATGCCAAGCTAACCAATTGGGCCAACCCTTGGACATTCATATTGCTAGCATTTCATCAAATCTAAGTCAAAAATCTCTTGGAAATCCCTAACTTGGATAGGCTCTATTGCTAGCCATGAAGGTTGATGAAAATTTCCTCAAAACTCATCCTAAAGTAAAAAGGAAAATTTCAACAATTTTGTTGCCACACACCCCCACACACAAAACTCTCTTGTCTCAAATACAATCTCTCATAAAGTACATGGGAAATTTAGAGCTGTTATCGACAACAAAATGTAACTTGGGCCTACATTCTATTATTTGTTATCTTGACCACTCTCGGTACTATGTTTAGGCATTCTTGAACCTTATATCAAGACATTTTTGTTATCGATCCATATAATTGCGTGCAATAATTGGTCCTAAGAACCAGGTGCAGACCCCTTTGCCCCACTTAGGTCAATCGCGCCTCCAGGTTTACCAATACCACAAAGCCTTCTTGACTTTGGCTGATTGTCCCAAGTGGGATTAAGACAAGTAGCTCAATTGTCTTTAATGAGCAAAGACAAATTTGTTTAGGTGATGGCAATATTGAAGGGATTTATTCTGTTGTCACTAACACACCACATCAACCATGGGCCATTGAGAAAGTATTACATGCTCCTAAGTTATCTCAAAACATTCTTTTAGCTAGAGCAACTACTTCACAAAACTTTCAAGTTCATTTCATTGATGATAAATGCACTATCAAGGAGGAAAATATGTAATCGCTTGTTGAGAGCTTTTTTGGCCCTTCGTTCTTGATCCAAAAAGACGGAGTCTAGGTAGATTCGACAAGAACATTCTCAACATTCGGTTCATATTTACCTGCACCAAATAGTGAGGCCCATGTTGTTGTTCCTTTTTTTCATGCAATAGTTCAACAACATAGTATAAAATTGACCATTCTGCCATTTTTTGCCGTTTAGTAAATTATATTTTCTTGAATTTATTAACACTCTTGTGTGATTTATTCTTGTACTTAGAGCAAGGATTTAGTCAACAATGAAGGTTGACAATGATCATGTAGGTCAATCCATGACCTTATGAGATTGTCAGTATGCGCACTTAGCATCGGCATCCTTCTCTTTTCAACTCAGCATGCCATGTGAGATGAAAAAGATACGGCATAAAAATTAGAAAATCACATTGGTACATGAAGCACAAGCCATTGTTCTTTGCATGATTCTATGTGAGCTGAATTATCCAAATGCAGGTGTTTGAAGGCATGCAAAAAGGTAAAGAAGATTATAATTGAGCCTACAAAATGATGCTTAAAGAATTGACTATAGAACTACAAAAGCTCCTTAATATGATAAGTAAAACTCAAAGAGTATCCTCTCCCCCTCTCATTGTCAAACAACAGCAGGTATAATTGAAGGAAAACGTTTAGCCAACAAAGGCTGATGAGATGGAACAGCTTTTCCATTCTCAAAGAGTGGAGAAAAGCACAAGATACCACTAAAAAACAGCTTCAAATTTGATAGCTCAGAAATTCAAAACGCTCTAAACTTACAATGTAGTCATTAACCAAGAAGAAGTCGAGTGGTGATGTATTCTAAAACATCATAAAAGCCTGATCATCACAGTTCTATACAAGAAGTTGGCATGATAGCATTTTTCATCCAATTTCATAACGTCATAGCTTGTACTAATATAATACCCTAAACATTGATTCTTTTTCTAAATGGTTGAACAATTTTGGTCAAAGCCTTTAAAGATTACCATCCTAGAAAATCAACAAAAGTTGCTTAATTCCCAAAGAAAAGAGATGTGAGCATAGACTTTAAGTCTACTATATAGAACGCTTGCAGGTACATGATACTAGTAAGTTCTTCAATTAAATAGTCACTTATCCTCATCAAATTTCACACTTCCTTCCTCATGAAAAATTTAGAAAATTACCCAAATGCATAGCCTGGTTCATAACTAGATTGTCCAAGAAGTTGTCATGAAACAATTGAACTGAGAAATTATGAGTTACGGCATGCAGTTGATGCCCTACTACCATCATCAAAATCAAGTATTTCAGACCCTTTCTACCATTTCTTTGAGCATTTTCAGCTGTCAAATTTCCTCCTTGCAAGTAGTTTTTCGTGTTTCAGCTCCTCATTAGGAACACTGTTGTGCATATTCGTATCACAAGTTGTAAAACGTTAGTTTCTAACATGCATAGCTACATGCTGCTATAAACTAAGTATAATTTTTCAAGTGGTGCATCCATAAGCTTGGAAACAGATATAATGGCGAGAAATATAATAGAGAGAAATATGAAGGCTTCAACTTTGTGACAATTTTGTCCAATATCTACATCCAACTTTATTAAGCAGAAACAAGGTACAGAAAACTTCCTAAGCAACAAATTTGCTAGTGGATGCTGCACAAAGGAACCCTACAATGTAGAGAAAGAAATTCCTAAGCTCGAATGCATGTGAAGATTAGGTGCAGGTCTCATGTCATCTGCACCAAAGATTAGGTGCAGGTCTCATGCACAAACATATGTTCAAACTAGTTTTCATACACTTGTAACAAAGGCCCATGTATTAAATTTCTATCCCTTCTCTGAAGGTACAGGAAAATTTCAGTCATGACGAAGGCTTGGCATTGGAGGGACAGAGACAATCGCACGACAAAAAGGAGGCTATACATGTTTCAGGTACGCAGTATGCTCTCAATTTTAAGGAACCTGATCCATTCACACAAGCTCCAAGACTTTAAGGTGACGGGTGCAGACCATTGAAAACTAAACAATGCAACATAAAAATAAAATGGGAATTACTGTTCAGTAAACATCAGGACAGGATTAATCCAGCTTGACAAGCTTCCCGTATGAACTAATGAAAGGCAGGTCTGGTATCAGAACACAAATACCTAAGCTGATGTCAATATAAAACTGTAAAATTTCCAAAGACAGAGACAACAGGTATGTATGACTTAAATCCATATCTGGAATATCAGTCTGTTTGAGAAGCACACAAGACAAATCTACCAAAAATATCATGCATATGGAGCTCATGAAGATTATTAAACATTACTTGTAAACTATGAGATTTTGCAGGCTAAAATACTGTTAGGTCAAAGTGCTGAAGCTTTAAACGAGCTCCTGCGTACAAGGAGACAAGTGACACTGGTGGGATGGCCTACCACTTTTGAAAGGGTACATATTACATAATCAGGTTTATGAAGAGTAAGATTCAGCTGATCTTCGCATAAAACAAGGCCCGAGGCATCCAGCAAAACATGCCAGCAATTGCGCTGTCCTTCAGAAGCCCAGTGCAAAGAAGTCCGAGTGCCTCTAATGTCTGCCGGGTAACCAAACAAACCTTTTGGACTGTGCTTGCCCTTCTTTCTGAAGTGTTGGCTCAATTGAGACCCAGCAATTCGAAGATCCAACCAACTTTCAGGAGCAGAAATAACTTTGGCCTCCTTATATGAAGCAAATTCTTTAATCAGATCCATTTCGTCATTCAGTACAGTCATATAATAGTTGTACCGGAAAAAAGGGTAGCTTTCACCCACCAGCATCATGGCCTCTCTCATGCCTGTAGTAAAGACTACCAGATAATCTTCTTCAGACACCCCACAGTGCTTAAGGACTCTGTTCCTTGCATGAATTTCCGGAATGGAAATCGAGCTGTCTGAGTTTGTTGATTTTCTGGTGAAAATGTCTAACAAACGTGATGGCTCAAGCTGTATCTTTTTTAAGGCAGAAGAGGAATTTCCAAAACAACCTGACAAGTCTCGATTTGAATACCCGGATCCAGAAAAGTTAACCCTTTTCTTTGCTTCCTCTGAGTGCACAAATTTACCTGTTCCAGGGTCATCAAAAAACTCTTGCTCCTCTCTTAAGGATGGAAGATTTGTGGTGACAGCATTGTCTTCCAAGCCAGGTGATCCTCCCAAATACTCCGGATATCTTGCTTTGACATATTGCTCCACATAACGCATCTCTGTGGGGGTAATGGGGCTTGACCATCTCAAGTCCAGGCCACGCAGAGAAGAAAGAGCTTCTGCAATGATATGGGGTGGAATGATGAAAGTACAATTCTGCAATTACAAACAGATTGAATGCTATTTCAGTTTTAAAAAATCTACAATAGCGAACAAGGCACAAATGAATCAAATCGCAAGAAGGTCAAGATTGATCTTTTGTGGTGCTTGCAAAAGGTCAAAATAAGATGGTCCTTTTCAACTTGTGCAAAAGAAGTTTAATTCTATACATTTAGAGTGTGGTTGCTATGAGAAATATGTGCTACCATCTTCCAGTTAAGCTATATTAACTTGTCAATGCTCATGCTAAAATGAAATTGCGCTTACTTTCCGTGGATTGCTGGAAAGTCTAGCAGGTTACAAAACACACACTTTGCTGCAAGAGTAAAAATCTCAGCATGCTTGCAGAGACGAGCTAAAGAAGTTCTCTGAATCAGATTAAAGTTGATGCATCATGTTCGATAATATTGAGAATATTTAGATCTGAGCTTCGAGTTTGCACAAAGCACTGATGCAGTGATCCTAACAAGTGTGAGCGGATGCTTCAGAAACTAAACTATATATATTTTCAGAACGTGCTCAAGTCGTAAAAGAAATAGAGCACTGCATTGAACTTTCCTTGTTTGCTAAAAACAACTATTTCCTAACGGATCAAAAGACTACAAAACATCCAGCCCCATCCAAACTTCATCTGTCAAAATTTCCACCCAATAGCATTAAAAAATCTCGATGAAGATTTCATTTATTTTCAAGAGGTTGGAAAACCGAATCTACATTTCTACAATTACTATGAAAAGAACACATATATGTGTGAAATGATGCTTTTACCTGTGTTTCTTCCTCTTTGCTCCTCGCTTTGTTGGATTCCATAATCCTAGCACTGCTTTGTCGTCTAAAGCTTCTTGTTGCACAAAGAGACCAGGGCCTTCGTTGGTCGAATAAGATGTACAAGGGTAAGGTGAGACAAAAACAGATCCACGATGCGCCTAAAACTTCTAGTGAAATAACGAATGAGCGCTTCTAAGGAAGTGAATTGCAGCCCAGACAGAGGGATCAAAAACGCATAATTTAAAAAAGAACAACGGCACGGTGATCATTTGAATGAAGACATAGTCCTCCATTCGAGAAACAAGGGATATTTTAGACAAGGCAGTACTAAAAACCTATGAATAGGAACTGTGTAAATATTGTTGCTCACTTGCCCTATCAGTAGTAACCTACGTCGTTATATTGTTTCTAATTCACCTCTTGTATAGTGATAAAGATGCTTGGACTTCAATCCAAAGCAAGCTCATATAACACCTTTAGATTCCTTACTGACAGACTGATGTAACTTTTGTTCCCTTGAAATTTTTTTGTGCCGATTGCTCTTAATTTGGAGCTGAGGCACAAACTCCTGTTTATATGATAGAGGAGCCAAATAGTGATAATTCTATAAGATGCTGCTCCTCAACTTGGATTCTCAAAGTGAATTCCCACAAACCTCGAAAGGCATCTTCAAGAACGATCCTCGTTTCTTTAAGCTGACTATACAGTAGGCTTGTTTGATTATGCTGCTGATAAAAAACATACAAGTAAGAACTAGCTACACTCTACAAGCAGGGGCAAAGACAAGCGCAAGCAAGTCAAAGGAAAAACTCAATTCATCAAATCTGGAATCTCTCTGACAACATAAGAGCACAAAAAGGCACGTAATATTTAAACGCACAGAAAAATTTCCAGCTCTAATCTGCTCCGCTACCTTCCCCACTGATCTGATGGGAAAAAGATCTCGTTGTTTCTGAACTTCCTAGCTTTGAACAGTGTCCTGATGCAAAACTGCGCAATAATAAACAAGAAAAGGCACACAAAGTAAACAAAAACGCAGGCAATATAATAAACAAGAACACAAGCGATATGATAAACAAGAACACAGGTAATATACTAAACAAGAACACAAGCAATATAATAAACAAGAAAACAAACGATATAATAAACAGGAACAGGGGCAATATAATAAACAAGAACACAAGCGATATGATAAACAAGAACAGGGGCAATATAATAAACAAGATTCAATATAATAAACGAGAACACAAGAAAACTAGCAATATAATAAACGAGAAAACAAGCAAACTAGCAATATAACAAACGAGAACACACGCAGATAAATAAAGAAGAACATAAAGCACTACAATAACAAAGAAAAATGCATAAATCCTGAGACAAAGAGCATCGTGTAACCTGCTTCATGAATTGAAAAGGCGGAGATGGTCGCCTCGAGAAGACACCATCACCTGCTCTGCATCGCCGCGGCATCTTCTTCTTCTTCTTCTTCCTCATCTTTTGCTTTGATTCCCGGAAAGACGAAGATCCTCTTTCTGGAGTCGTCTTTGCAGTTTGACAGGCACGTCTGACATTCAGCTTCTCATTTTGCAAGCCATTATCACCACGTCGGACTTCAAACATGCCGCTATTTCTCCCTTATTTACGTGCTTCCTTTGACCCGTCTCGTGTTCAAGCACGCACTTCACTTGTCAACTTGACGGGCGGCACTTCATTTCATTGTTGAGCCTGAGCCTATTTGTTTTATTTGCACGAAATGTGATTCAAAGGCCGCACCGTCGGATTTTGCCACAAGCGCTCAGATTTTGCCACGCCATAAAAGAATTCTTTGAGAAAATCTAAGGGTTCATTGTGACACGTGGCAACAATCTAAGTGAGAAAAATTATTATATCCCATCCCATTAAGTCCCAGCATAGATGCTGGGTCATGTGCCACTATTATGCTGCATCGTGGGGGACCATCCGGCCTTGGAGTCACACGAGATTTTGGCCCCGGCGCTGCCCTAGCCACGCATTGCTCTGCGTCATGTCTCCCCGTTAGAGCTCGTCCCCATGCACACAAAACAGCTAGTTATTACCTCCATCTTTCTTTTTGAAGTTTGTCCCAGTGGAAATTTTGCAATCTTTTTCTAATGAGTAATGTCTTTAGAGGGTCCGTCTTCCCACCCTTTGAACCCACTCCTAAGCAGTGCTCTAGAAACCTCCTTGGAGTTATCCTCAAAAAACCTGCATTCTAGAGAACTTCTTGATTTTTTCAAGACTTTTACTCACAAAAAGGTATATATGGTTGTATAGAAAACCGTCAGATATTTTATGATACTAGTTTTTCAAAAGACTTGTCGGATCCATTCCTATACTTTGTCGATTTTCCGGAGCACTGCGGAATACAAGACTGGACCCAGTTTAAAATCTGTGTTACATGAGGAAGAGCTCTTAACGTTTTTTTTTCTATCTCTTCCCCTACTGACATGAATGGGTGGTTGAGGCAACGCCCGAATGTGCCTCCATGATGGAGGGCCCCTCGGACCCATTTCACAAGGTTGGGTGCTCAAACAAGCTTCCCAGTTGGTAGTCTAATGCGAAAGGCTTATTGCATACATGTTAAGCAACTAGTGGTCGTTATATACAACATATACAACTTGGCAATGCCATTTACGGAGCTAAGCTCCTTAGATGTCACTACACAGTGGTCGGGATTCGAGCCTGCACCTTTCCGGTGGCAGTCAACAACTCTACCCATACACCCCACTGTGATGGACTTGAAAATACATGTCATATGAAAATTACAAAATAAAATATGCCTTCCAATTTGAAAGGTGAACATGCTCGTCAAAATCCAACTTAGTGGACTCCATCACCCTAAAAAATGGGAAGTCATATAACTAATGACGAAATTTGAGCTAGGCCCAAACCTCAATGCATGTGAATCTGCATCATAAATATTCTCTATAAGACAAATTCAACTAATAATTTAGTCATGGAGCTTTTTATATCTGATTTTTAGTATTTTGTGGCACTTACAATGCAATATGTATATTATTAGCTCTGCCTCGTATCTTGATAGACTATCGTGAATGGAGCCCAATGCTACTATAAGTTGTGTGCCAGAGGGAGATGCAGGCCTGAACACCCAGCCCTTCACGCCCTACGAGAAGTGTTAGTATCAGTGTGCTTGCAATGAGTAGCACATCAAGTTTGGGGCTTGGAGAGGCTCTAGTAGTCACTCCAACGGAGCAGCATATTCCGCACTACCACTATTGTGGCATTGTTGGGCCCGCCCTTCCATCCAACGATGGAAAGGCAATGGGGGAGCATAGAGGGTGGTGGTGGAGCATCCACCACCACCCTTGGATGGCGTCTGCACCCACCACCACCCTTGGATGGCGTTTGCACCGTCACTTGCATGCCAATTATGGTGCGGAATACGCTCTCCCCATTCCAATAGGCATTTAGGTTAATATGTGACGATTCTCTCAAATATATGTTTCCTTTTTTAGTAAACTTCATAATTTAAGTTCAAAAATAGATTTGTTTAATCTAATTTCTAAATTGCAATACTTTTTTTTTCCAATGTGCCTCCCAATCTTTAAAATTGCATTGTTTACAAAGTCTTTTAGGATGATCTCCCAAGTTGACATGCTATCTAGCTTTCTAATTTAAGTTTGAAGAGGTTTGTTTTATTTACTTTTGAAATTGCAATTTTCAATTTTCAATTTTCCATTTTACGGCAAACTTCCTCTCAATCTTTATCATTGCTTTGTTTGAATAGGATTTTAGGATGATCTCCCAAGTTGACATTTTAAAAGCCATTGCAAAATAATTTACATAATAGTGTTGAATAGGAGTTGGAAGTGTGCCCATGCAATGTCTCCCTCTCAATAATGGTTCAGAATTTTGCGTGAATATTGTTGAATCTCTTTTTAGAGCAACATGGCCTTAGTGTTGAAGGTCCAACTCATGTCCCATATATATTGTAGCTACAAACTACCTACTAATTATGGATGATGGCCATCAATCATTTCATGGAGAGCTTTATTTCAAGCTATTGTGAATCATTCATATATGTATGTCTACTTGTCGTGGCATATGGAAGTGATATAAATGAGTTACCATTATTGGTTTGCAAATTTCAACCATGTAAGGAATCGTCACAAGAGTGACATATACAGGAGTTAATGATGCGTACATGTGCCCCTAATTGGGTTTTGCAAACGATTGCATCTCATATCAGTCACTCTCGTTACAAAACAATATACTTTGTTGTGACTCAAAGACAAATTTCTAGTTCTAGAAGCTTTTATGTGTATTTTTCTGGATGGAAATTAACCATGGCTCCTTCAATGCATAGGTGACATTTTCACTTGATTTAACGGTTGTTGGATATCAATTGCAAGAGAAACAAAAGCGAAGCAAAAGTTCCATTAATTAAATTGCAAGTTGTCCTTTCTACTAGGAATCCAATTTAAACTAGTTATCTCATGAGAAATCAAATTATGATCCTAGAATTTAAATTTAAAAGAAAAAACTTATTGTTGAATTTAAAAAATCTAATGGTGGTTTCACATTGGAGCTAGTTAAGCAAGTGGAGAGAGTCAAAACACTTTCTCGATTGATTGAGAGGCCACTTTAAGTAACAACCCACCCCACCCACCCAACCCCCCCCCCCCCCTCCCCCCCCCCCCCACCCCGGGCCCCCTCCTCCACCTCAAAAAGCTAGTATTCACCCTTATGTGGCTTTCTTTTGTGGCAAGAATGGATGCCTACATGGGGTAGCTGCACTTGGAGGAAAGAGATCAATTACCCCAAGATAGATGGTATATCACGGTCCCATATCCAATGAATATCATTCCCACCTTATCCAAATTTTCATCGAATGGCATTGTGTGAAAACCTTGCCTATCAATGTGGGAGCAAATGTAAGGGGAAATTCCATATTTTGAAATGCACGTACTCACCTTCACTCAGATTCCACCTTCATAGCTAAAAGCAAGTTGTTTGTTTCACAAAGCAATTGGTTGTTTTTGGGTCTTTCAACTTGCTAAGGTGAGTATGAAGGTATGTCAAGCCAAATAGGTTCCATGATATGCTCTACAAGCAAAACTACTTCAATAATTCAACAAAAATGAAATTTCATGTTTTTTAGAATTGACACATGTTTATTGGGCGCAAAAATCATATACAACTTCGCCAATATAGCTATTAAATACTTCTATGTGTTGACATAGTATAAGACTCACAATTTCCAAAACGTTTAATAGTCATTTACCTTCGTAGAATCTTTTAAAAAATATCATTAACACATTTTCATTACAATACTAACATAGATTAGGTTCCAATGAAAGATTTAGCAAGCTGACGTCCAATGTAGTTGTGAAATTTAAACCCATTCACCTTATTATCAAATCTAGTTTTTGGAATGCATCACACTTATGTAGGTTCTTTGGAAGTCACATGTACAACTACAGCTGTCAATTTGACTATTATATAGAACACTACGTATATTCAAGTAGTTCGCATGTTTGTAAATATTTGGAAGGGGATAAGTGCTCATCTAAATTTGCATATTAGATGATGGATGGATTGAAGATTATATTCCTTTTCAAGTTTGCTTAACAAGACAAAGCATCTGTAACCTAGAGTGAGCTTCAATCACATATTGACTATAATGTATAAAAGATAGATAGCATTTGTTGAAAAATGGTTCAATTATGCAACATTACTTTATGCAATTTTTAAATAATTGTTTGGAGAGACTATAATCCTAGCATAAATGAATGATTTGCAAGGTCAACGTAACAATAAACTCTGATATGTATGGAGAAATTACAAATGACTTTTCAATTTGGGACAAACAAAAAAATGATTATATTAATATGAACAAGGTGTATGGAATTTCCAAAGGGATATAGATAGGTCCAAAAGCTTAAGTTGAGTGGGTCCCAGTTGAGAAACTCCATGTAGCTCTTCATAGTAACATTTATAGATGACAAAAGGGCACAAAATGTAGGGGGGGGCAATATGTGACAAAATCGGAAGAAAACACCATGCAGAGGGTCGTGTGTGCTAGGAATAACAAAAACAATTTCTAAGAATGGATAATAGAGCTAGTGCTTGATAAAATAAGAGAAGTACCAATAAGAAATTTTGTTGTTGTGTAGATTCTAGATGCACCAAAGAAGATTTACCATGCAAAAGTTCCAATCAAAATAATTATTAATAATAACAACGTGTATGTCCACCAAGAAATGGTTTTGGGGTGGTGGAAGCATGCAATGGGGAGAGAGGGAAGAGAAAGTTGATGCCATGCATCGACATGCTATCGTAAGAATAGTTGGTCAAAAGTTTACTCTTCCATATGAAAGAAGCAGATGGAATGTTGAGCCCATTCAAATTTAAAGGGGGCAAACTCATATGTGGCCACCTTAGGAGCATCAAAGAAGTCTCCATTAAAGTAAGATTAGAGTGCCTATTTCCGATTCCCAAGATCATTTTGGCAAGGTCCTTGGGAAATTGAAAATCCGTGAGTACTCTGAAAGATATTGTTAAAAAAAAAAATTCTCATTTCAATGTAAGTGGGGGCTAAGCTTGCCAATGTCTTTGTTGAAATCATAAGCTACTTGAAAGATATATAATCCTCTTAGTAATATTTGTGGCAACTTTGGAATAACGGTTAAGTAAGTATTCTAAACCCCACTTCCCCTTGTCAATTGAGGTCTAAGAGATATCTCAAGAAAAGAGTCCATTTATGTAGTTTATAAATAAATCACAAGAGTCCTTAGTGAGGTTGTTATGGGAATATGAAAGGAAACATATGCAAAGAGAACATGAAACAGGTGGCTCACAATGCTCTTAATAATGCATGCATGCTCAAAGAAGCTCGTATATGGGGGTTTGACTCCCCGTATGTGGGGCACTGATTAATTGGAAACTTGTTTTGACAATTCCTTTAAAAAATTGTGCATGTTTGTAATCTTCATGCAGAGGTAAGGATAATATAAAAACGTGTTTATATTCACATATTATTTGCTTGGAATACCTGATTTAGCTTATGTCAAATTTTTGGAACATTTCGTTACAATTTGATATTGATTTTGAGAAATCCTTATTTTAGAACTGTCGATCACTTGATCAAAATCCTTTTTCCAAAAATCAGACATTTGATTATTGTCACGTGATAGAGTTTTTACAGATTTGATCAGATATAGGAATTGATATAAAAATCTAGATCCAATCTCATTGTCGTCGGTGATTTGCAAAGATGTCTAATATAGATAGAGAGGATGAACGTGAGCTTGATGGTGGACCTTCGTTTGTTGTTCCACAAGTTAATGTTAGAAGATCATCTCGTTTAGAGATACCAAAGTATAATGGGTTATCTGATCTAGTCAGATTTCTCAAGATCTTTGCTGAATCATGTGAGGTTTATGGTGAAGTTTTTCCACAAGGTAAACTCAAGCTATTTCCTATGGCCTTAACTAGAGTAGCACAAGATTGGTTTTATAACCAAGATGAGACAGAACACATGGATTGGGAAGTGGTTAAAGTTGGCCTAATCACAAGATTTAAACCCAGAAAATTTATGGAAGATCTTTTCCTACTTTTAAGTAAAATTAAAATGGGAAAAAAAATAAATGGTGCGAGATTATATTGAATGGCTCAAACACCTCAGATCTATGTGTGAACCTGAATTAATCAATAATGATGTTATAATCATGTGGTTCTTAGTAGGTCTACTTAAAAGGATTAGACGCGAGCTTCCGAATGGATTACTTGTCCTTACAACTTGTTATGGATGATGCAATAAAGTGTAATATCCTATTGCATGCATATTTTCTTTGAATTACTATTTTGTGATGCAAAATCCCAATCAACCTACTCAACTGATGAAGATAATCACTGAATATGAAGAAATATCTAATGGACCCGACAATGACAAGTTATACAAAGTTATATTGAAGATAAAGAGGCCTAAATAAATGTTACTGAAGGAAGGACTATATCCCGAAGGGCATATATTAAATGACATGAACCTTAATATGAAGGCCAGCCCTAAGAGAAGAACATTTCAGAAGCCTCATTTATTGTGCCTCAATCAAACGTTGTAACCTTCCACGTGCTTGCTTTTCATTGAAGCAAAGTTGTGTGATAAGGATGCCACCTAGGAAATTGTACACTTGTAATTTTCCTATTGAAATAATTAGTTAATTAAAGTAAATATGAAGCGACATATTGGTTACTATAGAGCTGCATACTTTCGGACTCATTCCCGATATGTACACTATTTACACTTCAATGCAACCACCAAATTTTTCAGGAGATCACAAAGAGAGTTTGAGTTTTCAAGTTTTCCCTTCTCTCTGTTTTCGTAAGCCTTATGTTTGCTGAGTACTTCTGTTTCTGACAGTTGGTAAGCCTCACCTTGTCGGATGTGCTTATGATTGTAACTCTGGTTAGACACTTCCTTAGCCTTGATAAGGTGACAAATATTTACTATAATTAATACATGGATGAATTCTATAAATGGATCATCCAAACACACTCTATGTGATGCTCCGTCCATGAGATGAATGATTTTGAGCCTCCCATTTACGCCATCATTCTGGTTGTAACTACTATTTGGTTGTGCTTCAATGTAATATAGCAACAATACGCTTTTCTATCTATGTATAACGTAGATGAATGCTTATTGTGATTTGAATGCACTTCATTTCTGTTTAATCACGCTTGTTTTCTCACTCTGATCAGAACACATATGTCTACGACTCCTCAGCTTCTGATCAGACGATGGTTGTCTTTGACGCCTAAGAAACTTGCCATCATTTTGTTGCATTGGCAATCCATTCAGAACTAAACTTCTTATCAAATCCATTTCCAATAATACCACACTCAAACCATTTCTAATCTCTTCGGTGGACTATACTCATTTTGTTTTTCCTGTTTTGCAACAGAATGTTTGAGCTGTGATTACAATTAGCATTAACAATCTGGACTGTTTCTGCATCTAGCAACCCATTATAGCGGGAGAGTTGTTCCGCAAATATTCCTGCTCTCTTCTCCGTTCGCGTTCTCCATACTCCCTTGCCCCATCAGATTGTATAAAAGATTCTAGGATGTCAAAATTGACCTCTTTTACTAGTTTCTAAATGACATAATGTACATGAGTCCCAAAAGTAGAGGCAAGGCTTAAGATAGTCAAAATATTGATAAAGAAGATATGTGTCAACTGTCTAAAATGTAATATCTTGCAATAACTTGTATCAAAAGATGTATCACCAAGATAATGATTGTGTGATCATCAAATTACATAACTTGTCACTTTATTTGATGATTAAATGGTTACACCATATGGAAAAAAAAAATACACATTATTTATTCTAAATATTAAAACTATTTTAGTGAGAGAGTGTATCCATGCCTATAGCCTACCCGTCACGCCTAGTTCCCCCCTCTCATGGCTACAGCCTACTAGTCACACCTAGGTTCCCCCCTTTCATGTTTTAGTGAGACTGTTGCCATGTCTATAACCTACCCATCACACCTAATGTCTCGCCTACTTCCCCCCTCTCATGGCAACAACCTACCATTCACACCTAATGTCACACCTAGGTTCGACTAGATCATCAGTCGCCACCTAGATCGGCCATCATCGCACTACATACTGAAGTTCCAAATCATCGGTCGTCACCTAGATTGGCCGCCATTGCCCGTCAATGACGAGCACTCTTTACTAGTATGAATACAATTATTATTAAACTTCATCAAGACAACAAATTTTTTCAAAGTGCTATCTATGCATGGCTAATAAGTTCATCAATTCTATCGTTAAGTTGCATTATAAAATATTTCAATCGATTTATTTTAATTCTTGAGAAGATATTTCAATGTGGTATAATGCATGTATTTTTTTCTTATTACTACAAAATTTTTGGCATTAATTATCTCAAGTTTGGTAAAACTCATTTTATGGTAAAATTGTCTGAAAAGTTTGTACCAAGACAAATATGTAAATATTATTGTTTTTGATCCACATTCTTTCCTTTTATCACTTTGACTTCCATCCAACTAATCTATTAAGCTAGCCAATGTAGCAAAATGAAAGATAGTTACAATGCAAAACATGTGTGAGATGATTATTTATCACAATAATAATGGGTTTCAACTACAGTCATTTCAATTTTTAATCGTCTCTAACCAGAATTAGATTTGTAATAGCTCAATGGGCAAAAGTGAGTACCCTAAAAAAAATGTAGAATATATGTTTTTATGTTGTGTATGGTTGCCCAATAGATGTCATGTGCTTGAAATCTTTGTAGTCACAATGTGAATGTTCTTACACCTGGTTACATGTGGAAGAGCCATTAAGGGTGGTTTCACATGGGGTGGGGGTGAATCCAAAAGGCCCAAATTCTTTATTTTGATTGATGGAGCCACTTCAAGAGGCTCTTCCCCAAGATAGCAGGGGAGTACCTTGGACCTCTTAGAGTATTGGGGAGTAAGTGGTGAGCCTTATATCTATCCTCCAATAAAAACCATAAATGTCTTATCTAATTTGAATTTACAATAAATGCTTTGCCCTCCAAATAAAAATGGGGATTTCACATAGAATGACATGGAAGGACCTGGGCTTTTAAATTGGGGGTAAGTGCAAATTTTGAAATGGCCCTGGACTCCTCCATGTTTTCTCACCCTAATTGTTATGCCAAATTTAAAGATTAGATTATCCTCAATCACTTTCTCATGAAAAAATGAGAAAGTGATTGAGGATTATGCTTCTAAGATGTTTCTCATTTCTTCCTTTGCCATACTTGTATTGTAGTCAAGGCTTCCAAAAGACTTTCTCGAAGGTCTAGAATACCCGTCACTCTCCAACACAAAAACTACCCTCAATAGTTGTGTCTTTTTTCATAGGGAGACATTGGCTACTTTCTATACTTCAAAGACACACTAATAATTAAAGAATTCAGTTTGCATATGTGCATCATACATATAAATTACTTGAAATAAATGATTTGACACAAGGCACACATGCAATTGCACCCCTGGTTATCCATATCATGCCAACAAGAGATGAAGACTATTACTTATTCTCAATTGCACCGCTCGTTATCCATGTCATGCCAACAAGAGATGAGGACTATTACTTCTTCTCAGCAAAACTAGAAATACATGGGAGGTACATAGTGCTCGAGAAAATCGACAAAGTATAGAAATGGAGCCAGCAACTTTTTTCAAAAAAAAGAATTGGCGATTTTTTATACAAGCATAGATACTTGTTTATAAGTAAAAGTCTTAAAAAAAAAACTAAGAAGTTCTATAAAATGTAGGTTTTTTGAGGATAACTCAAAAGAGGTTTCCCGAGCACTGGAGCATAAAAAAAACATGTACTTGAGCCAGTGCTTGGGAAATCTTTTTTGAGTTATCCTCAAAAAACCCACATTTTATAGAACTTCTTGGTTTTTTGAAGTCTTTTATTTATAACCAGATAATATCAGTTGCCATTGCAGTTGTTTTTGTTTGAAATAGACCATCACCACCATTTACAAGACCATCTTCAATATTTATGTTTGAACTACATATTCCAACAAGCATGCCTGTTTTGACAACTATAGTTTTCCATAAACCAACACTGTTTCTTGGGTTTTCAGGAATGGATATTGATTTGCTACATGTGCAAGAGCGTGTGTCCTTTGCATGTAGGTAAGAACTAGTGCCCTCTACTTGCTTAAAAGCTTGTTCATTGTGTGTTTCCATTTCTTTATTAGTATGGCACAGATAAGGAATATTTGGTGTATTTGGAATGGGTTTATAAGATTGTTGGTTAATCCAGTGAATGTCTTCGACAGTTTGAGTGGCTTCTCTTACATGGCCCTGCCTTAAATTGTCATATTTGTTACAGGTCAAATCTGGTCAATACATTCAACCCTCTTTTCTTAGTGGTACTATGACAGTGGAGTAGATCCCAATGATCTGGCCTTAAATGCACCATGTCACTAAGTCCTCTCTCTCTCTCTCTCTCTCTCTCTCTCTCTCTCTCTCTCTCTCTCTCTCTCTCTCTCTCTCTCTCTCTCTCTCTCTCTCTCTCTCTCTCTCTCTCTCTCTCTCTCTCTCTCTCTCTCTCTCTCTCTGGAGTTGGTGCAGGATCCAGAGTTAGTGGAGATGAATGCTTAATTGAGCATTAGGATCACAAATCTACGCTGTGAATTATGATGCACCATAAAGAAATATGACGCAAATTTTTGAAACAACGTTGAAATTTGAAAAAACCAGACCTATATACAGATATTATACATAGGAATGTGATAATAATTTGGAATTCCAAAGCACTGTGACTAGTACCAAATACATATTTCTGGCAATGGCGACCAGTTCGAGGTGCATCATAGAGCGTAAATCTTAATTGTTCCATGCATGACAAGAATCTTGCAAAAGCTAACGTGTTTATTGTCAACTATTCATTATTTTAGTATATAAAGACAAGTGATGTATATGTGCTGAATCATGAATGAGATGACTCAAATGGATGGGTATCATGTATCAGATTGTTAATAAAGATTACTTGGTAAGTGAAAGTAGGTGATGTTACCTGTGTGAGTTGTATGTGTGCAGTTGAATTAGATGGATAGGTTAAGAGTTAAATGTTTTAATAGAGATCAATTGATTAATCGGTAATCATTGAAGATAGGTTATGTAATGTATGTGTGCTGTGAGAGTAATTGATATGTTTAAAGAAAATATGTGATATGGTAAGCGAAGAGAGATGATGGATTTATGCTTAATGAGATGGATAGGATAAGAGTTAATGTTTTAATGGAGATCAATTGATTAATCGGTAATCAGTAAAGATAGGTTATGTAGTGTATGTGTGCTGAATAAGATGGAATGATGTGAGAGTAATTGATGTGCTTAAAAAAAAAAATGTATCAGTGATATGGTAAGCGAAGAGAGATGATGAATTTATGCTTAATGAGATGAACGAGGTAAGAGACTAGAGTCAATGTGCTCATGAAGATTATTACATGGATTGTTTGAAAATATAGATAGCAAAAAGTTGAAACTCTAGCAGCAAAGCCTACAGGAGTACATGATGGTGCAGATGAAGAAGGTACATAGAGGGGGTAGCTGGCGATTGCAGGTGTGCCTATCAGGGTGGGTGTTACATCAGCACTCACTTGAGCCACTCACTTGAGCATCTATGAAATGGGAGAGGAATGAGGGGATGACTCGGACTGTCATGAGCAGTGTGTCGACGCTCGTGTAAAATTGTTGTTGTGCTTGCCTCTGATCAATGATAAAGATTAACATTGTTTAAGAGATAACATAACGAAAGATAAATATTATTGTGTTTTGACTGCCTTTGACATGCGTAGCACTGAAACTTTGTTACACAATAGCTTCGAGGATTTTCCATTCTAAATAGTTTAGTCCATAATAATTGCTTCAATGGGCCATGGCACTTTTGGATATACCATACTTCTGCCCTTTCAGGCTCGTGCCACTGGTTGTAAGGGCAAGCTTTTTGACTCATTATGACTGGCTTCTCGCTCTAAGAAGTCTGATGGGATATTTTTTTCACACCTTTATTAGAATTATAGTGATTTAAGTGATATCTTATAAATATTGATCTTTTCACAGTATAGGCCTTGCTATTTTAGATTGACCAGTTTTTGGTTCAAATTTGAGGCCTGACATTTTAAAATAGCAAGATTTTTGCATTGCACTTGAATCGCCTTCGAAAGATTGACACTTATTTCGTAGTTAACAAGATGCGAAAACACGAGTCTTTTGCATTATATATAATTTTTTTTACGTTCATTTTTCGTGATTTATGTTGCGGTTTCAGATTCGTTCAGTGTTTCCATAGCACCAGTGCAACAGGCAGTTCCAATTCATCTGCAAACATGCACACAGCTCTGATTAGACCGTTTCTCCAATGGACCAGAACACAGATGGAGATTAAGCAGTACATGAGTGTGCCCAGAGAGCTAGCTTACTAGGAATATAGTTCGCTAGCAGAGACAACAATGAGCTCTGATTAATCTGTTTCTGAAATAGAATATTCAACAGAACAATTATGAAGCTCAACAAGTATGAGAGGGCTAATGATAAACCCGTTTGTTTTTCAAACAGAACGAATCATGTATGCAGGTAGGCGAGTATTAGAAGCTTGATGTAAAATAAAGGATGCAAGAACTGGAGAATACAATGAAAGAGATCCCGCAAGTCATTGTGACAAAGCTTGCATTCTTGAAATTAGAACCTGTGTGTGCTATCCAAAGCCAGTTATAGGTTAACCTATGAATGGAAGAGACGTTCCACTTTTCTTTCAGTAGACATTCACGGATAAACCCGGATGTTATTATTTAATGTTTACACGGAACCCAATTTTTCATGTGCTGTATTAACATGAGCTCATTAATGTAACTGTAGTTACAAGCCCATAATGCCTTGTGCTCAGGTGCCCTTTGTATTTTGGGACCACCTCCATGAGCATAATGTCCATCTAATTTTCTCTCTCCTAGGAATCTGTCATTCTCTCTTCTCTCTCCGGTGGAATGCACGTTTTCTCTCCGGTGGAATGCACGTTATCTCTCCTCTCTCCGATGGAATGTGCATGTGCTATGTGGCAGCCTGTCATTGGTTGTCCACATCCACATTCCACCACAAACGTAAAAAAATTTGCAAAAAAGAAAACGGCAAAAAACCAAAAAAAAAAAAAAAAAAAAAAAAACTGGTCCACATGTACGGTCGTACTGTACGGCCAAAAAACCAAAAAAAAAAAAAAAAAAAAAAAAAAAAAACCTTTGCGCAATGGCATTACGTAGGGGAAGGCCCGAAGCCCCTCGGGCCTTCCTTGCTAGTCGGGGCCTACCCTTGGGCTCCCGCCCTCGGGCAAGGGCCCTCCCAGCAAGGAAGGCCCTCAGGCAAGGCCTTCCCCCCCACGAAATCTCATGCAGATGTTTGATGCACAAGTTGCAGAAATTTAGTGAATTAGAGAACAAACAACAAGCATGGATTACTGAAACAAGCCACTTAAATATGAAACATTAATATTAAAAGCAAGATTTTCCTAATAAAAATCTTCAACCACACTTGGCAAATTGCCATTTGGGGTTTGAGGGTGCTCCTCCTTGACTCCAAAGGTAGGCTGTAAAGTTGACTATAGGTAGGAGGTTGAAAAAGTCAACCTCCATAGGTATCCAAAGCCATCAAAATGTTGTCGTGTCTATGCCACATCAATTTCTGGACATAGCAAGCCTCTTACATGTGGTCCATGTGGCCTATATGGAGGCTACCACCAGTGGTAGTCTCTCTCTCTCTCTCTCTCTCTCTCTCTCTCTCTCTCTCTCTCTCTCTCTCTCTCTCTCTCTCTCTCTCTCTCTCTCTCTCTCTCTCTCTCTCTCTCTCTCTCTCTCTCTCTCTCTCTCTCTCTCTCCATCGCGATTTTATACCCTATATTTCTCTCTGTAAAAACTTCTCTTTCTAAAAGTTTCTAAAAGCACATGTTCGCTCACTTCAACTGCTTTTCAAATGCCCTTCAAATACATTTTAGGGCAAACGTGGACTAATGAGAAGCTCCAAAATGCGTTTTCTCGAACACATCATACTCTCTCTCTCTCTCTCTCTCTCTCTCTCTCTCTCTCTCTCTCTCTCTCTCTCTCTCTCTCTCTCTCTCTCTCTCTCTCTCTCTCTCTCTCTCTCTCTCTCTCTCTCTCTTGTGTCATCCTACACGACAACGTAAGAGAGACGTTGTCGAAAGCCCTTCCACCTGGAAAGAAGGGTCAAAGTTGACAAAACCTTTTTGAACATGAAGTTATGCAGCCTACATTTTTTACTTCATGTCACAAAATTCTGAGAACTTTGTGAGTTAATCACCTTTCATCTTACAATTATTGGCAAATTACACAACCTTTTGAAACTACTGATTGAAGGTTGAGTAAAACAATCACTTCATCTTGTTGGTCACATATGAAGAGTGAGGTGACACTAAATTCTTTTCAAATTTTGACGAACCAATTTCACGTATGAGGGAGTGGTTTTTCTAGTTACCTTTACTGGTGGTGTTAAGGGTGATCTGAGAAGTTATGACAAGCACATTAGGCCTAGACGCAACTTCAAAAATCATTTGAACCATCATAATTGTCTATAGAAAATCCATTCTCTTGTAAGATGTGATGTAAGAATAAATTGGGCATCATTCTCTTGATTGCCTCAATTTACCCACGATAAAGATATCTATATGGATTTGCACCTTTTTATGTATGGACTTTTATGGCTTACAAGGCCGACAATTCTACTAGAGGACTTTTTCATAGTGAAAATTGGATTTTCAATTTAGTCTAAAAAACCTAAGCAAACTTTTTAGAAGACTTCCAACACTTAAATGAAAGAAACGAGACACAAAAGTATAGCATTTATAAATACTTCCAACACTACAATAAAACCAAATAAAATATGAAAAAAACTTCTCGATGAGAATCCAACACTTTTAATGAAGACATAAAACACTAGAATGAATTCAATTAAAATATGAAAATATGTAAGACTTTATGTATTTTATGCTTCAAGGTTAGGACCCAAACCTTCCATTAGAATTTCTAACTAAACCTTCTTTAAAAATTATCTTGTGCTTCGTGGTTGTTAGTGAATGTTTGTAACTTGTTGTGCATAAACTTGCCATCAACATTTGAGTCAAGGTAGAACTTGATTCAACCATTGGTGAATGGTTTTTAGTGAATGACTATCGTGCATCAACATGTGTTTTTTAGTCAAGGGACAAGTTGAATTAGTTGTTTAAGGTGTAATCAACACAAGAAATAACAACCAAATGGTATTATAGATTCTTTTGAATGTTTGAAACAAAAAAATATCATTGACGTTTTATAGATCATATGCATAGAGATTTATTGAAGCACTCTTTGTCAAGTCTTACTCACATTTATATGCATCTTAAATTGCATGTAAATAATTTTTGTTGTTTTCAATCATTTACATAACCAATTTCACCAACTATAAAACTTTTGATCTAATCATTATCGTTGTCATACCCAACTTTTTCAATGTTTATTATCACGTTCAATCAATTATTTTAACTTGGTACTATATTAATTTCAATGGTTTTGGCTTTTCACAAGTGAGTGCAACAATTTTTTCTCATATTTTTTTTTTTATTCCATTTCAACATCTTGTTTGCTATGTTTATTAACTTTCTTTTAATATAAGATGTTTGTTATCATGTACCAAGGGCAAGGGCCTGAACACAAAGCAATAAATAATACGATGTCCGAGCACTTCACAACTAAAACACAATTCAGTTAAACCTTTTTAACATCTCGTTTGAGTTATTCTTTAAGGCCAAGCAAGTTTATGAATTTAAGACCAAGCAACACATACTTTGGTTGGTAATAACAAACTAAATTTAGCTATTAAACTTGAAAGTCTCTCTCTTACAATAAATGATCATTAATCCAATGGAAAGAATACAATAGATACCAAAATCCAAGTGCCATCATCCCCTACAAAGTTTGCACTTAATCGGAAAATATAAGTCATGAAAATATGTCCATCCATATAGTTACAAGCATTCACCTGGAACAAGATTCCAAAACATGTGTTGAGGGTTCTGAAACCTAGAACTCAAAAAAGCATTTCAAAAAATCCCAACCCTAGACTCCAAGTTGCGCTCCAAAACACTTGTTACAAGTATGGTCCAACATAATGTAACTCGTTCATGTCATCTTCCGAAAGTAATAAATAGAGATTCCTAACTGCTTTAGCCACAAATAGCATATAAAGATGCAAGATCAAGTTCAAACTCACAAATCCTGAAGCAGACTATGTTGGTGAATAAACTTTAAATTAAGCAATGGCACAATGATTATTTGAGATTATCTTTGACTTAAAGGTGTAGTTGCTTTAGCTTGACTCTTACTTCGTGTCTTAGAAAGTGTCTTAGCCTCTTCTGGTACTAGCAAAGACATGTACCTCTTCCTTTTATCTTGTGTAAGTAGTCAATACAATATGGTCTAGTGGTAGATTGGACTTTGTGTTGCAGCGGATCGCGATCCGCTGCAAAAACGTTCTGGATCGTGCGATCCGAAACGTCAACGATCTGCGACCCGGAACGCAAATGTTTTTTTTTTTTGGTGGAAATAGTAATGGCCAAATTTATTTTTTTTTTAGTTTAATACTAACTAAATCGGTTTTGAATGGTGTTCTGATGCCAATGGTTTGCAGATCTACTGATTCTGTTTTTTGTTAAAAAATGATAGAAAGACTTAAAAGTAGCCTTCCTTTGGAACAGCTGAAACAGGGGGTTCGAGGGGCGGTAACCCCTCGAGAAACGGGAGGTCCAAGGGACGGTAGCCCCCCGGTGGGGGGTTTGGGGGGCAACGCCCCCCAACGGTGAGATCCAGGGGCTCTTCATGATTTGGCCCCGACGATAAGGCCTCGCCATGATTTGGCCTTCCAACTGCCTAAGTGAAAACACACTTTTTTGGTATTTCGCACCCGAAACAGTCGGCAGACTACACACTCCAAATTTCTGAAGCCATATGAAAATGCAGCCAGTATTCTTAAACCATCTACTGATGGCCAGATTTCTAATCAATGTAGCCCGCAGCCATCTGAAACCAAGCAACCCGCAGCCATCTGAAACCAAGCAACAGATCTGCATAACAATTGCTTTTTTATATCCTTTCACATGATACCCATATTGGCAACTATACAAAAAAAAGAAAAAAAGCGTTCCGGGAAACCCTAATGGGAAATCCCAGATCGTGTTCCGGAACGCAGACTGCAACCTTGATTCGACTCCACTTGTCAACATGGCTATGGTGCCACCCATATACACAAATGTATGGATGAACTCCACAAGGATTTCATCCTTTTCTATTTTCTTTTTACTGACGTTTTGGATCTGGTGAGCTTTTTTGAAAAGCTCTTTCATGTGCCTTAAATTTTGCATGGGAGATTGATCTAATAGCGTTGCAAAACAAAGACTAGGTTTCCTAGCATTACTAGAAAAATATGATAAAAGTTGAGAACGGCAATAAAATACAACCAGAAACATACTCAATCTTAAATGCAAACTTAAACTATCTTATACATTTGACATCCAGACTCGAGTCACATGCATAGACATACTGCATTGCTTTCAAACTACCAGCATGCAGAGTTTCTTATTTCTGCAGATGCGAAGGGAAGACTCTCCATGACAAAGGATTGCACTATGGAGCCACAAGAAAGAAGAAAAGGTGTTACTAAGTTGCAAGGAAATCGTTACTCAGAATATGAATCCTAGTTTTCACAGGAGAGCCTTCCTAGTCTTATTACAAAGCCGTATTAACAAAAACAACATCTATGATCAAGGTGAAAAAAATCTATAACAAATTACCTGTAAGATTCATTGCATGATCTGCATAAGCATCACCCTTAATCAAGGTGAAAGATTGGCACTACGCTCTGAAGGAAATTCAGAAATTCAAAATGCAAGCAGCTTCATGGCCTGATACTATTCCAGGATATTATGGTATTGACACCGTATCACATGATCAGAAATTCATTTCATTCAGAAGTAGGTTTTCAGCCTATTAGAATCCTTTGACAACATAACAGCCACTTACTTGCTGGCCCTATTAAACTTACCACGTGAGACGTGGCATTAGGGAAAGTTCGAGTTGACATAGCTTTCTTTCCAAGTTGGTAATCTGAAGTAATAACCTCTTTTAAACATCAAAAAAATCAACACTGTATCTCTGCTTTTTATGCATCTAACCGAATGCGCTTGCTAAAGAATGTCTCTTGTTTGGAATACAGAATAAATAGTTAGGTTTCAAAGAAATCACAGGTAGGCCATATGACATTGCCTTTACAACTTTTTCCTCGGTACTTGCACAAAGTCTCATGTTTACCTATATTAATGCACAAAATACTAGAAACAAGGTCGAGTATTGCAGACACCCAAGGTTTGGGTGTGTAGTGGCCTTCAAGAATTTTAGACTAGCCATAAAGCAGAATCTCCAATGAAATGTAGATTCTACACTGCAAAGTGTGGATCAAGACTGATCAGCCAAATGACAGTCACGGAAGGACAACTACTGATTGAACAGATTCATGAGGAGCATCAAATTCAGGAGTGGAGCAGCACCAATGACTTCATCACTGTACACGTTAAAATGAATTATCTTAACTGAACTTCAGTTGGTAAGAATATCACTGAATTGGTATAAAGCCTTCACCAGAAGTAACATTTGTCTCTAGATAAACTGAATAACCTCCTGCGATAAGTTGCCTGTAAACACTGCACAAACATCCAAGAAATGCATAAGCTAATATGCATTTAGAGTCAATGGCAGGCATAGCCAAATGCAAAATAAATAATTTAAACAAAAAACTCTATTGCTTGCTCTAAAAAGGAAACTATGGCAATATCTTTCACAAATTGTGCTACTCAAACATGTAGTCAGAGACAATGGAAAAATACCAACCAGCTTCTGTCTACACTATATGAATTGTATCTCCAACAATCATGACTCGATTCGCAGCTTGTAATCTCTGCAGGATATCAAATAAAGCAATGTCAAAATCCCTAGAGGATCCATGAGGCAACTGATCATAGGATTAGCCCTGATGCATTATTTTTTCTAAGATCTGATATCAAATCTTTAAAAAATCAAGAATATTGAGCCCTTGCACCAGTCAAATAGGATCTTGTGTGATGCCAATAAAAGAACAAATTCAGCTAGCCAAAAGGTTAAGTGGCCCAATCTATAGTCTCCTTGACATAAGGAAAAGAAGCAACACCCATTTCAAAAGATACAAAATAATTTCCTACCTGCAATAAGCAGGTAATCTCCTCTTGGGAAAACGGATTTCGATTTGTAGCATTGACTGTTGATGTAATTACTTGTATAGATAGGTTGTCAACGCGGGTTGCTGTAATATGCTGAGCAAAGGCTAGGTTAAATTCTTCCACCCTGGAAATGCAAGTACGAAACTGTGAGCTTCATAAAAGACAATCGGGAAGTCAAGAAAGCTTACCATCAAAAATGTCCCTAACAAGAAGATTGAGTAGAGGTTATTTAACAAAAAATAAAAGTCTGGCAAACAGATTCAAACAACCATAGTTCATCTTTTTGCACCATCGTTCCAGCTAGTCGCTGATATGAAGCATACAATGTCCTGAAAGCTTTATTCGTCTACTTATTCCAATTTACAACTAAGAAACAGAGACCTAGAAAATCAAGATACTCTGTCAAAGAATCTTTTCAGTTTAGATTTACCTAATTAAGATCATCCATTAAGCATGTAGCTCATAATGTCCAACCTGAGGATACAATTTTAGTGCTAAGGCTGTCGATGAGAAAGCATGGATGCATCTGCTAAATCTTGCTAGTTGCGAGATGATTAGACCAGGATGTACTTAATCTTATAAAACTTGAGAATAAGGATATAAAGCGACAAAACTCAGCACATTAATACAAATTTGATATCTGAGTCATGAGGACTGTTGATGAGGCCGGTAATATGCATGTCAATTCTTGCTAGTTGAGCAACGTGATTACAAAACATCCAACGTAAATTGTTGGATGTTTTGTAATCACTTGATCTTGTGAAGCTCTTTTGCAGATTGTGAAATAACATAATAAACTCATACTCAAAGCTTAAGAATTTCCAGTCTCAATTTCTTCTCAAATCCAACATAAATGCTGCACTATTACTTGAATCGGTTCTTACATTCCATGAGGATCTATTTTCAAATGATTAGAATGTTAGATTAAGTGACTGATGCTTCCCCCGGTTTCTAGTCAATATCACTTTGTACATTATAGACCTATGATAAAAGGTCAAATATTGGTGTTTGTAGATGTGTGAAACAAATCTAAGGTCTTCACAAGTAGGCAATCAATCAAATTTTAATCGATATGCTCAGAAAAGGTCTGCATTCTCTGGCCTATATATATAGTATCAGGGCTTTTGTCTTAGAGATGAGCATGACACATTAACCAGTCAAAGAAACAAGCATACAAACAACAAACTAATAAATGCATGCTTACTTGCACAGCCTTGCAGGCATTGGGGACCAAGCGAAATAGCATAAAGTAAATAGACTACTTCTGGGTGAAATAAGACTGCTAGATTGCGAACTACTTTCAAAATGCAACTCTGCCATATAAAGTAACACAGTAAAAGCTTCAGATACAATGACCCTAGAACCAGCCAAAAATGCATGTTTGGGCATAAAAGTAAAAGACAAATAAACTGTGGACCTTTCTGATGAGATATCCATGTCCAAATCCATCTGTTGCACATCTTCCAAAATGCCAGTCTGCAAACCATCCATAGGTTGTCCATTGTCCCTGTGGAAAGAATGTGGTTGTTGTTACTCTTGCAGCTACAAGTCAAAATATACTCAAGGACACAAAGAGTCCCAAGACATGGACATTCTCAATTTTTACATTTTAGATTTTATTTCTAACAAACGTAATATTTCAATAAAAAAAACTCCTGCATCAACACTATAAAATGAAAATTTGCACTTGATGATAATCTCTATATCTCCATATTAGCATCTGAATCAACCCTGTACTAGCTGGTACAAAGATCATCACTGAATCAGAGAGGGTTACATTTTTGTTTTTTAATCAAATAATTCTCTGTATCATTTCCTTGGCTTCTTCAGCTATATCCTTTTCATAGTAATCTTTTTTATTCCTGCCATAGTCTGGATCATCCCTTACATCTTTTGGTGATATTCAAAAGCTTCAGCCCAAGCTTTTGGCCTTTGCTTTTTTATGTGATACCTTATTAACTTCCACTACTTCCTCTGGCCATCCACCATCATCCATAACATGCACCAACTGATGGATATGTGACTACATATCTAGTCAGCAAAAAACATAACGCAAGAGTTTCATAGATGTACAACAGTTATCTCTAGCAAACACAATGAGAGAATGGAAATGCATTTGCCAACTATGTAGACTCAGCAGTACAGATTCACTGCTCAAAACATGACTTGCAAAGCTAGGATTGTGCGAACCTATCCATTTCTAGTACACCTTCCATAATTCCGTCCACGTCATTTCCTATACCAGTGTCTGATCTTGGTTCAAAGTCATTAACCCTGTTTCCTGGCGTTCCCCCACTGCTCCTTCGACGTTGCCTTCTCATACTTTGCCTGAGAAGATTCTAGCCTTAATGCACGTCATAATGAATATTGAAGGATGATGTGCAACAAAAACCCTGGCTATCGTATCAAAAAAGAGGTCAGCAACCTAACCTGCCTTCACCATTTCCATCAATGTCATCCTGGTTAGCACCGTTTGCCCCGTTATTACCTCCATCTGCCTGTCGCTTTCTTTCGGTCTCCCTTTCTCTTTCTTGCTCCCTCTCTTCCATCTCTGTCAACTCCTTATGATATATAGCAAAATTCATTACTTTGAGGGCAGAATCAACATCTGCCTTTGTTACCTGTGAGACATGCGGCAGAATAAATGACAAAAGAACAAGATATGACCAAAATTTACCTTTTGTGATTTTGAAAATCCTTGTCTGTAAATGCTAACACATTATTGATCATGGACAATAGTAAGTGGAAAATTTCAGCCTCCAGATCACGTACTTGATTTTGGAGCTTCAATTTTGCATGGGCTGCAGATAAGCGGATTATAGTCTCCAATGTACGTGCTGTGATTGGTAAAGTACCTCCAGTCTGTTTTGGAACAGAAAAAAATGATTCCAAAAAACTCTAAATGCATCCAATCAAATACATTCTTGGCTGTTTATTGGATTCACAATGTTTCCAAAATTGAAAAGATATTTTCCGTAAGTATGTATGAACAACGGCGCTTATAATAATAGGTTAGAGAAGACTTATACATTGGCAAAAACTATAGTGTATGTAGCATGTTTAAATCATTGCTTTTACATAGGTGTTCCAAACATTGGCTCTTCAAAACTGTTTAAACAACATAGTCCAGAGAAACTGTGCAGAGATTTCTAAACAGCACAACTCCCAGAAGATTTTTCACAAACAGGGACACCTACCCTGTTGTCAGAACCAGAATTTCGCATTTCCGCATAGGCAACAGCAATTTTCTCAGACGCCTGCACACCAACCAGTCCATTTGTTATGCATCCCAGTGACCTTTGGATTGCAGCAATAACTTGAGACCAGTGTCAAAGGTTTGTTATATCTTCACAATTCTAGCATGATTTACCATCTTCTGAGGATGAGATGTTTATAGTTTGCTTGCCAAACTGTTTGTGCTCAACTTTTGCAGATAAAACAAGATAAATTTGATATGCAACAAGAGCTCTGTTTCATGAAGGTTCAAAAACTCAGTATTCGAAAATGCTTCAAAAAATGCATTGAATCTTGATTCCATGAAAGCTTTGAGCAAACAAAGAAGATTGAGAATCCCCCAACAACCTCTTCTGTAAGGATTGGCTGATGTCTGCTTTTAGCATAGTGCATGTACTTCTTCAGGAATTTTATCGTAACAGTCTCACGTCTTCCATGGCGCGTTCTCTTTTCACCATGTAACAGGCGATTATATTTTACAAAGATAGCCGTAGCTGTATCAAGTTCCTCTTCTTCAGTGTTTCTCATGCTTCCTTCTATGACTGGTAGACCTGCAAATGAATTGCAGTTTATAAAGAAAATAACACCTTTCAATAAACACGCTGCATCTGGTCTGAGCATTGCACAAGATCTACAAGGGCTAGGCATAAATTTTTTTTGCAGATTTATTTTATGACCAGTTTGCAAGGAACATTCAGAGAAGACTACTTGAAGGCATACCTCCATCTTCGCCCGGGCCACGGAATCGATGCATTCGTAGCACATGCTCAGAGATGTGCCGATCAATATCTGCATCCATTTGATCGAGTACGATAAAGAGCAAATCAAATCGGGACAGCAATGAATCTGGCAAGCCGATGTTCCTGGTCGGAGTTAGAGATCTATCATACTGGACACAAAACAGGAGGACCATAAGTTAGTTCCTGCCTATGACATAAAGCTTCATGTGAAAATATCAAATAGATGAATTATTCTTTAGTGACTGGACAGCTACATACAAATTTTGGATGCATTCAACTAGCCTTTAGCAAGGCATAAGAACAATCTATCAATTTTGTATTGAAGCATCTCAAAGTTCTACATACATAGACATTAATTGGCATGCACAATGCTATTAATTTATTCACTAAGTTGTGTAGAATCCAAAAAACTTCTTGAAATATAATTCTGGTAACATTAGAATCTCTCAAGAATGCGTGAAAACAAGCCAAGGTCCTTACTACTTGACATGTATCAAAAAACAACAATACTGACATGATTAGTTTCTTGCAATCTCAAACATAATTAAGCAAAAAACTGCAAATATTTTTAAAACCTATACGGTTGTAGATAAAAGAACATCCACGTCAGACAAGTTTGTAACCGAAATCTAAATCCTTGTAAGTCAGGATTCAGGACCAAATGTGGGAACAGGCAAAGGAAAGTAATTTATGTGAAAGAGTTTGTGAATTGACAACTTCTGTGGATATATTAAAGTTTTGAAAGGGAAGGTGCATAAGCTCAAATCGTACAAGGTTGCAGCTTGCAAAACAAAGTACATCACAGATAGGTATGTAACCAGAATCCAGATCCCTGCAATTCAGGACCCGATGTAGTAACAGGCAGGAAACATTAATATTTCTCAAAGTGCTGGGTAATTAACTTGACATTTTTGGAGATATTGAAGTTCTGGCAGAGAAGGTAACAATAGAGTGTTTTGGATGAGCTATGTCAAGGTGAACCTACGTTAAGAACTGTTTAGTTTGAGAAGTCTTCTCATCCCCTATATTTTCCTTTTCTAGATTTCCCTCCTCACGATGAAAGTTCATGAAAATAAATGCACTTACTGTTCCATAAATAGGATTTGCAGCTGCAATAACACTGCACCTTGCGTTAAGAGATGCATGGATACCAGCTTTGGCTATTGTCACAGTCTGCTGTTCCATGACTTCGTGAATGGAGACACGGTCTAGGTCACTCATTTTGTCAAACTCATCGATGCAAACCACTCCTCTGTCAGCTAAGACCATGGCTCCTGCTTCAAGACGTCTTTCACCTGGGAGAAAACAGATGAAGAGAACATTTGATGATCAACAGTATTATGACAACAGGGAACTTACAAAAACAAAGCCCTCATTTATAAACAAGAAAAAAGAATGGACTTCGAGAACCTTCCTATGTCAAAGTCGTGCTCAGACTAAAGATGGATTTATGTTGAAATTACTCGACCTATATGTAGGTATGGTCTCACAGCAAAATCAAATTTTGCAATTATTGATTTGAAGTTTGACACTGTTCGCCTTTATCAAGCCATTACTAACGGGTTCAACAATCCCAGTCAACATAACTTCAGAACAAGTTGAAGTGTATACAATTATAAGACAAGACCGAAACAAAGTGGAATTCAGACTCAAAAATCAGACTGCGACAAAAAGAGAATAGTGCTCACAATAAAGAAGGCTGACACACACAAAGGCTCAAGTACAGGGCTTTAATGCAATATCAGAATCATTTGAGGTTGGCTAATAAGTAGCAGCGTTTAGGATTAATAGAGATGACATAACAATTTTAGCTTTCAATGTGTAGAAAGGATCATCTACATTCACTGTTGCTGGAAGAATCTCTATTCAGAAAACTTTCCAAATGAGGCTAATATTAGAATTCAGCAAATCTTCAACAATCATCATGCATCAGTAAAAATCTTTTCTGACCTGGCTTCAGTGAAGAAAGAAGATATTTTCACGTTCCTGCAGATCATTTTCACTCAGATTTTTGCTAGTCCTAACAATTATTCTTGTGTTACAAGAGAGCAATACCAGTTTCTTGGTCAGAGGTGACAGCAGCTGTGAGCCCAACACCAGACGACCCACGTCCTGTCGTTGATATAGCTAGTGGTGCAATATTCATAATAGCCCTTAGAAGTTGAGATTTAGCAACAGAAGGATCTCCAACCATCATGACATTGATATCACTGAGAAATGATGTTTTAGATGAGAGATCAGAATTGGTAAACATATGCCAAGAACATTGACATAAATTATCAAAGATTTCAAAACACATATGATAGAATCTCTCTCTCATTTATGTCAATGTTTTCAAAACACATATGATAGACTGACTCTCTCCTCTCTCTCTCTCTCTCTCTCTCTCTCTCTCTCTCTCTCTCTCTCTCTCTCTCGGGGTTTCAGGGTACCCCACGAGAGGATAGGATCTGCCAACTATGTTCCCTTGGTGCGGTGGAGACTGAGGAGCATTTTATCTTCATTTGCCCAGCTTATTATGAGATTCGCGGGAGATACTATTGCTTGTTCAGGGATACACCACTCACTTTGCACTCACTTGTTACCTATGAGGATCCACGTTGTGTTGCACTTGTGGTCCGAGAGATGCTTCTATTACGACGAGATCTCCAGCCTCTGCGTCAGACTACTCCAGACACACAGCTTCAGATTACCTCCTTTTTCTCCAAACAACGCTCACGACCAGTCCCAGACTCAGATGATGATGTTGATGATGAGGACACGACTTCCCATACGCTCCCATGTGGTCCACATACTTGATATGTACTTATTTGTCTTATATGCCTTTTGGCATGGAAAAGACGTTAATAAAGCTTTCTTTCTTTCTTTCTTTCTCTCTCTCTCTCTCTTCTCTTTTCTCTCTCTCTCTCTCTCTCTCTCTCTCTCTCTCTCTCTCTCTCTCTCTCAAGCAAGAAACTGAAACTGAAACTGAGGAACAATAAACTAAGTTGATGGGATGTGTAACGAAGCTACGTGCCCAATGCCAAACAATGGATGCTTTCTTGTGAGGATTTGAAGTATGTGAAAGTTCATCATTACTATATGCCACGAAGTACACTATCTGGCTAAAATGCATAGGATCTTTGCATAATAGGTTTTTATGTTGCTCAATCTAGGATCTGCACTTTTCTGTTTTTGAATGGGCACATCAGCACAATTACAACATAATAGCATTTTTATGCACAAATGTACAATGTTAGGCCCTAACCTAGTGGAGAACCACAAGGCTTTAAGGTCAACAGCACAGGGGTTTGGCCTGCATCAGTTATCAAGAATTTGCTTCTTGCAACTTAGCTTGTTATCGTTCAAAATTTGAACTAATAGGTGTTATTAGAGAATTACACTGCTTCACCTGTTCATTTTTTTATTTTCTAGCTTTTTCACGAACTAGTAACAATTTTCTAGCAGCAATCAGTCCAGTTCGCTGGTACACTACCTCCGTTATGCGTACCCATGGTCGTGTGAATAACCATATGGACGTTCGTAGGGACCCACATCCATACAGGTATATCTTTCAGCTATACCAACATGAAGCTTTACTAGCAAGCACCACAAACAGTTTGCTACAACTAAACGTATCTTAACAGGCTTAGCAGTCATTTCAGATTTGCCAAAATATTTGGGTGCCAAAAAACTGCTTGAACGTTGGCAATACAACATGAGGAATGGCAAAGAAAGACAGATCAATGAAGTTTTGAAGGAAAAGTTTATAGATGAGACGTGGAAGAAATCTATGAATAAATATATGCTTTACCACCTAGATCCAGGTTAGGTCTACCACATGTGTGCCTACACAAAAGCGTCTTACTTATGACATCTCTACTTGAAAGCGAGCTATCTGAAGAATAAGAATAAAGATACAAAATTACAAATTAAGATCAGAACCAAGAGGTGGTGTCAAGAAAATCTTTAGCTTGTCTACAATCAAGGATAAATCAAGATCGAATCTCACATATCACACGTATGCAAAGAATGCTGATGCTCCTAAATTGATATTCCATCAATATGGTAATTCATCATGATTTTGTTACCCAGATGACATTAGTTTGTACCTTTGTTGGGTAGCTTCATAATAGAATGTTTGAAATCATAAAAACAAGAAGTTACAAAGTAGAATTATCATGTAGAGTCCTTCATTTCATATTATCTTGATATCTAGAATTACTTATTCCCATAAGCCATTTGGTCTTTCATAGGAAATACAAGAAATAGTTGGGTCTCAATTGGTATGGCCTATTCCTGTTGACACTTGATGCTTGTTTGAGTTGTACACAATCCAGCACAGGAAACACTTCTTTCAACTGCAATTGTATGCCATGTCAATAATCATAAAACGTAATATGTATGCTATAATACTCTGTAAGTTTTCCATCCTAGTATTCAACACTTCAACTTCCAATACTCCATAAATCTTATTCCATTTCAACCCATCTAAACAAAATCAATCATCACTCCTTGTCGCCATATTATATAAAGTCCCTCACCAAGGATACAATAGCCAAGCAAGCCGCAACAAAGTAACAAAAGGGAGTCGCAAACCAACCCAATCAAACGTAGATCAAACGGATCTAGCCCCCAAGCCATGTGTAAAGACCACTAGGGAAAACCCCTAAGATGAGGATAGGAAACACAACAAGAGAGACTATGGAGCAAAACCACCCAACCAATCCTAGATCCCTCCTGGAGTTCCCTCCTGGATCTAGCCCCCAAGCCATGCCATGTGATAGCAAGAGGAGAAGAGCTCAACTAGTAACCTAAACCAAAGTCGTCGACGGGCTAATCTCTACCTCAATATATAGAGAGTAGGATCATGTGCAAGAACCCATGCAATCCCCATGCAAGTCAACTATAAATAGGTCACACTTCATGCATTCCTCCTGCCTATATCCGTCACACGTCCATGAACTACTCCATATGTCTCAATAACTGTCTGGGTCCTCTCAAGGTCATTAGTCACCAACAGGCCTCAACGTGGAATTAAATCTCGACGTGACCAATAATCTCGAACACTGGAGAGCCGGTCTACCATATTAGGACTATTCCATGTCCTTAGCTGAATATGGCCGTAACACTATGGATCAATCACTCACAAGAGATAGAGGAGTCACATCAGCAACATGTAGCTACTAACATCACAATCAAGCATACACTAGTGAGAGCCCAATGGGTGTACTTATACCCTACAAGGCCCATGCACCATTAGTAGTGTGCATTGTGACACCTCACTGGACACATATGCAACCTAATTGGGCCACATCATCCAATTTCCCTATGAGTCATTGATAGACCCATAGAAATCCACCATCTTGAGATAGGCCTCCAACTATTAATTGAGGGCCCCAAACCCCTCATAATCATAATTAGATTACGGGTCGAGGTAGGCCTACTGACTTCCCAACGAGGTAATAATCCGAGATCAATCGTCAGCGTAACATTCTCCCCCCCTTATTCGAGTTTTGACCTTAGAACTTAAAATTAAAAGTTCCTTTTCGGGAGGCTTGGTAACTATACGATTCCTCAATCGTTTAGTTCTAGTATCCAAGATCTTTTCGGGTTCAAGTCGAGTCACACCCGAAGATTCATCCAACATGTCCAATCGGTCACCAGAATTGAGATGTTCCACTTCATGTAGACTTTTCTTAAGTCAACTTACATGAAAAACCAAGTGCACTTGCGTTCCTTCCGAGAAGTCCAATTGGTAAGCCAAGGATCCAATCTTTTTCAAGATTTTATACGATCCCCTATATCAAGCAGACAATTTGTAATGCTTGCCAATACACATTACGTTCGGGATTCATAAATACACTCAATTCCCCACTTGAAAATATCGAAGTGATCTTTTTGTATTAGCATAATGTCAATCCCTACCATGGGCACATTGGACATTCTTACGTGTTATTTGTAGCATGTCGTGCAAGAAATTTGCTACTTTCTGACACCACTATAAAGTCCCTTACCAAGGATACAATAGCCAAGCAAGCCGCAACAAAGCAACACAAGGGAGTCGGACAAACCAACACAACCAAACCTACATCGGACGGACATAGCCCCCAAGCTATGGATCAATCACTCACAAGAAATAGAGGAGTCACACCAACAACATGTAGCTACTAACATCATAATCAAGCATACACTAATGAGAGCCCAATGGGTGTACTTATACCCCCCAAGGCCCATGCACCGCTAGTAGTGCATTGTGACACCTCACTGGACACATATGCAACCTAACTGGGCCACATCATCCAGTTCCCCTATAAGTCACTGATAGGCCCATAAAAATTCACCATCTTAAGTTTAGGCCTCCAACTATTAATTATGACCATATACACATGAAGGCCCCAAACCCCCCATAATCATAATTAAATTGCGTGTCGAGTTAGGCCTACTGACCTCCTAACGGGATAATAATCCGAGAGCAATCCTGGGCATGACAATAGCCTGCTTATCAAAGCTTTGACAATCAAGCTCAACATTGTTTCATCCAATGTCGTATAGTATAAAATTGCATTGATCTTTGGGAGCATACAGAATAATGCTACCCGCCAACTATTTGTGCTTGTGCCCCTTCAAACTCCACATTAGCCATGAACAACAAAAGAAAAGAATATGCTTATAACAAAATAGACCTACCTCATTTATCCCTCTGTAACATTGTTCTTTAAAAACAAATTCTCTATACTCTTAGAAAGATTGGGATTGGAACTGCCAATTGAAATTAATTCTTCGTTGACAAAGAGCTAGAATGGAAGCAAACACCCATAAAGCTCTACTTTGCCATACTAGTGGCATCTACACAGATGTAGTCGCCAAGTTATAGAAAGATGTTGGTACTAAATAGCGAAGTACCTAGCTTATTCTATGCTTACTCTGTCTAATACGTACATGAGAATGTTTAAGCAAGTGCTTGCATGGGTTCATGTGCGCACAGGTATATTATGGCTACTAGCTCTTACATAGCCAAGGAGAGTATGTCAAGCGGTTTGAGTTACTTTAAAGGTCTTGTCCCTGTAGACTACAACTCTTGTGCAATCATGTATTGTATTTTACATTTACCTTGTGATAAATCAGCGTCTATTTTATTATGAAGATAAAGGCTTTTTGTATGCAAATATGCTCTTCTTTGAGTCTCTGTGTTCATAAATAGAATTGAACATGTTGAACAAAAAAAAACACGTGTCAAAAAATAGCAATAGCTTGTGTATATCTCAATGAAAGAAATTGTTTTTCATCCTTACTACTACTTGAAAACCAATTTCAGTTTTTCTAGTACAGGTTATCTCAAGAGTTGTATAAATAATGAATACATGCTCAAGGAGAGAGCGAGAAGGAGGCAAGGCAATGAGGCAGGAAATGCTTCCATAGAAAGTCATACCCTCGGATGTGAGTTCCATTCTTAAGATTCTTCTCAACACCACCAAGTAACTGCAAAATAACAGCCTTCTTTATCCAGGAGTGTCCATATATAGAGGGAGCAAGTGATTCTGCAAGCAAATCAAATGCATCCTGTCTATGTCCGATCTTCTTGATGTTCTTGATGTCCTCATTTGTAAATACAGGAGTGTTTGTCTCTTTGTTCAGCTGAGAGACATTATTTGCAATGACAACGGTCCTGTTTCAAGATCTACAGTCAGACAATCCACGCTTGGCTAGATCTCTTGGCATATGAATATATAACATATGGACAAAATAGGCATCTCGAGAGAGAGCACAGCCTGGCTTTTTTCTCTACAAGTTATTAAAATCTGTTTGTGATATTGAAATATATCCAAATTCACAAATTTAATTCTAGAAGTCAGCTCAAGAAGTCAGTGATGTCATAAGGTAAAGCTTCGAAAAAGTATACATGCAATTCAGTATGTGGTAACAAACAAATAACTCAAAAACCATACTTATCTTCATGCCTGAATAATTTATAACCCTCTACTTCTAAGAGGCATTTTTGCATCCATTTGACATCAATCACTATTAGCAAAGTTTTATGTGGTAGGTACACGACTACTTCACCTGAAAACACCACTTGTGCTGCCTTTACTTTTCCCAGGTATTGCTTTGTAAATACCTACAATAGCAACACGATCGCCTGGTTTACATATATCTACAAGGTCATCCTCCACTATGACATCAACAGATCGAGGAAGCTGGCCCGGTGCAGAGTTTTCAGGCATTTCTTGGATTGACAAAGTTTGATGATCTCGGTATTTCGATAAGCCAAATTCCGTAACAAGTAAGTTTCCCTGATCATCCTGTTTGGACATAAAAGCAGCACACAGGTATGATTGCACTTCTGACATTGTTGGCACGATGTTGAGAGAAATGAAAGTTCCACTCCAGTGAGTGCATTCAATCTGAATCAAACATGATATGAACTGTGAAGGACACCTACTCTTGTAGGATACACAGATCCAGTCGGAAAGCCAGAAGATGCAGTGATGTCTCGATATTCACGGTTAATAAATTCGCCGGTTGTTGGGCAGTAATGTACACTTTTCACCACCTTGGGCCTAACTAAAGAACCTGTAAGAAATGCATAAACTACATTGTTAATTATAAATGACTCTTGTACCACAACTAAAAACACGTTAAAATCTCAACATTAAAGAGATCGGCTGAAGTTTCGAAATGCTAAAGACCTCAGAATATGCCAAACTTTGTGTTTGATAAATGTTTCTTAACTGCAAAGACTAAGATCATGGAATATACTGCACGGAATAAGAAGATGCATTCTAGAGAATACAGCATAAGCTAATTAAAACAATGTTAGATTAAACAGTACATGATTATGGAAGGTACCTAGTTAATGAGACAAGACTGGAACAATAATGTCATTTAGGTTTTTCATTCACCACATTCTATATGTCAGCAAAGGCAAGGAGTTTCTGACTCTTCATAGAACTAAAAGTTAGAGTGGAACTTTTTATCCATGCTCAGAAGATGGAAAACTAATCCGGACATTGACCAGTATCTTATCCAATGAGGGAACTTACACTTAGTGACAATTCCAACGACACTGATCATGGTGCCCAGGAAGGGCGAAAGAAGCTCTCTTGGAGTGACCTTGTGAAAACCAAATTGACCTGTAAACCCAATATGCACCTCTTCCACGTCCAAAAAGTACTTAGGGTCCACACTTCTGGTTACTTCATCAACAGCATCCGTAAAAGGTTGCATGTATTCACTTGGAGTCTGGAGCAGCCTGAAATTCATACTAAGTGTCAGCCATCTCTCAAGCTTCCCATTCACAGGGGTAAGCTTTAGGATAGCGGCTAGGACTAAAGACAGCGATGAGAATGTATCTTCAAACCCGAAAATTGCATTGAGTAGCTGTAAATTTAATCCTCGTCTGTTTTATAACAGTAGGAAAAGGACCATACCTGCGAGCAAGGTCATTGTTGAAGTTCCGAAGATCTGTAAGATCTATAAGTAGCCGCTGGCGCCCTTGGGCTATCATGCTGCGAATTTTGTCCATGTAAACACCCTGTCCGATCTGCTTACAATTTTCGACAAACAGAAACGTTGTCCTTTAGATTGTAAGTAGCTCAGAATGTTCACAGGACTCACCATATACAAAACACAGATTTGAGCAACTATGTTTGCTATAGAAATACGGCGTTCAAGAAACCGGACGTACAACAGTGGTCTGTCAGAATGAGAAAAAATGTGTTAATGGAAAATACTTACATCTTGATCCAGAAAGTCCATAAAAGTCCGCTTATGAGCTAAATTTGACTCCATATTGTACTCCATTTTGAGCCTTCCTCGCTCTTCCAGTACTCTTACAGCTGCTGCAAATCAGAAACACCGTTCACAAAGAACTCGACTGAACTACGCTCAGAAGACCTGTTCTGTAGATCGAAATGTTGTCGTGGATCTGAGCTGCAACAATGAGGTGAAATGTTTGTAAATGTTGAGATTTCTGGGCAGAAACTCACCAGATTTTTGTGGGTTTTGCAGCAATGGCAACAGCAAACACAGATGAATGCGATCCCGGTGCAGGATTAGTGTAAAGCACGAAATCCGAGCTCCATCAGAATGCGCACATTCTCCATACCCAATTCCTCGCTTCTACACGAGGCGGGAAATGAATAAGGGGGGAATTGGCGCGAATGTGGATGGTCACCTGCTCCAATTTAGCGGGTCTGGAGTCAGCCAGCGAGAAGCTATATGACCAACTTGCACAGTGCTCGGGAAAATCGGCACACTATAGGAATGGAATCGGCAAGTTTTTTAAAAAATCGGCATCATAAAATGTCTCACGATTTTTTATACGAGCATATGCACTATGCAGCTTTTTGGCCCTGCCTTACACGCAGGGGCATATAGTATACATAACAAAAATTGACATGCTTGTGTTCTAAATAATTATTGGAATTCTATTTTTTGTTTACTTAATTTAATATTTATATCGATTTTTAGAGCTGCCAAGTATTTACGAAATAGCTAACTAAAATGTAAATGTAGTTTTAGTGCATTAATAGGGTAAATTTGTTTTGAGAGATAAATCTTTATGCGTTGGCTCTGTCCATGGTAGTCGGGTGGATTTTCTCGTGCCATCCTGCATGCATTGTGCCGTGTGGAATCTTTTGTCGTGGCTTCTTGCATGTGTTCTGTTCTCTTCTCTGCCTCCAAGACAATACATGCTTGTGTTTCCGAAGTGCAGTCTGCCACATCCTCTTCCTTTTTTTGTAAGCCCTCTGTTTCCTGAAGCTTATGCAATTTCCCTTTTTTGCGTAATCTGTTCTGGCCCAGTTTCAAGGCTACTGCTGTTTTACCATCTTCACTCATGATCTTCAACTCTCTCATTTTTTACAACGTCGTCATAGCACCTTTTCTCACGGTTTTTTGTGACGGAACGGGAGTCTGTTCGCAAGTCCAATAGAGAGGTGCGTTCACAAATCACCACAGTCTGCATGAAAAGGCCATGTGTACTTCGATTTGCTCTATTTGTTTCCAGTTTATGCTCCTCATAGATTGCAACACAGAGAGTGTAGATTCTAGACAAATGAAAATATACCTAACCGCCTATAACAACAGTTCCATCATGTTGGTTTTCCCGAAAGGTGTGCCACATTAATACTTGTAAAAAAGTCGATCATGAAACTAGACATAACTTAGATCCATTGATGATTAAAGCGTCCTTGCTGAGCATACAAAAATAGCATGAAATGCTACCTTGCCATAATTCTACCAATTTTTTTCTTAATATGTACTCCCCATCGGATCAAGAGTATAGATAGCTATAACTTCTTCCGAAGGTCGGGACTTTAAAGGTGTCACACTGGCCAAAATTCTTAAGAAGCCAATCATGCAACTGGTTCCTCAAAATACATATTGTGCCATTACGTGCACGGACTGCCGAGTAATTGCCTTGTCTTGCAATTTTTCACCTGGACAATAATACCGAGTCCCGAGTAAGGGTCTCTTCACATGAGCGTAAATCGAGCACGTTCTTGACGTCAAGAACGGGCTCCGAGTCGTTGTTGCTCTTCACATGATCTCAAACATGAAACCGTTCTCTCCAGTTTTGCTAGGCCACTAATATCTCCTCTCCGGGTTTCTGGTCTCCACGGTCCTGGCCTATCACCCACATCATTCATGGGCCGGGCACCTCATGTGAGGAGGCCCTAAATGGTTTGTCCTAAAGTTTGCACCTGGACAAAGATATGCACGAGGAAGTGGTTGTCCACTTACCCACGTTACGTAACTTTTAGATATGGAAACAATAGATGACCACGACAACGACAGCGACAACGACAGCAACGTCTCCATCTTTTCGTTCTCACTAAAACGAACGAGGGGAGCCCTTTCCTTCTTGCCTTTCTGTCGCTTTTCATTCTTCCGGGACGAGAGAGAGAGAGACACAGAGAGACAGAGAGAGAGAGAGAGAGAGAGAGAGATGGGCTGATCATCTGATGGAGCATGAGAGTGTAGAGAGCTTTGGCAGATCATGGCTATGGTAGCAAGGATTGTTTTGGATGGATGGATGGAAGCAGAGATGTCTGGATTCTGGAGGCTTGAGATTTTGCGACAAATATTCTGAAAATGCTCGGAAACGAGGTGATTGCTTGACTGTCGGTCGATTTTTTGGGGAATGGATCCAGGAAAGGATTCGATCACGTTGCTTTTGAAGTTGATCGTGTTTGGCAACTCAAAAGCCGGTTGATCTCTTTGGAATTGCTTTTGATGGTCGTATGGTTTTGGGGTTTTCAGAAAATGTGATTTCAAGCAAAAGCTTGGCAGCTCATAGTAGGTCTATAAAGATAACGAACACTTGTTTCAATAGGCTATGCACTTTCAGAGACCCCGACGCCTGTGATGAATAAAAGAAAAGCTCTGACAAGATGGAATATCTGAATAGATGCTTTATCTGTACGATTGAGGATCTTTTGTGCCAAAATTTTCAAATAAAGTGAGGAAATAGTCCTGATTTATGTTGAATGCAGCTAGATGTATGGCAAACGCCTCTGTTCGTAGACACAACTTTCCAAGAAATTGCGAGATCAATTAGGAGCCGGCTGGTGCATGGTCGAGCTTCTTTTCGTTTTGTTGATATTAATTTAAATGCTGTGCTGAATCTGAAAAGACGAGTACGGAAGGATATTTACATGTTGTTTAGCTTGGAAATGGAGAGATAATATTGCTTGGACTCGCACTAAAGACTAAAGGCATGGCAATATCCGTTGGTTTGAGAAGAGGTGTTGATCTTTACCTCTTATTCTTCCTCCTGAAATGGAGATGGCAATTGGCAGTGACAGCATTAATATTTATGTCGCCCTGTAATGGGGAGCAGAGCTTGCTTAGTGAAACTCAAGCTCCCAGCGAGGTATTGATGACGTCATGTCCGTTGAACATCTCTATCCTGGAAACTTTTCCTTATGTTAAGCAGGCAAAGTTGCAAGGAAATCAACGAGCAAAATGTGCTGCCATTCATCAAGATCTGAATCTTCTTGTGGCTGTTTATGTACAGAAAACAGGAAACTTTCTACTGCCTCCAGACGTCGCCGTATCCTGCATACAAGACCTAGAAGCTCAATTCAAATCTCAGCTGTCAAACTTTAGCATGAAGAGTCTTTGCGGTGTAGATTCGTCTGTTTTGGAGCAAGGATCTACTGTTTGCCCAAATTATGCTAATGTTTCTAGTCTCATGACAGCCATACCAAGAGCACTTTTGGAAAACGTGAACTCCTCTTGTGGAATTGCTTTGGATAATTCTGCCTCGTGCAGTAGTTGTACTGCAGCTGTTGTCAATTCAGTTTTGTCTATCCCAAGCGCCCAATGCCTGGACTACTCTACCATCTATGCTGCAGGAGTAGTAAACAAGGCAGGACCATTAGATCAAAGCACTATCGGTTGTCTGTTTTTCACTGATTTGCCAATTCCCAAAGAACGGCTACCAGCTTATGCCCTCTCTTTAGTTGCAATAGTGGGAAGCCTACTGCTGTGTAGCTTATCAGCAATACTCATTTATTTCTTGCACAGAAAACTAGCCGCTGCAAAACGTAGAGCGGCTATCGCAAGCAGCTTGTCCAACTCTGGTCCGTCCAGACCTAAAACCAGTGTCTGCTTTGAGATGGATGAAATAAAGAAAGCTACAAAGAACTTTTCTGGGTCAAGCATCATTGGGGCTGGAGGATTTGGCAATGTGTATAAGGGTATTCTTGAAAATGGCACTGTGATTGCAGTTAAAAGGTTTAAGAATTGCTCACCATCTGGTGACCCAGCATTTGTCCATGAGGTGGATATGATCAGCAGCGTAAGGCATCGAAATCTGGTTCCTTTGGTGGGTTGGTGTGTAGGTAGCAGCCCACTGGAGGGCCACCAGAGGATCATAGTCTTTGAGTATATGCCAAATGGTAGTTTGCAGGAATATATTTCTGGAAAATTTCACCCCGGCCTAGATTGGCCAACAAGGCAGAAAATTGCAATTGGAACTGCCAGAGGAATTGCATACCTGCACCATGGGGCACAACCTGCCATCATTCACAGGGACATAAAGCCCAGCAACATTCTCCTGGATGCTAACTTTAATGCTCGTGTCTCTGATTTTGGTCTTGCACGCTTTGCTCCAGAGGGAGTTACACATATGAGTACCGGAGTGGCTGGAACACGTGGATATATTGCTCCTGAGTATTTTATGTACGGGCAGCTTACTGAGAAGAGTGATGTGTACAGTTTTGGCATAGTTTTATTAGAGCTTCTTACAGGTAAAGGCACTCTGGTTTCAGCTCCAGAAGAATTTTGTCAACCTCTTCCACTTGCTGATTGGGTGTGTTTCATGTTGAAGGCTGGCAAAATAACCGAGTTACTGGATCAGTCGCTGAAAAATTCGGCTCTAGAAGAGGTGATGGAAAGGTACATATTAGTCGGCCTTGTGTGTTCCCACAAACAAGTATTTTGTCGACCGAGCATGGCTCAAGCCTTGAAGATGCTAGAGGATGATAGTCCTCCTCCGGTTCTTCCGGACTGGCCTATTCCGTTGACACTGGAGGTTAGTGAGATGGAACATATGTTTTGTAGCTCAAGTAATACTTCCAGCAAGGGCGGTTATCAGCCATTCAGTTCTGATGGAGACTTACCTCGATGATGTTGCCTTGTAGAAGAACCGAAAGTATTTTAAACTAACTAGCTGCTTAAGCATCTCTTAGATATTTGCTTGACCATTCTGTACAAATAGATGACTCTTATGGAAACGAGAAAGGAAGATATTGGTTTCCTCATTGATTGGCTGAAAATTTCAAATCCCTGATCAGCATGCAAATTATTCAATGTAGGAAGAGTTACTGTTCTCTTTTGTGGAACTGATGGCTGTTTCTGTCAGCGGAGTTCAGAGAAGGAGCATTTTTGGGATATTATCACTCGTGTCTGTATTATGAAAATTTCCTGGAGAATTTCTTGAAGAATTTCCAGATTTTATACTTCTCTATTCTTGTCGAATGAAAAAGGGAAGCAACTGAATCTTTTGATTGAAGCTAGAGAAAGAGACTAAGCATTGCCATTATTGAACTGATTTACACCTCAATCCTGAGATTAGATGTATTACAAGGATTCCTGCTGATGCATGCACGGGAATCACACATCCCCAAGCTTGTGGCTGCAGGTTTGCAACCCTGCAGCGACCAGCCTCCTGTGAGTTTCATGCCTCTTGCACATAGTCGACGGATTGGCTCAAGCTAACCAGAAAGTCACAGGTAATGACCCACTTCATTAGCTGATGCCTTTGAGATGCTAGGGGATGACACTCCTCTTTTGGTTTTTCCAGACTGGCCTATCCATTTGACACAGAAGGCCAGAGGGATCCAAGGGCTGGTTGGTAGCTCTGGTACTATTTCTGGCAAGGGTTTTGTCGGCTTGTAGCTCTCATGGAGACTCAACTCGATGATGCTTGCTTCTAGAAGAACAAAAGTCCTATACACTAGCTTGTTGCTTAAGCATTTCTTAGATACTTGCTTGGCCCTTTTTGTGCTCATTCACTATTTGGAATTGCAAGAAGCAATACTGTTCTTCCTCTTGCAACTGTTGGTGGATTATGTCAGAGGGGGTGAGAGAAGGAATGCTCTTGGAATTATCACTGTGTACTATCAAATTGTCACAGATGCCCATATTTCCTCCTCCATTCTCCTGGAAATTGCAATGCAAAAAGGGAAGCAACTAATTGAGGAGCTGGAGAAAGAGTCAAGTATTGCCATAATTCAACTTTCATCTTGTTTCTATGCCATTCCAAAAACCAGATATATCAACTCAGTTTCTTGCTGCGCGTGCAAATGAATGACATATCTTCAAAGCTCTCAGCTGCAGCCCCGCAACGGACCATGGTCAGCATTCTGTAAGTTCCATATCTGTTCTACATAGTCAAAGAATTGTCTCAAGCTAATAAAAAAGTCAGGATCTAGAAGTCACAGGTCAGTAACAGCTTCATTAGAAAAATCACAGATGCATGTGAATCAAAGCAAAGTTGTCAGAAAATTATGTTATTATTGGTTGGCTACAAGTCTGACAGACTTAGTGTTTGTTCCAGCCCCTGTATGGTGGTTGCCAATTTTTTTTTGTTTGTTTTCAATTTTCTGATATGGGCTTGATTATCTTTTTGAGGGGAGTCATTTTGGTGTATGGATTTCCTTTTATGCTGCGCTTTGCCACTAGTAATGTTGGAAGCGTATATAGGTAAATGACATGCTTGATCGTAAGCTTTCTTTTTGGCCTTCTTTCAAAGGCAAGACTGTGTTGAAATCAGTCAAGCAAGTTTGTAAAAATGTCAAAGTTAAAAGGAAATGTGTCACATCTAAAGACGTACTTTAGTAAATGAGATGTGCTTTGAAGAGTTGGTTAATTGTTGGCCTTGCCTTGCTGACCTCAGGTTGGTCAAAGAACTTTGTAAAAATGTCAAGTTTGAAGGAAGTGCTTTAAAACTTGGAGATCTATGTAGTGGATGATTGGCGATAAGTTTTTATCTTCAGAAATATGTGATGCTTGCATGATAATTGAAACCTTCTCTTGTTTCACTTTAGCATGACGATAAAGTCCTTTAGCTCAAGTGTTATCTCTCATGCATGACTTCAAAATTCAAGTTGGAATAATTGCATGCCATGCAAAATCGTTGATTTCCGATTAGGAGGACGCGCGCTATGCATCGTCACGAGTGTTGGAAGCCAACTTAGTGCCACGCCAGGTTGGACAGTCGTAAACATGTAACTTCCACCCAAGGAAGCCATCCAACTCAGCCAAGTTAGAGCCCATTTTCCAAGAGCCTAACCAAGTTTACATTCATACAAGGAACGCTCAAAACAACACATCTGTTTCTTCGACGATATACATTGTTCTTGTCTCATGAGCTCCCCGAATTATTTTTTCATTTTCTACAGCCCCTAAATTGATTGGCTTTGAGTTAGAGAATTGTGGTTAGTGCCATGTTGTCGAGGCCTGTGAAAATGCGTGACCAATTATGATGGATATACCAGAGTAGTTTAAGCATAGAATCAGAAGATGTCTCCAATGTGCATAGCATACATTCCACCAGCTCTACCAACAACCCATTGTCGGTTAATTGGCATTTACCACTTTCCACTAGCCCACTATGCTCTAATAAATCTGAATTGTGAAAGAGCTTCCTCTTATCGTTGGTGCATTCTTCCATTCTTCCACTTGCTGAAAAATCTCCTTAGTTTTGTCTTGGATATTGCTTGAACACATATTGAGTTGTGTGTGTATGAAATCTGAAGTGCTTCTCTCTCAATGACAATTTGGAATCTGCCAATTTTGACCCACTCTCACTAAAATGATGAGAACTTCCTCAATACTGATCCAAATGGAAAGAAATCAGTCCTTCTAGAAAGCTAATTTCATGCTCTATCCGTACATAACTTAATAGTCAAAAGATTTGGCCAAAAGTACAGCCAAAATAGAGAAGAGTAGACAGTAAAATTGTAGCCAACTAAAATTGGAGAAGTTTCACTAGATTGATCATAATTTGACCAATATAGCTCTAAATGGAGAAAACTCAGTACCTCTAAAAAGCTAAAATCAAGAGCTACAAATCCAAAATAAAAAATCAAACAAAAAACGGAGAACAATGGATCTAAAATTGATCAAAAGCATTATGGAAATTAAAATTTCAAGAAAACTAAAAGAATAAGGCTACCAAATTCAAGAAACCTTTAAATCTAATGACAATCATGAAGAATCATGATGTAAATTGGATCTTATGCTTTGATACCACAAGTGTCATGTGCCAAACCCAATCAAATAGTCATAGCAATGAAACTACAGCTAAGATCAAGCAAACAACATAGCATTCATGTTGATGTAGCCATTAAATACAAATCACAATAGAGCTCCAAGGAATCATCAATAGAATTCAAAGAGGGGTGGAAGCAAATCAATTACAAAATGGGAATGGATCCATGTGGATAATTGGGCACATGAGACATAGCAAGCTCTATTCTCAAGACTCACATTCACAAAGAGGAGGCTAAGCTCTCTCATTTGCAAATGAGCCAAAATATTCTTTATAGACAATTCCCTAACTTAACTATTTCCTTCAAGATAGTTAGCCCTTGTTTAGTGTTATTTAGTCTACATTGAGTCCTTATTGGCCTATTATCCTTATTAAATACTTTGGAGGGCCTAAAGACGGAACCACCTTGTTTTTAAGGCTAATAGCTCCTTTTGGGCTTACAAAGCTTACAATGGATATTCTAATGCATTGATAAGCACTGATGTACTAAAAGTACATGACACAACACTTTTGTCAATGTTTTTGTTTCTTGTGGCTCTAGCATATGCTACATCACATAAATCAATGACCACTCTCTGTGTCGACTTTTGGGAACTCGTCTTAACAGGTGTGGTAACAACAACTAAATAGATAATGGAAAGAGTATTGCCTAAAATGTGGTAACTATGTGAACTTATCAATAGGTCATCTTGTACTCCATTAATGCTTATGACAACAAAGACTTCTATTTCACTTGATGGATGATTCATTCGCTCCTCTGTAGTCAAAGAATCCAACACTGCATGACCTCCCTTGTTTGGAAGTTCTAAAGTTTGTCCCCTAGTCCATAAAATCTCTTCCTTGGTAAGATGAAGATACACAATAAAATTTCCATAAGGTCTGTGAATCAAGATAAAACAATTGAACAACAAAACAAAAGAAAATATTTGTGCAAAAAAATGTAGGAGAGATATACCCTAAATACAAAACAACTAGTAAGGGTAGAGGAGACTTTGTACTAGTTATAGGGGGTTGGAGAGATGAATGACAACTTAAGCCCCCCCCCCCCCCCCCCCCCCCCCCATTAGATATGTAGGCATTCCCTCCTCTCCTTAAAAACCCAAAGTGAGATAGGGGCCCTGCCCTAAGGCCCCATTGGCCCTTGCAGCAAGATTTTTATTAACCTTTAAAGCGAAAATTTAAAACGTTTTTTTTTTTTTTGATATTTTGATTATTAGAGTTACATTTTAGCCCCCCCCCCCCCCCCCCCCAATCATCGAACTCACATAAAAAAAATCAATCCAAAATTACATTTTCCAAACGCTCCAACATATCCAAACAAAAAACTACAGACTAAAATAAATCTCCACAAAGCCCTCCAACACACACACACAAATATATATAATCCACAACCACAACCCCCCTCCATAAAGTTTCCAAGAGGAAAAAATTGTGTTAAAAAAATTTATTGAGAAATAAAAATGATAATTTTAATATTCTATATAATAGGCTATTGACAACTATGTCTATCTTGGACAATCAAAGCTCTACATCTATACTTGGTTTAATGAGTTTGTCTAAGTCAAAGCCAATATAACAATATAATAATAAAGGCCAAAGAGGAGGTAAAAAAATCTCAAAAATAAAGAAACAAACACCCCCCTTGGCCTTCCTTGTGACAGTTAATCCTCCCTTCATTCTTGATCCTCCAACCTTCAGAATATAGGAGAGAAGACACAACAACAAAAAAAACTCACTTGCTTCAATCCTCCTCGCCAACCTTCACTCATAACCTTCCAATAACTCTCCAACCCTCAATCCTATCCTCTCTACTTTGTTTTGCCCTCCAAGTTCCCGTACTCCTACCCTACTCTGCTGGTCCAACCCACCCCCCCTCCCCCACTCCTACCCTATCCTACTCCCCTCTTCACCTCCTCGTACCCTAACCTTGTCGCCCCTCCCCCCTTTTGGGCCCAAGCCAAGCCCTGCCCGCCTGCCTTCCCCACCTAGAATCTCCCTTCTCCCCTCCTCGTATCCTACCTCTTACTTGTTCCCTTCCTCTCCCTATCATATTCCCTCCCCTCCCCACCTTCTTTTCCCACGTACCATATCCCCCTCCTCCCCTCCTCATACCCTGCACCCCCCCCCCGCCCCCTCCCTTGCAAGTTTTTCAAGGTACGCACGATAAATATGAAAGTATTCACACTCAGTCTTCAAATGACATTTTGCATTATTTCTCGTATGGCGCTTGTTACTTTGTGCAAGGGTTCTAAAAGAGAGATCATGTTAGCTTGCTTATTGAGGATTTCAAGAGAGGTATTTCATGCAAAGTTCGATCGAATGCTGCACAATAGGCCCTTTTCAGAAAGTCATGTTTCAATCTTTGTGTATGCATGCCATGATGATGTCGTGTAGCTACCTATTACGATTCAGAATGCTGGCATGCATATTTTTCATGTAGCTAAGAGTTGCATTGCTTGGTCCATTAATTAGACTGGTAAGTTATAAATTTTCTATTTATTTCTTTATGTCCAACCATATCATTAATGGTTTTTAGGCGAAGGTAATAGTTTTTCAAGTAGTTTTCTTCTTCTATTGCTTCCTTGTGTTCTTCTTTTGATAATAATGCTTGCGAGTCGTTGATGGAGGGCGAGGATGCTCCATTCTTTCTTGTCTCCTGCTACAACAACATGATTATGACTCTGGACAATGTAATATCTGAGTGTGTGGAAATCATCATCACCCAGTTTTCATATGAGAATGGTGTGAAGAAAATCAGATCACTAAACAAAATGGCTAGGTTTTTCATCAGCCTCTTGTTCATCATCATCTTATTCAAGAATGACACATGAACTCTGCTAGTAGCGAATGATATATAGTCAATAGTTGCATATACGAGAAACAAATATATCATTCAATAAAGCATATTGTAATATAGTCTTTGAGTCAACCTAGATTTTTACATTCTTTTGTTTTGAAACTCTTTTTGGAGTCCTCTTTCTTTTCACAGAGCTACCTCGACCTTCTTCCATTATCATTAAGCTCTTAAAAAAAATAAGAAAAAAAAAATTACATGTATTAACAAATAATTATGTTGAAATTGCCTCATATTCCACATATCTGGTTTGGGAAAATGTCATGATGTTCGTGAACTACACTCCCCAACAACTTTTCTTGTGTAATTGAATATGTTGGGTTTGAGACCAAGGAAATTTTTTTCTACATGGCATGTCTTTAGGGCACTCTTTGCCTATGCCAGTTCTTGGATTGCGCTCCATCGATACTTGTCGAATTCGGTCTGGTATTTGTCGAATGTTTGACGGTAGACCTTCACTTGCTACGTGAGTAGATCCATCACCACACGGGTAAAAGGTGTTGTGGTACAGCCATTGTACGGACAACAACAACAACTTATCATTCTTATGCTATTTTGTCAAGTTCTTATTGAGTTTATAGCTTCTATGCAAGTAGATGCTAGATCACGACAAGAAACTCTAATTAGATCTACTTTAGGTCATTATGGATCAATTACAGGTGAATATTTCACCTACGATCTTGTGCATTATCTTGCTTAGGCATAGAAATTGTGTTTGCATTTTTTTGAACCATAACACTTATATTTTTCTTTTGTGAGATAGGTGTCAAAGGGTGCGCCTCCATCTCTCTATGTCGATCAATCCCCAACAATATACTCAGACAATTAGGTGATTGTTACGAACAACTATGTCATGAAATTTCCATGCATGATTATGTTAGAAATTTCCATGTATATTATTTATATCATTTGAAGTTACTTGTTCTCGAAAAGCAAAACACAGTCTCGCTAGTTAATTTGATGAGGTAGAGTGGCCTATGGCATTCCATGTCGTGGACTTGAAATGTAGACATCAAACACAAAATTTGGTTACACTTGTAAATCTAGCCAATGATGATGAATTTTACAAGTAAAGCCATTTTGTGCACATTTTATTTTATTTATTTATATTAAATTATTTGTCAAGTTTATTTTCAAGTGATAAGAAAGAGAATTAATTTTTTTTTTGTGTTTATTGGAAAAATAGGTCGAAGTTCATTATAGAGGAGAGACTATATAATATAGCTTGCACCAAGTTGTCCCAATATTGCAAGATAGACATTGCACATGCATTGATTGAAAATAATGATGTCTTTAGAAAATAGTTCCACATATCAATTGGCAAGTTGTAATAAAATGTTGTCTCCTATTTGTATAATAATGAATACTTTGTGTATTCATTACATTTATTCTATATCTAACAATTATTTTGGTGATCGCAGATAACAAGACCTTCCATGTATATCTTGTAAAGGAGATATTTTGGGATCAGATTATTGATGTTGGTACTATCATACTCCAAAATATGGAGGCTAACTATGGCTTGAGATCACTAGCTTGGAGATGGTTGGAAAAGCTAGATCATTGTATGATCCTAACATACAACTAGGGCTAACTTTGATAGCATGGAGAGTCATGTTCAGGTAAAATGTTGCATGTAAGATTTATTTTTTTCCTGCATGTTTATCTCATATCAAATCTAATGATTGTCTTATTTCATGTTTTCATATGAATCAATGTAGTTGGTTGAGTGTCCAAGCAAACACCAAGAGCTTGGAATACATGCCTTTGATGGCCTTGGAGTGGTGTGACTTAGCAAATAATGATTGCATGTAGACATCCTAAATGAAAACAACAAATGGAACACGTGGCTTTTCAAGCATTGTCCATGGTGGTTGATTTTTTTCTCAGAAAAGTATCCACCAGTTGAGAGAGAAGATTTTTAATTCGAAAACAAACTTTTTAAAAGGGCAATAGATGTATAAATAATATTTTTAACAAATTACTAGTGGATCATTTCTTTCATGTATCATATTTTTTAATTTTCTTTCTGGTGCTACTTGAAAAAATAGACAAGGATTTTGTGAGATCGTAGCAAAAAATCATGAAACTTCAATATAATAAAGACCTGTCATTTTAATTCTCATGAGTGTAGCAATTTCTTTCACTTGCTTTGATGAAAATAAACCACACATCTAGAATGTTTTCAAATTATCATCATTTTGATTTTGTATTTTTTTTACAGAAGGTGATAGATCTGATCATGTTTTACCATCAAAATCTCGTAATTATAAAGAGTCATCATCTCTTCATGATTATAAGCAAGAGAATGTTGATGTGGATAAGAGCCATGCATCATCACGGAGAGAATATGGTCAACTTGATCAATGAGCCATGTTTTACAGTAGATAGTAGACTGCTAAAAAATGATATTCTCCATGGAGTGTTTTACTTTGAAAGTGTCATGCAATAAGTATGACAAAAACCCACTATTCTCCACATCGACGACAATGAAGCCAATCATGCATCATTGTGGTTATTGCAATGCTCCCTAATGATTTGTTGGTTTCTGGCATAATCCCACATTCTTTCATAGAATGAATTTAATTAAATAATGATGTAAAATATGTTCGCGTTGGCAAAGAGGGTACTTGCTTATGAGGGACACTTTCTAGTCATACACATTAAAATTGAGATCTTCGGCCTTTGAGAACATATTGATTATAAAAAATTTACATATATCAATTCTCGAGTACTCATGTGCTCCACTATAACTTTCTATGACATGAACGAAGAGGTGAGGCCATGTGTTTGTAAATTTGACTTCTTTTATTTGTTTCAGTAAGTTTTGTCCGTTTTATTATGATGACATTAATTTTAAATGTTGTCTTGTAGGTGCACATATGACGTATGTCTAGGTTTAAAAGGGACATGAAGGTTGGAGGCCGCTATAATATAGAGCATTTTCAAGGATTGAAAAGTAAATGCTAGACTCCATTTAAAAACCGAGGACAACATCAAGTGCAGTGAGTGGGAACTTGATTCCAGCGACAAACTATGGAGAGTTGAGAATATATTTTTTTGCCCTAATGTATTTGAATATGATAAACTAAATTGTCATTAATTCATGTTGTGGTTGTTGCGCATGTGGAGTGTAGAGAGAAGAAAATCTCATAAATTACATGGTGCAACTATTTAGTAATCTTGGTGATGCCATAGTTGATCTCACTACTAGCATGTGCACGTTGTTGCATGAGGCCAATAGCCTTGAGAGCTCTATTGTTAGATTGAAAAACCAGACCACTTTATACAAAAACCTAGTGAATTATTGGGGTGAGCCAAAGGTAAGTGCTAGAGCTTGATTCTTATTAAAGTCATTTACTAGTTTTTAAAATTTTGAATATCTAGATTGATAACCCATTGTCATGATGTGTCGCAGGTGTGAATGCTATTTGAACTAGAGGAGAAAAATGTTGTAAACACAATAATTTCTTTGCAAATAGCATAATAGAATAAGTTTAGGCATTAATGTTCATGCAACAAAAACATTAAAGTTTTAATCACATAACATCATAAAGTAGGTTTAATCACTAAATATTATGTACTTAATAATGTATGAAGTTTTTCATATGTATAGCAATGGATTAAAAGCACTTAAAATTATTCATACATACTTTTGAGATTTTGTATTGTTAGATGCTTTGAAGCTTATGCAATATTTTAGTGAAACTCACTCGAATTTCATATTCTTAAATATGTTATAGTAGTTTTCTTGTCAAAATTAATGTTCTGCAATTTGTATAAAAACAACATTTGTTTGTACACCAATCAATTTTTTGTATGAAAGCGAATTATACATGAACCATTTTGTACCAAAATTGGGTCATTTTTTTGTATTGCACATTGATTGTAATTCTTGTTTGTTTTACACAGTGCATGTTTAAACTCATAAATTTCATTAGTTAATAAATGACAAATTGAAAAAACATGTGAGAACAAACACTCATGTTTAGTAGAGCCCACCATGTTATTTTCAAAGAAAAAATGAATATAATATGAAAAGCTCGCTTGACCAAGCTCGTTTCGAGGCCCATCCTCCTCAAAATTCTATATTGTTTTTCCAACTCACCCACCTCCACAATTTTTTATGATGTCTCATCCACTACCATTGTTGCTCGACGCCATGACGACTTCAACCAACAGGTCCTCAATGTACCCACATCTGAGTAGTTGACCTTATTCATCAGTCCCTTCTAAATATCAAAAATTGAAGAGGCTACAGGATCCCAAACAAAGTGGAGGATCTTGAAAGATTAGATTTAGAAATTCTCATTCCACTCGATAGAGTTCAAGTGACACAATGATTATCTTCATTAGTATTTATATGCTCCTATCAAAATCTAAGTTGATTTTGAGTATCATCCCTTTCCACTGCATTACGCTTGAACTAGTCTTTTAAAGCTCAACATTGACAATTATAATCGGTCGAACATTTAGAGGATGGGCCTCGAACAAGCTTGGTCAAATGAGGCTCTTAAAAAATACAAGCAAGCTTTTCATAAGCAACTGGTGTTGCTATATAATGATATTTGGGTCGTGGCTTCTATGGCTAAGAGCAGTAGTTTTTTTTTCTTACTTGGGAATGATAGAGTGGGCTCTACTAAACATGAGTGTGATTCTCATCTCAATGTGTCATTTGCTAACTAATGAATGTGTTAGTTTAGACATGCACTATATAAAACAAACAAAAATTACAATCAAAATGCAATACAAAAATTAATTTTGATATAGGATGGTTCTTATATAAATTTAATAATATACAAAAAAATGATTTTTGTAAAAACAAATCTCATTTCTATACAATTTGAAAAATATGAATTTTGATATATAAAAAGACCCTTAAAATATATTCAAGTTCAAGTGAGGTTCATTGGTATATTACATAATATTCTAAACATTTAATAATACAAAATCTCAAACTTACGTTTTAATAATTTCAAGTATTTTTAATCGCTTGTTGTACATAGATTAAAGTTGTCAAAAAATATAAAATTCATAAATTTATTGCATAAAACTTAGAACTTTAATATCTTTAGTGCATAGTAGTGAATGCTTAAATTATTTTTTGTTGTCGTTTGCAAAGAAATTAATGTCTTCACAACATTATTCTCCTCTAGTTCCAGTAACATTCACATTTGCTACACACCATGACAATGAGTTATCAATTTAGATATGCAAAATTTAAAGCATTGACAAATGAAGCGAATACCTTTGGCTCACCCCAATAATTCACCCAAAAATCAAACTATACAACTTACCTTTGGTTCACCCCAGTACTACACTAGCCATTTGTATAGATCAATTTGATTTTTCACTCCGATGATGTACCTCCCAAGGCTACTGGCCTCATGCAACAAAATGCTCATCCCAACAGTAGTATAACATCACCAAGATTGCTAAATAATTGTACGATGTAATTCATGAGATTTTTTTTCTCTATGATCCACGTGTGCAAAAATTACAACAATAGTTAATGACAAATTAGTCCATCATATCCAAACACATCATGGCAAAAAAATGTAGTTTCACTTCTCCATGATTTATCATTTGAATCGAAATTCCACTCATTGTCATTGGTGTTGTCCTCGACATAATATGTAAATGGAGTCCAACATTTATTTTTCAAATAGCGGTCTCCTGTCTTCATTTCTCTTTTAATATATCCACTTGTGCGACAATATTTAAAATTAATATCATCATTATAAAATGGACAAAACTTAATAAAACAAGTAGAATAAGTAGAACCTGCAAATACATAACTTCACCTCCTCGTTTTGTCATAGAAGACTATAGTGGAACACATGATTACTTAAGAATTGATATATATGAGCTGTTCATACTCAACACATTCTCAAAGGCAGAACATTTCATTTTCAGTGTGTATATATGACTACAAAGTGTCTTTTATTAACAAGTACCCTCTTTGCCACTGCGAACATATTTTGCATCATATATGAATTGAATTCATTCCATGAAAGAATATTGGTGCCCATGCTAAAAACCAACAAACCAGTAGGGAGCATTGCAATAACCAATGATGATGCATGATTCACTTCCTTGTCGTTGATGTGGAGACTACTAGATCTTTGCCATGCTAAACATATGACACTTTTAAGGTGAAACATTCCATGAAAAACATTATTTTTTACTAGTCTACTACCTAGTTACAACTTACAAGTTGGTATGTGGAGTTGTTTTCTAAAAGCATCATCTTCCTTAGTTAATGTGCGTGCAATGTTTGCCTTGTGATCTTGGGACAACTTGGTGCAAGTAATATTATATAGTTTCACCTATGTAACATACTTCGGCCTATGATCCCAATCGACACGTAATACAACACTAAAAAAAAAGACATTGTTAAGGTTTATAACACTTGTAAATAAACTTGACAAATAATTTGATGAAAAATTAAATGAATTATAATGTGTTAACAAATTTGTTTATTTATAAAATTCATCGTCATTGGTGTTGGATTTGCAAGTGTAGTTAACTTTCATGTTTGGCATCTACATTTCAAAACCACGACATTGAATGATGTAGCCCACTCTACCTCATAATTAATTAGAAGGATCTAGTTTTTGTTTTTCAAAATAGGTTGTAGTTTCATACATATTACGTGTTACATACATTCACCAGAATTCCATGAAGACAATAAACAAGTTGGAAAATAACATGTGTACTACTCTTCTTTTAGAGAGTGCAATGTAATAGAGTTGAGTATATATTTGGAACATCACTTGAGTAAAGATTGTACCATATTTTAAAGAAACTTTTTTTCTTTTTCTTTTTCGCACTCAAAAGCTTAACCATGTATTTTTTATCCTCCTCTAGCATGTGCTTTAGCAAGCTAGCCTTATCGGACTGGCCCAATGTTCAAATCATGCATACCTTGTCATTTGTGGTGGTTTTTATGAAGCCGGTCTCATTTAAGTTACAAGAAAGAGTTTTGATTACATAATGTAATCGAGATGAGCTTCATGTTTAAGAAATAGATTGAACAAAGTATAATTTATAAGTAAATGAGCTTTTACCAATTCATATGTGCTAGTGTAGACAACAATTCCCCTCATCGTGCTCTCCTATCTCGATAATACTAACATTCAAGAGAGGGTAAAACATGAGATCTTTTGAAAAATCTACACAAAAAGAGCATTAAAAAGGTTTATTATTTGATGTCAATGCATGCGAAGCAAGTCAAATTTATCACAGTAGAGAATACAACAGATGTGCTAGTTACTCTTCGTGATTTCTTCCATGAATGCATGAAGCTTATGGTTTCCATCTCACACATAAAACATCTTATTACTTAGAAAGCTCCAATCATTGTTGTGACTAAGTTCATTATCAAATTGTCCATTTATTTGTTGCCATATAGGATCCCATCCAACAAATAATGTATCCATAATGCGCTCCTCATTCTTGGGTGTTTTAAGTGAGCAAATAAAATGTCTTTTTTGCTTGACATGACCATGCATGGGAAATTCAAGATATAGTTATTTGTAATAATCACCCAATTGTCTGATTGTAGAGTTGGGGATCAATCGACATAGAGGGATTGAGACACCTTTTGTACATTATTTTATGTAATGTTTATCTTGTAGGTGGATCACCTCAAAGGAGATCAAATGAAGTGAAATGCATTTGAAACAACAAGAAATATGATTGATACTATGTGCTTGTTAGAAAGAGATTTTCCAACTTCTTTCATGGATATACAAGTTCATGTACTTGTGCATTTGGTTGATGAAATTTTCATTGTCGGGCCAGTGCACACTAGATGGATGTTCTACCTTGTTCAAAAGAGATTTTCCAACTTCTTTCATGGATATACAAGTTCATGTACTTGTGCATTTGGTTGATGAAATTTTCATTGTCGGGCCAGTGCACACTAGATGGATGTTCTACCTTGAGCATTTTATGAAAGTTCTTGTGAGACAAAAAGCAAGGCTAGAAGGTAGCATCGCAGAAGGTTGGCTTGTTCAAAAATCATTGTTTTACACCACAGAATATCTCTCGCAAATACACCCTAGCGCGCCAAAGTTATGGCGTGTTGAAGAGGACGAACGCGTTAAAGGTGAATTACTTCAAGGAAAAGGAGTCGTAAGAAAAATATCTGCATCGTTATGTGATAAAAATTGTCACGTTCATTTTATACAATTGCGAAAGAATGAACAAGTGGATTTCGAAGTACGAAGAAGCCAAAAAGGAGAGAAGTGTGGCCTTGAGACGAAACATGAGAAGGAACAAGACGTTGGCTCACCATTTGCATGAGAATGATGAGCCATTAGAACAATTACCTTCTCGATGCACATGTGAATGGATCTATGATACTCTCGAAAAAACAACGAAAAATGGTGAACACGTAACAGAACAAGAGTGATTTGCTCGCGATTGTTCATAGCAGGTAAGTAATGTTTTAATTTAAAAAGGGTGATATAAATTTGTTTATTCTAGTTCTTCTAGTTCTAAATCCTAAGCCCTTAAATGTTCAAGATATGTTGTGTTAAATTTTCAAGATATGTTGTGCCAGCACAAAACATACAATGCCATGTGGGCATATGAATATCACTTTCATGTTGGGGCATTGACACCAAAAGACACACATTTGATTGCGGCATAATGGTAAACTTTCAACAGGAGAGTCGATCTAGTGCAAACGACACAAACATCATTTAGGTGACCTAGACCATGTCGACACACTTCAACATATTTATGAGGTCGACTATGGAAGTAATGGAAAATACTTGATCTTTGATGTGAAATGGTTCAAAGTTACCTATCGTGGAAACAATGCTACGATTAGAAAGGATGTGTCCGGATTCTTTGCAATCGACTTGACAAAAGTAATACCTACGAATTCAAATGACATGTTCATGTTGCCACGACATTGTAAAAAGGTATAACTACCTTGCAAATTGCACTACATTTTATGTGACTTTTTTGTTTGATCACTTTAAACCCAAATTGTGATCACATTGGGCATTGATTTTATTTGCCTATTGTAGATCATATTTCATCCAAATCGATTATCCCCTCATTGGTTATATGTCGTCCAACTCAATACGATCACGACGTATATTTGAAGACAAAAATATTGCATCAGATATGTCAAATGACTTGCACAAGGAACCGGAAATCAAGCCAGATCCCTTAAATGAGCCAAAAATTCAAGTTCCATTTGATGCTGAAATCACTGAAGAAGAAATCGCAAATGAAAATATGAACGTAGAAAGGCAATCGAAAATGAGAATGCTAGAGGAAGCAAGTGATGATGAAGATGATCATAGCTCTTATACTCATAGGCGAAGAAATTTACGATTGCACTTAGAATTAGATTCAAATGAGTGTATGGACTTAGATAATGACCAGAATGAGGCACTATTTGACAAGCAATGTAATGAAAATATTGACTTACAATTCAAATGTTATTACAAAGACTGCTTGCACCAGTATCACAAAGATTGTATGCACAATATTGGCATGACCTCAAGTTTCAACTTTGAGTATTCAAGTATGTACTGTGAATCTAAGTTGCACCCCCTTCTAGAATGTTGCGCTCCAATCGCATTCTAAAACGCTGCATTTTGGAATGGATCCGGGTTCCGGAAGGCTGCGTTCCAGAACATAAGGGTCATGCGTTCCGGAACGCTATTGGATTCTAGAGCCCGGTTAGTTGGATTGTGTTCGAAGTTTACTAAATGTTAGTTGATGGGTTGTGGACTCGAGCAGACCCATAAAGTTGTTTTGTAGACAGATAAGAGGAATAACACATAATATACTTTTTCGATAATCATGCATTGTCCACATTAGAATTCCACGAAGAGTGAAATTTCTTTCTTGCAAAGGTCTTGAGATGTCATACACATTGACACCATTTCAAAGCTTGGACAATTCTTCAATCAATGGTTTGAGGTAAACATCCATGTTCTTAACCTTGTATTTTCTTGGAACCAATAGAGCTAAAAACAAATGTCCCATCTTTATACTTAGCCATGGAGAAATATTATAATTACTGGCCATGTGGACCATGTTGAGGCTCGAACACCGAAAGAGTTTATGCCATCCATTGCTAAACCAAATCGTAAATGACGAGGTTCATTTTCGAACTCGGACCATTGCTCATCAATATGTTTCCACGCAGGTGAGTCACTTGGTACCCGCATAACATCATTTGTAGATCGATTCTTAGCATGCCAATCTACTAGTTGTGCCAAAGACCTGCATCGAAACAAACGCTCATGAAATGACAAGAAAATGACGTAACACTTTTTGTGGCACACTCAATCCTTGAGCGTCTGTTTTGTATTAATGTGCATGCTTGATGTAAGAAAATGAGTTCGATCCAAGAGCCATATCAAAAGATATGAGCAAATGGATTTGACATAAGAGGGATGCCATACGAGACACACTTTGAGCAGGCAAGTCAAAACCTACTTGGTGTTCCAAGCCAGATTGGAAGGCCTACAAGGATGAGGCCAAAGATCCAGATAAACATCGCTTGTAGGAGGAGGCTGCGACGAGTAGGATGACCCATGGCATGGGGGATCTAGTGGAAAGGCGGGCCTACAGGCCCAAATGGTATGTAACAATGCAATCTCTACTGTCATCACATATGAATTATTTCGTGGTTCATTTTTAACTTGTCATTCATTTTTGTTCTTTTTTATAGCATCACGACTTTGGACGCTATCCATCCAAGGCCGAGTATGAAATTTGCATTTTGTGATTCATACATTGATTTGGTGGTAGAGCTAGCTTGTCAAGGCATCCACCCCATAGTGAGTTATATTCATCGGTGTGTCCATCAAATTTATTTATATGCATATATCATCAGTAGATTGATCTCTGGTCGAAAACTTACCATTGTCATATTTGTTGTTTGTGTTGATGCAGGCACATGCAGCGCCAGCTCCAGATGTAGAGCATGTGGCATCTACGGGTCATGGTGATGACGACAATGCCTCTGACAAGGAGTAGTAGTGTATAATATAGTGTAGTTTTAATTTTTTTTGTTTTAAGATATATGTATATCATCACGATGTATTGTACATGAGACGAAAAGTCTCACAACTTTATGCAATATAACCTTTGAATTTTGGTATAACGTTCAAATTAAAACATAATCACAAGCAAATGAGAAAACTGTATACATTTTGTAGTTCCATAAACAATCTTAATACAAAAAAATGGCTCATAAATAAATGGAAAAGTGAATGCGTGGGTGTGAGTGTGTTTGCACCTCTCAATTGTTTTGAGCAAATATCAAAACATGTGTACCACAATACCAAATGAATCAACACAAAGTGAATACATGGTTACAAAGCCCTATACCAAAATTTACTAATGTATGATATTGATGACAACATTATGAGAATAACATATTCATGGAGAGGCATCCACAAAAGCAATGGTCCTAAAACCTTGAAACTTATTTTGTGGCAAGTGCCAATGATCTTAGTTGTTATCCATGTCATGGGCTTCCTGTTGAATTTCACACGTGTGGACTGTCCACTACATGTACTTGTGATCTCCTAAGGTGTGTAGATGCACCAAGATCAAGACTAGATTGAGATTCAAGATCTATCTTTGATTCTATGGCAAAAACACACTACTACATGCATTCAATCACTTCCAACTCTCACTCACACGTGTGGGAAGTGTTCCAAAAGTATTCTAAGTAAAAACAAGCTGCTCCCCCCCAGTAGAGAGAGAAAATGCATCAAGAGCTCTCGGGTAGAGAGAGAAAGCTAGAAATCCAATAACTCACAAAATCCATGAAATCACCAAATCAATTAGATCCAGAAGGAGGAGTACAATGATACTAATAGATTCATGAGCTACCACTATGCTTAACTATGATTGGATCACACTTTGCCACCTCTTAATCCTATTGGACCATTGATCCATGCACCTCTAAATTCTATTGGACTATATTCAAGCACACCTCAATTTTCTATTGGACCTCACAAGGTTCCACCTCTAAATCCTATTGGACCTCTTAAGCTTCATCAAACAAAAGCATGACACTTGTCTACACTCTAATTGGCACAAGTTTGGCTCTATTTTGGCTCAATATTGGCATCATAAGTGGAAATGGAAAATTTGCCATCAATGCCAAATTTGACCCTATCAACATCCTACACCTAAATGCTTGACTATGAAATTCTATGAGACCCCTATATCAGACATTTTGATTTACTTTACAATTATCCACACGTGGGAACATCCTCCACACATGTGAGATTCACTTACAAACTTCTATCATAAAAAATACCAAGCTAGATTTTTGCCAATTTCTCACACTCCTCCTCAAAAAGTAGCTTGGAAAGGTACTAGATCACTTGAGAAGTTTGTAAATACTTTTGAGTGGATCCTTTGGTATGCATAAGAAGTGAAGATCAGCCAAGGGATCCATCATAGTAGCACCCTCACCATATCCATGATAAGATCTCTTTGGTAGAGATCTCTTGCCAATGCCTTTGAAGAGTGCTCCACCAATATGCCACTATTATCATGGGCTTCCTCCATGCTTGAAAGTTCCACTTGCATGATGGATGCACCATAAATAGAGAAATCTGAGGCTTCCAAGCCTCATAAGGATCATGGAGATCAAGATCATAAGATGTGAAACAATGATGATTATCAAGATTATGCTTTCTAGCTTGACTAGTCCACATACAATGAACTATATCCATGATGGATCTAATCTTGATATCAAAGACTATCTTGATCTTTTTTAGGCTAGTTACTCTCTCAAGGATGTAAGTGTCCACTTTGGATGCTTCACTTAATCTCAAGAGGAGTTTACAATTTGCCTCAAAACATGTGAAAACATGATTTTCAAAAAAGTGAGTACTAAGCTCAATCTTGTTCTTACTAGGACCAAGAGCATACTTTTGACAATACAATATCTTGCTTTCAAAAAGTATTGGAAACACATCTAAGTCAATAATGACAAGAAACATGTCCATACCATAAGCATCATACAAAACTAGTATAGCTTTTCTTGAACTTTGAGATCCAAAAAATTCAATGAAGCAAGATAACATTTCAAGCAAAGGAAGAGAAGCATATATGAATGTGTTGTAGTAGATACAACATGAAAGATGCCCCTCTTTGCCATGTAAGGTGAGCCATAAAGACTCAGCCATGCATCTTGAAGATCTTCTTGAAATCATATGAAGAAGGAACTCCTCCTCACACATTGGCCCCATCATAACTTGAATACCTTCAAAAAGGATAACTTGTGATGCTTCTTGAGAAGCCTTGATCTCGGCCACTTCCAAGATTGAATCTTCATGCAATATGACATCTCTATTCACGATCACATTTGAAATAGAGAGTGTAAAGACACTAAAGGCCTCCTTGATGGATGAGTATCCAATCATGATCCATGAGCTTGGATCATCCTTCCTTCTTGTTTCCAAGGGAATATGTGCAAAGCAAGCACTACCAAGTTCACTACGGTGATCAACCTTAGGCTTCATCTTGAATAAAACTTCATATGGTGCTATTCCTTCAAGAGCTCCAATACTCCTCAAAGCTTTGATCTTCAATGAGAATTTCTTCTCAACATATGCTTTGAATAATAAGGAATAATCATACACCATAATACTTGAAGAGAGAAGATATGTGCATCTTGTGTAATCCTCCTCCTTTGAAATATTGGAAATATAAGAAACATCAAGAGAGTTTGCACTCTCACTTGGATCCAATTTGTAGATGCCTTCAAATCTTGATCCATATGCAAGGATCTCACCATCCTTCTTAATCACACAAATGTCAATATTGAAATTGACATCAAAGCCACTATCAAGAAGTTGGCCAACACTTAAGATGTTCTTTGTAAGCTTTGGGACAAAAAGAACATTGTTGAGAAAGAGATCTTTAGAAGATGCAAGCTTCAAGGGAATAATCCCTACTCCTTCAATATTGCACTCATGCTTACTTGCAAAGTATATGGTCTTCTTGACTCCATCATAAGGCATAATAGATGAAAAAAGTGCTTGGAGCCACACATATGTGAAGATGCTCCACTATCAATATACCATGAGTCATCCTTGTTGAAGGTGGAAGAGGAGAAGCTTGATGCCAAAAGAGAGCCTTCTCCATCACTTGCAATATAGTCTTCTTTCTCATTGGTGATGTTGGCTTGATTGAGTTGATTCTTCTTCTTGAAGCAATTGGTGGCATAATGGCCTTTCTTGCCACAATAAAAGCACTTGATCATCTTCTTCTTGAGATTTGAATTAGAAGCATGAGAGGTATCCTCCTCCTCTCCATCTTGGTCTTTAGCTTTGTCATTAGAGAAGTGATGGTGTTGCTTCTTACTCCTCTCTTTGTGCTTGGCAAATAGAACTTTGCCATCATCATGATTGAGTGATAGCTTGTCCATCCTCAAGAGTTTGTACTCTTGTCTTGATTCTTCAGAAATAAGCACACTTTGAAGGGCCTCCAAACTTGGTAGCTCCTCCTTAATAGCATAGGATTGGACAAGGTTGTCATATTCATCTCTCAAGCCATTGAGAATGACTTGGACTAGCTCACTTTGATTGATTGAGTCACCAATACATGCAAGCTCTCTATGAATATCCTTGACTCTCAAAACATAATTAGATGCACTCTCATCACTCTTTTGACTACTTTGGAATATTTGATTTCTAAGAGTGAGGAGCCTAGAGGTGTTCTTAGCCTCATAGATGGACTTGAGACAATCCCAAACTTCCTTGGATGTAGAACAATCACCAATCTCCCTCAATATCTCATTAGAGACATTCATCTTAATGTAGTGGAGAGCCATCCTAGCTCTCTTGGAGTATCAAGATGGACTCCATCCTCAACTTCCATATTGAATAATTGGAAGTAGACAATCTCTCACTTGGTTGCAACAAGTATGAACTCATTGAAGTCATGTAAAGTGGAGATAAATAAAAGTGATGAGCAAAAAATGTTGCTTCTCTCTCACTATAGGATCCAATAATGGTGTGCTACCATCTCCTATGCAAGATCTTGCAACAAACTGTGAGATGATTTTTACTAGCTATCTCAATCTCTCCAAAACTAGATCTACTTCACATCAAATGATGGAGTATGGGCAAAGTTAGTATCTAACACTCTTAGCACGTGTGAAATACACTAAGAAACCAAATTTGACTCAAATACAAGGATATTGCATGAAACAAAATGGCTAAGATCTCAAAACAGTGCCTAGATCACATATAGATGAGATTGGTAAGCATTCAACTGTGATTTTGGATCAAATAAGCAATCTTTTGACCAAACCAAATGTGTCCACCCAGGTCTAGGTGCCCTACCTAACCCTCTTCAAAAGCTTATAACTTTTGATTGGCTCAACCAAATGGAATGAAACTGATTGCATCAGAAACTAGACAAAAATAGCTTCAAAACAAGCTATCTAGCAAGATTTTTGGATCAAACATGAAAGAGAACTCCCAAACTGAAATTGGATGTTCCTCACACGTGTTTGAGCACCTGATTCCGTACAGTACCAGGTCAGACCCAATCAATGTCCTTTTGATCTCTTTTGATCCAAAATTGAACAAGATAGCTAGGAAAATGGGCCTTGACAATTTCTAGCTCAAGATTGATGAATAGTTTTCACTCAAATGGATCAAAATGCATGGTAACCTTAGGTAGGCTCTGATACCATGTTGAATTTCACACGTGTGGATTGTCCACTACATGTACTTGTGATCTCCTAAGGTGTGTAGATGCACCAAGATCAAGACTAGATTGAGATTCAAGATCTATCTTTGATTCTATGGCAAAAACACACTACTACATGCATTCAATCACTTCCAACTCTCACTCACACGTGTGGGAAGTGCTCCAAAAGTATTCTAAGTAAAAACAAGCTGCTCTCCTCGGGTAGAGAGAGAAAATGCATCAAGATCTCTCGGGTAGAGAGAGAAAGCTAGAAATCCAATAACTCACAAAATCCATGAAATCACCAAATCAATTAGATCCAAAAGGAGGAGTACAATGATACTAATAGATTCATGAGCTACCACTATGCTTAACTATGATTGGATCACACTTTGCCACCTCTTAATCCTATTGGACCATTGATCCATGCACCTCTAAATTCTATTGGACTATATTCAAGCACACCTCAATTTTCTATTGGACCTCACAAGGTTCCACCTCTAAATCCTATTGGACCTCTTAAGCTTCATCAAACAAAAGCATGACACTTGTCTACACTCTAATTGGCACAAGTTTGGCTCTATTTTGGCTCAATATTGGCATTACAAGTGGAAATGGATAATTTGCCATCAATGCCAAATTTGACCCTATCAACATCCTACACCTAAATGCTTGACTATGAAATTCTATGAGACCCCTATATCAAACATTTTGATTTAGTTTACAATTCTCCACACGTGGGAACATCCTCCACACATGTGAGATTCACTTACAAACTTCTATCATAAAAAATACCAAGCTAGATTTTTGCCAATTTCTCACACTTCCTCCCATACAAGACTTCATAAGGTGTCATTCCTCCAATAGAGCTACATGAAATTCTATTCCTCAAGTGGTTAGCACAAATAATGACTTCTCCCCAAAAAGACTTTTCCAAACTAGCATCAAGCCTCAAAGCTTTAGAACAATCACATAATGTTCTATTTCTCCTCTCGACTATCCCATTTTGTTGAGGGGTATAGGGAATATATAACTCCTTTTCAATCCCTTCTTGGGCACAAAAATTCTTAAATTCATTGGAGATGTACTCTCCACCATTATCACTCCTATTAGTCTATGATCTTGTAACCATGATGATTTCTAACTACCTTTTACCAAAATTGTATTCATGCATAAAATTTACTGATCAAACAAGTGTAACACTTAGTAGAATGTTCCCAAACATTCAAAATGATTTAGAAATAACTTTTTATAGAGGACATGAACACTTGCTTAACTTTTCGACAAGAAATTAGAACATTTCAAAAATTTGCCAAATTTTGGACCAAAAATTGCCAAACTTCTGACGATCGTAACTTTGGCTGAAAAACACCAAATTGGCTATTGTAAGGCACAATACACAGGGAGAGTAGGTTAGCGAGCTACTTGTCACATCACCCTGGGTCCACACGTGCGAGCTGTTAGGGCTAGAATTTATTGTAGGAGAATGCACTTTTTCAAGGAGCTTTTTTTAAAACCCACATCTAAGTTTTGCATGCCCTCAAATAGAGATTACAAGTAATTTACTAAAGTTTATTAGAGAGTAGTAGGTCCAGCAATGATTAGTAGGCTCAGATCCATCAAAAAATGGACTTTAGGAGGGCGTCAAAGAAACGTTTGGTGAATTGTTGCCTAATTTTCCAAGTACAAAGTTGGGTGTATGAAGGCTTGAATAAGAGGTAATCCCACCATTCTTTTAGATTGTATATAGGTTAATAAGCTTTAGGTATTATAAAAAGCATTATTCATGCCCGAAAATACACTATTTTTTGAGCAAGTGAAAAAACCATTAAAAAAATCTCATTTTGAACCAATTGTGACGTTTTTGGCACGTTTTAATGGATCAAATCCACATGAAAGTGCAATAAAATTCTAATTACTATAATTCACCCACATGGAAGCACAAAAGATTCTAATTATGCTCGATTCTAGCCAAATCATCAAATTTTGACCAAAATACAGTCTCGATCCGATATTAACCATATAATTGGCATGAAATCATTAGAACCTCTCATAATGACTAAAAAATAGCAAGTACAATCTTACAAATCATTTACATATAGTAGATTCAATGAATTTCAAGCTAAAACAGTGAATACTAGTCGAAAAACCGCAAAAAGTCGAATAATTTATAGTTATGGCTATGCAGAAAGTCCAAAACACTAATATTTATGCTGAAAACAATCAAGATTAATAGAAGCCACTTACTTGGAGATCAATTCCACCACCAAGAAGGAAAGAACAACAAAAAGCTACAAAAAAAAGCAAAATGTGTCTCCACCTTATGATCGATGCAAAGCCAAGCTTTGATATCGGTGTAAAGATCGCCAAGTGTAGAACCTCTAGATCCTGCTGCATGCGCCAAAAGAAGTGTTGTGGAGGAAAACAATTCAACCAGCTAGAAGTTGATATTCAAACCCCAATTAGCTTCACCTCTCAACCACGGCAAGAGAGAAGAGGTTTCTGGCAACTGGAAATCGAAATCTGGAAGTGGAGGAGGACGAGTTCCTGTAGGTGTATATAGACCCTTGGAGTCTAGAAGTATTTCATATAAGATCCCAATTTTCATCCAATTGCTTTTGATCTCCTTTATATGCATATAAAGCCGTCAATCATCATGCACTAGCTCCACATGTCATAATGAGTATGTTTGGGCCCTACATTTCTGGCCTAGTCCCAACAAATTTGTACACTGAAGTGCCATGTCAAGGATTAATCCGAATCCTCTGAATCGAACATGGACATAACACTGATAGTAAGCTATACAAATTGAATGCTTCTTTAAAGGTTAATATGACCTTATCTTAGTTATTCCTTCGTATATTGACCTATGGCATAGACATTCAGAGCATCTAAACTTATGAAGAAGCTTGACATGGTGGTAGGATTGCCCACACTTGATGACTAGTGGGAGCCCTTGCATGAAGGATGTTTTTTGGCTATTATCATCCTTTTGGAGTTTCTAGCTTTTGTAGCTAAGGACAGTTGTCGAGTTTGAAATGGTGGCGTTGTGCTGCCCTTCCACTGGCAATGCCCCTTACCATCAATTTTTTTCTTTTCTCTTGGCTCGTCAGATGACCAAAGGACCATGATCGTTTTATACTTGAGTGGTAAGTAATATGGAACACCAAAAGATGATTGGCCATTTGTATTGTGATTAGTCCGTTTCCTTAAATTGTCCTTGGCAACTCAACATGTCAAGCAATGTCCCCAAGTCCAAACAATGGGCTTGACTCACCCCTACATGGAAAATAAGCCCCTCCCACATGGTGGCAACTCAGATCAACATGAAAGGAGAGAAGCCAAGCCTGTTTTTCACAATGGAATAAAACAACTCCACTTCGAATAAAAGACTTGAAGGGCATCTTGGTCTAAAGTTGAGGGGAGCATGAGCAACCATGGAACGAGTTGAGGGCAGTTGAGAGGAATCTGAAATAATTGGGCATTTCAGTAGGTTGCGCACATGCATCAAAAGCTTGTGCCAGAGGTGTTCTCTGTCTGACTGAGGCTCCAGTTGGTTTGGAGAAGGGATGGGGCATCCCTTCTCCAAAGTGTCCATGGCCTTAAGGGATCATATGCCCTCACATTTGTGTGAGGGATTACATGCCTTCAAAACCTAACACCAAAAGTGGAAATAGTGTGAGAAAGAAGAAGGAAACGAACAAGAGGAAAGAAAACAAAGGAAGGAAGGAGGAGGAAGAGGGGAGATGGCAAGTAGGGAGCGAGAGTGATGGGGAGGGAGCGCGAGAAGAAGGCGAGCGTGCAGCAGCTGTGGCAGGCGAAGCCTAGAGCAGTGGAGGCTGGGACAGTGGCATCTGCAGCCCAGAAGGTGCCGTCCAAAGAGGAATTGGGTGGTGTTTATGAAGAAGACGAAGAAGAAGAGGAGGGATTGGGAGTGGAGCAGGTTGGTGCCATGCGTGGGGGTGCGGCTGAAGGTAGCGCTGGAGCTATGAGAGACCAGCAGGCCCGCACCAAGGTTGTGGTGCGTCATCTTCCGCCCTCGCTGTCGGAGCAGGTGTTTTTGGAGCAGATCGAGAGCAAGTATGCTGATACTTATATATGGGTGGCCTTTTACCCCGGAAAATCCAGGTGATTGTGCTCATTATATACATGTATTCTCCCACCGAACGTCGGAAGTTGGTGATTATCCTGGTTTGTGTGAAGATGATCTGCTTTCAGGCGCTTTTGCTTTCCTTCTGTGTAAAATTTTTTCTGGTTCAATAGGGAAGCCCTAAATCTTTGCTTTAGGATCGTTTTCAAGGCAATGCATTGGTGATGCCAAGATGCTAATTAATCACTTAATTGGCAGCTGACGAAGTGTTTTTGCTGTTAAATTCACGATCAAACTTCAGGAAATCATATTCTAGTGCCATCTATGTACAAATGGCTCTCTGAGATTTGCACTTTGATTATTTCTATCCTGGCTTTTGGAAATGAAGTTGATGATTTCTTTAAATTCCAACGAACGATAATTTGGCAGTACTTCAAGTTCAGATGTTTTCATTTCTGGTGATGGTGCCAGATTAATAATTTGGCAGTACTTCAAGTTCAGATGTTTTCATTTCTGGTGATGGTGCCAGATTATCGGGTAAACACCGTGTACGGTTGTAGTTTACTAAAGGGATTGGCTTGAGGTGTGGCATGGTGAAGTAGAGACTTCATTTGATTGTCTGTCTTCGTTAGTGCTAGCCTTGGCCCTATTATATCGGCAACAGGGCCATCACACATTTAATCGGCAGAGCTGGGCCCACCACGACCACCATCAGCCATAGCAGCAGGTCCGTCATCTACGTGAGAGGCTTTTGCATCAGGGGAGTCAGTTGGGGGAGGGCCTACTGAGGGTGGTGGCCCAGGTTCAGCAGAGGGGATAGTTATGCTAGATTTTGAGCGTAGGATCTCACGGTGAGTATGACGAGTCTGGCACGTCATGATAGGAGGCAGTGCAGGACCACTAGATCCATGGCCGGGGCCAATGTAGAGGATGCAGGAGAAGAGGGTGGGGATGAGGCTGAGGGGGGATTGGATGATGAGGAGGATGAGGCCTTGGATGACAAGATGGAGATGGACATTGGAGATGATGTGGGGTGGGTGGATCCAAATGTCGAGACATAGGTTGAGTCTGCATCGCTTGTACGCAGGGTACGCCTGATGGATTTACATGTTGAGCCAGAGGCCTCAATATCACAGGCAGAGGGAGCAATGGCCCGGCGAGGCCCTGGTAGACCTAGAGGCAGAGGCGGGGGCAGAGGCAGAGGCATTTCGCAGTACCTGAGGAGGATTCCTTATCTTCCTACTCGTCTACTAGTGATAGTTATGAGGAATCGCCCTCTAACCATGATGCATCCGAGTCATAGAGATTTGTCAGTCTATGAGTCTATTGTCTATTGTCCATCTATCATGCTCATGTACTTGGCCATTGGCCCACTCGTCGTATATATCAGAGCGTTATCGTTTTCCGGAACGCTGCGTTCCGGAATGGGATGCATCTATGGATTGACTTAGGTTTCACTGAGCAAGCAAGATGCTCAATTGATAGCATCACTTCAGTGTTTAGGGCTAAGCCTGTACTTCAACATCAGAAAAAAAAACATATTCTTCTCAACACATTTCCGAACGTGACCTACATTTACTTTTGGGCATTGAAACCAATATGCTATTGTCAATTTTTCCTTGCTCTGAAACTGCAAGCTCGTCGAAATTGATGGATTAACACAATGGGTAAGTAAAGCTAGAATCTTTTAGAAGTGCAATAATGGCAATGCATGTTACATGCAACTTGAAATAGAGTTCCCATAGATTGAAATACAAAAGAAAACTTATCATGCAAACTTAGGATTCAACATGCAGGCCTCAAGGTCTTATAGTGACATGCAAGATCATATAGTGACATGCAAGCTGAAAATAAACATCGATAAGGAAAGACACAACATAGAGTCCCCCCAATTCTGGGACGTTTATTCATGAGGATTTCACAGATACAAGATCGGCAGCTATGGCCGCCCAACCTCAGCTACAAAGCAAGATGATCTCCACACAATAGAATCATTAGCCTTCTCTTGTGGTAGCGTGCGTCGTGTACTTGAATTCCCCATGAGTTCTCTAGCATGAATTCTCTCTAAAACTTTGCATTAGCAGCAAAGCTTCCTTGACAACACTCACATGAATTCTCCTTATGCACTTGATTTCTCCTACTCATTTTGAGCGGCCCTCCTCCCTTAAATAGCCTTCTCCATGTAAGTAGAAAGAGAGAGAGGCCATGCATGCAATTGCCATGTGTCACATCCTTTTCTTCAATGAGTTTTGGGACCTTGGGCTTCATTCAAACCATATGAATTAAGTTGTAGTTCGTTTAACATGGTCCTTGCCAGTACCATGGTCAACTATTTAATAAGGTTTTACATATTTAATCATAGATATCATTCATGAGTTAATTCTCCTCTCAGATCATTTTCGAGAGTGATCAACTCAATCTTAATCTTCTTTATGGATGGAAATTGTTAGAGCCCGGTCTCGCTCTTACATGACCTCGACACGACCGGTTACTTGAGGGCCTGCGGTCGACAGTCGTCAAAGGCCAGTGACCGGAGTGGACATCTGTCCCGAGCTGGGACCGATGTGTCACAAGCAGTGACCCGGTGTAACTGCCTGACAAGCTGTCAGAGATGCAGTGAATTATGACCGTCGGGATCCTAGCCGTCAATGACGAGATGCTAGCCGGCAAGTAGTCGGGGTGAACTAGCGGGTCACAGGTCTTTGGCGGGGCACGGGGGTGGTACCCTATGAGTCACTCAGTATTCACAGGTCACAGGGGTCACGCATGCCCGGTGGATTAATCACCCACAGGTGGATGCCATGGGCCAGTTGGCAGGAATAGCAGGTAGGACTCAAAGAGGGGGTGCCTATGGTTGAGAGGATCATTCTACACACTGGCCTTCTAGGATTCATGAGCTTGGAGAGACTTGCTTGTGACATAAATCTATATCTAGAGATCTTGCTTTTGGAAAGACCATTTTTGAGTCTTGGTTTCATGAAGAAACCTGGTTCAAGTGGTTTTTATTTCGACACTTTGAAGGAAGGTGTTTTTCATGTAGTCTGCTTGACTTTGACACCTTGAAAGGAATGTGTTGAATTGCGGGCGTTTGCCTGTCCTGGTTCTTCAAGGTCCATCATCAGTATCTTGGACCGTAATTCCTTGTGTGTACTGAATTTGGAAATTAAATATTTGTAAGAAGGTAGCCCGTTGCATATGCTTTTCTCTGACTAGAGATTGTGTTAAGAACTATTGAAAATAGCATATTGGTCAGTTGCTTGTAATTGCCATGTGTCACATCCTTCTCTTCAATGAGTTTTGGGACCTTGGGCTTCATTTAAACCATATGTGTCAAGTTGTAATTGCTTCACGTGGTCCTTGAGCCAATATTTTAATACCTTATGCTTTAATCATATAACTTAGACTTGTAAGTTGTCATTTCTTATGATGCTACCTTATTATTATAAGTACCATGATCAAGTATTTAATAAGGTTTGTATATCAATCATAGATATCATTCATGAGTTAATTCTCATGTGCTATTAGTTTATAAGTTGTAGTTACTATATGCTTAATACATTACTCCTCCTTGGTTAGTGCCATCTGTAATCTCGATTGCCATTTCTCCCGTATTGTTACTTGTCCTCTTGAAGCCCTCTTTGTGACTCTAGGCTCGCATACCAGCCTCATGCTGTCTAGTCAGCCCGTCTTCGTGCATGGTATGCTGAAGCTGTTGGTGGTGTCGATTTGAAGTCTTCTTGGAAGTGTCCATCCCTTTGACCCATAGCAAGTAGAGGGGTCCACCCCTTGCACTAGGCCTGTTTGCTAGATGAAGGTACTCGAGCATGGTAACTTCCTGGATCCGACAAACACTTGGGTAACCTGGTTGCTGTTCAATATCTGAAAGTAAGGAAAAATTTAAAATAGCATATTGGTTTCAGGCACTACTGGTGCAAGTAGGGATCCCATATTATGTAGTTTGGCTAAGTCCATAAAGATAAAGGTTGTATCTTTTTTTTGAAATTTTTGTTATCTATTGGGTATTATCCTAGACATGGCATTGATACATCTCCAAGCAATAGATAAGTAGGGTAAGATCTAGCTTGAATCTCGTACCAAATAGTCAAACGAATAGTCAAATCTGCATAAGATTAGCTCAAGAGGACTTTCAATGGTTGAAAGTAAGTTTAGCTCCAAGGATCTGTATTGTGGTGGATAAGAGCTTGGCTTGTGGGCTTGCCCTCCTAAGTTCGATCCCCCATAAGTGCATGTGAGGACATGTTGGGGCTTGCCCTCGAATCAGGGTCACTATGTTTAGTGAACTTTGGGCCAAGCTTTGGCTAGAATATGGGTTCTTGTCCTACTATGAAATCCTCCCCCCCCCCGGGGTGTAGAGTATGTCCAATTTTAAATGCCATCAGCAACTGATGTAAATATGTAGATCAAATGTACGAGGTAGGACCCACTAAACACAAATCTGCCTAACACTCATTAATGAGTGAAGCATGTAGGTCAGTGATGTCCTAATCGCTTTACCACAAATCAGCTATCACTAGTTGCCACAGAGGGTCTAGAGAGGTGCTTGGGGATGACTAGAAATATCCCCCACCCTCATGAGTTAGTAATCTAGATTGATGGATATTGGCTCGTCATTTAAGGTTTTAGTTACTAACTTATGTCTACAACCATATCAAGAATGAATCTCCAAAACTAACTTTACCACATGAAAGAGCATAGCAAGAAACTTTGAGTGGCACACACACAAGAGAAAACCCAAAGATTTCTCATGAAGGCTCCCAATCCTTTTCCTTGTGGAATGCCCCCTTTGGACAAGATTCACAAAATAATTATGGGACATTATGTACACATGTGCTAAATGGAACCGCTCATTCCTTGCAAGCAACTCGAGCATACATTTCTCATGAAGGCTCCCAATCCTTTTTGGACAAAATAATCATGGGACATTATGTACACAGGTGCTAAATGGAACCGCTCATTCATTGCAACCCACTCGAGCTCACTAAGTAGCTCTACCACCTTGAGGCTCTGGCAACTCTAAATAGAATAGTGCCTGCATGAGGACTTGGGGCCCCACTTAATTCACAAACATGGACCTTAGACTTAAAAATTAACATAATTCATATTGGGCGCTAACAAATTATTTTTTTTGTACACTACAATATTGAAGTTATCTTGACATCCGAAAGTTCAGTTGATGAAAAAATGATGATTGATATAAATAAATTTGATTATTACGTAAACTATAACCCTCCCCCCTTTTTCGCACACTTTACTGATGAATTTGCTAACCAAAGTAGTTGACATTGATTTTGATCATCAAAGGCTTCTTTACTCTTTATGACCATCTACGCCCAATAGCTTTACTTGCTAACTTAGAATTTTGATGCCGATCTTCAAAGCTTAATAATGCCAATTCTCTACCCAAGATATGTTGTAGAAGATACAGTTGTGCCCCGTGCAATATTCAATAGACAACACACCACCCATAGCAAAAGTTGCCACCACATTTAAGCACATTGGAGTTGCTATATTTTTTAGGGACCCAACCCCTTGGGTCCCACACCTTGAAACCAAATGTTGGACTAGGGCTTATTGACTTGAGTAGTGACTTGGCTATGCGCTTGGCATGGAGGCTCCTACCTTGTTAGTATAGATAGGGAAGGGGAGCTCTCAATTATTCATTCTATCTACCTAGGAGTTGGTGGATGGTAGTGCGCATGTGCATAGCCAGGATGGAGGCTTCTACCTTGTCAGTATAGGGGAGCTCTTAGTTATTCATTCTATCTACCTAGGAGTTGGTGGATGGTAGTGCACATGTGCATAGCCATGATGGAGCTATCCAGTGGCAAGAGAATGTTGAAGGTGTTGATTGCGATATGGGACGTTGTTAGGGTTGGAGATTGGGTCTTGCTTGCTATCAAGTTTGGTCTAGGGCGTGGAGGGTGGATTGGATCCTACGGCGGAGTGGATCGTGAGTGTTCGGTCTCTTGTGTTGACTGGCACTTGGTGGTTTCCAATTTTGGAGTGAGGTACAACCATTATGAGTTTCTAGTCTTGCCGTTTGGATTGACGTGGAAAAGCTATATGCCAAGGAATCCAAGTGTGAATTTTTTTAGACAAGACTAGTATATCTTGGCCTATCTTCATAACCATTCGTGAAGTCAAATCTTTTCTTGGCTTCACTAGGTTTTTCCCTTGATTCATCATGGATTATGTGGTAATTGCGTTACCCTTGACGAATCTTCTCAAAGGGGTGAAGAAAACTAGCTTTCACAGTAAGTTTAGTCTTTGATAAGTTGGACTAAAAAAACTCTAAAACCTTGTGTGTCTATAGCTTCGATACTACTTGTAGTCAATCCTAACAAGTCATATGTGCTTGAAACGGATGCTAAGCAGCTTTGTTGTAGGGGCAGTACTATTCCCGGATGGTGGACTAGTCACATTTGAAAGTAAAAATTTTTATCCTACTCAAAAGCAGTATTCCACCTACGATAAGGAACCTTTTGTTGTGATAAATGCTCTTAAAATCTAGAGACATTATTTATATGGATCTAGCTTTACTATTGTGATTGATCACCGAGAACTAAAGTATGTTAGGTTGTAAAGCTAGGTGGTTAGAGTTGCTTCAAGAATTTCAGTATGACATTGAGTATCGAAATAATGGGTTACATTTTTGGGATGGAAAGGTATGTGTGCTAGAAAATGAAGAAATATGGGCCCAAATCTTGCATGAATGTCATGACAGCCCATGTGCGGAACACCCAAGCACACAAAAGAATGCTTGATTAATTTAACAAGAACTTTTATTGGCCAGAGCTGAAAAGATGGATGGAGGCATATGTTCACAAGTGTGGGAAATGCCAAGTTAGTAAAGCTAAATATTTAAGGCAATTGGCTGGTTACTCCCATTGGAAAGTCCCAAAAGAAAGTGAGTTTTTTCGTGGATTTTGTGGACTTCCTCGGATGGGGAAGCAAAATGATGCCATATGGGTGGTAGTTGATAGGCTAACCAAAATGGCACAATTTATTCCAACAAAGATGTCTGTCAAAGCTTCAAGACTTGCTCAGTTTTTCGTGGAAAAGTTGTTTAGGTTGTATGGTTTGCTCAATGTTCATTGTTAGTGATTGAGATTCAAGGTTCACTAGCAAATTTTAGCAAGTGGTCTTCGAGAAATCAGATAGCACATTGAGTCTTGGGTCATCAAATCATCCAGAATTGAATGGTTTAGTTTGAATGGACAAACTGGTCTATGGAAGATATGCTTCATGCATATGTTTCCAAGAGACAGTCAAATTGGGGAAAGGTACCTCTCAATTTTTGAGTTGCATATAACAGCGCAAAGCACTCAGCGACGAGATATAGTCCATCCATGTTGATGTATGGTTTCCAACATCGTTCCCCTATCTTTGTAGGCCTCAAAGGTCTCAAGTTTAAGGCAATGGTAGATTCCTTGCAAGGTATGCAAGAGATGCTGCTAGTTGCTCGTGATAGTGTAAAGAGCGTTCACGATAGAGCCCACTTTTATGCCCAAAAAAAATGGCAACCTCAGGTCTTTGTGAAAGGAGATTGGGTCTACCTTAGAATCCCAAAAGACTCTAAAGTATTGAGGATAGGGAAATGTTCTAAGTTGTCCTCTTGATTTGTGGGCCTTTTTGTATTGTAAAGAAACTCAATTGGAATGCCTATCAATTAAATCTTTTGTAGGGAATCAGAGTCCACCCAGTTTTCCATGTTTGCCATTTAAAGGAACTACTTGGTGGGAAGGATGGTTTGATTCAAGTAGGTGAGCGAGTTCAGTTGCAGGATTTGTTAACCTTTGTACCTTTGGAACCACATGCCATTGTTGATGTACTTCAACATGGGCTCATGAATTGGGAGGTGACTAAGTACTTGGTTTGTTGGAGAGGTAGTTCTGACGATGAGGACTCTTCGAAAAAGGAGGAAGACCTTAGACAGAGATTCCCAGATTTTCTTCCTTCGAAGAAAAGTCTTTTAAGGGGGAGGGAATGTTAAGGACCGAATTTCTTGGGTCCTCCACCTACTTGAAATTGGACATTGGACTGGGGCCTGTTGACTTGACCAGTGACTCATGGGCCGCATGTGCGCCACTTGTCGGGGATTTAGGCTATATGGTTGGCATGGAGACTCCTACTTTGTTACTCTAGATAGGGAAGAGTAGCTCTTAGTCATACATTTTGTCTACCTAGGAGTTGGTGGATGACAATGCACATGTGCATGGCCAGGATGGAGCTAGCCAGGGGCAGGAGAAGGTGGAAGGTGCTGATGATGGTATGGGATGTCGTTAGGGTTGGAGGTTGTATCCTGTTGTTATCAAGTCTTAGGCCCAGGGCACAGAGGGTGGATCCTACGGCCGGGTGGATCATGAGCATTTGGTTTCTTGTGTTGATCGGCAACTAGCAATTTTCGGTTTTGGAGTTTGTAATAATATCACACATTCCTGTAGGCAATCCTTGACCTCACATATTTTTGTTCAATGTAAAATCTCGAGATTTTCTGCAGTCTCTCACATCCACATTACTAGCAGCCATTTCCCAACACAATACTTCAGATTCTCTACAGTTATTTCACAAGCAACCGTGTCATCCACCACATTAACATAAGTACTTGTAATACTTCAGACTCTCAACAGTTACTTTCACATTGAGACTGAAGTGTCAACTCTAAAGTGTCACAGCAGCAATCTGTACAAGTACTTGTGTTAATGTGGTGGATGACACAGCTGCGTGAAAGTGTCGAGTGACTCAAGTTCTTGCTTGAACACCTTGTTTTCAGTCTGCAAAATACATTTTTTTTTTCCCCTGTACTCCCTTCAAACTCTTTTTCTCTTGCATGTCCTCATTTTTGCAGTGAAGTTAGGGTTCACCTGTCTTGGATATCCATTCTACTGCATTTCTGTAGCTTGAGCTTGGTGGTGTAGTATGCCAACTGCTCACATGGAGAATCAGCATCTCTCAAGATTATGGTTTGAAATAATGATAGGTCAGTAGACCATATAAAGCCATCAACCATTTGTTTTAAAAAAAGAACCCTTTAGCAGCTGAAGAGATATAACGGAAGACCTTTAGTTTGAGAGTGTTTTACGTAGCAAAGTATGGTAAGTGACATTTCCTACGAAATCGATCATAGTACATGAGTCATTAATTTTGAATATTTTTTTGTTGGCATCTTCTTTATGTCTGATTCTCCGACCTGGACTTAAATTACGTTGCCATCGAAGTTACTAGGTATGTATTAGCGTGCACATATCTGGTTTCTACTTGATGTTGACATTTTTGTGGTGTACCTTTATGGGTTTTGATGAAGGATTTTACTATTAGTTCATACTTCATAGTGTGGCTACTACTACAACATTGCTGATTTTTTCTATATTACAATTGAAAAGAACACTGTTTGGGTTCTAGTTTAATGCTGGCTCTTCTAGATTACTTTGTCTGAGCTGGATGGTCTGGTACTTTGCTGTAGGGACTTTTGGTTTTTCTTAAATTGGTGGCTATGAAGCTGAACCTGAAATAATTATATTTTGCAGCCATCGACGCCAGATACATTCAAGAGCATACATAAACTTTCAAAATTCTGAAAATGTGGTTGATTTTTATGAAGATTTTGATGGCCACGTCTTTGTCAGTGAAAGAGGTATTTCCCCTCCTTGACACTTCTCACATGACAAGTTCTTTCAGGCCTTAGTGTTGTTTGTTTTGATCAATTTAGATCTCTTCAGACTCCTCTTGCTTTTGTGAGAGGTTGCTCATATCTTTTTCCCTTGTTATGCTTCTTCAGGAGCACAATGCAAAGCTATGGTCGAGTATGCTCCTCATCAGCGGCCCCCATCACTTTCTTTGAAGAAGGATATTCGGGAAGGAACCATTTTCAAAGGCATGAGTATTTGACATACTTTCTTTCGCAATCACAATTTCAACTTTGTATGCCCAAAAGTGAAATGCAAGAAATCTTCTGGATCAGGTCACAGTTCGTTGAAGAACTTGTAATTATGGTTTACATTTTATGTTCTGAATGCTACAGAATTTTTGATCGTTATGACAGATCCAGAATATGTGGAGTTTTTGGGGATGTCGGCTAAACCAATTGAGTATCTTCCAAGTGCAGAAGTGCAGTTAGAAAGAAGAGAAGCAGAAAAAGCTGCAATCTTGGGTAGATATGATTTGCATTATGGTCGTATGTGCAGTATGGTGATTTTATAGGGTGCTGTCAATCCTTGTCATCTATCCTAGTAAGAGATTTGAATCAGAAATAGCATGCTTAAGGGCAGAGACAGTCAGGCATGCTTTAACTCTAGCTACTTGTAATATATGAATGGCAGCTTCAGGAGGAGTTAGGGAGTCTGTGATAATCACACCCTTGATGGAGTATGTGAGGCACAAACGGGCTGCCAAAGCAGCTCCTCAGGTGCATTTACAAGCCTCAGTGCTCGTTTGCAAAGCTTGGCTTTTTTTCCCCCCAATATCCTCAGAGATGATGGTAGGATAGAGCCTTTAGAGCTTTGTTTATAAGCATGTGCATAAGACTTTTCCTTAATTTTTTGGACTGTAGCACTTTACTTTCCTAACCTTATCCTTTCTAACATTCCTATGCCATTCTCTTAGCTTGGCTGGTTAGCTTGGCATCCAAAGTTTCTTTGGTCCCAGGTTCGAGCCTTCCCTTGGAAACCAAGAAGCATTCTCTTAGCATAGGCTATTTGAGTAGATAATGAGATTTAGTCTCTTTCTGTTTTTGATTGGACTCACATTCCAACGTAAGTCAGTCCTTTCACACTGAATAAAAATTCACATTAAAAAATGAGAACTTTCATAGCCCCTCGAAGAATTTGAGCTGGGAATCTTGGTTGTACGTACAAAAAGACGCAGCTTGGTGTACTTAACAGCCATCAGTGCATGCGATTTCAAAAAGTCGCATCAGAATGACATTTTAGCATATGTAAATTCGTAAAAATTTGTCTTTATGTGTATACTATTCTATTATGTCTCATCCCATTTTTAAATAGTTATGGATAATAATTCTATGATGATGCTTATCTGTGCAAAACAAAGAGTATATGATGTGTGTGCATATATGCACACAATGCACATATATTTTCTAACACCGAATCCAGAAAGGTTATTTGTTGCAAGATATATGGAATGCCCTCTGTCAATACCGCTTTAGGATCTATATGAAACATGGTGTTTTCTTTGCTATTCTTAATGTTTTTGTTTCTTTGAGCAGAAATTAAAAAAAAAAAAACTATATACATTAAATGAGATGGTAAATGTGTACTGTTAGAAAGTACATATGGAGCTAACATGACCGCAGACTAGGTGGTTATTAGAAGGTCAATGATCATAAGTGTTAGTGGTGGCCGCTAACCATTGCTACGTAGGGGTCAGGTGTGTCACAAGTAGCGACCTGGGGAGACTGTCTGACAAGCTGCTACAGACAGGATGGAGAAATACTGTCATGGGCCTAGCCAAGACATGATGAGAAGGTAGCTGGTAGTTGCTGAGATGAACAAGTTGGTCATTATGCCGTGTCTGGTGATAGTTATTGGGTCCACATTAGGTCCGGAAAGGGCAGAGACCTGAAGAAGAAAAGTTGGTCAAGGCCTACCTAATCAACCTTGATTGAACTAGGTGATTAAATATCGGGGTGGAAGGTTGTGCCTTGAAATAGGGGTCTAAGGTTGGGAGGGACATTCGTTCTCCTCACAAGTTAGTTGGACAGACGAGCTTGAAGAACTGACTGTAATAAGTTGTACCAGAGCCACCTTGGAGAGGCTGCCATGTTTCGGAGAGAGAACATTGCATATAGATTGCATTAAGGAAGGTGGATCATGAACAAAAATTGTGAAACAGGAAGAGGAGGATTTGTTGGTATTAAGAAGCTTGGAAGGTAACATTGAAAATTCATCAATTCAACATGGATTATCATAAAATACCATAAATCTTTTTGCGAACAAAACAAGTGAAACCAATGAATTCAATAATTTTTTTTTTCTGAACTGCATTTCTCGTCATTTTTTTCCTAGCATCTTGTTTGTTTAAGCTATTTCGTCAATTATTATTTAGTTGAAGAGAACCAACCACGACATCAAGGACTATCAAGTTCTCAAGCACAACGAAGCAAAGAAGAAGATACATCAGCAGGGATGTTACTTGGTTTTTTCGGTGATTTAAAAAAAAAACAAAAAATACACAAAAAAATTTAATTATTTTTTTTTTGCGTCCCCCCCAGACGTGCCCCTGGCGCGTCCTCTTAGGACGTGTCCCCGGACGCGCGTCCGCGTCCGGGGGTCCCTAGCTTATATATATATATATATATATATATATATATATATATATATCAGACATGAGGGTCCGGGCCAAAGTGCCCGCGTCCGCGTCCGACGCCCGGCCCCGGACTCGGGGTTGGACGCGCCCTTTTTTTTTTAAGGCTGGACAAGGATGATGAGCTCCTGGAGTGTGTGCCCGTGGGGCTGCTGGTGGTGGAGGGACTAGTTGTGAAGGAGGCAAGTACAACGGCGATATGTACTGAAAGTGGCGCTGCGGTGGCCGGTACTGGTACATCCTGGGTGCTGCCAAAGGGGGAGTCAGTGGAGTGGGTGCTGCCAAAGGAGGAGGATGTGGAGTGGGTGCTGCCACTGGAGGAGCAACTGGAGGAGCCACTGTGGATGTGGCCGCTGCGAGAGAAAACCTGGGCACAGATGGTGGCCTGCCATGGAGACCTGGTGCTGCAGAAGTGGACGGCGATGGAGGGGCTGCAGGCCTGAATGGCATCGGTGGCACTGGAGGAGCTGTGCGGCGCACATATACCCTCTGAGGAGCTGGAGGAACTGTGGGCACCTCGTGCGGTTGCTCTGGCTGTGACTTTGTGTATGGCATGCTGGCAAGAGATGAAGGGGGTGCCCTGACACTCGACATCTGCTGGGCCTCTGAATCAAATGTGGCAATCAGGTCGTCCAGCTGGGCATCTGAATACAAATGCTCTGGGCTCTGGGCCTCATCCTGTGCACCATCCACTGAATCATCCAGTGCACCAACCTCTGAATCATCCCGTGCCTCATCATGTGCACCCTGTAGACCCTGCATGGCCTCCCAATCTGTGCAATCAAAGTCATCTGGTGCCTCCTCTGGTGTGCTGTCGTAGTAACGGCCATGACTCTGTGCTGCACGCATCCAAACATCTGCGGGACCGGCATCTGAACCACTCTGCCCTCTATCAAGAGCCTCCTCCATCATGTCGACATAGGTAGGTATGCCACTGGCCCCCCCTGTGTGCCCTGCCTGTCTGCCGGTATAACCTGTGCCATGTGTCCCACCTCTGCCACGTGATGCACCTGTGACCCCTGCCCGTGGCGTGTGCCCTGCACCTGTATAATCTGCCTCATCCCTCTCTGGTCTGGCAAACACAACCCGAATGGGCTCATCCTCGTCATGCTCATCCTCTGACACTGGCTCATCTGCCTCATACAATGGGGGCTCTCTGTGCTCAAGCCCAAGCTCTCTCTCTCTCTCTCTCATCTCGGCAAGCTCCCTCTCTCTCTCTGCCATCAACTGTGTGCCCAGGTCATCTGCAGGCATGGGATGTGTGCTGTCCGTAGGCAAGTCGACTTGGCGCTCCAAATCTGATATCTTTGTCTGCAAGACCAAAATTGAGCGTGTCAGGAAAACAACTTGATCAAAGATTGAAACCTACATTTTAGTGAGACGTCAACCAACATGCAATGGGAGAATAGCTTTTCACCTGCAATGCACTCGTAATGGTCACCAGTCTCCTGGCGAGACGTGCGTTGGTGCTACAGAACACCAACCGCTCCAACTGATTCACTGACAGCTTGTTCCTTCTGCTCGTGTGAATGAGTGCCCATGTGCTCCAATTACACTCACACACGGAGGCAACGCAGTCCTGTGGTACGTGCAATGAAATGGTTCAGCACACGTGCACGGGTGGAACGTCAACGAAACACAGCAAGGGAGGATGAGATGAGATGCATACCTGTGAAAGGACCCGTAGTGCAAGACGCTGTATGGATGGATAGGTGCTGCCGAACATGGTCCACTAGGTAATGGGGAGCTGCCTCCTCTCTGGATCCTGAGCAGCCGGGTGACCGAACCTGCCCATGCTGAAACGAAATGCAGCGAGCTCCTCCATGAGCCTGATAGGATCCAAACCTATGTGTGGACCCACCCTATGAATGTACTGAAGCCAATCGGCCTCGAGTTCTCTGTCTGCGATCTGTGTCAGAGAGAGGAAGAGGGGATGCAGCATGTGTGCAATGCTGTGGATACTCCTGTGGAAGTAGTTCCACCGCGTCTCCCATATGAACTTCAGCTCTGTCATCATGCAGGTGAGAGGCATGTGGTTTAGGGCATTACGAAAAAACTTAACACTGACAGAAAAACAAACTAGCAACCATTGAAAAGTTAAAAAACAATTACAACACTGTACCGCTTACCTCTCTGGCTGCAAGATGGGCAGCTGCAGGAATTGTCCAATCTGGTCCATGAGCTCATACACCAGTCCAAGTGTCGACCCCTCGTTGTCAGCCATGCGGAGCACAATGTAGAGTGGTCGAAGCAGTCCTGACAATGTCTGTGCATCCCTCCAGAACTGGTCTCCCCTCATCGTGGAAGAAAAGTGCTCCCCATCCTCAGTGCGCGGAAACGTACTGGCACCCCAAATATCACTGGCAACCATCTGTAGAAGCTGGGCCCTGCACCTGATCAAACGGTCGATGACCACCAAGTCGAATGCAAAGCGTGTGGGGGCTGGCTTACGGAGGTCCAGATGGCTGAACACCCGGAACATGGCAAGAACACGCCTCTTTTTGGTGACAAAAGTCACCAGGAAGAGGGTCTCCCGGACGATGGCTCTAACCCAGGGAAGTGCTCCAATGTCCCCCATCAGAAGGTCTATGCCATGCGCTGCACAGGGGGTATGAACAATATGAGGGAACTCGGCCTCTAGCAGTACACCCATCTGAATGCAATTCGTGGCATTGTCCGTCACCACCGTGACGACATGCTGTGGGCCTATGGCTAGGATGGAAGACCTGATGACATCAAACATGAACTCTGCAGATATGACTCTCCCCCCCTGCTGCAATCCACTGCCCTCAAGAACTGTGTGCCCATGCAGCTGGAGACCAGTATGTTGAGGATCGGCCACAGTCCAGCCATCGGACATGATGTTGCAACCGTAAGTGGCCCAGTGCCGACGCAGAGGCTCAATCTCTCTAGACAAGGACTCGACCCTATCCCTCAGCATGTGTGTGCGGACAACCTCTGAACTAGGGACTCTCCAGCTAGGGCTGACAGACTGTGCAAGGCGGAAGGCCCTTCTGAAGGGCGCAGAGTCGATGATGGCAAAGGGCAGGTTCAGCTCGTAAATCAGACTGGCCACGACCTGTGTGGCCTCTCTGTCCATGTGCGGCTGATGCGCGCCGCGAATGGTCTGCTGCACAAGGGCTCTCCCTGGTGGGCGACGGGTGGTGGACCTCCAGCACGGTGCACCAACCGTGACGGGAATGGACGATGACGCGACAGGCTGGGCACTGGTGGATGCATCGGCTGTAGACGTGGAATGGGGAGAGTGGGATGCACTGGCAGGGATGGGTGCAGCAGCATAGGTGGGGTGCATTGGTGGAGGGGCAACATCTGGCATGGGGTACGAAAACTGCTGGCTGAGGAGGTCATCCGGATGGGAAGGAAAGGAAGAAGGGATCTCTTCCACATCCTCGAAGGCCCCAGCAGTAGCATCCTGGGCCTGCTCGGGTGGTGGAGAGTCCATGAGAAAGTCGTAGACTGGGGGAGTACGAGCAACAGTGGGTGGCGGTGGAACCGCAGTGGCAACTGGCGGACACGATGGGACAGGATCCACCGGAATCTGAGCAGATGGGGGTGCGTGAGGCAGAACTGTCTGAGGGGGATGAGGGGCAAAGGGACTGGAGGAGGATGCACTCCCTCTCCTCGTGCGTGCCAGCCAAGTAGGCAGCAACTATGGGTCAGCCACATAAGGAGCGGTGCAAAATCGGAGAATGCCCTCTGAAATGGTGTTCTCCCCAGCCCCTCAAACGCGGGGTCGGACGCGTCCATTTTTTCTTTTTTCTTTATTTTAATTTTTTAAAGCCTAAATAATACTAAAAAAATCAAAAAAGAAAAAAGGGGACGCGCGTCCGGGACGCGGACCTGGACGCGCGTTCGGACTCACCATCCGCTTCCTTAGATATATAGATCATAGATGCACTGTGTTTCTGAAACACGTTTCAGAATCGCGGTTCGAAAACACGTTTCTGAAATTTAAAAAAAATTCCAGAAACGTTTTTTTTATATATTTTTATTTTGGTTTTTTTATGGGCAATATGGGTATCAGATGAAAGCTCTAATTAAGAGCATTAAAACTGTGTAGTTTGTCGATTGTTTCTGGTGCAGGATGGTCCAGTTCAAGTGCATTAATCCATGTTGGGTTCCGTCAAGGATAAAAATTTAAAACCAACCTCTAGCCTGTCTGTTATGATCACAGATGGTCCCAGTAAGTTGCCCCCCAAACCCCCCACCGGGGGGCTACCGCCCCCTGGACCCCTGTTTCTCGGGGGGCGCCCCCCGAATTGAAAACCAGAGCAAATAACAACCAAATAGCTATCGAAAATAAGATCTATTTGTGCCTCATCTACTGCACTTCTGAGAGGCAAAACGCTGGTTTGACCATTGATCATGTGAAAAAATTTCAGCCATAAGCTATTTTTCCAAAAAACAGTTTTTATTTTTTTTATTTTTTTTGCGATTATGGGAGGAGAAACGCGTTTCTCAGAAACGCGGTTTCCGAAACGGCTCCTCCCAGAAACGCGATTCTGTGCAACTATGATATATATATATATATATATATATATATATATATATATATATATATTGGACATGAGGGTCCGGGCCGGATGCGGGCTTTTCACGTCCGCGTCCGACTCCCGGACCCGGACGCTTCTGACCCTCGCGTCCCAAAAAAAATTTGAAATTTTTTTCTGGACGCGTCCAACGTCCGGACGCGGACGCATCCGAGGCCCAGAACGCGTCCGGGCCCCAGACGCGTTTTTAAAAAAAAGAAAAAGAAAAAGGTCGCGCGGGCAGCGTAACAGTCCGCAGAAGCTCGAGAAGCCCAAGAAGGAGAGAGAGAGGAGAGAAACAGGGCGGGAGAGAGAGAGAGAGAGAGAGAGAGAGAGAGAGAGAGAGAGAGAGAGAGAGAGAGAGAGAGAGAGAGAGAGAGAGAGAGAGAGAGAGGGTTATGGTGTGTGTGTGTGTGTGTGTGTGATGAGTTCTGTGTGTGTGTGATGATTTATGTGTGTTTGGGTTAGTTGATTCGTGTATGCACAGATGTGTGTGTGTGGTGATTTGTGTGTGAGAGAGAGAGAGGAAGAGACAGAGAGAAAGAGGATTTGTGTGTGCGCACGTGTACGAGACATGGTGTGTGTGTGAGTTTAGGGTTTAGGGTCTGCGTGCTTGGGTTTGGGGTTTAGGAGAAGAGAGAGAGAGAGATATTAGATTTGCGTGCTTCTGTGTGTGTGTGTGTGTGAGAGAGAGAGAGAGAGAGAGAGAGAGAGAGAGAGAGAGAGAGAGAGAGAGAGAGAGAGAGAGAGAGAGAGAGAGAGAGAGAGAGAGAGAGAGAGAGAGAGAGATGGCCGCTCGTCCCATTTGGGATGAGGTGGAGTTGATGCCCGACAAAAAGTGGCGTTGCCCTTTTTGTCGAAAGCAGTTCACAGGGAACGCCTCTCGGGATCGAGCACATTTGGGGGGATTGCGAGTCCGACCCACAGGGGGACACTACGGGATTGGTGTTTGTATGGTCATCCCCTCTGCGGAGAGGGCTCGCATCCTCGAGGCATATGCTGAGCCAAGTGCTGAGCCCGGCGAGCCGTCCACAGATGCCACGGACTCTGTTTCCATTGGTGCACCCACTGCCACCGCCCCTGCCACTGGTACACCCACCGCCACCGCCCCCACCCCCACCGCCGCATCCGTTGGCTGATAAAGCGATGGCACTTTGATTATCACAAAATAATGTCGTCGGAGCATATTGATTCAGACCGATATCTGAGAGTAAGTTCGACAACCAAATTGCTTCCTTTGTAGCTTGAGAGGCTGCGATATACTCTGATTCAGTGGAAGATAGAGCTATCGGACCTCCTCCTGCATTCCATCGGGCGCCTGCCTTGGGTCAGTGACATTCTCACGAGGGCACTTGCGGTTGTGGACTTTGTCACACGCAAGCGCCGCATGACTGCCCTTTTCCACATTCAGCAGGTAGGATGCTACTTATTTTTTGGCTTGTTCAAAATGCTTCTTTTTTTTTTGGCTTGTTTCATGTGTGCCTCTCATTCCGTTTGTCAATGCAGCTCGACTTGAAGAAGGCCGCTCGCACCCGCTTCGCCTACTAGTTCATCATGCTTGAGCGGCTACACAAGCTCAAGGGTGATTTGCGGCGCATGGCTACTTCTGCAGAGTTCATCGCCATGGACCTATCCACGCCCCAAAGGGCTTGGCCTTCCACGACATCCTCTTCATGGAGCCTTTTTGGGTGGATATGCAGCAGCTGATGGACGTCATGCGCCCCATCTACTCTGTTATGAGGCTTGTTGATCGCGAGGGGTGCACGATGGGCCTCATTTACGAGTTCATGGACTGCATAGGCGAGTCTCTCCAGTGTTCTGAGTTGGACCCTGCCAGGTATAACTTTTTTCCATCTCACCATCCTTTCTTCCATTTCGCACTCTGTTTCGTCTTGCTGCCGCAACACGATGGTATGTAATTGTTGCTTCCACATGGTATGGTCCACAGGTTGGAGCCTATCAGGTGGTTGTGGTGGCAACGATGGGATAAGTTTCACCGACCCATTCACAGTGTGGCCCACATACTGCATCCGTTGTTTCAGAGCGAGAGGCAGTATGACAATGCAGAGCTGCGTGCGGACTGGTTCTCATACATCCGCCTCCTTAGCAGCGACACTGGTATCCGCAGCAGGCTCTAGGAGCAGAGGCTCAGTTAGAGGTAAACTCTTGCTCTGTCGTACGATGTCGTTCTTTCAATTTCCCTGCGTGGGCTCAAGTGTACTCACGCACATCGCTGCTCAACTGCAGGCACTGTCTGGGGCTGTTCGGCGAGGACCTTGCACGTGTCCGAGAGAACAGGCTCTTGCCTGTATCATGGTGGGAGAGCTACGGCGTTGGATAGCCAGACCTGAGGACGCTCGCATTCCGAGTCCTTTCACAGGTATGTTGTCTAATCTCATTCATCCAACTAGTTTTCGTATTTTCTCTACAAGGTCGGTACTCACTCGAGTGGTTGCCAATTAATGCAGGACTGTTTTGCTTGCGTGTGCGAGCGGAACTGATCAGCGTTCAGCCTTGTTCACACGAACAGGCGGAATCGTCTGACGATTGAGCGATGCAATGACTTGGTGTACTGCAACACCAATACCAGGGTGGTTCGACGCATCACGGACAACATGAGGGCAGGAGGCGTAGGCTCCCTACTGTTGCAGGTATATGTCTATGCTCTATCGTTTGCTTTCGTATTAGTTTAAGACATTCAGTTTAATGCCCTCACAGTTGCTTCGGCTATTCTCACGAATGATTGACTTCTGCAGGTCAATCCCGATGAGTGCCTGGTTGCAGCGGCCGATCATGAGGCAGAGCCAGAGGTTGATCCAGACGATGCCATTCGGGGTGCTCTGCAGGGTGATCCCGAGGATGATGCTGATACCCATGAGACCACCCCCCTTCCTGCTGACGTTGCATTGCCCTCCTCTGATGATGAGCCCACATATGATTCAGACAAGACGGTCGACCTTGCAGGGGATGGTCCACGTGCCCCACCAGTACTCCCGCATCACGCCCCCTTTCAGATGATGGCTGGTCAGAGTTTGCGAGGGAGACAGAGGCTGCCGCCCAGAGACAGATTGCGTAGAGACGATTCAAAGCATCACGGGCAGTCGGTTCTTCTCAGAGACCCCCTCGTGGCAGAGGGAGACCCCCAGGCAGGAGTGTACCACAGAGGGTTCCTTCCGGCAAACCCAGAGGCAGGCCAATCAAGAGGGGACGCACTGATGATTTTTCTAGTCGTCTCTTGGCAGGCATTGGCCCAGACTTGGAGGAGTCCCAGATGCCTCCAGACTCCCAGCCAGACTTTGTATTTGACACACCTGAGGATGCATCTGGCACGCAGAGGGATGATTTTTTTAGCACAGACTTGTAGATATCGATACACACAGACTATCATGTATACTGGCATCAAATGAGATGTATATATTTTTTTACAGTTTATTCGTGTCATGGCTAGTTTATCATGATTGCTTACAAATGGTTAGCTCTATGAAATTTGAATGGTTAGTTAGAAATGGTTTGCTCTGTGCAAGATGAGAGAGAGAGAGAGAGAGAGAGAGAGAGAGAGAGAGAGAGAGAGAGAGAGAGAGAGAGAGAGAGAGAGAGAGAGAGAGAGAGAGAGAGAGAGAGAGAGAGAGAGCGGACGTGGTATGGAAACTGTAAATGCTTGAGCTATTGTGGTACACAAGCGCATCTTCATGTCTCTTAGATCATATGCATCATGTCCAATCATTGAACTCTAAACAGTAAACCCCACGGCCATAATCATCATACACAGTTACACAAAAATTGATAGCAGATGCACTTCACAGAAATACACCCCCCCCCTGATAGCATTCCATAAACACATACATTACATTGCAATACACTAGGCACGCGTTGCACAAAAAACACACCGTACATCAATTCATCAGATGTATCAAAACAACAATATGTATTCCCACCATATACGGCTAGGGCTGTTCTTTACTCTATGTTAGACACTAAATGCTGCCTCATTTACAGACGGCACCTGAAATGGACCCCGTTTGGATGAATGGGGCCGTCGGACGAGAAGCTGCAAAAGTAGTCCATTTCGCTAGACCTAATTGCGTTTCTCTCCCGTCGACGGGCCATTTTGACCAAGCTTTCCAAAGAGCCAAGCAGAGATTGCTCTGTGCTGATAGAGGTAGCTATACTTGTAGGACTTTCAATAGGATATTGTATATTAGAAGAGTGTGGATAACCTTCTTGCAAAAGCTATATCTAGGAAAAGTGAACTGTGGCAGGAATATTCAGGAACAAATCAGCTTTGGATCTGGATCTCTTTTATCAGGTTCCATGAAAAGTGTCGATGTCACAACATGTATCACAAGAGAGGTCTTTGTTCACTTCTACATTTGCCTACACCAATATTCTAATGAGAGAGTGTCTCAAGAGATTGTCACTCATCTAACATGAGCTGTTGTGGGTGGTCATGGTTTGCTGACTCACTAACTTTGCCAAGTTGATTTGATTCGTATCGGCATAATTCTGTCAATGCTGCAACAGACCAGAATGGGATGATCGGTCTTGTGGTTCCCTATAGTGAATGGCATAGTTTTGCTGACCATTCACTCTTCTGGTGTCCATTCACTTCTGGAGTTTAAAATTGTGAACAACAATTTTGTTACAGTTGTTTTCATCAAGCTATGGAATTGAGGACGCACACCACACAAGCCCATCAAAACGCGCAAAAGTGTGGACCTATCGTATGGTTTAGGGCTAAGGGTTAGCAAACAAACGGCGAAAAGGCCGACATCAAATATACTGTTGAGCAAGATTCTGATGATGATGAAGAGTACAAGCCTTCAGTTAGCTAGGAAGAAAGTTTGATCTCTTCCATAACTTCAGAGTGCGACAGACGTACTGAAGCTGCTTGGTACATGACAGGGATGGTGTGAATGAAACTCAGTTAGAGCAGGTTTTGCAATCAGTATTGAGTTTGAAAGGCAGTTTTGTTGGCTTTATATTGTTTTACCTACTGGCTGGCCTGACAAAAAAGGACCCTTTCCCGGACCATGGCCAGCTGTTCTGCAGTGAAGTTAATTCCAATTTGCTGCGTTTCCTCGCCCTCGCCAGCTGGGGTAGGGGTTTGCTGGTCCGAGAGTCGCAGGGCACGTGGCTGCAGCTCCGGTAGTCGTGCCATTATCTCTTGCTGGATCTCGTGAAATTCTGCTTCTTGCTTCTGTTCGTTGTGCCGGCGAACAGCTTCCAGGACCTGCCCCGATTAGTTGCCCATGTGACGTTGTACCTCCCAAAACCCTAAACCTATCTCATCACATAGGCCATGGTACTGTGTAGGTCTTGAACTTCCCTGTGTTGAATGACACTGTGGAGCATAAGTAATTAGTAAGTTGTTGAGGTTCATCCGGGGAGCGCATCGTTTACCTGTATTTATATACTATTATAATATAGATTGGTCAGAGAGAGAGAGATAGCGAGGGCACGAGACAGAGTTTTGGAGACTCAAAAAATATAAATTGTTGCTCTTTCGTGTCCGATTCCGTAGATATCAGACATGGGAGGCATGGGGGCAGTGGTTAGGTTTGTTGCAAATTTTTTGGGGTACCATTTTCCTATTTTTTTAACAGGAGGGGACAGGTGGGTGCCAGACACCCTCTGATAATTAATTCCGGGGGGGGGCAAGGGTCATAAATTGTTTTTATTTTGCTTTGGGGATGTGGGACAGCGAGGGCAAGTGCCTGTATTTTGTTTTTTTCTTTGGAATTTTTTTTTTTGAAAATGGGGGACGCGTCCGGACGCGGACGCACCCCTGAGGCTGCGTCCAGCCCCCGCTTCCTATTTTTTAGGACAGGTGGGTGCCAGACACCCTCTGATAATTAATTCCCCGGGGGGGGGGCAGGGGTCATAAATTGTTTTTATTTCACTTTGGGGATGTGGGACAGCGAGGGCAAGTGCCTGTATTTTTTGTTTTTTTGAAATTTTTTTTTTGGAAAATGAGGGACGCGTCCGGACGCGGACGCACCCCTGAGGCTGCGTCCAGCCTCCACTTCCTTAGATATATATATATATATATATATATATATATATTATATATATATATCATAGTACCTCGTGGTACCACTGGTATGGTACCGTCGGTACGATATCAGTGGTACCGCCGGTACGGTACCGCCCTGGGATCCGCGGTACCAGGGCGGTACCATTTTTAATATTTTTTTATTTTTTAATATTTTTAATATTTAATTTTTGCATATTAACTACCAAAAAAAGGACAAAAAAAAGTAAAAAAAGGGGGTTTAGGGTGTAAAAAAAGAGGGTACAGTACATGATGCAGGGGACTGTTGCAGTGGCATATGGGCACTGCGAGTGAGCAGAGCGAGGGGCCAATGGGAGACCAACACAGGGGGGTAGCATCACATGTACAGAGTACAGAGGCACATGGGCATTGTGGGTGAGCAGACCATGGGCCCAATGGGAGACCAACACAGGGGGCAGCATCACATGGGGGCAGGTACAGAGGCACATGGAGGGATGATGGGGATCCACATGGCCGATTAGGTTGTGGGGATAAATAGGCACTCACAATGCCATTGTGGTCGGCATTTTCAGAGGCTGTGAGAGAGCTAGTGATAGACAATGAGAGAGCAAGCGAGAGCCGGTGACAGGCTGTTTGAGAGCCAGGGTGCTGTGAGAGGGTGTTCAAGGACCAGGGTGCTGTGAGGAGAAGGTCGATCGAGATGGCAAAGCGCATACCACCGAAGCCCGAGGGCGAAGCCAGGAGGAAGCTTGAGGAAGATATTCGAAGGCACAACGAGAGGCATTGGAAGAGGCAGATATCCGAGAGATGCTGCGACAAACTCGACAGAGAAATCCGGAACCAGAGCCACCCGCCCCCGCTGTGGTCCTGTCCCCGCTATCGAGCTGGATCTGGATGAGCAGATCGGAATGAATTTCACACGACGGCAGCTCATCATGGTTAGGGAAAGGGCGGCCAGACGTCGGGCTAACCAAGAGGCAGCTCGGGCTAACCGGGAGGCAGAGCAAGAGCGACAAAACAATGCACCAGACGAGGGCGAGGAGTCGGTGGAGGATCAGTGAGGGATGTTTAGAATAGATGAGGTCCAGCCGTATGTGGCGAACTGTTGCTATGTAGTTTTCGGCAGTTTATGGTGCAACAAGTAACTAGATGGCTGCTTAAAAACATGACAGTATATGTGATGTTATCCTGATACAACGGTTGAATATATACATAGTAGTTTTTTGTGCAACGCGAGCCTGGTCATGTAAGATGCAATGTATGTAATTTTTTTAAATGCAGATGTATTACATGTGTTTATGAAATGTCGTTTGAGGTGTAGGGGTGATTGCTGTGCTCATGATGTAGGTGCATATATGTGAAGCTAGCATTCACTTCAAACGAAATTAAATGAAAATAGGATTCACACACGCACATAGAATTCTTCGACATAAAATAAAGCATCACATGTACAGAGCGACATACGCACAATGTGCAGCAAATAATGTAGGCCAAACACTGTATAAAATGTGAAAAATCATCTGAGTACAATGGTAGACCGTCTGCTAGAGACAAACTACTGAAACTAAAACAACAGAGCCACAATCAATGCTCTGGCTCTGACTCAGACGAATGCTCTGGAGACAACTCAGGGCCTCGAGCTGACTCTCGCAGCCGATATCTCTGCCTGTCTGGAACTGGCATGGGCTGTGTATCCGAGGGGGAAGACTCGTCATCCTCATCCTCCCAATCAGCCTTCGCATCAGCCCCCAAGCAGGCCAAACCAACAACACCTGCTCCAACTGGCTGTGATACTGCACCTCTACCTGTACCTGGAGCCCTGCGTGGTCGTCCTCTCCTCCCTGGCAGTTTCTGTGCCTTGCCTTTCTTGTTCGGTGCACCCTTGGGCCTTCCTGGTCTCTTGCGGACAAGAGGAGCTGTCAATGCCTCGTCACCCCCATGCAAATCACCTGGCTGGCTAGGCTAGGCCCAAGCTGAGGCCGGCTGGGATAGGGAAGCAAAAGAGGGAACTCCCTGTGCAACTGAGCGAGGAGGATGAGCCCGTGGAGCTGCTGCAGGTGGAGGAACTGGCTGTGCAGGAGGCGAGTACAGTGGCGATATGTACTGAAAGGGGCGCTGTGGTGGCCGGTACTGGTACATCCTGGGTGCTGCCAAAGGAGGAGGATGTGACGTGGGTGCTGCCACTGGAGGAGCCACTGTGGATGTGGGCGCTGCAAGAGAAAACCTGGGCACAGATGGTAGCTTGCCATGGAGACCTTGTGCTGCAGAAGTGGACGGCGATGGAGGGGCTGCAGGCCTAAATGGCATCGGTGGCACTGGAGGAGCTGTGCGACGCACATACACCCTCTGAGGAGCTGGAGGAACTGTAGGCACCTCATGCGGCTGCTCTGGCTGGGACTCTGTGTATGGCATGCTAGCAAGAGATGATGGGTGCGCCCTGACACTCGGCATCTGCTGGGCCTCTGAATCCAATGTGGCAACCAAGTCGGCCAGCTGGGCATCCGAATACAAATGCTCTGGGCTCTGGGACTCATCCTGTGCACCAGCCTCTAAATCATCCTGTGCACCAACCTCTGAATCATCCTGTGCACCAACCCCTAAATCAACCCAAGCCTCATCCTGTGCCTCATCATGTGCACCCTGTAGACCCGGCATGGCCTCCCAATTTGTGCAATGAAAGTCATCAGGTGCCTCCTCTGGTGTGCTGTCGTAGTAACGGCCATGACTCTGTGCTGCACGCATCCAAACATCAGCGGGACCGGCATCTAAACCACTCTGCCCTCTATCAAGAGCCTCCTCCATCATGTCGACATAGGTAGGTATGCCACTGCCCCCCCCTGTGTGCCCTGCCTGTCTGCCGGTATAACCTGTGCCATGTGTCCCACCTCTGCCACGTGATGCACCTGTGACCCCTGCCCGTGGCGTGTGCCCTGCACCTGTATAATCTGCCTCATCCCTCTCTGGTCTGGCAAACACAACCCGAATAGGCTCATCCTCATCATGCTCATCCTCTGACACTGGCTCATCTGCCTCATAAAATGGGGGCTCTCTGTGCTCAAGCCCAAGCTCTCTCTCTCTCATCTCGGCAAGCTCCCTCTCTCTCTCTGCCATCAACTGTCTGCCCAGGTCATCTGCGGGCATGGGATGGGTGCTGTCCGTAGGCAAGTCAACCTGGCGCTCCAAATCTGATATCTTCGTCTGCAAGGTTTAAAATTTGCATGTCAGAGAGACAACTTTATCAAGAAATGAAACCAACATACCAGGAGTCAACGAACATGCTATGAAAGATTAGCTTATCACCTGCAATGCGCTCGTAATGGTCGGAAGCCTCCTGGCGAGACGTGCGTTGGTGCTACAGAACACCAACCGCTCCAACTGACTCACTGACAACCGGTTTCTTCTCCTCGTGTGAATGAGTGCCCATGTGCTCCAATTACGTTCACACATGGAGGCAGCACAGTCCTGTGGTGCGTGCATTGAAATACTTCAGCACATTGTGGCAGAGGTGGAACTTCAACGAAACACAACAATGGAGGATAAAATGAGATGCATACCTGAGAAAGGATACGCAGTGCAAGACGCTGTATAGATGGGTATGTGCTACCGAACATGGTCCACCAGGTAATGGGTAGCTGCCTCCTCTCTGGATCCAGGGCAACCGGGTGGCCGAATGTGCCCATGCCGAAACGAAATGCAACGAGCTCCTCCATGAGCTTGATAGGATCCAAACCTATGTGTGGACCCACTCTGTGAATGTACTGAAGCCAATCGGCCTCGAGCTCCCTGTCTGCGATCTGTGTCGGAGAGAGGAAGAGGGGATGCAACATGTGTGCAACGCTGTGGATACTCCTGTGGAAGTAGTTCCACCGCGTCTCCCATATGAACTTCAGCTCTGTCATCCTGCAGGTGAGGGGCATGTGGTTTAGGGCATTACGAAAAAGCTTAACATTGACAGAAAAACAAACTAGCAAGTACTGAAAAGATAAAGGTCAATTGCAACATTGCACCGCTTACCTCTCTGGCTGCAAGATGGGCAGCTGCAGGAACTGTTCAATCCGGTCCATGAGCTCATACATCAGTCCAAGTGTCGACCCCTCGCTGTCAGCCATGCAGAGCACAATGTAGAGTGGTCGAAGCAGTCTTGACAATGTCTGTGCATCCCTCCAGAACTGGTCTCCCCTCACCGTGGAAGAAAAGTGCTCCCCATCCTCAGTGTGCGGAAATGTACTGGCACCCCAAAGATCACTGGCAACCATCTGTAGAAGCTGGGCCCTGCACCTGATCAAACGGTCGATGACCACCAAGTCGAATGCAAAGCGCGTGGGGGCTGGCTTACGTAGGTCCAGATGGCTGAACACCCAGAACGTGGCAAGAACACGCCTCTTTCTGGTGACAAAAGTCACCAGGAAGAGGGCCTCCCGGACGATGGCTCTAACCCAGGGAAGTGCTCCAATGTCCCCCATAAGAAGGTCTATGCCGTGGGCTGCACAGGGGGTATGAACAATATGAGGGAACTCGGCCTCTAGAGTACACCCATCTGAATGCAGTTCGTGGCATTGTCCGTCACCACCGTGACGACATGCTGTGGGCCTATGGCTAGGATGGAAGACCTGATGACATCAAACATGAACTCTGCAGATATGACTCTCCCCACCCTGCTGCAATCCACTGCCCTCAAAAACTGTGTGCCCATGCAGCTGGAGACCAGTATGTTGAGGATCGGCCTCCTCCTGACATCAGTGCAGCTACGGACATGATGCTGCAACCGTAAGTGGCCCAGTGCCGACGCAGAGGCTCCATTTCTCTAGACAAGGACTCGACCCTATTCCTCAGCATGTGTGTGCGGACAACCTCGGAACTAGGGACTCTCCAGCTAGGGCTGACAGACTGTGCAAGGCGGAAGGCCCTTCTGAAGGGCTCAGAGTCGGTGATGGCAAAGGGCAGGTTCAGCTCGTAAATCAGACTGGCCACGGCCTGTGTGGCCTCTCTGTCCATGTGCGGCTGATGCACGCCGCGAATGGTCTGCTGCACAAGGGCTCTCCCTGGTGGGCGACGGGTGGTGGACCTCCAGCACGGTGCACCAACCGTGACGGGAATGGACGATGACGCGACAGGCTGGGCACTGGTGGATGCATCGGCTGTAGACGTGGAATGGGGAGAGTGGAATGCACTGGCAGGGATGGGTGCAGCAGCATAGGTGGGGTGCACTGGTGGAGGGGCAACATCTGGCATGGGGTACGAAAACTGCTGGCTGAGGAGGTCATCCGGATGGGAAGGGAAGGAAGAAGGGATCTCTTCCACATCCTCGAAGGCCCCAGCAGTAGCATCCTGGGCCTGCTCGGGTGGCGGAGAGTCCATGTGAAAGTCGTAGACTGGTGGAGTGCGAGCAACAGTGGGTGGTGGTGGAACCGCAGTGGCAACTGGCGGACACGATGGGACGGGATCCACCGGAATCTGAGCAGATGGGGGTGCGTGAGGCAGAACTGTCTGAGGGGCACGAGCCGCGGCCCGTAGGTGTCCAGTAGTCGTTGCCTGTCGGGGACGGTCATGCTGCCACAAGGGGCAGCATTCAAGCTGGCACCATTTTTGGCGCGTGCACCGAGCAGATGGCCTTTAAGGCAAGTGAGGGATGCAGCAAACTCGACGAGACAGTATCGGCAGCGCACGATCTTCTGACCGGTCTTGTTGGCCTTGTTGGCAACCTGCCTGACAATGTCTACCTCGTCCCACAGACCGGAAAGGTCGGATTGCACCATTGCAGATGAAATGAGGGATGGATTGCTGGAAAAGAAACAGCAGGGTTCACTGTTGGAGAGACGCTGAAAATGGGCGAAGCAAGTCAGATGCAAGGCAAGGCGTTGCGTGGGCGAAGGGCGACGCAAGGAATTAGAAGGCAGGTAGGCAAAAACAACAGCGATGGCAGGGCGGAGGAGGGCGCAAAAAAATTTGAGCTGAAATGCGAGGGGGGCGGGTAGGTTTAGGTAAAAAAAAATTTAGAAAAATATTAAATAATAAAAATATTATTATATTGTGGTACCGCGGTACCATCATGGTACCGCGGTACCAGTACGGTCCCGCGGTACCGGGATCCGCGGTACCCAGTACCGCGGGACCTATGATATATATCATAGGTCCCACGGTACTAGGTACCGCGGATCCCGGTACCGCGGGACCATACTTGTACCGCGGTATCACAATATAAAATATTATTTAGTATTTAATATTTTTTTAAAAAGTTTCTTACCCAAACCTACCCGCCCCCCTCGCATTTCATTAGAAATTTTTTTGCGCCCTCCTGCGTTGCCCTTCGCCCACGCAACGCCCTGCCTTGCATCTGACTTACTTCGCCCTGCCTTCGCCCATTCTCAGCGTCTCTCCAACAGTGAACCCTACTGTTTTTTTTCCAGCAATCCATCCTTCCAGCTTTAGCTTCATCTGCATTTTTTCCCTAGTTTTCTCCATCGCAATTGTTCAATCCGACCTTTCCGGTCTGTGGTACGAGGTAGACATTGTCAGGCGGGTTGCCGACAAGAGCAACAAGACCGGTCAGAAGATCGTGCGTTGCCGATACTTGCCTCGTCGAATTTGCTGCGTCCCTCACTCGCCTTAAAGGCCACCTGCTCGGTGCACGCGCCAAAAATGGTGGCACCTTAATTGCTGCCCCTTGTGGTAGCATGTCTGTCCCTGACAGGCAGCGACTACTGGACACCTACGGGCCATGTCTTGTGGCAGGGGAGAACACCATTTCGGAGGGCGTTCTCCGGTTTTGCACCGCTCCTTATGTGGCTGACCCAGAGTTGCTGCCTGCTTGGCTGGCACGCACGAGGAGAGGGAGTGCATCCTCGTCCCGTCCCATTGCCCCTCATCCCCCTCAGACAGTTCCGCCACACGCACCCCCATCTGCACCCATTCCGGTGGATCCCGTCCCATCACGTCCGCCAGTTGCCACTGCGGTTCCACCACCACGTCCTGTTGCTCGCACGCCCCCAGTTTATGATTTTCTCATGGATTCTCCGCCACCCGAGCAGGCCCAGGATGCTACTGACGAGGCCTTCGAGGATGTGGATGAGATCCCTTCTTCTTTCCCTTCCCGTCCGGATGATCTCCCTAGCCAGCAGTTTTCGTATCCCATGCCAGATCTTGCCCCTCCACCAGTGCACCCCACTTATGCTGCTGCACCCATCCCTGCCAGTGCATCCCACTCTCCCCATTCCACGTATACAGCCAATACATCCACTAGTGCCCAGCCTGTCGCGTCATCGTCCATTCCTGTCACGGTTGGTGCACCGTGCTGGAGGTCCACCACCCGTCGCCCACCAGGTAGAGCCCTTGTCCAGCAGACCATTCGCGGCGCACATCAGCCGCACATGGACAGAGAGGCCACACAGGCCGTGGCCAGTTTGATTTACGAGCTGAACTTACCTTTTGCCATCACCGATTTTGAGCCCTTCAGAAGGGCATTCCGCCTTGCACAGTCTATCAGCCCTAGCTGGAGAGTCCCTGGTTCGGAGGTTGTTCGTACACATGTTGAGAGATAGGGTCGAGTCCTTGTCCAGAGAGATGGAGCCTCTACGCCGCCACTGGGCCACATATGGATGCAGCAACATGTCCGATGGCTGGACTGATGTCAGGAGGAGGCCGATCTTCAACATCTTGGTCTCCAGTTGCATGGGTACACAGTTTTTGAGAGCCGTGGATTGCAGTAGAGAGGGGAGAGTCATATCTGCAAATTTCATGTACGACGTCATTAAGTCTGGGCCCCGGATGCATTTAAAAAAAAAAAAAAAAACAAAACCACGCGGGCCTGCGGATAGTCCGTCGAAGTTCTCTAGACAGAGAGAGGGCGGAAGAGGGCGGAAGAGAGAGAGAGAGAGAGAGAGAGAGAGAGAGAGAGAGAGAGAGAGAGAGAGAGAGAGAGAGATGACTGCTCGTCCTATTTGGGATGGGGTGGAGGTGATGTCCGACAAAAAGTGGCGTTGCCCTTTTTGTCGAAAGTAGTTCACAGGGAACGCCTCTCGGGTTCGAGCACATCGGGGGGGGTTTGCGAGTCCAACCCACGGGGGGGCGCTATGGGATCGGCATTTGTATGGTCATCCCCGCTACGGAGAGGGCTCGCATTATGGAGACATTCTGAGACAACTGTTGAGCCCGACGAGCCGTCCACAGATGCCGCGGACTCTATTTCTACTGGTGCACCCACTGCCACCGCCCCTGCCACTGGTACACCCACCGCCCCCACCGTCGCATCTGCACCCGCCCCCGCCCCTGCCACCGCCCCCGCCTCCGCCAGTACTCCCCATGGATCCACAGCCTCCACTGCTGCACCTACGCCTCTGCCATCACTGCCAGATTTGCACGGTCCGTCCACATCCTCCGCTTCCGCACCTGCACCTATGCCACCACCTCCAGATCCGCATCGTCCAGCCGCATCCTCCCAGCCATCCACATCCGGGGCCCCAGACAGATGTCCATGCCGGGATCTTTCAGAGAGGGGCAGCACAGAGAGGCCACCGGGACCATAGCACAGATGTTCTATGACCTGAACCTCCCCTTTATCATGGCATCATCCCGCATCTTTCGAGCGGCTATCTCGAAAGTTGCAGTCTGCGGGCCCGGCTACACACCACCCACAACCGACGCACTACGAGGCCCTTTACTCCAGGACCCGGTTGCATCAGTCAGAGAGAGGTTGGCCGCACTGCACGAGGCTTGGGATAGATACGGCTGTTCCATCATGGCTGATGGGTGGACTGATCATCGCACACGTCCACTCATCAACGTGATTGTTTCCAGTTGTTACGGTTCCATGTTCCTGCGCAGCATCGACGCCTCCAAGGCAGGGCGCAGCGATCGAGGAGGTCGGGCCACAGCGCGTTGTCCAGGTATAATATTCTTTCATTGGTTGCTTGCTCATTTGCTGCTTGATGTTGATACAATAGTTTTGTGTAGTTTTCGATTGATTGCAATGTGTTTCCGAGCTGTGAACTGATCGTGTGAACGTATCGCGAAAGGTTGTGACGGACAATGCGTCCAACTGCCGTGGTATGGGGGAGCTTCTTATGGTAGACTACCCCTCCATTGTGTGGACTCCATGTGCCGCACACTCATTGGACCTCCTCCTGCATTCCATCGGGCGCCTGCCTTGGGTCAGTGACATTCTCACGAGGGCACTTGCGGTTGTGGACTTTGTCACACGCAAGCGCCGCATGACTGCCCTTTTCCACATTCAGCAGGTAGGATGCTACCTATTTTTTGGCCTGTTCAAAATGCTTCTTTTTTTTTTGGCTTGTTTCATGTGTGCCTCTCATTCCGTTTGTCAATGCAGCTCGACTTGAAGAAGGCCGCTCGCACCCGCTTCGCCTACTAGTTCATCATGCTTGAGCGGCTACACAAGCTCAAGGGTGATTTGCGGCGTATGGCTACTTCTGCAGAGTTCATCGCCATGGACCTGTCCACGCCCCAAAGGGCTTGGCCTTCCACGACATCCTCTTCATGGAGCCTTTTTGGGTGGATATGCAGCAGCTGATGGACGTCATGCGCCCCATCTACTCTGTTATGAGGCTTGTTGATCGCGAGGGGTGCACGATGGGCCTCATTTATGAGTTCATGGACTGCATAGGCGAGTCTCTCAAGTGTTCTGAGTTGGACCCTGCCAGGTATAACTTTTTTCCGTCTCACCATCCTTCCTTCCATTTCGCACTCTGTTTCGTCGTGCTGTCGCAACACGATGGTATGTAATTGTTGCTTCCACATGGTATGGTCCACAGGTTGGAGCCTATCAGGTGGTTGTGGTGGCAACGATGGGATAAGTTTCACCGACCCTTTCACAGTGTGGCCCACATACTGCATCCGTTGTTTCAGAGCGAGAGGCAGTATGACGATGCAGAGCTGCGTGCGGACTGGTTCTCATACATCCGCCTCCTCAGCAGCGACACTGGTATCCGCAGCAGGCTCTAGGAGCAGAGGCTCAGTTAGAGGTAAACTCTTGCTCTGTCGTACGATGTCTGTTCTGCTTGCGTGTTCGAGCGAAACTGGTCAGCGTTCATCCTTGTTCACACGAACAGGCGGAACCGTCTGACGACGGAGCGATGCAATGACCTGGTGTACTGCAACACCAACACCAGAGTGGTTCGACGCATCACGGAGAGCATGAGGGTAGGAGGCGCACGCGCCCTACTGCTACAGGTTGCTCTGTCGTTTTGCTTTCGTATTGGTTTAAGACATTAAGTGTAATGCCTTCACAGTTGCTTCGGCTATTCTCACGAATGATTGACTTGTGCAGGTCAATCCCGACGAGTGCCTGGTTGCAGCAGCTGATCATGAGGCAGAGCCAGAGCTTGATCCAGACGATGCCGCTCGGCGTGCTCTGCGGGGTGAGCCTGAGGATGATGCCGATGCCGATGCCAATGAGACCACCACCCTCCCTGCTGACGTTCCATTGCCCTCCTCTGATGATGAGCCCACATATGATTCAGACGAGACGGTCGACCTAGCAGGGGATTGTCCACGTGCCCCACCCAGTACCCCCGCATCACGCCCCCTTTCAGATGATGGCTGGTCAGAGTTTGCGAGGGAGACAGAGGCTGCTGCCCAGAGATAGATAGCGCAGAGACGACTCAGAGCATCACAGGCAGGCAGTTCCTCCTAGAGACCCCCCCATGGCAAAGGGAGACCCCCAGGCATGAGTGTACCACAGAGGGTTCCTTCCGGCAGACCCAGAGGCAGGCCAGCCAAGAGGGGACGCACTGATGATTTTTCTAGTCGTCTCTTGGCAGGCGTTGGCCCAGACTTAGAGGAGTCCCAGATGCCTCCAGACTCCCAGCCAGACTTTGTATTTGACACCCCTGCAGATGCATCTGGCACGCAGAGGGATGATTTGTTTAGCACAGACTTGTAGATACTGATATACATTTTAGCATCATGTACAGTGGCATCAGATGAGATGTATTTTTTACAGTATATTTGTGTCATGGCTAATTTATCGTGGTTGCTTAAAAATGGTTAGTTTTGTGAAGTTTGAATGGCCAGTCAGAAATGGTTTGCTCCGTGCAAGATGAGAGAGAGAGAGAGAGAGAGAGAGAGAGAGAGAGAGAGAGAGAGAGAGAGAGAGACCAGCACATCTGCATCTCATTCAAAACATATGCATCATGTTCAACCATTTAACATAAAACCCTAAACTCGACACCTCAACAAATGGCACAGTTAACATAACACCCCAAACCCTAACAGATCGTCTTCGGGGACACTTTCCCGGGCTGGGACTTGAAAACATTCGGAATTGACAAAATGGTCCAGGAAAACCGTCAAACGATTTGGGGCCCCGATACAATCTCAAGGGGCCGAGCCTGGCTCGATTCGGCTGTCTTCCGGTCGAAATGGCCGTTCGACGGGACAGAAACGCAATAAGGTCATGTGAAATGGACTAGTTTTGCAGGTCTTTGTTTGACGGCCCCATTTCTTCAAACGGGATCCGTTTCGGATATAGGGTTTAGGGTTGCCGACAACCTCGCCAGGAACTTGTGGGACGCAGACAGGACGAGGAACGGACGGACGACCTGTAGTGAATGAAACAGTTTTGCATGAGTAATTAGTAAGCCGTAGAAGTTCATCCGGGGGGAAACCGATCACATCATACAAGACACAGTACTGTGTAGAACCGTGAGGACAGAGGTAGCTATACCTCTTGCAGGATGGTCGGTCATGTGGTCCCCTGTAGTGAATGGCATAGTTCTGCTGACCATTCACTCTTCTGGTGTCCATTAACATCTGGAGTTCAAAATTGTGAACAACAGTTTTTCCACAGTTGTTTTCATCAAGCCATGGAATTGAGGACGCACAAGCCCATCTGAGCGCACAAAAGTGTGGACCTATCGTATGCTTTGGGGCCAACGACTAGCAAACAAACGGCGAAAAGGAGGACATCAAATACACTTTTGGGCAAGACTCTTCTGATGATGAAGAGTACAATCCTTCAGCTAGTCAGGAATAAAGTTCGATATTTTCCATAACTGTCGAGTGTGCCAAACGTATTGAAGCTGCTTGGTTACCGACAGGGATGGTGTAAGTGAAAGCCAATTAGAGCGGGCTTTTCCAATCTGTACAGAGTTTAGGGTTCAATTATGTTGGCTTTATACTGTTTTATGATTCAGGTTTTGGCTTCACTGCCCGTTTCCTGAACTCGGACACCCAACGAAGCAGTATATACTAGGCAATGTTCACTACCCTTCCATCTGGACATTTGGCCAGGAAGCCTTGCAAGAAAGCAATGGTCAACAATGTCTTTCTAGTGCATGCAGACGAAAGGAGTGGTTGCGTCGCCCTTACGTACTCCTAGATTTTACCACGCCATTAATTGCTCCGTTTTCGACTCCACGTCAAACGTTTTTTGGTGGGCTTTCAGAGACAGCACCCATTGGTTTTTTGATCAGTGGATCAGAAACCATTGGGTGCTGTCTCTGTCTGCTCACCAAAAATGTTTCACGTGGAGTTGAAAACAGAGCAATTGGTGATGTGGCAAGATTCGGGAACACGTACTAGCGTCAAAACCACTTCGACCATCTCCATGTACTGGAAGGACATTGTTGACCATTGCTTTCTTACAAAGTTTCGTGCCAAACATCCAGATGAAAGGATATTGATCATTGTCTGATCTATGCTGCTTCCTTGGGTGTTTGAGTTCAGGAAATGGCTATTGAAGCCCATAAAATTTCCTTTCAAACTGTGTTCTTGTTGCAAAACATACTTTAACTGGCTTTCACCCACACCGTCCCTTTAACTTATGGCACACTTCAGACTTATGGAAGAGCTGGAACTTTCTCCCTGGCTAGGTGAAGGCCTGCACTCCTCGTCATGATCAGAATCTTGCTCAACAGTATCTTTGGTATCCTCCTTCTGGTCGTTTGTTCCCCAAACCCTAAACCCCAAACCGAACAAAAGGCCAACATTTTAGCGCGTTTTCAGGTGTTTGTGTGGTCTGCGTCCCCGATTCCGTAGCGCGATGAAAACAACTGCAACAAAACTGCTGCTAATAGTGGTGAATGGTCGTCAGAACCGTGCCATTCACTACAGGGAGTGAATGGTCACCAGAAGAGTGGATGGTCATCATAACTGTGTCGTTCACTACCGGGAACCAGAAGACCTACTGGTTGGCCCGACGATGAGGGACCCTGTCCCGGACCATGCCAGTTGTTCTGCGGTGAAGTTAATTCCAATCCGTTGCGTTTCCTCACCCTCGCCAGCTCGGGCAGGGGGGAGCAGGTCCGAGGACCGTGAGGGCACGTAGCTGCAGCTTCGGTAGTCGCCCCATTATCTCTCGCTGGCTCTCATGAAATCCTGCTTCTAGCTTCCGTTCGTTGTGTCGGCGGACATCTTTCAGGACACGCTCCGACTAGTTGCCCACGTGACATTATACCACTCCAAACCCTAAATCTATCTCATCACATAGGCCATGGTACTGTGTAGAACGCATCATCGGTCCAGGAACATAGTCCACAGGTTCGTGATCCCGATACGAACCCAAGGGATCGAGTCTGGCTCGATTTGGGTATTGTTCGGTCAAAATGGCCCTTCGACTGGACCGAAGCGCAATTAGGTCAAGCGAAATGGACTGGTTTGCAACTCTCCGTCCGACAGCCCCATTTCTCCAAACGAGATCCGTTTCGGGTGCCGTCTGTTTCGGCTAGTGGACAACCTTGATATGAACATGTGGGAACAAACAGGACGAGGAAACGATCGACGGTCGGGCCGCAACGTCCGTCCGAAGTTCGACGTTAAATAGGGCTTCAGGGACACTTTGTCCAGTCGGGACTTGAAAACTGGGAGATGTTTCGGAGCCCCCGTGCTGGTACGCAAAATTTCGACATCGTATTGTAGCGTGTTGGAGTAGTGCCATAACTAATTAGTAAGCTGTTGAAGTTCATCCGGGAAGATACCGATCTCATCAACTGAGTCACAATAGTGTATAGCTTGTCACTCTTCTGGTGAGCCCTAATTTCCCCCAGATACTTATGCTCCTGAGAGCTTGTCACTCTTCTGGTGAGCGTTCACCTCTCCCCAATCCTCTGGCGAGAAAGCTTAGTTCCCAATGAAGGTTCGTAATAATTTATGAACTCCTCACTGGCCATGGTTGTTTAGTAATATTGAGGTTATGAGAGGCATGGACCAGTGGTTAGGTCTGTTGCAAATTTTTTTTGGTACCGTTTTCCTATTTTTTAACAGGAGGGGGCAGGTGGGTGTCAGACACCCTTTGATAATTAATTCCGGGGGAAAAACAGGGGCCATATATTGCTTTTATTTTGCTTTTGGGATGGGGGACAGTGTAGGCAGGTGCCTATATTTTATTTTTTTTGAAAAAAAACAGACGCGTCCACCATCCGCTTCCTTATATATATATATCATAGTACCCTCTGGTACCGCTAGTATGGTACCGCCGGTACCATATCAGTGGTACCGCCGGTACGGTACCGCCCTGGGATCCGCAGTACCAGGGCGGTACCATTTTTAATATTTTTTTTTTATTTTTTAATATATTTTTAGTAATTTTTTTTTGCATATTAACTATCAAAAAAGGACAAAAAAAAGTAAAAAAAGGGGGTTCTGGGTGTAAAAAAGGAGGGTACAGTATATGATGCAGGGGACTGTTGCAATGGCACATGGGCACTGCGAGTGAGCAGACCGAGGGGCCAATGGGAGACCAACACAGGGGGGTAGCATCACATGGGGGCAAGTACAGAGGCACATGGGCATTGTGGGTGAGCAGACCATGGGCCCAATGGGAGACCAACACAGGGGGGAGCATCACATGGGGGCAGGTACAGAGGCACATGGAGGGATGATGGGGATCCACATGGCCGATCAGGCTGTGGGGATAAATAGGCACTCACAATGCCATTGTGGTCGGCATTTTCAGAGGCTATGAGAGGGCTAGTGATAGACAGTGAGAGAGCAAGCGAGAGCCGGTGACAGGCTGTGAGAGGCTGTTTGAGACCAGGGTGCTGTGAGAGGGTGTTCAAGGATCAGGGTGCTGTGAGGAGAAGGTCGATCGAGATGGCAGAGCGCATACCACCGAAGCCCGAGGGCGAAGCCAGGAGAAAGCTTGAGGAAGATATCCGAAGGCACAACGAGAGGCATCGGAAGCAAGAGGCAGATATCCGAGAGATGCTGCGACAGACTCGACAGAGAAATCCGGAACCGGAGCCACCCGCCCCCGCCGTGGATCCTGTCCCCGCTGTCGAGCTCGATCTGGATGAGCAGATCGGAATGAATTTCACACGACGGCAGCTCATCATGGTTAGGGAAAGGGCGGCCAGACGTCGGGCTAACCAGGAGGCAGCTCGGGCTAACCGGGAGGCAGAGCAAGAGCGACAAAACAATGCACCAGACGAGGGCGAGGAGTCGGTGGAGGATCAGTGAGGGATGTTTAGAATAGATGAGGTCCACCCGTATGTGGCGGACTGTTGCTATGTAGTTTTCGGCAGTTTATGGTGTAGCAAATAACTAGATGGCTGCTTAAAAAAATGACAGTATATGTGATGTTATCCTAATACAACGGTTGAATATATACATAGTTGTTTTTTGTGCAACGCGAGCCTGGTCATGTAAGATGCAATGTCTGTAATTTTTTTAAATGCAGATGTATTACATGTGTTTATGAAATGTCGTTTGGGGTGTAGGGGTGATTGCTGTGCTCATGATGTAGGTGCATATATGTGAAGCTAGCATTCACTTCAAACGAAATTAAATGAAAATAGGATTCAGACACGCACATAGAATTCTTCAACATAAAATAAAGCATCACATGTACAGAGCGACATACGCACAATGTGCAGCAAATAATGTAGGCCAAACACTGTATATAATGTGAAAAATCATCTGAGTACAATGGTAGACCGTCTGCTAGAGACAAACTAAAACAACAGAGCCACAATCAATGCTCTGGCTCTGACTCAGACGAATGCTCTGGAGACAACTCAGGGCCCCGAGCTGACTCTCGCAGCCGATATCTCTGCCTGTCTGGAACTGGCATGGGCTGTGTATCCGAGGGGGAAGACTCGTCATCCTCATCCTCCCAATCAGCCTCCGCATCAGCCCCCAAGCAGGCCAAACCAACAACACCTGCTCCAGCTGGCTGTGATACTGCACCTCTACCTGTACTTAGAGCCCTGCGTGGTCGTCCTCTCCTCCCTGGCAGTTTCTGTGCCTTGCCTTTCTTGTTCGGTGCACCCTTGGGCCTACCTGGTCTCTTGCGGACAAGAGGAGCTGTCAATGCCTCGTCACCCCATGCAAATCACCTGGCTGGCTAGGCTGGGCCCAAGCTGAGGCCGGTTGGGATAGGGAAGCAAAAGAGGGAACTCCCTGTGCAACTGAGCGAGGAGGATGAGCTCGTGGAGTGTGTGCCCGTGGGGCTGCTGCAGGTGGAGGAACTGGCTGTGCAGGAGGCGAGTACAGTGGCGATATGTACTGAAAGGGGCGCTGTGGTGGCCGGTACTGGTACATCCTGGGTGCTGCCAAAGGAGGAGGATGTGACGTGGGTGCTGCCACTGGAGGAGCCACTGTGGATGTGGGCGCTGCAAGAGAAAACCTGGGCACAGATGGTGGCCTGCCATGGAGACCTGGTGCTGCAGAAGTGGACGACGATGGAGGGGCTGCAGGCCTAAATGGCATCGGTGGCACTGGAGGAGCTGTGCGACGCACATACACCCTCTGAGGAGCTGGAGGAACCTTAGGCACCTCATGCGGCTGCTCTGGCTGGGACTCTGTGTGTGGCATGCTGGCAAGAGATGATGGGGGCGCCCTGACACTCGGCATCTGCTGGGCCTCTGAATCCAATGTGGCAACCAAGTCGGCCAGCTGGGCATCCGAATACAAATGCTCTGGGCTCTAGGACTCACCCTGTGCACCAGCCTCTAAATCATCCTGTGCACCAACCTCTGAATCATCCTGTGCACCAACCCCTGAATCAACCCAAGCCTCATCCTGTGCACCCTGTAGACCCTGCATGGCCTCCCAATCTGTGCAATGAAAGTCATCAGGTGCCTCCTCTGGTGTGCTGTCGTAGTAACGGCCATGACTCTGTGCTGCATGCATCCAAACATCTGCGGGACCGGCATCTAAACCACTCTGCCCTCTATCAAGAGCCTCCTCCATCATGTCGACATAGGTAGGTATGCCACTGGCCCCCCCTTGTGTGCCCTGCCTGTCTGCCGGTATAACATGTGCCATGTGTCCCACCTCTGCCACGTGATGCACCTGTGACCCCTGCCCGTGGCGTGTGCCCTGCACCTGTATAATCTGCCTCATCCCTCTCTGGTCTGGCAAACACAACCTGAATGGGCTCATCCTCATCATGCTCATCCTCTGACACTGGCTCATCTGCCTCATACAATGGGGGCTCTCTGTGCTCAAGCCCAAGCTCTCTCTCTCTCTCTCATCTCGGCAAGCTCCCTCTCTCTCTCTGCCATCAACTGTGTGCCCAGGTCATCTGCAGGCATGGGATGGGTGCTGTCCGTAGGCAAGTCAACCTCGCGCTCCAAATTTGATATCTTCGTCTGCAAGGTTTAAAATTGGCATGTCAGAGAAACAACTCTATCAAGAAATGAAACCAACATACCAGGAGTCAACCAACATGCTATGAAAGGTTAGCTTATCACCTGCAATGCGCTCGTAATGGTCGGAAGCCTCCTGGCGAGACGTGCGTTGGTGCTACAGAACACCAACCGCTCCAACTGACTCACTGACAAGCGGTTCCTTCTCCTCGTGTGAATCAGTGCCCATGTGCTCCAATTACGCTCACACACAGAGGCAGCACAGTCCTGTTCAGCACATTGTGGCAGAGGTGAAACTTCAACGAAACACAAAAAATGGAGGATAAAATGAGATGCATACCTGAGAAAGGACACGCAGTGCAAGACGCTGTATAGATGGGTATGTGCTACCGAACATGGTCCACCAGGTAATGGGTAGCTGCCTCCTCTCTGGGTCCTGGGCAGCCGGGTGGCCGAATGTGCCCATGCCGAAACGAAATGCAGCGAGCTCCTCCATGAGGATCCAAACCTATGTGTGGACCCACCCTGTGAATGTACTGAAGCCAATCGGCCTCGAGCTCTCTGTCTGCGATCTTTGTCGGAGAGAGGAAGAGGGGATGCAACATGTGTGCAACGCTGTGGATACTCCTGTGGAAGTAGTTCCACCGCGTCTCCCATATGAACTTCAGCTCTGTCATCCTGCAGGTGAGGGGCATGTGGTTTAGGGCATTACGAAAAAGCTTAACACTGACAGAAAAACAAACTAGCAAGTACTAAAAAGATAAAGGTCAATTGCAACACTGTACCGCTTACCTCTCTGGCTGCAAGATGGGTAGCTGCAGTAACTGTCCAATCCGGTCCATGAGCTCATACACCAGTCCAAGTGTCGACCCCTCGCTGTCAGCCATGCGGAGCACAATGTAGAGTGGTCGAAGCAGTCCTGACAATGTCTGTGCATCCCTCCAGAACTGGTCTCCCCTCACCGTGGAAGAAAAGTGCTCCCCATCCTCAGTGTGCGGAAATGTACTGGCACACCAAAGATCACTGGCAACCATCTGTAGAAGCTGGGCCCTGCACCTGATCAAACGGTCGATGACCACCAAGTCGAATGCAAAGCGCGTGGGGGCTGGCTTACGGAGGTCCAGATGGCTGAACACTCGGAACATGGCAAGAACACGCCTCTTTCTGGTGACAATAGTCACTAGGAAGAGGGCCTCCCGGACGATGGCTCTAACCCAGGGAAGTGCTCCAATGTCCCCCATCAGAAGGTCTATGCCGTGGGCTGCACAGGGGGTATGAACAATATGAGGGAACTCGGCCTCTAGCAGTACACCCATCTGAATGCAGTTCGTGGCATTGTCCGTCACCACCGTGACGACATGCTGTGGGCCTATGGCTAGGATGGAAGACCTGATGACATCAAACATGAACTCTGCAGATATGACTCTCCCCCCCCTGCTGCAATCCACTGCCCTCAAAAACTGTGTGCCCATGCAGCTGGAGACCAGTATGTTGAGGATCGGCCTCCTCCTGACATCAGTCCAGCCATCGGACATGATGCTGCAACCGTAAGTGGCCCAGTGCCGACGCAGAGGCTCCATCTCTCTAGACAAGGACTCGACCCTATCCCTCAGCATGTGTGTGCGGACAACCTCTGAACTAGGGACTCTCTAGCTAGGGCTGACAGACTGTGCAAGGCGGAAGGCCCTTCTGAAGGGCTCAGAGTCGGTGATGGCAAAGGGCAGGTTCAGCTCGTAAACCAGACTGGCCACGGCCTGTGTGGCCTCTCTGTCCATGTGCGGCTGATGCGCGCCGCGAATGGTATGCTGCACGAGGGCTCTCACTGGTGGACGACGGGTGGTGGACCTCCAGCATGGTGCACCAACCGTGACGGGAATGGACGATGACGCGACAGGCTGGGCGCTGGTGGATGCATTGGCTGTAGACGTGGAATGGGGAGAGTGGGATGCACTGGCAGGGATGGGTGCAGCAGCATAGGTGGGGTGCACTGGTGGAGGGGCAACATCTGGCATGGGGTACGAAAACTGCTGGCTGAGGAGGTCATCCGGATGGGAAGGGAAGGAAGAAGGGGTCTCTTCCACATCCTCGAAGGCCCCAGCAGTAGCATCCTGGGCCTGCTCGGGTGGCGGAGAGTCCATGAGAAAGTCGTAGACTGGTGGAGTGCGAGCAACAGTGGGTGGTGGTGGAACCGCAGTGGCAACTGTCGGACGCGATGGGACGGGATCCACCGGAATCTGAGCAGATGGGTGTGCATGAGGCAGAACTGTCTGATGGGCAAAGGGACCGGAGGAGGATGCACTCCCTCTCCTCGTGCGTGCCAGCCAAGCAGGCAACAACTCTGGGTTAGTCACATAAGGAGCGGTGCAAAATCGGAGAACGCCCTCCGAAATGGTGTTCTCCCCTGCCACGAGCCGCGGCCCGTAGGTGTCCAGTAGTCGCTGCCTGTCGGGGATGGTCATGCTGCCACAAGGGGCAGCATTCAAGGTGGCACCATTTTTGGCGCGTGCACCGAGCAGATGGCCTTTAAGGCGAGTGAGGGATGCAGCAAACTCGACGAGACAGTATCGGCAGCGCACGATCTTCTGACCGGTCTTGTTGGCCTTGTCGGCAACCCGCCTGACAATGTCTACCTCGTCCCACAGACCGGAAAGGTCGGATTGCACCATTGCAGATGAAATGAGGGATGGATTGCTGGAAAAAAAACAGCAGGGTTCACTGTTGGAGAGACGCTGAAAATGGGCGTATGCAGGGCAAAGGAAATCAGATGCAAGGCAGGGCGTTGCGTGGGCGATGGGCGACGCAAGGAATCAAAGGCAGGCAAGAAAAACCAGCAGCGATGGCAGGGCGGAGAGGGCGCAAAATTTTTTTAGAGGAAATGCGAGGGGGGCGGGTAGGTTTAGGTAAATTTTTTTTTAAAAATATTAAATAATAAATATATTATTATATTGTGGTACCGCGGTACCAGTATGGTCCCGCGGTACCCAGTACCACGGGACCTATGATATATATATATATATATATATATATATATATATATATATCTATTGAAGGAAGCGGATGGCGGAGCGGACGTGTCAGGGGTGCGTCAGCGTCCGGAGGCGTCCGTTTTTTTTTTTTTTTTTTTTTTTTTAAATTTAAAAAAAAAATGGCGTCCGGATGCGTCCGGACCCCCGAATGCATCTGTTTTTTTTTTTTCAAAAAAAAAAAAAAATTGGACACGTCCGACCCGGCGTCCAGGGGTCGGACGCGTCCGGGTCCGGACGCGGACGCGGGCAATCGCGCCTGGGGTCCGCTTCCTTATATATATATATATATATATATCAGACATGAGGGTCCGGGTCGGACGCAACCCTTTGGCGTCCGCGTCCGATGCCCGGACCCAGAAGCGGGGTCGGACGCGTCCTGTTTTTAATTTTTTTTTTTGGGGACGGTGGACGTGTCCAACTGGCGCGTCCAGCGTCCGGATGCGGACGAGAGAGAGAGAGAGAGAGAGAGAGAGAGAGAGAGAGAGAGAGAGAGAGAGAGAGAGAGAGAGAGAGAGAGAGAGATAGTTACTAATCTCTTAAAATATTAGACAATGGAAGATAAAGTGCTCCTTCATGTCCACCTCTCCACATAACTTGCAAAATTCTTTCTCTCTAGGAATCCCATGGAGTTGTCCGTCTCCATTTGAGGCTAATGTGATGAGATCCGACACTGCCCCAAAGATTTTTCAAGGTAACATGGTAGAATAGGATCATCTATGTCTTCTATCGCAAGGAAGTGTGCAAGTATGGCTCGACGTTCAATGGGCCTGCCTAAACTCTTTGGTGTATCCCTTGTGAATGTTCAACTTGATGTGGGAGTGGTCCCCTTTGGAAGATGGGAGAAGAATACGCCAATAGAGTCTATTAACGACAAGACTTGCAAATAGCAAGATAGGCTATGACCTCTTTCATGAAGTTATTTAGATGATGTAAGTACAATCCACAAGTATCATCACTTGTTCTTCGCAAATGCTATGACTCCGTGGAAGTAGATGATGAATTGAAATATGGCATACAGGTGTATTCGTGGTTTGGCTTATTTTGCCAAGATAATTTGATGTGGGACCGATCATTTACTCGTACATGCTTGATAACATGGTTATTCGAAGACATAAAAATACGGCCACATACAAAGCCAGAGGTGTGACGATCATGTTGAACATGTGACACTGCTTACATTGTGTATATGTCCTCAAAAGCGAAACTTTTCCATGTCAACTAAGGAGGACTAGCCCTTTTCTAGATTACGCAACCAAGTTCATACCAAAATTTGGTGCCCTCAAGTGCTTCCAATGATTGGCTTGCCAACATAAAAGATCAAGATGGAGTGAAAGGCATGATGTTGGTCTTCTTTATATTGAGATCTAACAATCTCTCCTCATAAAAACAATGTACTGTATCTATGTACTATTGTAACCCACAAAGGGTCGAACTGAATCTAGGCAAAATGTATCAGTCAATGCTAGTATGTGAGAGCACGAAATATTGTTCCTCCAAGCCAAGAAAGTGAATTGCAAAAGCTTTCATTGGTGAAGAAGATGTTGGATATGAACCCGTGGCAATTTGGATAAACAACATATACCTATTGATGGTGAAATGCACTCGATGATGATAATGAAAGTGATCTTGATGTAGATAAGTGCCCCTAGGTCATGGTTGATGCAACAAGAGCTGCCCAATAGTCAATCATTGATAGAAAAAGCGGGCTCATTGATACTAGAATGGCAATTGCTAGAGAAGAATTTAAGTGGATTGTAGGTCCAACGATTTGTAAAAGTATCCCTCATTGAAATAGTTGTTCCTCAAGGTTGTTGTTGGAATGGAAGGAGGAGTCACTGTAGGAGGAAGATCCCTAAGGACTATGGTGTTCTAAGGAAGCTACCAAGATAAAGTTAGTGCTATTGTCACGTAGACTCATCCAATTAGGATTTGTGAGCTACTAGGTCTCATAGTCCAACAACTGTTTAGAAGTAATGAAAACAAAATATTTATAAAGTATGTGAGTATGGTCCACGAGGCAAAGAACAAAACAATGTCCAATGTTACAACAGAAGGGCCCAAATGAATATGTTTGTATTCATGTCCATAATAGTGTACAACTATGTGGCATTGGTCTGCATTATGTATGGTGGAGTTAATGGTCTAAGACTTTGTGGGTGGACTCCATAAGGTTAAAGATTGTGATTACCTTTGTTATGTTTGTTATTACCATAGAAGAACATTGATATATGTCTCCAAGTTAGTTACATGAGCTTTTGATTGAACTTTTAAACCTTTCTTGATCCTCTTTATTGGATCATGATGCTATGTTGGATATGCTATTCAATCTCAAATTAAATTTGTGAAATTGGATATATTCCAATTTCACAAATAGATATTTTGAATTTAGGAAAATTTGTGAAAAGTTTGTAGGCCTAATGTTGATCCCTATAGAAGACACTAAAACTAGAGCCAAGTAGAAATTACGAAGAACACAAAACACAAATGAATCTTGCTTAAGCTCCTTAACTCAAGTGTTGGACTCCAAAAGTGGAGACTTCCCAGTTAAGATTTAAGATGGAGCCAAGCTCCGCAAAATACATGCACAATTATGAGGTGTCAACCTCTAGGCCCACTTGCTAGTTTTTTTATTCTCTTGTATGTCTTCATTTGTGTAGTGATTTGGAGCAAGACCGTAATCTTAAGAAGAGGAAAGCAACTTTTACCACTCACCACTTATTGGAGGACTACTTGCAAAAATTACAAATTGGGTTACTATGTATTTACATTTCATTGTCCCCACTACATCTATACAAGAAACATATAATAAATCTACTTAGCCAAAAGGAGTGAAATAGGCATATATTTCAACATCCCTCTTAATGGCTACTTTATTCAACCTAACACCTAACAATTGCCTTAACTTTAAAAAATTTCTTTACTAATTGGCTAAGCAAAGATGTGTGCAATCTGCTTGTCAATGCTGTAGTCTTCCGTAGTACTAGAGGTGTATCTCCCCATTATGTATTTTCGTATAAACTGCTGATCCACCTCAATGTGCTCTGTCCTTGCATAATAAACCATTTTTTTGGGCCAATTGTACAACTATGATTGTGACAATATGCAACTTCCAGCCAAAGGTCACCATCAATCCCATATCTTGAAGTTGCTTTGCATGGTTGCTTCCAAGTCGGCCTCAATCATAGTAGACATAAAATGACACTGCATAGTAATATTTGGCCTTGTAGTGGTTAGATAGATTATGCTATCCATCAATTGTGAATAAAGAGTCTCATCCCTTGAAAAGAGGTACCGTCATCCTTGGATGGCTTGTTCCTTGTGTCAATAGGAGTACTTATGTGCTTGCAATCGTGCATGTTGAATCCTAGTTTTCTTTTGCATACTTTGCTTATGCAATTAAGAGAATGATTTTTTCTTCGTGGTTCTATTCCAAAGCAATAGCAAAGCAAACCCAGAATTTTCATGTCAAATTCATGTGAAAGGTCACTCTTGACTTTAGTAATAAGACGCATATTGCTACTAATGATGACTAAATTGTCAACATAGCGAACAATAATGACAATATGCCCCTCGACAAATATTAGTGTCGCAATTACTTTTATCGAGTTTTGTTTTGTGAATAGTTGTTCAATACGACTACACCAAGCCCTTGGTGCCTATTTCAAACTATAGAGACCTTATTATAAGCTTACATACCAAGCATTCCTTACGCTAGTTCCATTTTCCTGGAACTTGGTCTTGTAGACCCATCAACCAATGGCTACTTTCCATCTGGCAATTTGAGTTCCCCAAGTATCGATCTACATGATAGAAGCCATACTCCTCTTGCATGCCATCTTGCCATACTTTCTCCTTCACTGCTTCGTGAAATGAATGAGGCTTGTGTGAATCCAGAATATTAGTCATAAGGGCAAAGTTTGTTCTTCTCTCTTGATGTTAAAGTTGCCCTGAAGATCTCCTTGCTCCTTGGTCATGCTTTCAACCTCTTCAAGGATTTGCCCCTCTTTGATTGCTTGCTAATACCATCTTGGTAACCTCTTACTTGGTGAGGATGGTGGTGCTGGCATAGTCTTTCGTTTCCTTGAGTCTTTAGCTTTTCCTACAACGTTCCCAAGCTGATGTGGTTTTGAAGATAGTGATTATCCTTGTAACTCATGAGATTCTTGGCCAAATGCCTTATCTCTGGACTCTATGAGGTATGAACTTGCTAGTTTTTTGCATCTCATGTTCATCAACTTTGGGTGAATGATCGTCATTGAAAATCACATCTTTACTTAAGATTGTCTTCCTACTCTTGAGATCATGAAGTACACATACTTTTTTTTGGTCAATGTATCCCAAAAATATGCAATTATTTGAGTTGGTGTCCATATTTTTCCTTGAATCCTTAGGTATATGTGCATAGGCCATGCAACCAAATACTTGTATGAGGCCCACGTTTGGCTTGTTTCCACTTTATGCCTCTTCAAACATGATTTCTTTAACAGCTTTCATTGGGCTTGGATTCAAGAAGAATACAGTGGTATAGACCACTTCAACCCAGAAGGAACTTGATAACCCCCTTGCTTTCAGCACATTTTCTCTTAATTCCACTTGCCTTGCCAAACTTAATGAATTCACCAATAATGTGCTCATCACCTTTGTTTGATCCAAGCATCTTTATCCTCTTGTTTGTTTGATTCTCTACCAAAGTTTTGAATCGTTTGAAGTACTTGATAGCTTCAGATTTTTGTCTCAAGAAATAAACCCAAACCTTTTGTTTAAGGTTATCCACAAAGTTCATGAAATAATATGCCCCCTTGTAGATCTGGCGTGTTTAGGACACCACACGGATTAGAATATACAAGCTCTAGTACTTCCTTGGCCGTAGTCTTGCCCTCAAGTGATCATTTTGCTGAAGTTGTAAAGGTTCCATGAAGAATCGCATCCACAACATTCCAGATCCGTAAAACCTTGATGAATTGATGATCTCCTTCTTTGATCATGGCCAAAGAGTGGAGTCTTTCTCTTTTTCAAGACCGGAATCAGGAAGTAATTCCTTGTGTCTGTGCTTCTCTTGTTAGTATGGACTTCTTTCTTCTTGGAAGCATGGCTTAATAAATTTCAGTATATAATGTCTTTATCTGCAACTCCACAGCCCAAGTAGGAGAGGATTCATGTCCATTGCCTTTTGTAGAGCTAGGTCGTGAACTCTAGTTAGTATATGGCTGTTATACAGAACAGTTTTAAAAGCTATTGCAACAGATTCAAAGTTTTTACATCAACTTGGCCCTCTCAAAAGTCATTGTACGAACACTGGTATTTTTTAGCTTTATGAGCATAGTTTTGATAATCAACAATGTTTTAGGTACATATAGCTCTATGCCATAGTTTATATTCAATAACTTTTTAGGCACATATAGCTGTATGCCATAGTTTTATGTTTTTTATTTTTGAATCGCTTGTCACGTTTGATATAGAATTCCCGGTTCTGTGCCATATCATTGAAAATGTGAAATTCTCTTTCTTTGATCAAAACAGAGGTCAAATTCTTTCTCTGGAAAATCAGCTCTTCAAGGAGGAATTACTGGAGCTTCTCCAAAAGGTTTCAGTTCAAAAAAGCGAGGGGCTGTTCGGTTAAAATCAAACACGCAAATGGTAAGTTAAAGGGACACTCTTGTTATGGCCACCCACATTTTCTGTGCATCCGTATGGGTTCTTCTTCCTCTTATGCCTTTGTAATCTGAAGTCATTTCCTTGATGCATTAATGGTTATGTCATGAGGTTGATCATCTGCATGATTTTGTATCTGGAAGCTATAGCAATGCAGTAACTTGTACAAGATGTAGGATTAAGTAAGCTAGACATCTAACCTGGTCTTTTTCGCCAGTTGCATTGATAGCTGTAGTTATAGCTAATTTTGACATTATTGTAGACTGATAGCTGGAGAAGTCAAGATATCTGTTTTGTAAGTTGTTTCCTACACGGATTTTATTTCATATTTCTGATGTCACGTTATCTACAGTTGCCTTCTAAGAACATTCCCCACAGTTTGAACCACACATAAACCTATGCTTCAAGGTGAAGTTTCAATTTTGGTTGGTGCTAAACCATTGAGTTGCGCTTAATGTTAAAAAGCTATTCTTGGAAGAAGAAAAATACTATAGCTTGAACACAAATCATTAAGATCTAAACTTGAAGCAGGGCGTAATTCTCAAACTAGAAATATTCATCAAATGGACTTAGTTTTGCTTTTACACTACGATATGAGTTTTGACCATCCAATCATATGGAAGAGTATAATATAATTAACATTCATAATTTTTTATGACCTTTTTAGTCAAGAACTATGTGATTGGTGTTTTTAAGCATTTGTTGCTTGAAGAGATGAACAATTTAAGGAATGTTAGAAAGATGATCTTTGCTAATTTTGGGGAGATTTTGCTAAGAGCCATCATAAGTGCTGTTTTCAAAGCTTTAAACATAGCTTGGTTAATATTTCCAATTGGGGAATGCAAAGTGAGAAACAGGATAGCGGAAAAAAGAAAGATACATCATGACTCTCCACTTCATCTCCTTTTCTAACCAAGCTTATTCACATCATCTTAGCAACAACATTCTCTCTTTATTTGCGATTGTTTGCAGGATCTACATTGCAATGAAAACTAGGCAGTCAACGAGAATGAATTGCTACCTAGCTTCTCGTGCAGTCTCTTGAAAATTGTCAAATATCACCAAAGCCTAAGGAGTTGGCCAAAAAGAGCATGATATTGTAAAATTGGGAAAGGGGCTCTTGGGTCCCTATTTGACATGATTTATTGGGCCCCTCCCCTGACTTGTAGATGCAAGGCCCCAATTTTTCTGGCTTTTGGTGATCTTGTCACTTTCATATTCTAGTAGCACTTTATGGAAATAATTATCTCACCTATTATCTTACAATTGAGCACACTTCACGCACTTCACAAATCTTAATTTTGATACTTTTTTTTGTTCCTTTTGAGAATTGTCTAGATTATTGTTCTCCTACCATTAGGGCCCTTTCTGGACTCAAAAAGGACACTTTCAGTAATCATGATTGGTGTTAATCATGACAAGTGTACCAATAAACAATTGACAATTGAGATGAGAATGGTCCATATGACATAACACAGTGACACATGCAATGGTGTAGATTAGATCTCCAAATTCTATCTCATCCTTTTCATTAGTTGCTGGATCAAAGATCAACTACAAGACATGTCTTTAATCTTCAGGGCTGGTCTGTAACGAGTTTCAGCTCTTCTCTAATGAATCTCAGATTTAGTAATTTGCTCAATCTGTTCTTAATTGGTGTGTGAGTGCTAATATGATTTAGCATTATATACCAATAGAGTCCATATGAGAGGATGATAAGGATATTTCATTCTGACATCAAGACCAAAGACAATGTCAACAGATTTTGAACCTTCTGTCTGAGAGCTAGCCATCAACACAAATCTACTCGCTCACATACACAATCAGCTCGTCACAGATCACCGCATCCAGCAACTGATGAAAAAGGTGAGATAGAATTTGGAGATCTTTGACCTTTGGCATGTTCAGCCCAATCTGCATCTATATATCCCTGTAATTGCAAAACATCTTGATTTCCATAGTAGATACCAAATTTTATAGTTCCCTTGATATATTTGAGTATCCATCTTGAAGTTTTTAATGTACCTGATTTGGCTTAGCCAAAAACTGACTGCAATCATGTGGAGTTGAAGTTGGTCTGCACTCTAAAATCCCAAAATTTCTCAGAAGTTCATGAGCATACTTAGATTGAGAAATAAATAGACCTTGTGCTACTCTCCATACCTCGATCTTGAGAAAGTAATATAGTGAACCAAGATCTTTCATGTGAACCTCTGACGAGAGATCTTTCTTAATATTTTGAATCAGAACATGATTAGCACTTGTGATGATAAGATCATTAACATACATCACTACAATAACAATCTGATTACCATAATTTAAAGTGTAGGCTCACTACTCCAAGCTCCTCAAAGTATGTATCAATCCTTGTGTTGCCCTAGGAGCTTGTTTGAGTTCGTATAGGACTTTTTCCAACCTACAAACAGTGTCTTCTCGTCCTTTGACTATGTATCGTCTTGGATGCTTTCCTCCTCTAGAAATGCATTAAATAATGTGCTCTTAACATCCATTTGGTCGATATTCCAACCAGAATGAGCCACCAATTACAAAACTATCCTCATACTATCAAATGTTTCTCATAGTCAATTCTTTCTTGTTGTGCATACCCTTTTGCAACTAACCTTGCCTTGTGCTTATCAATAGAACCATCTGATTTGTACTTGGTTCTATAAATCCATTTACAACCAATAGCCTTTTTCCCTGTTGGTAAATGCACAAGTCTCCAAGTCCTATTTTTCATAATAAAGTTGTACTCATCCATGGCCTTCCTCTAAATTTCTTCTTTTTTAACTTTTGTCAAAGTAGATGGATCTTTCATTTTTAATACCATAGCCGTGAATGCAAAATATACATCCTCATGTTCATGATCCTCTTGATCCTCATGTTACTTCTCAAACCTTGCTGATCTTCTAGCTCCCCGTTTACTTGACTCTCCTTGTTCTAAGATGACTCCATACTTGATAGTCTCATAGTACCACCTAGCTGATTTTCTAGTAAACAATGTAGGATGCTTTTTGCTTGGTGAAGTTGGAGGTGAATAAGTGTCCCATATACTTGACCTCTCTTTCCTTTTTCCTATCTTGACCAAGGCTTCTCTAGGCAAATGAGTTGGTGTAGGTGATATGTATGTTGATTTAGGATCATGTAACAGCTTGTCATATATAAAAGGAATACCATCATCTTGCTCCTCCTCACAAGATATTTTTGTGATGTTATCTTTGGTGAGATCCCATCTCATCAAAGATAACACCCTTGCTTATAATAATTTTCTTTCTTGCAATGTCATAAAGCTTGCACACCTTTTCTTGATCGTCATATCCAAGCATCAAACGGCTTGTTGCCTGTCAATCCAACTTGCTTCTCATGTCCTTAGGTATATGAGCATATGCAGTGGTCCCAAACACCCTCAAATGACTTATATTAGGTGTTTTCTACCTGTATATGCTTCTTCTAGAGTCTGATTCTCTACTGCTTATTCTAAAACGATTCTTTCGTTCTGTGACTCCATTGTGTTGAGGCGTTTCCATACAAATTGTCTCTTTATACCATTGGCCTTACAAAACTTTTGAAAGTATATAGAAAGAGACTCTCCCCCTTATCTGAGCGAAGTATCTTGATTTTGTCCACGTGTTTCTTTTTCCATCTGTGCCTTAAACCAAGTAAAGCTTCTGAATGTCTCACTCTTATTCTTGAGAAGATATACCGTACCCAATTTTCCTAGAATAACATCCAAAAACACCATAAAATATCTTGCTACACATTGAGATTGTGTTTTCAAAGGATCATACCCATCTGTATGAACAAGTTCTTGACACTACTTGTTGTAGTTGTACTAGATGGAAATTTCTGCCTATGATGTTTTCCAAAGACACAACTCTCACAAAACTTGTGATGTGAAACAACTTGAGATAGCCCTGTAATCAGATTAAAGTTCCTCAAATCCTATAGACTATCATAATTCAAATGTCCAAACCTCTCGTGCCATAACTTTGTTCTTCTTCTTGATAAGACATTGTTCTTCATAAACTGCACAATCCTACGCTGCTTCGCAGTAGCTGAAACTGAGAGTAAGTCCTTCTTTATGCTAGGTACATAAAGAGCATCCTTGATATCACCTTTCAGTGTTAGGAAGAAATTCGTTGCCCATAACAATTTCCCAACATTCTTGGTGCACGAGAATATTTTGCATCTTGAATTTCCAGATGCTAAAATTTGTACTGTCAGGCTTACTGCCCTCTAATAACATCGTATCATTCAAACTTGCCACTGTATAACACTAATAATTCAATGATATTTTTGTTGGTTCCGCAAAATTTTTGTTGAAAAAAAAAAAATTTGCTGAATCCACAATCTCTGTCGATTTTTAAAATTTTTGCTTTTTCCACACAATCTTTGCTGGTTCTTCAAAATATTTAATGGTTCCACAAACTTTGTTGGTTCTCCAAAGTTGTCGGTTCTACAAAATTTATCATCCAAAATCTTTGCTGGTTCTTCAAAATATTTAACGGTTCCACAAACTTTGTTGGTTCTCCAAAGTTGTCGGTTCCACAAAATCTATCATCCAAATTTTTTTGGTTATACCCTTCTCTGGTTCTAACCTTTGTAGGTAGCAAACTTGTGAACTTTCATCAACTTAGAGGCAGCGATCCTTGTTCTCCACGAGTTCCGTAGCAGGCTACTGAGCTGCAACGTCCTTTTCAAAAAAAAAAAAAAACTTTTCCTTTCAGCAAAATGTGATCTCCCTCTCTGAAGCAAGTTGTCTGAAGCAATCTATCAATCTATAGCGATTTAACAATCGCAGCGATCACTTCCAAGGAGATAAAAATTGAATTGACAAAGATAAAGATAGTAGTCTTCTCCAGCAACTGTCCTGTAGCAGTCTTCAACAGCAACAGCAATAGCAATCCAACAGAAGCCCCTTCAGCAATCTGATAATGAACTAACAAAGATATTAACGATGTCCAATGGTGAACTGGGCTTCCAAGTAACCAGCAGTATGCTTTGCAGTTTTTCCTGATCAGTAGTGAACTATTCAATGAAGAATTTTTTCAAAAGACAGCAGTGAATCCCAGCGATCTGATCTGTAGATCATAAGCGAACTGTTGCCTCAATAGTAATGCTGATCTTTAGCTGACTTTCAGCAGTTACTGTAGCTTTTCTTCTTCAGCAGTGCACCCTGTCCTGAAACTTCTCCAGTGATCTGCTAACAACCTCAGGTGTGCCTTTTTTAATAGGCTCCATGATCAGAGAACAAACTTTGATACCATATTGGAATCTAATGCTAAATTCCTAGTTAGGAGTGTACTAATCACATGAGCACTCACACATGCCAATCAGGAACAGATGGAGCAAAATACTAAATCTTAGATTCATAAGAGGAGCTGAAACTCGCTACAGATAATCTGGAGGTGGGTGCTGGTCCTGCTTATATAATATTTTCCTAGATTCATCTCAAGTAAACTGTTAGAGCTTTGCTAAAGCAAAAAGCCAATTCCTAAAGTTAGTGTCTATGTAGACAGGTAGAAACCTCGACTAATTACTAAGTCTAAAATCTGAGCCCTATTATAGCTCTTCGGCGCCCTACTACATGCATAGAAGTTTGACTAGTAGAAGAATTTCGTAACACGGTATAGGCCCTTAAACTAGCATGCAGGCATGACCTTGTAACTTAATGGGTACAAAATAAACATCAATGCCTGACAGACTCTGGATCTAACTGAGGTCAATGTCTGGAGAAAAAGAAGTATCCTGGGACTGCATCTGGGTGTTGAAACTGGTAGAGGGACATGTTGCGCTCCGCAGGTGGAACAGCTCTTGTATCATCAATGCGACACATCTCTGATCCTCGCATGACATCAAGGAACGAAGTGTGACTGGCTGACCTAAAAATGGCAATAATAGCTGCCTCTTATCTCTAGGAACTCTTTGCTTTTCATAAAGGAGAGTTTGAAGCAACCTGAATTTAAGTGGAAGAGTACTGGCACAAATGTATTAAGACTTTAAGAGGTCTTTATGAAAAAGAGCTCCCATGTTTTCGGAGAGATTCTGGCCAACATATCTTTGCCCATCCGAGCTTCAAATTTGCATCAAGACTGGTGTGATTTGGGTGGTTGATTTAGTGAGTTAAATCTTCCCGCAGCTGTATTGATTGAAAAGAAAATAGTTAAGTCGATCATGGGATAACCTCTTTCACTCTTTTTTGAGTGAAAACCTTTTATTTTGTCTGTTGGCTTTTTATGTTGTTGTATTTTAGATGCTTTTTTTCAGCTTCATGAGAGGATTGAAAAACCACTGTCCAGTGTCAGTCAATTTCATCCAGCTCATGCCGGTTTGTGGCATCATTTTATGTTGGACCATCATTGTTGCAAATTATCTTCACATTAGAGATTTGCTTGTTTTTGTAAGTTTTCCTTTATCAAGTATCTTCTGACTTTCTGTGTTCCATATAACAGCATTCCATGGATAGTGCTGTGCCTACTATTGCTTCCCAAAAAGAAGTCCACTTAGCTTCTCTGAAAGAAGAATATCATGGCAATCGTGAAGCTGTAGGTAAAAGAAAAAATGACAGGGATGAAGTCAAAGATAAGAAGGTGGTACATGAAGCTGCTTCCTCAGTGCCAACATTCAGGGGAAATTCGACTTACGCTAGTACAGATGGCACGAAGGAATTTGCTAGCAGATATAGCCCCAAAGAATTGACAGAAAATGCAGCAATAGGTAGTTCAGCGAAACCTGAAGTATTCTATGCTGCTACCTGTCCCGATAATGCTATCAGAAGTTCTCATTTCTTCTCTGCGAGTTTTGGCAGAAGTTATAGCTCAGTATTTTATGCTTGTAATTTTCTAGTCCATATGCAGTCTATTATCTCAATGGTGCTGCCACAAATGTTATGGAGTTTAAGGTTTGCAAAAAAGTAGATTTTTGGGGCCAAGTTGAATGTCATGGGACCTGCATATTGTAGTTCCCAAGGATCACATCCTCACAGATGTACTGTAGCAAGTATCTCCCCCCGCCCCCTCATATTTTCTCTCTCTCTGCAGAGTTTGAAGTTGACTTTTGGGAGGTCCCGATGACACAAAATTATAACCCAAAATTTCAGCTATAGTATTCCAGTGACACCTTTTTGTTCAGAAAATTGTAAATTAGAGAAACAGAGGCTAGTTTCCTGCTTGGATTTTATTGGTATAGTTTCAAATGCAGTGATAGTTCCTGAAGGTACATTTTATGGAGCAGATGTTCGAAAGGATGTGATTGTGAACAAAAGGGAAATTTTGAGGAGGAAGCAACCTGTTGAGAAAGTGAAGGAGGATTCCATTGTAAGTTACTGTGTTTCATTAAAAGACTCAGCTCACGGTTCTTTTAGGGGCTTTTATATTCATAGCTTGAAATTACTACAGCTCATTCACTTGTTACTTCATTTGTTTTCTGAATTCTGCTTTTCAAATCATATTTCTAAGTCTATAAAATAATCAAATATCCTTTGGGCATCCACTTTCTTCTAGTGCTTTGTATGTGCATTTTAGTTTTCAGTTTTGTTTGCTGGTTTTTTTTGTGGGGCATACTAATGTGAACAAAATCATTCCATACATTGTAGCGTTATATGCATAACTTACCATACATTTATATGAACATTCTCAAACTGTAATTTGCAATCTTTTTGTTTCGCTTTGTGCTTTCGTGGATATATGACAATCCTTGTTTTAGGGTGTTATCAGTTTCCCTCTTTAGATGTGACTTGATTTGTTTTTGTTCAGATCCCTGAATTTTGAGTAATAATTTGCAGGAGCTTGCTAATGCAAATTCTTCCTATTTAAATAAAGAAAGTGGAGCCATTAGCCAGAAACATCGTCCTCCTGTTTCTCCTAAAGTAACATCTGCAGTGCAACAGCAACAAGGTGCCTCTCCCCCTGGAGGGCGTGTGTCAATGAACATAACTTCCAAGGTGAATCGTCGAGAAAGTGCAGCGAAGTCTTCTCGAGGAGGTGTGAGCTTGTCCAAAGAGCAGATGCTACCAACTCAACAAGTGGTACAAGCTGAACATACCACTCAACATAGGAACCATTCTCTTCAAGTAGAAAAAAGACTTATGAAGCCACAGATTTTATGCACATTTTACAAAAAGCATACCTTTTTCAATTCTACATCATTTTCTCTTTCTGAAGCCAAGGTTGGTTTGCAGCTTTTCAATTTAGAGTCGAAAGTCCCGACTGATGGAGTAACCAGTAATCCTTCCTCAATTCACTCGGTCTCACCTGTGCCTGGATCAGATCGGCAAGACACAAGACGTGTCAAGAATAAGGACAGACCTGATCGTCCTGTCTGGACACCGCGACGCCGTGCTGATAACCCTCAAAGGGCAGATTTTTCAATGCCAATGGCACCTTCAATGAAGTCATCAGAATCCTTGCCACCTTTATTGACGGGTTCCAGTAACAGTTCAACTGAAAAGGGGGATAAGAGCTCTTATAACCAAAAATCAGTACCAGGCATGGGAGAAAGGGAATCAGAACAGCAGCTTATAGGGTTGTCATTTGATCATGAAAGCTTTGATGGAAATCATGGTTCCATTGTAGATTCTATCAGTGAAAGCTTAACTTTGGGTAAGGACAGACCTTTTTCTGGTGTCTTTACATATTTTAGTAGTTTCTGCTTGGTTAGTGGATCAGTCAGCTAGTTCAATTACCGATTTAGAACTCAACACATCACTAATGAGAGTGGCTCCGGTTGCACAGTCATATTGAGTACATTGCCCTAACCCAAAAGAACACAAGAAGTCGTGACAAGCATGACTGAGCTTGCAGTACTCCTCTACTCCTCCTAGGCTTCATTGTTAAGATAAGACATAAGTCCTTCCAGCATTCAGACTCAAACAATTGAGTCACTGATTGGCAATCTCAGCCCCGAGGATGCTGTTAATGTAAAATTCCGAAAGTGGATATGATAATAAGGAAAACGAGTCCTCTCTTGCTCAGTTTGAATAATCAGGAGTCTTATGGCCAGGTTCAGGTTTGTCAATTGTGTTGTGACCTTAGAGTTGGCACTTACCTAGAAATCTGTTCAAACTCCTGTGCTGAAATGATTGAACTCAGAAGTTTTAGAATTGTTCAAGTTTATAGGGTTCTGTGTTCATATACTTGGTATGGGCGAAAAGGATGACTGTTAAGAAGAAACTTCCAGTTAAAAAGCCCTCAAGCGTGCAAGCCATAATAGCATTAGAGAGTATACACTGCATTTGTGAACTTGAAGCTATTGAAATGGCGAGATCCATAGTAGTTATACCATAAATCTGTAACTTTTGTTCCAATATATCAACTTACAGCTTAGCTCATGTTTTTACTTACATAAGGATGGAGTTTAAAGTACATGGTACATTTTGTCTTTTCCAGGTACGATTTAGATTTCCTGTGGCTACCTTTTTCAATCTATGGATAATATGACAGGCTGAGCATTTACAAGTTTTATGGGGTTTTAGGAACTTTTAATGTCAATGCGTTTTATTTCTCGAGTTTGTCTGCTTATCTTCAATTCAGGTTCTACTAAACCTGGTAGCAGAGGAGATCGCATCATTTCAGGAGTTAAAGAACATAATGGTGTTACAATGCCACCTGATGGTGGCAAGTCCGCCAAACGAGCTGGCGGAGCTGTAGTCTTCACAGCCAATGAGGTTATAATATGCATTATTTGATTACTAGATGTGTTTTGCAGAACCCGGTTTGTTAATTTTTTTGCAATATGTTAAAGGTGTTTATGCACACATTTTGGCTCTATCCAGAAACAAATGTGGGTTGCGAAGTCAACATTAGGGCCTTAGGGTCCTTCAGTATCAGGTGAGTTATCAACGTTTATACATTGATCTCCCGATTTTAGGTGCAATACACTTTGTAACTGTCCAACATGTATTAGCTTGTGATTAAGGTGATGTAGGTTAAAGAGTTAGCATTCTTGGCTTCTCTTATGCAGCTTATACTGTTCTCTTTTTGGCTGTTTCAAGATATTTGTAGCCATTCATTAGAAGTGCCATTTTTATTAGATTGGAAGCGCTAACAGATTGTCCTTTGGAACAGACTGCCCTAGTCTGAAATCAGGGCTTTAAGGGTGCTTTGCCTGATGTGCATAGCATTGGCCTTAAAAGCTACAGTGAGAATAGTACTAAGCTTCTACTTGTGAGCTATCCAAGTTCCATATGATGTTGGCTCTAAACTAATGCCAGGATTTTCAGTTTGTTTTGTGCATTGTTGAATTTTTTGTGGACCTAGTGAAATTGGAGCATCTGCTTGTGGAAAGATTAGAAATATTGGAATAAAGTAGAGGAGTAGGGTCTTGGCAACTTCTTGATCTTAAGTAGATTTTTGCTCGAGTCTTCCCTCTTAGCGATTTCATTTGTTCCCCATGATGTTCTGCTTTGCATAATTTCTTAAAGCTCTTCTTTCTCTGTTGTCTGCTTAACTGAAAATTGCCCCCTATTCCTCTCAATATGACGATAATGATTTTTCTGTTGTTTTCACCTGATTCAAGACACCTATGTATACTCCTGGACCCTGGTGATGGTCCTTTTGCATTGAGCTGGTACTATTTTTGAAAGCTGTGTATGATTCACAATATGGGGATTTCATGTAGTGGAGCCTGGCCATTTTAATCTTATTGTGAGACTTTTGAAAATCTGGACAAACCATCTTGTTGCCATTATGTTTGTGGTGTAAGTTCTCAGTACAGAAACTTCAGGTAGAGTGAGATGTATGCCATCCCAAGTTTTGGTACCGTACGCAAGTAACTGTAAAAGAGAGCTTGCAAGCAATTTGTAAAAACCAAATTTTACTTTCTAGTTAAAAACATGAAAAACTTTCTTTATAAAGTATTTTGTGCTAAAGAAAGCTGTGTGATTGACAGTGGAAATGCTACATGTATGCCAGTTGAATTTTAGCAGTTCTGACTTTATTTTTGTTCGTGAAGGCAGAGAAGGTAAGAGATTTGATAATTTTGCTACCAAGCATCTCAAATCTGGATTTCTTGTGGAAGTTCTATCGTCCGCTGCTTTTCAAGCTTTAATTCTGGAAACTTTGGGCTAGCTTTAAGCTCCTTGCAACAGTCGAGCATCTTGAAAGTACAGGGTATGCCCAGCAATCAGTGTTAAACTGAATATTCTTTACTAGTACACTGCCAGCTCCATGTGCTACTTATGACAGTAATGCTTATACTAGTCATGGCTACTGTTCTCATCAATCTTGGTGCTTGTGAGTTATTCACAAGGTTTTACTTCCTTTCAAAGTGGTGAAAGTTCCTAGCCTTCTGAAATGCTACAATGGTTGAGTCATCACAAAGATGAAGATCGTAGTGCACTTTTGCAAATGCCAGTTGCATGAGTCCCATATTTTGTCTGGGAAGTTCGATCATTGAGCTGGTGAACTGGATAACGGAAAAATGACGCTTTAAGCGGAGCATCTAGACCAAGTTTGCAAATGTTCCCAAATAGTAAATCTTCAGAAGCTTAAATGTTTGAGTGCTCATCAGGTGTTTTTTGTGGCGCAACATGATGAAGCAAATGTTGAGCTTTTTGAGGATTATTAAATGTTGTGATACTCGGAATTAATGTGTTCTCAGGCAGCATTACAATCTCCTTAAAATGAAGGAGGTTACTCTAGAGTCTACATGAAGACATATATGGAAAGACAATTTCTTGTTCCAATTAAAGGTTCAGGACTTTCATTGTGTTCCCAACACATGTCTAAGAGCCAAGCTACACTTGGGAAAAGAGTCAACATCTGGTTGAACATTCCTATAGTCCCCTCCTTTTTGGGGTGTAGTCTCTCATTTCAAGAAAGTGTTGGTGAAAGTACATCTAAAGGGTGTTTTCCAGGTATAGTAAAAGCAGAAGCCAGAGTTTCAGCCCTGAAGTGGTTCACAATTGTGGCAGGCATGTGAGACCGGCCTCCTCGACTTACTGGATTGCTGTGGAAATAATAACTCGAAATTTCCAAGCTAATGGAGTAGCAATTCCTGAAGGATATGTCGATTAATAGGCCTGTTCCAAAACCATAGGTCATATTTGGTAATTCCATTGAAGTATATGGATCTTTTTTGTGCCCCTTATAGCTTTCATATGATGGACAAGCTCATCTGTACTGGTTAGCCCATGGGTCAAGCAATCTAAAAGGTGAATGATTGTTTATATATTCATGGGAAAATGCTACACACCTGCCAAGTTTTGCAAATTGTTCTTTTGCAGCTGTGTTGATGTGATTGAGATTTACAGATCCCTGAAATTAAATGTCGACATATCTGATGCACTGTGGTTTTTCCAGTTTCTAACTTTAGTTCTACAAAAGCTGATTGGCTGTTCAAGATGCACGTTCATCCTTGTCTTTCTGTACTATTAACAATGTAGTGTTAGTAATTTCTGTGTTTTGGACATGAGTATTATTCGGAAATTTCCAGTTATTTTTGGACTAGCTGTTCAGAGTACATATTCTACCGATTTACTGAACAGATAGAAAGATACTGGTAAGTTAGGCCCTGCAGAATGATTTCGATCTTTACATTCAATGTTGCCCAATGTAGCCATTCATTTACAAAATTTTGTTTTCATAATCCCCAGCTGAGTTCCTGAAGCTGCTTTGTGTTTCTTGGTATGCATTTCCAGACCCTTGGAAAGTTTTCAGCTTATCCCCTTTGCTTTTGAAATTTATGACAAAGATGATCAGCATTGTCAAAAGTTTGTCATGCTTTTTAGTTACATTTTGAGCAAGCTGAAGTCATGAATCATGAATTGTCCTAGTTATTCTTCTATGAGGAAGTGGAGACGCTTCATTTTGATCCATTTGGCTCTATACTAAGGCTTTTTATCATGATTGAGTTTGCCAAATCCTCCAAATAAGTTAATAGAAACTTAACATGTTTGTCTTAACGTGAATGTATGAAAGCTAATGTGGATGCATGTGACCTGTACACCTACTCTTGGGCACTAACAAAGTGAGTGTGCATGTTTTATCATTTGGTCCATGCTATACATGGAGTTGACAGTTCAAGACTTTGTGGGTGGGTGTAAGGTTGAAGATGGCATATCGTAGTAAAACAGACATAACTTTACTGTGCTAGCAGACATGAAGTTCTCACTTATAATTTTTTCCCACAGTTGCGGTCAGCTTTTTTGTACTAAATCTGTCCATCTGCAATGATAGTTTTTTGCTACCAGCGATACTCTTCTGTCAGGTTTTGAGTAATTGCATGTTATGAAAGTCATAATCCAATCTAAGTACAATCAAGTCTCTTAAGGTTATGAGTTTGATCGATAGGATGTATTCCTATTTGAAGATCATTTGTACTTTTGTGTTCCTTAAGAAAGTGATATCCTTGTCTTGTTGGGAGGCAGGCGAGAATGGTAGTTGTATTTTTTCTGTTATTATTGCAATTCTTGAATTACAAAAGTGCTTTTCTTGCAATGCAATTATTTTGTAATTGGTTTAGAGTTTGGGATTCACTTGGGCTACTTTTAAGATATCATATAATTGGTAGTGCCAATCAAGTCATAGAACTTAGCTCAAAGAAATACAACAAGTATGAATGTGTATTTTGTTGAGAGTTATCTAGAAATTTGTATTTTACGTGAAACTTGTGTTGATGATAGTTATGGGCATTGTTGGGGTTTTTTTTTTTTCTAAAGCAAAAAAGAGATCATGAATCATAAATGTCAAACCTCTTTGCTCCTTATTGTAAAGATAGACAATCATAGGTTTAGAGATATAAGAAGCATTGTGAAATGTTATATTTCAATCTGTCACTCTCAGTCAAAATCTTGTGTGATAGATTCATGATCTTTGATGATGGCTAACAAAGGCAGCCTTTGATTGGATGTAGTTACAAGTGTAGTAGTTTATGCTTGGCCTACTTGAAGAAGGCTTTCAAGTATTCCATTTCCTAATACCAATGCTAACTTTTCCTATGTAGCCAATTTGATGTCAAAAAATTTGTCTCTAGAATTGTGTTTGCCAACAGAGAATATATCCTCCTTGTTTGTATGACGTCTTGACAAGTCCACCTTTGATTGACAATTATAAGTGAATTGTGGGAAAGAGACCAATTGATAATCATATATTGTTGTGCATCCTTTAATTCACTAGCATATTTTTTAATGTACTAGAGAATGTAGTATTGGAAAAAAGGTGGTGCAAGGCTAGGATGTGAGTGATATAGATTGATCTCCAAGTGGTTTTAGTTATTTACTTTTCCCGAGCTCCTTCTCCAACCAAGTATTATTATTGCATCTTAAGGTCCTAGATTGTTGGATGGTTTTTTGCCTCACTTTGTGATTGCCAAAAGAAAGATGAAAGTGCTCATGCTTTTGTTTTGAGGGTTAAAGCATTAAATGATGAGTTAGCATGTATTGATGAAAGCATTAAGGAGATGGAATTTCTTCAAGTAGTTTTTAATGGCTTGTTGGATGATCATGCTAATCTTGTTCAAAGTTTTGCTATTCAAAAAACATTGCCAAGTATGAAGGACTTGCAAGAAATCTTGGTGAGTGAGGAGTTTGGGCTTCTATCAAGAGGAGGATCCACTTCCAAATCTCAAGTTGAAGAGGAGGAGGCCATGTTATCAAAGGGCAAGGGTAAAGGCAAATGGTCTAAAGGGCAAGATCAATGTGAGCCTTATACTTTTATTGGCAAGAAGAGAGATAAATCTAAGCTAAATTGCTTCTATTGTGGAGTCAAAGGACATTTTTCTAGTGAGTGCTTCAAGAAGAAAAGAGATTAAGGTGAGAAGAAGAGCAATCTAACTCTAGATGAGGATGGTGTTGATGAACGAAACTGCAATGATTCCTTTGTTATGTCTTCTTGTTTTTTGGCTAATCAAGGAGATATTGATCCTTGGTGAATTGATAGTGAAGCCCGCTCACATATGACATTTCATAAGGTGTATTACTCATTATTGGTAGCATATGAAGGTGACAAGAAGGTGATCTACAGGGCCAATGATGGTGAGTGTGCAATCAAAGAGATTGCACAATTCCTATTTCTCTCTCTACTAATACGAATGTGAATTTGAAGAATGTTTTGTTCATTCCATCAATCACTAAGAGCCTTGACAAAGGTCTTAAGGTGGAGTTTGATGGAGATGTTTGCTTGATTAAGAAGGAAGTGATTGCGAAAGGGAAGAGGCAAGGTAAATTGTTCAAACTTGATGCTTGTGTTGTGGCTAACCAAGTTGGATGTATGGTAAAGGAGCGATTGTCAATGCAAGAGGTATGGTGCAAGAGATTGGGGCATCTCAACTTCAAGTAATTGGAGGTAATGGCAAAAAGGCAAGTTGTGTTTGGTCTTCCAAAATCTCTAACTAGCATGAATCATGTTTGTGAGCAATGTGCTTTATCAAAGTCAAAGTGGATTTGTTTATCATTACGCCTTTGTGATATTCATGGAGTTACTACAATCAGAAAGGTGGTGCTAAGATGCATTTATTGATGATTTAAGTAGATTTTGTTGGGTGTATACTCTCTCTCTCTCTCTCTCTCTCTCTCTCTCTCTCTCTCTCTCTCTCTCTCTCTCTCTCTCTCTCTCTCTCTCTCCTGGTGAAAAAAGATACTCATGGGCATAGGCTTGGAGAGCTCTATGGAATCTTTGATAGATGATTGGCCAGTTTGGTGTATGGATGATAATTCTATCCAAAGTAAGACCACAATCCTTCCATCTATTTCGTCGTGGCATAGGCAATATCAGTACTCACACGTGTGGATTCATATACATAAGAAAAACAACATTCTACAAACAAAAATTCACTATATCACCACCAAGATGCAAGAGATTGATGTAGAAACCAAAAGATATATATCTCATAAGAATGAATGAGAGAGATGAATTTCTCTCACGCTTGTATGCCTAGTTATAGTAGCTTCTTGACCTATTTGGATGATATTGCCTATAGCTTATCAACTTATTGAAGTTTCTAGTTACTTGTCGAAAACCTAGACTAACTTGACTAGATTCATTGTATCTCTTCTAACCAATTAGGTGGGTCCAAATTCGACCTAATCCACCTATATACTAATATTAAGGATACTATTTTTAACTATCTCTAAGTTGTTATGTACAATTGGACTCAATATGCCAAAATTTAACAAATACCAAAACTAGTTGATTTTCTTCACACTCCCTCTTCAACTAGTCTTATCATAGTTTTAACCGTACAACTTTAATAAAACCTTAGAATGATCTCCGTTATAAGTACAGACCTCCTTTCTAAGGTTTTATAATTTCCAAAACAGAATCATTCATGATTGATATAGACAATAGTGTCCGAATTGGATACTTCACTATTTCTATTATCAATTTTTCATATCAAGATGTAACTAGAACATGAAGAACCAAATAGAATGTAAATGCGATGATTCTTCCATGCTTCCAACTTTGAACTCTCTGAAAATTACAACAACCAAACAATAAATGTGTGTAATCAACCAATGCTTGCATGTCTCCTCCATATTTGTCCTTCCTTCATATGTCTCCACCATGAAACTCCATGAATGAGCATCTGTTGCCATCTTGACACAAGATATCCTCAACACTTGAGAACTTAGCCATGAATGAGTGATATAATGAGCCTCCATTAGCTTCATTTCCATCAACAAAAATAGCCAAGAATGCTAGTACAACTCCAACATCAAAATGATGCAAAACAATATAGCTAGTTTCACCATATCTTGACAATTTGCACACATTCACATGAAATTGCTCAAACACGAGATAGAACAAGTAAAGTAACTTTAACCAACACGTCTTTGCTGCTCCCTTGACCTTACTTGAGTCTTCAAATACCTGCAAAAATTCCAAAGTATCTTTGCCATTTGACTTCCCTTTTGTTCTCTTGACTAGCTCCAAATTGCCACCTTTTCTTTTGTGTTGTTGAAGCCCTTCAAGATCAACCTCTTGATCTTCCACTTGATTATCAAAGCCATTGAAAAAAACTTATGTTCCAGATCCATTAGTTGCTTCCATTCCATAAAAACCACAATTCACTTGCATAGCCTCATCTACACAAGAAGATTCAATATGTGAGAAATGCAAAATGAATAACTTCCACTTGCTTACCATTCTCATCATATGTGAGCCTTGATGGTTTTTGCCTTTGCCTTGATGTCCTCCTTGGCTTTTGACTTGAAGATGCCTCTTCACCATCACCATCCAAAGTATCATCAACATTGTCATCAACATCAAGAATGTTAGATCCAATAGCTACATCACCATTAGAATTAACCTTTGAAATGTTTCCTTGATAAAAAAATGACATCTCTTTCTATGACCACTTTCTTAGTTGAAGGAATGTAAACTTTGTAAGCTTTGCTCACCTCACTATAGCCAACAAATATACCTTTATTTGAAGATGGATCCTCCTTTGTCCTATCATCAAGAGTAATGTTGATATAGCATACACATCCAAAAGTTTTGAAATACTTGACATTAGGCCTTCTACCAAATAACATCTAAAAAGGTGTCTTTCCATTCAAAACAACACTTGGCCACCTACTACATAAATAATTGGCATACAACAAAGCCTCACCCCAAAAAGGTTTAGGAAAATTGGCTCCTAACCTCATAGCTTTGGCTCCTTCACATAAGGTTATATTCTTTCTTTCGGCCAATCCATTTTGTTGTGGTATTCTTGGACTTGTGAGCTCCCTATTGATCCCATTTGCATCACAAAATGCTTTGAACTTGGCATATGTACTCACCACCATTGTCACTCCTCAAGCACTTGATTTCATGTTGAATTGGACCTCTCTTGCATTCTATTCCTACGAGATGGGACGATTGCCTACCTGCCTTGTGCTTTGACCCAAATCTTCCTATGCATCAGACAAAGTTCCTGATCAGCTACCATTATCCGGACTATATTACCGTGCGGCGATGTTGGGTGGAACTTGGGAGCAGAAATTCATTGCATGGATGACATCAAATTGGTTGTCCGAGGCTCACAAGTATTTTTATCCACATCACGAGATTTCAATGAGTCGTGCCTGAAATTCATGGAAAAACTCCAGTACCACCTAATAAAAGTCCGACGTGAGGCTAATTAGAGCCCGAAATAAGACTCACGAGGTGTCGTGGGACTGCCACCAGTTTTGGTGGGGATACTATTGGAGGGTTTGAGGATATCAAGGCAACCCTAATTACATTATTCATTTATTAGAAGTTAATAAGTGAGAGAGATTTGGCACTCTACATTTGTAAGTCCAACCCGATGATCACATAATTATTTGATTAGTTAAAAGTTAATAAAAGGACTTTAGGCCTTTTTGTGGGAATTAAATGTTGCAAGGCCTAATAGTCAAGTTAGTGAATAAAAAGGGTAATCTTTCTCCGAAATGTCAAATTTAAAATAATAAGAGAGGTAGACACTGACCAATAGGATTTGAGGCCAAATCCCTACAATCCACTATATATAGTGGTACTTTGTGATTCATTTTACATATTCATTTCAATAAATCAAAGCAGTTGGAACCTCTATCGAATTGAAATTGGATGTCCTTGCTCTTCTTTCTTGATTCATCTCTCATGTTTTATTTGGATCTTTATTTTATTTGGATTTGCTAATTGTTGGAATTCTTTTTATTATACTTTGTGTGTGTGTGTGTGCGCGCGCGCGCGAGAGAGAGAGAGAGAGAGAGAGAGAGAGAGAGAGAGAGAGAGAGAGAGAGAGAGAGAGAGAGAGAGAGAGAGAGAGAGAGAGAGAGAGAGAGAGAGAGAGAGAGAGAGAGAGAGAGAGAGAGAGAGAGAGAGAGAGAGAGAGAGAGAGAGAGAGAGAGAGAGAGAGAGAGTAGAAGTGCTATGGTGCTTGTATCGATTAATAACATTCTTGTCAATTTGGTATTAAAGTGAGGCTATAACAATCACTAGACAAGAACAAGGTGGAAAATTTGAATTAAATTCACGTCGATTTGAGCGAACAGAGAAGCTGGTCTAGAAATGGCAGAGTTCCTCGTTCAGAAGCTGTGTTGAGCCAAATCAAACAAGTGATTGACATTTGAATGTAGATAGGAACAAGAATGGATACCCTTTACTTCGGAGATGAAGATTAGCTGTAAGGTCGATCTAGTTGTCCTTTGAGTAATTCGGCTGATTCGATTCTCTGTAGAAAGTCGCAAATGTTGAACTATTTTGCAAAAGCCCGTGTATTTTACCAGACATTACTCTGCACACAGAATGAAAGTAGTTTTGCAGGTACTACAGTCTGTGGTAAGAAACACAACTAAATATGCAGAATAGCAAAATAGAAAACTATGATTCCTGTAAAAATTAGATGAGAAGACAAAACCTATGATTATTTGTCCTGAGAAAACCTTTTTTTGAATGAAGTGGTATTGGATTTCAATGTGCTTTGACTTGCCATGAAATCTGAGATTCAATGACAGTGAAATACAGGTCAAGTTATTACACAGAATGGTAGTAGGTTGAAATTGAGTGTGATGTAAATCATAGAGTAATAATTTGATCCATATAGCTTCTTTTGAAGCTTGACATGCTACGATGTACTCTGCTTTGGTCGAAGAAAACACCACTGGCTTCTGCTTCCTCGAATTCCCCTGCCAGAAAGAGACCTTTTGGTGTCAATGCCCCAACATGAAAGTGATATTCGTATGCCCACATGGCATTGTATGTTTTGTACTGGCACAACATATCTTGAAAATTTAACACAACATATCTTGAACATTTTAGGGTTTAGGATTTAGAACTAGAAGAACTAGAATAAACAAATTTATATCACCCTTTTCAAATTAAAACATTACTTACCTGCTATGAACAATCACGAGTAAATCACTCTTGTTCTGTCACGTGTTCACCATTTTTTGTTGTTTTTTCGAGAGTATCATAGATCCATTCACATGTGCATCGAGAAGGTAATTGTTCTAATGGCTGTAGAGATGTTTCCTCCCAAATCTGAGTCAGAGTAGCCTCGAAGAACCATTGGGTCGATAACATTTCCATCATAGCATAATATCTAATCTATACTTTCTTGAATGTATTTCATCACTCCTTTAATGCTTTCCAATGTAAGATCCTGGGATTAGACATGAATTGACTTAATGTGCAGATAGTGTATGCAAGATCTGGTCTGGTGCACAGCGTGGCATACAACAAAGATCCTACTAGTGAGTGATAAGGATACTTCGACAAGTCGAGTATCTCACTTTCGGTGTTGGCACAGGAAGGTTTGGTCAATATCATACATGGATTCATTGGTGTATTGACTGGTTTGCAATTAGACATAATTTTTTTTCTCAGAACAATCTCTAGATAATTGTGCTGGCTAAGATAGATCTTTTTATGTAATCTATATCTAGTGATATGCATTCCTAACAGTGAATGAACAACGCCTAAGTCAATCATGTCAAATTATTTTGATAGATCACTCGTAGTAGTGTGCAGTAAGAATGTGTCATTAGACAAAATGAATGCATTATCTATGTATAGAGCTATGTGAACTGAATTGGCATCTATGTGTTTGGAATAAACATTGTAGTCAGCTGAATTGTTTGTAAAACCTAGTTGAACAAGATAAGCATTAATTCGTTTGAACCAAGCTCTTGCGGCTTGTTTCAAACTATAGATTGCTTTGTGCAGCTTGCACACTTTGTGCTCTTGGCCTTTGACTTAGAATCCTTCAGGTTGGAAGGTGTACAGCTCCTCTTTGAAATAGCCATTGAGAAAGGCTGTCTTGACATCCATCAGTTGCATGTTGAGGTCTTCGGTGGCTGCAAGTGCAATGAGAACCCTGATTGACTACATTTTGACAACAGAACTGAATATTTCTTGATAATCCACTCCCTGGATTTGAGTGAATCTTTTGGCCACCAGCCTTGCTTTTCCATTTTGCAATGGAACCATCAGAGTTGATCTTCTTCTTGAAGATCCACTTGTTGTCGATAACTCTATTGTGAGTGGAGAAGTCGACCAGTGTCCAGGTTTGGTTCGACATGAGTTATACTCGCTTTCCGTTGCTTCTTTCTACTTCACTTAATAGCTTCGGCTAGGGTCTCTGGATCTCCAGATGAAGTCTAGAATGGTTGAATTGTGTACCTCTCAGGGACTGTTCGAATTCTCGAGGATCTTTGAACAATCGGTTGACCATATTTGAATGGTGTCGCTTCTTGAATTTCTCCAAACTTGCTCGAGCTAGCTTGATATGGTCTTTTGATAGGTGCTATCGGTTGCTCGGCTTCTATAGCTATGGCTGTAGGTTCTGCAGAAGGGACATCATGATGGGAAGATTCGATGCTATGTAGAATAGGATGAAATGACACATCATCATATGTCAATGGTTGTTTAAAGTCATGACCTCTGGTTCAATTTCTTCCTAAGCTGTTTAGGAACATGAATGAAACACATACAACCAAAGATTCTTAGATGACTGACACTAGGCTTGTGTCCATGCCATACTTGAAATTATAGTGTCAGGGCTATTAGGGTAGCTGGCTCTAAAGTGAACCCGAGTCGATCTAATAGTCCCAGGTTGATAATGTTCACTGTGACCCTACATCAACTATGGCCCCTAAGATTACTAGGCCACCTATCAGTATGTCTACTTGAGGGTAGTAGTGATCTAGCATGTTTGGATCCACCTTCCCTACTATAGGTGGTTCCAGTGTTTTACGTGTTGGAGGTCTCATCATGCATCTGATAGTGCACTTGATAGTGGGTGACAACTGTACTTGACAGTGGGTGACTATCTTTGACTTTAGATTTTCTAGGACTTGAACTAAGTCAATATTCCCATTCTTCAAGTTCCCATCTATGTCTTCAGGTTGTACATTCGAATATTCATGAAATTACTACAACTAGCAATAGTGGAGCTAAGATGTATGTAACTTTCATTGATGATTTTAGTAGATTTTGTTGGATCTATCTACTAAAGAGCAAAGGTGAAGAGTTTGATATTTTTGTCAAGTTCAAGAATGCAAGGGAGAATCAATTTTCCACAAAGATCAAGAGCTTGAGGAGTGACAATGGTGGTGAGTACATTATCTACCAAGTTCAAGGCTTTTTGTGATGAGCATGGGATCAAGAGGGAGTATACAACACCAAGGACCCCACAACAAAATGGAGTGGTTGAGAGGAAGAATAGGACTCTTTGTGAGAGTGCCAAAGCCATGAGGTTAAGTGCTAATCTTGATAAACCATTTTGGGATCAAACTTTGTTGTGTGCCAATTTCTTGTGCAATAGGTGGCCGAGTGCCATTTTGGATGGAAGCACAAGAGTCTGAAATTCCAATAGGGTGATGGGCGAGTTTCCATGGTAAATATTCTCTCCAAGAGACGAGAATATTCTCCTTAGGATCTCCATGCAACCTATATTAAACTATTGACCTCCTATTCTTGCATTATAACAGTCAATCACCATGCAAGTGCTCCTATGTCCAATTATAGGTCTGGGCCCTTATATGACTATTAATTACTTGTAACGACCACGTCCAGAATGACGTAGCATAACTAATAACCACATACAACTGGAGTGACCGACTATCCACGTCAAGAATTATTCTGATTCCCTTGTACAGGACATTAGAATCCCTAGGTATTCTAAGATATACCTAGTCATCAACTTTAAAATCTCTAGGATGTCAAAAATGCAAAAATAAGCTTGGTAGAGGCCAAAAATCTTGTATATAGATAAACACACATGTGTGGAGCCTGTTCCCACGTGTGAAAATAGTGTACTTGTCATGTACCATAATCATATAGGTTGTACATATGATTTAATTCAAGTTCTAGTGGCTAAAAAGGCCAAAAAACTAGTTTTCTAGACATATGACACATGGCATCAATCTATTGATTGCATGAGCTACATCCTTTGGTTAGGTGTCATATCACATGTGTAGAGGACAGCTCACATGTGTGGAATAAGTTGAAGTAGGCGAATTTTGACTTCTAGAAGATTTCCAAGTAGATCTCCATATAGAAGGAAAATGGACCAAAAGTGCTCAAAATAGAAGGTTTTGTCTAAGTTTCAGTTTTGCATGATGAATCATCATATGACAAAGCACCTTCACACATGTGGGATCAGAGGGATGATCAGTACCACGAGCTCCCATATATAGAGCCACATTTGGCCATAATCAATGTGAGACGCCAATCTTGGTTTTGGAAGCAATTTTGAGTGATTCTCTCCATTTGTCTACATTTGCTTTGATTGTTTTGAGGTTCTATCAATGTGTCCTTGATTTTCAGGCTGAAGTCCGTACTCAGACAGTGTTTCACACGTGTGAAACCAGAAAGTACACTTACCTTCAATTAGTGATTGTTCTTGTTAGGATTTGTGTCTAGAATTGATCTAGATTGATCTTAATTTGAAGTAGATTGATAGATCAAGTAATCTGACAACCAATCCCTCTTGAGGATCAGATTAGGATCCACTCTTGGTCCTTTTTGTACTTTTTGCACATGGGAGACTTCTTAAGATCGGCAAAGTGCTTAGCTCTATCCTAAACACTCCGGATACAATTACGAGCCACTTGCGACACTTAATGCATATGCAAGAAATCCACAACTTTATGGATATTAACAGACTTTGTCTCCACATATATCGGAGATCTAGATTGAAAAAGTCAAATTATTTAAGGGTGCTGCTACCTTAGCATAATCTTCAATTGACTTACGAAAGAAAACTATAAAACCAAGAAAAGATTTAACTTCTCTAATCGTCTTTGGTATCTGCCTCTCAAGCACGGTCTTGACCTTACTCTCATCTATCTTCAACCCACTACGGGTGATCTTATGATCCAGGTACAACAACTTATGCTTAAAGAACTCACATTTGGATTCTTTAGCATACAGTTTCTCTCGTCTGAGAATTTCTAAGACTGTCTTAAGATGACCCAAATGCTCCTTAAGTGTCCTACTGTAGATGAGAATGTCATCTAAGAATACAACCACACACTTTCCTAGATATGGACCCAAAAGGTCGTTCATCGTCTGTTGAACGTAGTTGGTGCATTTGAACCCAAAAGGAAGCACAAGAAATTCATAATGATTGAATCTCATCTGAAAGCCTATCTTTTGCACATCATTCAAATGAATCCTAATCCGATGATATCTGGTTCTAAGATCTATCTTTGTGAAGTATTTAGCTGCACCTAATCGATCTACCAGATCATCCATACAAGGCAAAAGATATTTATTTTTAATAGTTACCTTATTCAACCTCTTGTAGTCAACACACAAACGGAAGCCTCCATTTTTCTTCGCTTTTAAAAGAACATTAGTACCCCATGGTGACTTACTTGGTTGAAGATGACCCATCTTCAAATAATTTTCAATTTGCTTAGTAATTTGTATCTCTTTTGGAGAAAACCGATATGGTCGTAAACTGCTTGGAGTAAACTCAATTTTATGGTCTACCGATCTGGACAACGGTATTCCATGAGGTAATTCTTCTAGAAAAAATTCTTTAAATTCAAACAATATCTTATTCTTTTCAATTTTCTCCTGATCTAAGTCTACACAGTTAGGAATCTTTGACAATCCACAACTACTTAGATACGTTTCAGATAAATCCAAAATTGGCTTAGCAAATAAAGAATAAGCTTCATACTTCGAATAAAAAATCTCCATTACATTAGTAAATGAGCTCATCTCAGCTGGATGTTCATAATTGTCTCCAAACAATATAACTATTTCTTCACCCTCCTGAAAAGAGAGAACATGCTTCTCAAAATCTATCTTTCTTAGGATGCTTATTAAATAACCACTCGTATCCTAGAATTATGTCCATACATGCTAAATCTAAAACATGGGAATCAATTAACTCTCTATAATCTTGGATCCAAACTAGAAGTCTTGGGAACTTTAACATCCCATGTCTCCAACTCCGCACTTGAAGCTAGATATACTCGAGATCTATGGTTACTGGCTTCAGTTTCCAGGCCAAGTTTCTGCACAAGACCAAAGTTAATGAAATTATGAGTCGATCCATTGTCCACTAAAACACTAACTTCATGTCCTTTAACAATGCCTTTCAAACAAAGTAGTTCATTTGGGATCCCTTAAAGTGTTCATGTTGTTTATTTCATTAAGTGCTTGGCTTAACGACTGGCAAATCTACAGATAGGTAGGCATTGGCACCTGACCATCAAGAGCTGCATTTGCATTATCATCTGCCATATTAATTTTTTAAAATGCAAAATTAGCTTAATTAGTTGAGATCCAAATCGTCAACTAACAAGTGAAATGTTCAGAACCTTCATAACTGGCCGATATTACTCAGCAAAGCCTTTCACTCATTTAAGCAAATTTCACAAAATCAATATCAAACTGTTTTAAACAACAACAACTTTTAGGGCCAAGTTTAAAAATCTACAAAAAATTGGGATTTTTGAAATCCGTTCGAAATGGACCAACTGTGAAAAATCGATTAAGAAGGTCGATCCATCATATTCATAGGCACTGTGACATATCACAATCATTTCGAAACATCTTGCATGCATCTAACTTGACATGCACTGACTTTTTCAAAAAAATGAAATTTTTTTCGTAAATAGCCTAGCCACTAGGAAATCTGCTTTTTGATCTAGAATTTCCAAAAATAGCTTCATGCACATGCAACATGCATCCAAGAATGCCAACAGGTCTATCCATACATTTTCATCAGCAGACATGCACTACACGAAGTTACACACACGCATGCATAAGAACATTTCAAAATTTTTGCAAATTCTAGTTTAAAAATTGCCAAACTTCCGATAGCCATAACTTTCTCTACAAGACACCAAATTGGTCACTGTAAAGCACAGTACGGATGGAGAGTGGGTCTACAAGGTACTTGCCACATTACCCTTCCACCTAGGCTTCACACATGTGAGTAGTAAATGGCCAAAAATCAAGTAGGAGGCCACACTTTTCAAGGTGGTATCATCAAAAATTCATCTCCAGCACAATAAGCATCCAATCAGAGGTTACAAGCACTCTACTAAGGTTCATTAGAGAGGCATAGAAGCTTCTATCAGGTCCAACAAGCAATCATAAGCTCATATCATGCAAAAAATGCATTTTTGGCCTCCTTCAACAAGAAAAACTTCAACATGATGGTGTCTAATGCTCACCTATTCAAATTGGATGCATGGTGGCTCAAAAAAGAGGCAATCCATCATATCTTTAAGCTTAAAACATCATTATGAGCCACCATGTATTCATGTCCAAAAAACCCCAAAAATACATTATTGTTTGATGTTATGAGCCCCCTAATGGTGTCCAATCCTAACCAAACTTCATGACAGCCTTAGGACACCTTCATTACACCTTTGAAAACGTTCATGAAAAATATTGACTATGAATTTTGAGAACCACCACAAAATTAGTCCAAAAATCATCAAAAACTATCTTTTTTGAACAATTTTGACCAAAATTTGTGGGCCAAATCTACAAATAAGTGCAATCTGATCCAAATCACTATAAATCCATTACATAAAAGTACTACAAAAACTGATTTTAGTCAAAAATGGATTCTATAGCCCATTTCTAGTCCAAAAACCCCAATTTTTGGTTTAAAATCACTATCTAACCATCGTTTTGACTATTCAACCAACATGCAATCATTAGATCCAATCATTAATGACTATAAAATAGCAAGTAGAATATGACAAACGTATTCCAAGCAAAAAACTTAATTCTAGGTGAAAAATTCACTAAAACCATAAAAAATCCTTTGATTTCTATCAAAATTTATGGAGAAAATTTATAATCATGATCATTAGGCTGAAAGTACACCAAGGACTGAGAATCCACCTACTTGGATGTGAGTTCTGCCACCTGGAAGCAAAAGCAAAGAGATCCACCAAAAAAGCTACAAAAATCCAAGATCCTCAAGCCCCACCTCCTGGGTGATGTGATCCAAGCTTTGATACCACTATAATGATCACCAAGTGAAGATCTTCAAGAATCCTTTCACATGCAAACAAAAAGGACACCTGTGGAGCATAAACCGCCCAACCAACATGAAGAGGCTAGTCAATACCCTAACCTTTCACCCCCAAGCCACAATGAATGAATACAAGAGAGGAGAGGAAACCTGGCTCAAGAATCTAAAATAGATGGGTGCTTCCATCGTAAGTATTCTCTTCAAGAAGAGAGAATATTCTCCTTAGGATCCCCATGCAACCTATATTAAGCTATTGACCTTCTATTCTTGCATTATAGCAGTCAATCACCATGCAAGTGCTCGTATGTCCAATTACAGGTCTAGGCCCTCATATGATTATTAATTACTTGTAACGACCACGTCTGGAATGACGTAGCATAACTAATAACCACATACAACAACACCAAATTGTCGTAGGAGGGTGGAAGACTGGTCAAAAGAGACATCGTAGAGTCCTCTTTTGACATAGTCAAACCTATTGCAGCTAGGTGATTCAACAACTGCTTGAACTTGTTTAGATGATCGTTGACTAAGGTTCCTTTGCTCATTTTTAGGGTTAGGACCTTCTTTCTTAGGACGAGACAGGTGGATACATCTGACATTTCATAAATGCTTGTTAAGATATCCCACGCTTCTTTGGAGGTGGTATTGTTTGATACATGAGCTATTTGAGTGTCTTTCGAATTCAAGGATACGATGGCAAGAGCTTTGTCATCCTTTGCTTCCCATGCTGGTAGCATTTCTGGTTTCACCGGTCTGGCCATCAAACTAGTTACGTATCCCCATAGCTCCTTTTCAATCAAGATCATCCTCATCTTGAATTTCCACATGTGGAAATCATTTTCGCTGAACTTGTTGATCAAGCGGATCTCTGAGGTTGAACCTTCCATGATGATTGATGAACATATATTACAAATTAGATATAAAACTGGCTCTAAAAAAAAGAAGTATGAGGTTTTTTTATCTTAAGACTCTATTAGATCCAAAACCATGCTCCGATAGCACTCTATTGGGGATGATGATGAACTGACACACACGAAGAGTGGTCTGATAGGCCGCAACGGAGTAGAGGTCATCCAATCAACGAAAGAAATGATGAAATAGTTCAAAAACTGATGAATAAGAATCTTGGATTACTTTAGAGACTAAGAATGCAGAGTAATTCTAATTTGATTTAGATGTCAGAGCAAGTGGCGAAAGAAATAGACGTCTCAGACAGCCGTGTTATACTCTATTTCTGATAGAAAGAAATATAAATCGTTTAGGTGTCTATGAAAGGCATATAGTTTTTCATTAATGGTTCTAATGATAGAGAGAAAGAGTGAGAGACATTCAAACATTCAACATTGTCGTGACATGCTTACAGAGAAATGCAATATAATGAGTGTCGTTCCCCATAAAGAGAGCACATATAAGAGATATTCTATCATTATTGATGAAAATTAGGATTTAGCAGTGAAGTACAATGAAATGGCATAATAATCTGGTTGTTAGAGGACATTTATGAATGGCAACCAGTGCTGCCATTGAGATTGTACAAACAAACACCAAGAAGGATATTCATAAAGTTCAACCATGAAGTCCATTTTCTGGAGAATAGTATCTTGGAGAAACTAACCATCAACGCAATATTAAGATCACAAACAGGGTCGAGAACAAGATCTGTGCACTATAAATCAGGTTTCAACTTAGACAATACATCATATTTCATAAGGCCAAACAGTTTCTCTGACAATAATTACAGTGTCATTACTAGATGCAAAGTATTTTATTACCTTTATTGACAAATTTTCCAAAAGAATAGTTGTTTACTTCATCAAGCAGAAATCAAAAGCTTTCATCAAGTTCAGACAATTCAAAAAGCATTCCGAAAATCAAACTGGCAAACGAATCAAAGCACTAAGATCCAACAATGGGGAAGAATATATCTCCAATGAATTCAAGGAGTACTGCCTTAATAACGACATTGAGCAACAGTACATTATCTCCTATTCGCCTTAGTCAAATGGTCTTGTTGAGAGAAAGAACAGAACCTTAATTGAATCGGCAAAGTGCACGTTATCACATGCGACACATCTGAAGTCCTTTTGGGCTGAAGCTATTTCAACAACAACCTATATTCAGAATAGATGTCCTACTAAAGGACTCTCAAACAAAACACAATTTGAAGTTTGGACATGTACCAAACCTTCTTTATCAAACTTACAAGTTTATGGATGTACTGCTTATGCGTAGATTCCTCATGATCTCAGGAAGAAGCTTGACTTCTAGAGTATCAAATGTATTTTCATCAACTACACTACTTCAGATCAAGCCTACAAGCTGTTCGATCCCATCAAGTCGAAGCTGAGATGTCATCTTCATCGAAGATCAGTTTATCGACCTCAAGGGTAAAAGCAAAGCCCATGTAGCCAACTTGTCTCGTCCAACATATTGAATTTCGATGTTCCTCAGTCGACTATTCCCATTGAAGGTCCAAGCTCATCTACTTTCGACAAACAACATATCAATGACGAATTTGAAGATGATGATGTTGCAATTGAACAACTACAGTATGACGAAAATGATCAACTTTTTCTATTCCCCAGAAGATCGTCAAGAACTAGCAGACCACCTATCATCGATGAGTCTGCAGCCTAAATTTTTCACAAGCCGACGACTGCCAAAGAGGCACTCAATTAGCTCGATTCCAATCTCTGAAAAGAAGCTATGGATAAAGAGTATTCATCTCTTATCAAGAACCAGACATGGACGATTGTCGAATTACTTGCCAGCAGAAACATAGTTGATTGCAAATGATTTTCAAAGTAAAGTTCAAAGCAGACGAAAGCATTGACAGAAGAAAAGCCCAACTTGTCGCCAGAGGATTTTCTCAGGTATACAACGTCGATTACATTGAGACCTTCAGTCCAGTAGTCAAGCATTCTTCTATTCGACTTTTATTATCGTTTGCTTCTTCAGCAGATTTGGAAATACATCAAATGGATGTACAGACAACATATCTCAATGGAGTTATTGTAGAAGACATTTACATGGTACAACCCGAAGGCTATATTATCGAAGGTAAACAAGACCATGTTTGTAAACTCCATAAGGCACTTTATGGCTTGAAGCAATCTGCTCGAGCATGGTTTCAAAGGACCAATACTTTTCTTATTGATCATGGCTACATACCAAGCTCTTCATATTCGAATGTTTACTTCAAGACAATGCAACAGTCTTTTATCATTATCACTTTATATGTGGACGACACATTGCTCTTCGGCAACATTATCAATTTGATAAAAGAAGGCAAGACAATGTTATCTTCCAAATTCGACACGACCAATTTGGGCGAAGCTCATTTCTGCCTTGGTATTCAAATCCATAGAGACAAAAATCGAAAGTTGTTCTACATTATTCAATAGAGCTACATCTACAATATGTTAGTCAGATATAATTTGGTTCATTGCAATTTAGCTCTCTCACCAATGGAACCAGGTGTCAAGTTGTCAAAGGACCAATCTCTTCGAACAATTGAAGAGAAGGAGCAGATGCATGAGTATCCTTATCATTCGATAATAGGATCTCTTATGTACACAATGATTTGTACCAGGCTAGACATAGCTTTTGCAGTCAGCTCCCTAAGTCAGTTTATGACTAATCTTGGTATAACACATTGGAAGGCTCTTATCAGAGTCATGATATATCTTAGAGCTACTATGGACTTTTGCATTTGTTATGGAGCTACATTGAACTTCCTCTGTTTTTTTTCAAACACTACATGCAAATCCACACAGTGCATTGGCGTGGGAGAAAACTCGGTTCTCTCACGAGTAATCATCTTGCTTTACTAGCAGACAGTTGGATCTCTATGGATCCTGATCACAGAGCTCGTCTCGCACACAGGCGGACTTGTTGTCTGTATTTCGTCTTGATTGCTTACTAGCATCAGACTATTACATTACATTGTATGTGTATTCTGTTGATCTATATGTCAAATATCATCCAATAAGTATGGTCGCTCTATGTGAATCTAAGATTAGAGTGATTAAACATCTACAACTAATTAGGGAATTACAAGAGTGGCAAATTAGCCATGACCTAAAATGTATCCATTGACGTCATACCATCAGATCAAATATCTATACTTCTGGGTACTTGCATGATCTTGCTGGTACTCTTTGGAGCGTGCATGCAGAAAAAGGTTTTGTATTTGTCATTGGTTTCATTTTGGTCGTTTGCCCTCTCTCGTACTGGACCGCAAAAGATTCTTGTTCATGAATCTTTCATGTTCGCAAACCGTTTGTCTTCGTCTGCTTTGACTTTCGTGTTCGCGAACCATTCGTCTTCGTTCCCTTTGACTTTTGTGTTCGCAAAATTTTTCGTTCTTCGTGTCTCTAGATCTTCGAGTTCGCAAATGTCTTCATCGGGCTGAGGGTTGAAAGCTAGCAAGGCTTTGTAATTAGAAACATTTTGTTTCTTTAGCTCCCTCTCAAAGCATGATAGCTTTACGATCCCGAGACTGCTCCTTTTTCTCTCAAAGAGTCCTTTGTCCAGGGCTTTAGTGAGATGTCAGCAACCATGTCTCTCGTTCCGATGAAGGTGGTTTGCAGCACCTTCCTCTCAATTAGATCCCTGATCAAGTGGTACTTGTGCTTTGTTCTGGAATGGAACACGTGATCTTTCGTCAAGTGTATTGCAGAGGTGTTGTCCATCTACAAGACTAGGGGCTCGTTCTTTTTTTCGACCAATTCGTCCAGGAACTACCTTAGCCAGATTATTTCATTGGCCATCTTTGCTGCTGCAACATATTCTGCTTCATAGGATGACTGGGCTACAACGGTCTGCTTCTTGCTAACCCAGAGAACTGCTGCTCCTGATGCGATGGTGCATCCTCTCGAGACGCTTTTACAGTCATCCTTGAGAGATTCCCAGCTAGCGTCACTGTAGGAAAGTATCATGAAGCCTGCACCACGACAATAACACAAGCCATGATTCCTCGTTAATTAAAGATATTGCAAAATTTGTTTTGCAATCTTCCAATGCGTCGAGTCTGGATTCGTGCATAATTGGCTCATCCTTTTGCAATCCTGCAACCTAAACCTGTGCAGCAACTCTTTGACATACTTCACCTGTGTTAAACCCACTTCGTGTCCTTTTTTCCACACCTCTACTCCAAGGCAATAATGCATCAAATTGAGATCTGTCATCTCGAATTGTTCTATGAGATCTTTCTTGATCATATCTATCATCTCTTGATTATTTCCCATGATAATCAAGTCATCAACATAAAGAACAATCAAAGCGACCATACCATCAAAGCATAAGACTTATAGATTTGGATCAAAGTGTGTTCTCACCATCCCCTTTTAAATGAAAGTAGGCATCAATCCTATATCACGCACGTGGTGCCTGTTTAAGACCATAAAGTGCTTTCTTCAAGCAACATACTTTATTTTCCTATCCCTTTGTTACAAAGCCTTCAGGTTGATCCATGAACACCTCTTCTTCTAACTACCGGCGCAAAGGTCTCCTCATAGTCGATAAGAAAATACACACAAAAGTTGATTGCTCTCAAAATGACTCAAAAACTCAATTACATTATGATTGGAAAAGAGAGTCATATAAAACTCATGGAGATCCATGCTTAATCCTATTGGACTGCTAATCCTAGCCTCTCTAGTCCTATTGGATGAGTGATGCATCCATCTTGCAATTCTATTGGACTCTTCATATAGATTTCTCAATTGTGATTAAACCCTTTGACTTTGCCAACACTTTGACTTGATCACTCATCAAATTACATCAACACAAGTGTTACAATCCTATTCACAAGCCTAACTACCCTTTGATCACCAATCTTGCCTTGTGCTTTGCTATACTACCATCTACATGATACTTAGTCTTGTATACCCATTTGCAACCAATGGGTTTCTTGCCAACTGGTGGTTCTACTAAGTCCCATGTGCGATGCTTAGCAATTGACTCCATCTCCTCTCCCATGGCCTTGACCCAAATGTCATCATCCTTCGCTTCACCATAAGTCGAAGGTTCTTTGCTTTGAATAATGCTAGATAAGAGAGCATAATTTGCTTCATACCTTTCAGGATGTGTCTTCTCTCTTGTTGATCTTCGTAGCTCTCCCTGGCTAGATGATCCTGGAAAGTCATCCACATCGCGGCTCTCCAACAATCTCTCAAACCACTTAGGGAGCTTCTTGTCAGGTGATCGGCTTCCTGGTGAAAATGTATCCCATTGTACATCCTTCTCCTTGTGTTTGTCACCTGCAACTTCAATCCTTCTTGCACCAAAAGGTTTGTCCCTACCTCTCCAACCTGTCTCTTGAGGTTGAGTAGTAGTATCTTGAGATGTATCCTCTTTTCCATCACTTGGAAAGTCAATGAATGGATCATCATCAGGTGGTATCCTCACTATACCATCTTTCCCACTAGATGTATCTATCTTCTCAGCATCCTCATCTTTATACATCTTGGATTCATCAAAGATAACATCATGACTTACATGGATTTTGTTTCCACTGGATCAAAACATCTATAGCCCTTCACACGATCATCATATCCTAGGAATATGCACTTGATAGCTTTTACATCAAGTTTACGTCTCTCTTCCTTAGGAATGTGTACAAAGGCCTTACATCCAAAGATTCACAAGTGGTTCACCTTTGGCTTCTTCTTCGTGAATGCTTCCTCAGGTGTTATCTTTGGTATGGCAATGGTAGGACTTCTATTTTGAAGATAGACTGCCATACTGCATGCTTCAGACCAAAAATCTTTTGGTAGTTTCATCTCAGCTAGCATAGATCTGGCACTTTCCACAATCTTATGATTCTTGTGCTCAGCTACACCATTGAGAGCAGGAGTATGAGCTTGCATAAATTGTCTTTTAATCCCACATTGATCACAAAGATCGTTGAAGTCATTAGACTTGTACTCACCTCCACTATCTGATCTTACGACTTTGATCTTCCTACCTATCTGATTTTCAACCAATGCTTTGAAGCTCTTGAAATTGTCAAATGCATCTGATTTCTTCTTCAAGAAGTAGATCCGCATATGACGTGACATATCATCAATAAAGGTCATGAAATAGAAGGCTTTACCTAAGGACATGGTCCTCATAGGCCCGCATAAATCTGTGTGGATAAAATCCAGGATGTTCTTTGCCCTTGCAACACCACCTTTATTGTAGTTCTCTCGATGCTGCTTCCCATATACACATGATTCGCACATCGATTTCAAGTGGTCTTCTATAGTAAGCAATCCTGTTACCATATCCAATTTTCTCATCAAACTGAGGCTTTCCAAGTTTAAGTGACCAAGCCTCTTATGCCACAACTCAGTTTGCGATGGAATGGATGACACAAGTCCATGTTGCCCCTTGATTGGGGCATTCAACCTGTACAATTTTGTATTGGGCTCCCTTACTCCATCCGCAATAGCTTTGAGCTTTTGGTTCACATCCTTCACAAAGCAACGATCATGGGCAAATTCTACTTTCAACTTTTGATCAGTAATGACTCCAACAAAAAGTAGATTTTTCTTCAAACCTGGTACGTAAAGTACCTCCCTGATCATCCTGCTTTTTCCATCAGGTAGTTGGATTGAAACGGTGCCTATCCCCTTGATCCTGCACACCTCACCATTTGCTTGTGAAACGGATGTTCCATTATCCAACACTTTCAAGCTACTGAACCAATTCTTGTTACCTGTCATGTGTCTTGTGGCTCCCGAGTCAATATACCACGCTTGATCATCTTGATTAGATGACAAGCAGATATGAAGATGCTAGAGTCTTCAATCTCACCCTCATCGACAAGGTTACCTGCTTGTTTTGGTTTTCCCTTGCCTTGTTCCGCCAACAATTTGCGACATTCACTCTTCCAATGGCCCTTTTTACCACAATGGAAGCACTTGTCTTTCTTCTTGGTCTTACTGGAAGATCCCTCATCCTCCTGAGACTTGACAAATTGATGCTTAGACTTCTTCTTACCCTTGCCTTTGCCTTGTTTTTGGTGTGTCGCAAGTGCTTGATTGTCAGTATTTTGACGTCTAGCTTTCACCATTTCTCGTCGTTGCTCTTCCTGCATCAAGATTCATGTGAGCTTGTCAAAGGTTGGCAATCTTTCTCTTGATGCTATTCCACTCACAAACATCTGATAGGGTTCTGAAATTTTGCACAATGCATTGTGCACCAGCTCCACATCACGTATGTGCTCACCAATAGAATGTAGTTCAACCCTCATTGTCTTGATCCTGGTCATGTACGTCTGAATGTGCTCTCCTTTCTCCATGTGGGCACTATTCAGCTTTGACTTTAGAAACATGATTCTTGACAGATTTGACGTCTCGAACTGCTCCTTTAGCACATCCCATGCCTGTCTAGGTGTAACAACATCACAAATGTGGGTAATGATGTGATCCTTCACTGACAAGTTAATGAAGGTCAAAGCTTTTCTCATCTTTTTGTCGAACACTTTGATATCCGCTTCATTTGGCGGCCTTCTCTCATCACCTGCGACAACTTCCCACACATCTTTCTCCATCAGTATGTTTTTCATTTTGAATTTCCACACTGCATAGTTGGAAATCCCGTCCAATTTGCAAAATGGACTCTCCCATGTTTGCCATCGCAAAACTGCTTGAAACTTATATCGTAGGCTAAAAGCAGTATGCCGAGGCCAACTGTGATGTCAGAAGTTGAAAATAATGACTGCACTTTTTCCCTTACCAGGCCACTTGCCGCTTTTCCACCAGTTTGAAAGCCAAATCGGCGTCGCCTTCCAAAATGCACTCAGTCGTCAACTCCCAACTACGTGCCCAGTGGAATGGTGAAATCACTTTTGGTGCACTCCGAACACTTTCTCCGCTACAATCACTCTGTTTTGCTGTACCGTACTTGCAGGTACAATCTGGGTGCCCTTCGTTTGGAGGTTATAGCCTTTCGTTTGGGTCAAAACGGATAAGAGACCCAAAAATAGGGACTTTTCTAGTTTTTGAACTGTTTCTTCAGCTTGAAGAAACTTCACCTTTCACTTGTGAAGGGTCCCAACTCCAATTTCAACTTGAAAATTTTTAGTGAAGTTGAATGGTCAAATGTCCTTCAGCCCCTTCTATTGAAGTTTCCCATGGATTTAAGGAGATCTAATGGCTTATTAGGATCCGATGGCCCACATTGCTTGCGATCCCCATCGTGTATTCATCTTCCTCACAATCTGATGGAGGAGATTCTTTTGGCGCGATGATGCACCGCCCCCTAGCCACTACACCCCTTTGTGCACTAAGCACCCACTCGGGTGAGGGCGCGCGATTGCCCGCGACCTGTCTACGGGCTTTTCTCCTCCAAGCTTTTCTCTTCCTTGCTTGAAGCTATGGTGGCCAGGGTTTATCTACACCTGTAAATCGCGATCCAGTGCTCTACACTGCCTGTGGCTGTCCACGACCATTTGCCTACTGATTAATCTTTCCAAGGCGGCCTCCTACAAGCCTTTACAACTCCAAAAACCATTCAAAACAAAGAGATAACTGCAATTTTATGCTTCCAAACCCCAAACCAGGATTTTTTTTTTTTCAGAAAACTGATCTTGTCTTCCTGTTCACAGTTCTTTGACATGCCAATTCTCTTCCTCTGAGGTCGCCCTACTACTAGGAGTCTGATGCTTCAATCCGTTTGTCAAACAGTGTCCGATTGAATGCACACTGACTGCCATCACCAAATTGCCTGCTTCGGAATTTCAAAATTCCGTTTGTTGAGGTTCTGATTCAGCTGACAATCCTTGTCTCTGAATCCTCACACAGTCTCAAGCTCACCAAGCTTCTGTGTGCTAAACTCTCTGCACCAGTGTTTCTCCTTCCGTCTTCAACCCGCCGTAAACCCCGAACTCTCAGAAGACAATTCTCCCGAAGCTCTCTTCAACGGCGATGTTGTACTATGTACACTCCCTATACGACTCTGATACCAACTTAGAATTTGCTTTGAACAGGAACACAGATCATGCTACACAGTAACACAGACAGAGAACACTCTCCACAACAAGCTCACATAGCAACTATATTTCTCAAAACGAAATTACACTGTACATATAGTTGTTCACTCAGGCAATCCATGCATAACCCAAGTTGCCGTTGGCGGGACGCGTGTCTTGTCGACTTGCCTCGTGGCAAGGCCAATTGATAGGACCCACAGTACAGTAACATAGTGATTCTACTTTAACTCTAACTCATTCTTCTTGTACCATTGTCGGGCTTATTGTTTCAGACCGCAGATGCTTCTATGCATTTTGCATGCATAGTCAGGAAGTGAATTTGAGACATATCCTAGGGGTTGATCCATGTAGACCTCTTCGTCTAATTTGCCATGCAAGAAGGTTGTCTTCTCGTCCACAATGTGGATCCTGAGGTCATAAGCTGCTGCATATGCAAATAACAGACGTAGGGACGAATGTTTGACAACAGGAGAGAAGGTTTCAGAGTAGTCAATACCATATCTTTGAGAAAAATCTTTCGCTACCAGTCTTGCCTTGTATTTTGTTACATTCTCATCTGATCCGTATTTGAGCTTGAAGACCCATTTGCATTTGACAATCTTGCGCTTACGTGCTAATGGCACCAATGTCCATACCTAGTTCTTTCTCATGGACTCCATCTCTTCGTTCATGGCTTGGATCCATTTGTCCTTTTCTAGACCTTCACTCGCCTCCTCAAAAGTCTGTGGTTCGTCACTGAACCTGCAGAACTCTTCTAATGTGAAAGCTGAGCTGCCTGGCACATATCTTGCTGGTGCTCTTTGTGGTCTTGTTGACCTTCTGGGAGATCCTCTTGAAACAGCTATGCCTTTGTCCTTGTCTGCTCTACTCGGTCTGAAACCATCTTGGTTTAGATGAACCGTGGCAGCAGGTTGCCTCTCAAATTTTTTTTCGTCAGATTCGTCGCTCGAATGGGAGGCGACTCAAAAATCTTCATTTTTGTGTTCATTCTCTGCTCCTTCTATCGTTTTCGGCAGGTCTTAGTATTGTCTCTCCAGAACTTCGTAGCTGACAAGATCGTTGTTGGCCATTGTCCTACTCTCATCAAATCTGACATCTCTCACTGTTTTCACAGTGTTCGTGTCTGGCATGTAGACTCTATAGTAGACAAATTCTTTCGAAGTTATCAGGAATATGTGCATAAGTTGCACAGCCAAAGATTCTGACGTGATACAGGTTGGGCTTTCTACCCCACCACAACTCATGTGTCGTGTGAGGAACACCAAACTTGCCTATTCTGTTCTGGATATATGCAGCTATAGCTACTGCTTCAACCCACAGTGCCCTTGGAGCTTTCGAGTAGGCCATCATGCATCTGGCTGCTTCCATTAGGGTCCTGTTCTTTCGTTCAGCAACACCATTGTGCTGCGGTGTGTAGGCTACAGTTCTTCTGTGAATGATGTCACGATCATTGAAGAAGTCAGTGAAGCGATTCGAGATGTATTCGCCACCTTGATCTGTTCAAATCTGTCTCACTTTGCTGCCTGTACATCTCTTAGCCCAAGTCACATATTCTATGAATTTATCAAGTGCTTCAGATTTATTCTGAATGAAATACACTCTGGCAAATTTGCTATAATCATCAATGAAGGTTATGTAATACTTTGAACCTCCTACTAAGATCATGTTGAATGGTCCGTAGATGTCAGAGTGCACTAGCTCCAGAATCTTTGTCGTTTTGTAGGAGTCTTTGATGAAAGGTGTGCGCGACATCTTGCCCTTCAAACATGCCTCACAGGTGGTCGAACTAGTTGCATTAGAGATGCTGACCCCTGTTATTGCTCCATGATGGCTTGCTTGATAAAGTGCCATTGAGTTCATGTGGCAGAGTCTTCTGTGCCACAAAGTGTTTGGCGAGTCGTCATGAGTCTGATGCATCTGATCTACAGGTAGGCGTACCTTCAGATGATATAGGTTCTCTTTCCTGCTACCTTGAGCGATTAGAGTACTGGCATCAATCACGTTGCATGCTTTATCAGAAAATGTCACACGCATCCCTGCATCTGCTATTCTTGCTACAGAGAGCAAGTCTTGCTGCAAAGTAGGCACAAACAGAACGTCTTTGAGTCATCTGTCTCTGCCATTTGTGTTGAGCCATAGTGAACCAATACCGTTCACTTGATGTCTAGATCCATCTGCAAGAACTATGAATCTTGAGGGATCTGCACTTCTGAAATCAGACATGATTCATCTTGATGTCACGAAGTGTGAGGTGGCTCTTGAATCTAGGATCACCTCATGTGTGTTAGATGTTGATGTTGCACACACATCTTCACAGATATAGACGGTCGAACAGTTTCTGTTCGTTCTTTCTTCGCCCATTTTTGAGCTCTCGGACTCCTCGACATAGGATGAACTATTGTTGTTCTCCTGTCTGTTCTGTGCTGACTTGTTTCTCGGGATCTGGCGACAATCCATGGTTGCATGACCCTTCTTGTGGTAATAGATATACTTAATCTTGGGATTGAGCCAGCATGTATCTACTGTATGCCCGTCTCTTCTGCATCTCACACAAGTCTTCTTGTCTGCACCTTGTTGTTTCGACCTCCCTTTGGTCTTCTAGTTGTCTTTGCTTGTTCCCTCTGCTTGCTGGTCACGATTCTGCCTCTGATTGGACTCCCTCTTAGGCTTAAATTGCTTCTTTGATTTTTCTTTGTTGTCGTAGAGGGCCTGGTCAGAACCATCTTTGTGATCCAGATGTTTTTTGGCCTCGACTTCCTCTCGAATCTCAACAATCGTCTTTTTGAGATTCATGGCGAGATCTTTCGCGAGCAGATTTCTTGTCGTTTGGAATGATCTGGGTAAGCTCTCAACAGGTACGTGAGCTGCTTCTCAGCTGACACAACTTTCTCTGCTCCAGAGTTATGTAGTGACAGGAACAGATCCTTCATCTTTCTTACGAAAGAAGTGAGGTCTTTTCCATCCCACTGCAAATTTGTCAGCTGATCTTCCAACATCATGATTTGACTTCTTGATTTCGTCTGAAATCTGGTGAGTAATGCATCCCACATCTCCTTAGCTTTGGAGAGTGTAGCCAGGTCAAGTGTGAGACTATCTTTCATGGAAGATGATAGCAAGGCTACTGCCTTGTCATTTTTCTCCCTCCATTTGCATAGCTCCTTGTTGTCGTAGGCATTTTTTCTGTGCCATCCACCCAGGGGAATAGTCCTTCACCCTTGAGTATCAAAGATGTCTTAACTTTCCAGGCTAGCAAGTTAGATCCTGAGGAATCAAGTATTGTGCAGATCTTGCTCTGCATGCTGCTGATTAAAGCCATTCTTCCTTGGAGTCTTTTTTCTTGTTGATGGTTGTTTGTTTGAATGCTTGGCCTCCTAGATCTGCTAGCTTCTTGGCTATGTCAGAATATGACAGGATGACCGGCTTTGATACCACTGATGAGGAATCTGGTTCGTGTATCGCGATTTGGGATTCATAGCCGCGAAGCTTTCGCAAAAGAACCACGATCCTCTTGCGACTCGGATGGAGTTCAGATGCGATCGCTGGACACTGCCAGCTGAATCACTCCTACAATCCTCCAGAATGTAGTCAGGCTTTGCTGATCTACATTTATAAAATTAATGCAGCACTAAACATAGTCTCAACCAAGGTGCAAAATTAAAATGAACGAGAAAAAAAACTCAGACACAACAAGAGAAATTATCTATATTGAACTTCCTCTGCTTTCTTCAAACACTGCATGCAAATCCACGTAGTGCATTGGTGTGAGAGAAAACACGGTTCTCTCATGAGTAATCGTCTCGCTTTACTAGCGGACAGTTGGATCTCTATGGATCCTGATCACAGAGCTCATCTCGCACGCAGGCGGACTTGTTGTCTGTATTTCTCTTGATTGCTTACCAGCATCAGACTATTAATTTACACTGTATGTGTATTTTGCTGATCTATATGTCAAATATCATCCAGTAAGTATGGTCGCTCTATGTGACTCTAAGATTAGAGTGATTAAACATCTACAACTAATCGGGGAATTACAAGAGTGGTAGATTATCCATGAGCTAAAATGTATCTGTTGACGTCATACCATCATATCAGATATCTGTACTTTTGGGTACTTGCATGATCTTGTTGGTACTCTTTGGAGCATGCAGGTAGGAGAAGGTTTTGTTTCCGTTGTTGGTTTTGTTTTGGTCGTTTGCCTTCTCTCATACTGGACCGCAATAGATTTTTGTTCGTGAATCTTTCGTCTTCGCGAACCGTTCGTCTTCGTCTGCTTTGACTTTCATGTTCACAAACCGTTTGTCTTCGTTTTCTTTGACTTTCGTGTTCGTGAAACTTTTCGTGCTTCGTGTCTCCAGATCTTCGAGGTCGCGAATGTTTTCGTCGGGTTGAGAGTTGAAAGCTAGCAAGGCTTTGTAATTAGAAAGGTTTTGTTTCTTCAACCTAGGGTCGTTATCCTACGAAAGTAAGTTACACTTCCATGGCTTCGAGGCCCTAGGACAAAAAATGAGTTCGAGGAAGCGGGTTGCACAACAACAACTCGAGCAGGACTCGTAAGAGGTTCTCAAGAGGGCTGGAATGTAGCGACCATTGAGAGATCCCCAATTTTGCGGCACAATTTTGCGGATAATAAGCACCCGGTTTTACAGAAGCGAACGAAGATCCACACTTTTCCAAGTGCCAAGCGGAACGCCATCACCTGACATGTGTTGCAGTGGGTCCTGCAACAGATTAGGGGTGGATAATGTTAGCGGATTCCAGAGAATCCCCAGATGCTGAGCCAAGTTGAAGACACAAAGTATCTCTCACCCATGACCGAGGAGGTCTCAGAAGGAGGTGAGCAGAAGAAGCTGAGAGTCGAGCATGAGAGCCGAGGATTACTAGCTAGGATTACATTTATTTTCTATGTGAGCCTACATGGTGTATCCCAGAGAAGGAACGACCATGTAGGAGCTAGTAATGTCTCTAGGCAAGGTAAATAAGCGTAGACCCCCTTAAATAATTAGAGTGAGCCACCTTTTGATGATGACCTCTAGTGGAAGGGCTATTTCCACTTGTAATTTCTAAATTAGTGGAATTACCACTTAGGCTCCACATGGGCAGCCCTCTTGCTTATTTAAGGGCCCCCCTCTCTTGTGAGAGAGCTTTTATTGTATTGTCATCTCTCTTGATTGAATAAAGAAGATCCTCCACGAGTTCTTGGCAATTGAGAAGCTTCTTGTTCATGGCTATCTTCTTGAGTGAAATTCCTATGAACATGTTCTGATTTCTTGTTGTGAATGTGGATTAGTTAGATTTCTTGCTTACTTTCTTGCAATGTGGAATGTAGATGTGGATTAATTTTCTTGTTTCTTGATTTTGTAGTTTCAACATGCAAGTAAACTATATAGGCTGAGATTGTGGATCTGATCTTGCATATTCACTAACAATCATGTCCTTGATTGTTCTTGGGTATTCCAAGAATCAAAAAATGGGTGTTTCTTGATTCTTGGGTTGCTAGAATGTTGTTAGGAAGTTAGCTTTCTTGATTCTTGTTTCTGGTTGTGTAGCTTAAATCTGTTATTGTATTGTTTCCTGATTTCTTAGGATAGTTTGGTAGATAGACTTGTAGACTTGCTCTTTGTCCCAGAACGTTAATCTGTGCTTGAGCTAGGATAGGTTACATGGCTTGTAGATCCATGTAGCTGAGTGAACGTAGCTGTTTCATCCACTGACAGGCTGGGAATACACGTTGCAAACTGAGAAAAATTTCTGCCTGGAAACCATTCTAAACAAGAGGACTTAATTGTAAAGAACTGGCTTATAAAAACGGGCATAAATACCCAATGTTTAGAGCGGTAACCACCTGAGACGTAACAAAGAAGAAGAAGAGTCAAGAGAATACCGTGTTCACAGATTCAGGCTGGAATTTGTGAACAGACACATATAGCCAAAGATAATCTCATGCTCAAAGAAGAGGTGCTAGAAACTGTCTACAAAGAGAGATCTCCAATGAAAAGTTGGCATGTGTTGATGTCTCCTCATAAGCAAATAAAATATTGCCATGTGTAACCAGGTGTTTGAAGACTATCGTTTGGCAATGTGGCCAAATCTGTCATTGGAATACAAGTGCGTGGAATGCCCAAATGCCTGTGGAACTCTCTAGAAACAACCATGTGAAATGATGAAGGGTGAGAGAGCAACGCTGGAGATGCTTGAAGTGTGCCTCAGTGAGGGCTGCCAAAGATCTGCCTTACTATCTTAGAAATTGCCGATGATAGAAGTCTACCTAGAAGAATCAATGATGGCTGTTGTGGGCTATCAAAAATATGTTTAGTCTATGGATGCCTTTTAGAAATGCACTGGCAAATTACAGATCATATTTGAATGTACCTCTGGCTACCAGTCATTAGAAAACACAATCGAATAAGCCCTAACAGGATATAAGATAAAAAGGAACAGTCTCAGAATTTAGCCTAAAAATGTGAAAGAATGGAATAAAGTGCCATAACCGAGGCTCCACAAACATGAATACAACTGATATAAAACATAGTGCTTTTGTATAAAAGGGGTGTTGTAATAACAACGATATCAGATCACAAGACAATGGCAAAATGCACGTGATCCTACTTACAGAGGCTAATGAATGTTATCTATCAAAATACTCTTTTACTCTCTCTAAATGATCACTAACTCTGAGGAGAGGAAACCTAAGCCTGTGTTGGAGTTTAATCTTACTCCTACTCATCCTTTTCACCCGTTTCATATCTTAAGGAACATTACTCTCTCAAGCATTCTGCAGAAATACACTATCTTTTACACAGTCTGCAGAAATACACGTAAAGTCCAAACAACAGAACGACAACCGCACCACAATGTCTTGCCTACGGTCTGAACGAAGTGAACGAACCACAAAGTCTTTCCTATGGTTACTTACAAAGTCGAAGTAAACCAACCACAACAAGTTCGCAAGGACTCACATACGAAGACCAACGGAATGAGTCAACGCAACGAACCACAACACTCCAGCCTACGGTCCATTGCGATAGCAAACTGAAGGAAACCGAAGGCACCGCCAGACATCATAAGTTATCACTTATGGTCACCTACGAAGTGAATGAACAACAGTTGACCGAAGTAAACTACAAAGTCAACGATTGCAGTTGACATACAATTTTCATCTTTACACTCCTGTGTTCGGGCTACGGTTGCAACGAAACAACATTCTTCACGATCTCGACGAGATTCTTTTGTTGTACCTCTACACATCTTCACGATGCATCAATAACCGATCTATGGATCAAGTACAAGGGCTGCTAATGATCTTTTAAACTATAATTAGAATAACCAAAGATCTTCTAACATCTATATAAACATCTAAGTGTCTTGAAAAAAAAAGATAATCGATCAATGTATTCACAGAGATCAAACGACCAAAAGCGATCTTCTAGTAGCTAACTTGGGAGGTAGCTCCGTCTAGAGGTTGCTCCGGGTCACACCAATACCTCTTCCCTAATCGTGGGTTTTTCCATTTTCTCTACAACAATGAAGTTCACAGGTGGTCGGTCATCCTCTACGTGCGCCTTTCCTATGTTTCTTTGACTAATCATGGGTCCTCGTTGTATGTACTGAGGTGGTCTTGATGGTCTTGCCATTTTGTCCTCTTGGGGCCTATGGTTTACAGGTCTAGGCATCCTATTCCCAGTGTTCAAGGCATCTCTACATGTCCAACATATGTTCTCTATGTGCCCAAGCCTCTTGCAATACTCGCAGACTTGGCCTGAACAATTACGATTCAGGAATTCAGGCCCTTTATGGGATGTCTTTGTCCTATCAAGTTCTGGTGCTGTTTAAGTAACTTCACATCTGCCGCCAGGATTTGCATGTTCTCGCTCATTACATCCATATACCCTTCAACATTGCTCACATATCTCTGCATTGGAGCCGGTGCTCTCATAGTCTTTATCTAGCATATGTCCCTGGAGCCTTTGGGCGTCTTGTGTTTGCGCATTCCTACCTTGTCGTGGTTCAATAGTATGTATGGGGCGGGGTTCCACTATGGGGTGTGCTCTTATAGCTGTGATTGGGCCTCCTCTCCGTGTCTTTGGGCTTAGGTTCAAGTTGTTCATTGCTTGCAATAAACGAGATGCATGGGTGATCGCAATCTATGCGTCTTCTACCACCTTGAGGATAAACATGAACAGACCATTGTCTACAACAATAATGGCTATCTAACAAAAGAAATTAATTGAAATTTTTTTTGTGACTTATATAAGCTATTCACACTTTTACTTAGTTGCAAATGTTATTCTCAAAGTTGAATCTTCCACTTTGTTCAATACTACTAGCAAAGAGTACTACTAGCAAATACTACTAGCTTGGAATGTACAAACTATCATTTGAATTTCTAGGAATTGGAATACAAACTCAAGCAAAGAGTACTACTAGCTTGGACTGTACAAACTATCATTTGAATTTCTAGGAATTGCAATACAAACTCAAGCAAAGAGATGTATTCACCCTTATGAAACTATTTTTTGATCTCATTATAAATTGGCATGTGTTAGTTACCCTTGTTTTGTCATTGGCATACTTTACTAGACATGTTGGGTTAGTTATCACTTGTCTCTCAAATTGTAGGAACCTATTTCATGGCAGCTCAACGATATGCTCGTAGAGATACGTAGATAGCAAACCTTGGATCACTAACTTGTCCTAGCCTTTGTGGGCTGCAAGTTTCTAGTTGCTAATTTAATATACTAAGAGATGAATGGATCGTGGAGTAATGCGGGCGTGCATGCAGCCAAGGCTTGTTTGATTCCACCACGTAGACATCTTACGTGGTGGGCTTGGAAAAGAATAAAAGGAGCTCCTTGCTGAAGCAGTTGTGACAGTGAGGTGCGATCCAGAACGAGAGCTGCTTGCTTTGATTGGGCGAAGTCAGAGTTTGGAGGGTTCATCTTCTGTGCAGGTGAGTGGTTTTCAGTCGAGCAGCTCGTCTGGGCAGACGGACGAGGCGGAAGCCAAAGCTGCAGTGTTGCGTTTTGCTTTCGCCTCATTGAGAATCTGAAAGATGGTTAAAAGTTGAATCATAGTTCTACATGAGATTGTAGTCCTGTGTAATGCTTTTAATTTGCAGATTGTATTCACTTGGTACAATTGTATCAAAATGAGTCACACATTTCGTACATTATACTGATTATAAGTGGTAGTGTCTCTGAAATCGTCAGAGATGTCGTCAATTTTTTGGTATGAATCGTGCTTCAAGTGCAAGAACGGTTGGTTAGATTTCTGTTGAGTGAAGATGTTCCTAATTGTTTACTAAGCTGAAATTTTGAGTTGAAGATGTCCACCAAGCTGAAATGATTGCGATTACTTCTATCGTGCACATTATCCCAAATATAAATATATATGATCATGTTCCTTTGAGTTCAAAAATTATGTGAGTTGATAATCTTATGTGGGTTTAATTTGTCCGAAAATCAGTGGGAGAGCTAACAAAATTTGTGACTTGTTTTTAATACTAGAAATTTATCTGAAACGTTATGGCGACGGAAAAAGTGATCGATCCCAAAGAAGTTGAGGTGCTCTCTCAGGAAGAGAAGGGAGAACTGAACAAAAAAGCTCAGGAAGGGGAGACTGTTGTAGCAGGTGGAACAGGAGGCAAGTCCCTGGATGCTCAGAAGAGGGCTGCAGAAGGTAATAGCTAATGTCAATTTTATCAAATCTATGGACATGTTTCTGGCATCAGCTGCGCGCATTCATCACTCTGGACTGATATTATAATTTTCCATATCGAATGCAGGACGAAGCAAGGGTGGGCAAACGAGGAAGGGACAGATGGGCACGGAAGGGTATCAGGAAATGGGGCGTAAAGGAGGATTATCTTCTAGTGGAAAATCTGGTGAAGAAGCTGCCCAAGAGAAAGGAGTGGAAATTGATGAGTCGAAATTCAGAACTAAAGATTGAACAGCTGATTTTACACTAGTATGTTTAGAGAACAATTATAGATGGAGTGTTTTTGTTGTTGATCATAGTAGATCGGTTCATACATATAGATTGTACTTAGATACTTCAGTAGGAGGATTGGATAATTGTATGTAATGGAAATCTTCTGAAGTAATAAAAACATCTAAGGGGATGTGAAATATTGGAGAAGCTTTGCTTTCTAAGATTTGTTAGAATTTTGAACGAAGATGGAAATTTAGTTTCGGAAAATTAACAACAATATGTCCTCTCAAAACTTCTTTGGGAAAAATCATTTGATGATTCAAGAAAGAAAAAGTGAGAAAACGATAACAAATTGAATGGTTTGCAATTTGTAAGCACAAGTTGCTAAGCTGCAATTCAATATAATGGTTATAAGGCAATGTTACTAATTAGATAATAATTAATATGAAAACTATTGTTACATTTGGAAATGTCCATTCTTGGGAAGGGTTGTTAAAATCTGCAAGCGCTTGTAAGTATAGGTTTTTAACCTTCAATTCAATAGAATGGTTATAAATTATTGATAATTGTTTTTAATTGATTTTATGACCATTTTCATATGAGAGTGTATGCTTGGGATGAATTTATGACAATATTATATTCAAAATTTCGTTTAAGAGTCTATAATACCTGGGGTGAGGTTATTACAATATTATATTCTAAATGTCGTGGAAGAGTCTATAATACTTTGGGTGAGTTTATTACAATATTATATTCAAAATGGAAAATTCTCATTGGTTTATTGGGAGTATAATTCTTCGTCCATAATTTATATTAATCATGCTTTTGTCATTGGTTCATTGGAAAAAGTACAAAAAAAAAAAATTAATATTATTAAGAAGGCTTTTGATTTTTGCTTCTAACTGAAACTTTTGGCATTAAAATAATGGTTTTTATATAAACTATTAGTGTGTAGGGAAAATTGTTTTGAAAGACTTTATATTTATGTGCATTAATGAAATTATATTGATGGATTTGAAAATAGTGTATGCACTTTTATTTTTAGTGCCAAAATTTGGATTAATCTTAACTTTACTGCAACCTGCTCTTGTTTGAGCTTATTATCAATAAAATCATTGAGTATTCATTTTATAATTAAAAAAAAATTGATCATTACCACATTTCAATGCATTGTTGGGTGGTTATAATGAGCAATACTAGTAGAAACATAATAATGGTAGTAAAAAAAACTCGGTTGGATTTTTGATGGTAATTTGTTTGCCAACCTTCAATTCCACTGCCCAAGTCATTTGTTATGTACACTCAAATGGTTTTTAGTCACGCTCTCTTCCACCTCTTTTCGCACTTTTTGTAGTAGGCGATATGTTTCGTTTATCCACTTGTTGTTGAAGATTGGACTCTTTTTTACTCTCTTCATGATTCAAACGTTTTATCTCTTTGTTTTTAAAACTTTTCTTCTTCCGATTAGTCTAATCTTGACATACTGCTTTCCTTTTATGCCTCTGGCCCTTTTCTCCTTGCTAATGGTTCTTGCTGAATGGTCTTTTTACAGTAGAAAAGCTGCACCTTGACCTCTTTTCTCTCCCTCTTGGGAAAAGTCCCTATCTTGAAAAAATTATTCTTGGGTTTTTTGTTAAGTTAATGACATTTGGGACCTAACTTTCTCTATTTAAAACTCCATGCTTATTCTTTAGGTTTACTCCTCTTTGTCTTTGAAGGATTGAACATTGTCAAAAAGCTCCTTCCCCAAACCCTAGCTAACTTTCACCCTCTTACTATGCTCAATACCGCTCATGAATTTTTGGCAAAAGCCATGGCCTTGCATTTCTCCCCTCTTGAATCTTGGGTTGTCTACTGAGTAATTCGACTTTGTCAAAGGACATAACATTACAGACTCTATTCTTAACATTGCCTAAATTTATCTTGTAAATGTATCAGTTAAGTTTCTTTTAATTGTACAACTACTATGTATACATAATTGATAACACATTGATGTACTAAGGTGAGTCAATCAATTAATTGATCAATCAAGGCGAATCTATTTTCAAAACAAAATGTGCTATTTGATCTCTCTCTCTCTCTCTCTCTCTCTCTCTCTCTCTCTCTCTCTCTCTCTCTCTCTCTCTCTCTCTCTCTCTCTCTCTCTCTCTCTCTCTCTCTCTCTCTCTCTCTCTCTCTCTCTCTCTCGTGAAAAATGCAAAAATAAGCTTGGTAGAGGCCAAAAATCTTGTATATAGATACACACACATGTGTTGAGCATGTTCCCACGTGTGAAACTAGTGTACTTGTCATGTACCATAATCATATATGTTGTACATTAATTCAAGTTCTAGTGGCTAAAATGACCAAAAACTAGTTTTCTAGACATATTTTTAAAAATGGCATCAATCTATTGATTGCATGAGCACATCCTTTGGTTAGATGTCATATCCCATGTGTAGAGGACAACTCTCACATGTGGAATAAGCTGAAGTAGACAAATTTTGACTTCTACAACATTTCCAAGTAAATCTCCATATAGAAGGAATAGAAGGTTTTGTCCAAGTGTCAGTTTTGCATGATGAATCATCATATGACAAAGCACCTTCACACATGTGGGATCAGAGGGATGATCAATACCAGTTATTGTATATATAGAGCCACATTTGGCCATAATCATTGTGAGACACCAATCTTGGTTTTGGAAGCAATTTTGAGTGATTCTCTCCATTTGTCTACATTTGTTTTGATTGTTTTGAGGTGCTATCAATGTGTACTGGATTTTCAGGTTGGAGTCCATACTCAGACAAGGTTTCACACGTGGGAAACCAGATAGTACACCTACCTTCAATTAATGATTGTTCTTGTTAGGATTTTGTGTCTAGAATTGATCTAGATTGATCTTAATCTCAAGTAGATTGATAAATCAAGTAATCTGACAACCAATCCCTCTTGAGGATCAGATTAGTATCCACTCTTGGTCCTTTTTGTACTTTTTTTCACATCTCTCTCTCTCTCTCTCTCTCTCTCTCTCTCTCTCTCTCTCTCTCTCTCTACATTCCACGACATTTTAAATACAAACAATGCTGGGAGACTTGTCTTAGTTAACTGTAAGTCTCGTACCAAATATTGGTATTTTTGGAACCCCCCCCAATTTGCACTTGATATAAGTTCGATGGCCAAGGTCAATGAAATGTCATCCTACAGACAAAAATTGTTGCTCTCTTTACAAGTTACCAAATGGATGTCTCACTTAGTCGTATCTCATACATAGAGCAAAAGCTATTACTTATATAAGGGTGGCATACTCCCTCACTACCATCATTCTCCTCCTCCTCCCTCTTCCTATCTTCCTAACCAAAGGAGGCTTGAGTGCACATTGCCCATCTATAAGCGCATTGGTAACGATTCGGCAATTACTTGGTAAAAGGTTTCATGTTGTATTTATTATGCATATTGAAGCTTTGATTATGAACATATCTACAATAAGTAGGTAGATAGTGTCTTGCACATGATTGCTTGATGTTTCCAGCGCTGGAGCGTGGCCTGCTATCCATCATTTTGCACACTTCTACTTTACATTGATTGGTTGGCAACAACTTTGTATATATGTATGGTTTGAATGGAATCTATCCATCCCTGGACCAATGATGGTAGAGCATTGGAAATGATGTATAATCACTATGCTCTTGCATAGAAAACATTTTGTTTGAGTTGTAAATCATTCATAGATATCATAACAAGTGAAATGTATGTTCTTTATAGTCTTTGTCGTGATTCACTATTGATACTGGAGTCTTCGACTCTAATCCATATGTTTTTGAGCACTTCGAAATCCATCGATCCCGGTATGTACATAAATGGCAACACTTCTTTGATTATAGAAAAGATAGGTATATGCAATGTTGCACTTCTAAAACTATCGTAAGACAAGATTAAATAGGATTCGAAGGTACTTGCTTTGTTATGGTATATTTTGTAACACTATCCTGGGGCTTGTTGAAACTCATTTCAATACATAGACCAGGATTTGTCGAAAACTGTTTTTCGTATAAAGAAGGAGACGTCCTTGAACAATCATGACTTCCTCACAGGATTCCCTTACGACAACTATTCCGGTTGGTGCTTCAAACGTACTTTGATTGCATTATCGCAAATAATAGTGTAGTGTCAATATCCGTGAATGGAATTGGTATATATACACACAGGTATTGTTTTACTTCAAAATAAGACACAATTAGGTTATAAGATGCATAAAATAGGAGGATAGTTGGCGTGCTCTTGGAAAGCATGGATATGTTCAAGAGTTCTGAAAACTGTACATCACCTGTTCTTCGTAGGACAGGTACAAGTATTTGTATGGCATGAATTTGCCCCTATACTTATTTACAAATCCAAGCTACTCCTAGTTTGCTATTTCCAATCTACTTAGTAAAGCTAGATTTCAATACATAATGAATGATTGAATAAAGATAATGACCAATACCAATATACTGATCAGAATGCCAGAAGCCAAGATATGGTGAGGGTATGGTTTGGCCTATCGCTATTAGCAATATTTAGTTGGGAAATTGGACTATATGATTTCATTGGTATTGCATGTTGTCAAGTTGGTGAGTTTATTTTGTACATGGATAACTACTGACATTCACCGTTGACACTTGTCTTCCTCATTGTGCTAACTTGTGCAGTTTTGCGTATGTTTTTCCCTGTTGGTTTATGAATGAAGGTTTTTAAAAGGTTTGGTCTTGAATTGTCAAGAGGAGCTTTGTTCTGTTAATCTAATCTCTCTCTCTATGCATCCTTGAGGTATAAATCCGACTATCTACTTGTTGTCTTTTTGCTCACATACTGCTCTATTCCAGCCCCCTATTCTAGTTCATATTTGCTACCTCACACCCTCCTCTTTCCTTTTTTTTCCATTTTGTTAGAACCATTCTAATTACTGGCCTTGCACATCTGTTGTCCATTAATCAACTTTCTCAGTCCCTTATTTTTTTATTACATGAAAAAGAGCTACTTGTTGTCATCCATGCTCTTAAGAAATGGCACCATTATTTGTATCGTGTTCCCTTTGATATTATTACTGATCATCAGTCTCTCCATTATCTTTTTTCTCGACGTGATCTTAGTGATCGTCAATATCATTGGTTACAATCTTTACAGTCTTTTCATTTTGATATTTTGTATCGTCCAGACAAGGCAAACACGGCAGCTGATGCTTTATCTCGTCTTCTTGCATTGTTACATAGTATTGCTGCTTCAGTTCCTTCTTGGTTTGATGATTTACCGTCATATTTGTCTTGTTCTGACTTTTCTGATGTTTATCTTACTTGTCCCCTTTCCTCCTCTCGGAAGTTTCTGATTTATACTGTTGTTCATGATCATTTATACCAGTATGGTGCTTTATGTATTCCCAGTTCTCTGTCCATTCATCCTCAATTGTTGTTTGATGCTCATGCTTTCCCTATTGGTGGCCATTTTGGTTTTCAGAAGTCTTATGCATGTCTTCAGGACCATTTCTATTGGCCATCCATGAAGTCTGAGCTAGCCCATCTTATTCATGATTTTTCTTTTTGTGCCTATAATAAATATTCCCCTGCTAAGTCCGCTGGTTTGCTCCAACGGTTGGCCCATTCCTCATCGCCAGTGGACGGATATTTCTATGAACTTTACCCTTGGTCTTCCTCATACTCGTCGTGGTCATGACTCTTGTATGGTGATGGTGGATCGATTCTCAAAATAGACACACTTTATACCGGTCCGCGATACTATTACAGTTGAGCAGTGCCCACGTCTTTTTCTATCAGATATTTTTTTGCCTGCATGGTATGCCACGTACTATCCTATCCGATCGGGATAGTAAGTTTACATCTACATTCTGGACAGAGCTTATACATAATACAGCTTCTGATGGGCACTACATATCATTCTACTGCTGATGGGCAGATTGAGGTCCTAAATCGGATCCTTCGACATTTTGTTTCTCCTTCCGGGAAGGATTGGAATCAACATTTATGTTTGATAGCTATAATAGCTCTGTTAGTACCAACACTAGAGTTTCACCTTTCTTATTGGCTCATGGGTATGCTCCACTTTTATCAGGGGTGCCTCTTCCTCCCGATGATACACCAGTTACCATTGCTTCTTTTTTATTCGGTGCTCGCGAGCTTATTGCTAGGGCTACTACTCACTTACAGCATGTTCAGTAGCGCTATTAGACTTCTATTGATCTTCATCGCCGTCATGATGAGTTTCAGGTTGGTGATATGGTTTACCTCCGATTACGCTTTGCACGTCATCACTTTGTGCAGGGTCACATTTCTACTGAGAAGCTTGCACCACGCTATTATGGGCCTTACTGTATCTTGGATCGCCTCAACCCTATTACATACCGGTTACACTTGCTTGATTCTATATGAGACTGTGATATCTTTCATGTTAGCCTTTTACGAGCTGCCATTGAGGATGATGCTCCTCGCGATCTCACATTTCCTATAGAGCCAGAGCTGTTTACTTTTTTGCCAGCTGCCATCCATCAGATTCACCTTCAGTATAGTCAACGTTGTAGGCATGTTCAGTTTTTAGTACAGTGGGATGGTCGCCCTCTTGAGGAAGCCACTTGGGAGCCTATTGATGTCTTTTATCATACACCAATATTGGTAGAGCAGGCTCGAGCCCTCATGGCTTTAGTTCTCTCCTCTACTACAGATGTCATTGTAGATGTCATGATTCGGCTAGCTATGACTATTCTTTTAGTATTTGCTTGTAGTACTTGATTTACACAGTTATGATACTTTTGGGGTTTTCGTTGTGACGACTTATGTCCTCTCCATCAGTATTTCCATTAGTTCATGATTTTTTAGTATCTAGCATGCTTACCTTATTGTTCTAGATAGTCAATATGCTTGTTAGCTAGTGGAGGGCTTTGTTTTTCTGCAGGGGAGAGTTATGGACTTGGCTCATTACATTCGTCGTGTCCATTCTTTTATTCATGCATAAGCAGGCCCTTTTTAATTCATATACTGGCCTTGGGCCCTATTTGGTCATATTTTTAGGACTTGGTCACGTTGATTTGGAGTGGGGGTCCTCCTATTGGGAGGGCGCACTATTTTCCCTCCAAATCCTTTTTCCTTCCCTTTTTTTGAATCCTCTATTTGATTCTGGGAGAGGGTATATGTAGGGCAGCATTGTATTCCTTTATTCAATTTGTATTAATTGCTCATCTTTAGCCTCCTTCTAGCTTAAGTCCTGCTTTCTAGCATAACTAGTGAATCTTAGCTTGTAACTTGAGCTAACATAGGCCTTTTTGTTATGTTTAGTCCTCAGGATGGTTTCATGATGCCATAGAACTGGGTTATGGGGAGCCTCTTCCTCCTCAAAATATATCATTCAGACTTTGATATGTTGCATGGAAAGAGCTGTTATGTTGCATAATTTTACCATTGAGACTAATCGTGCTACTGTAATGCCGCCGGACCAGAAGATAAGGTGCTCTGCATTATCGATCTTTTGGATACTTTACATTATGTTAAGATTTACATAGAGTACGGTCAAAACAAGATTGACCCTTTTGGGCATTATTGAAAATTTTGCTGCTGATTTAGCTGGGCTAGCTGATAAATATGAAGATGAGAAAAGATTTTATAATTTGCATATCAGAAAAGTTTTTTCGTGTCTAGAAAAAAAAATGGCCTTCTTTTTGCTAAACTTACTCCTACCATCCCCGATACACCTCCATCTCCATACCCTCTTGTCCCTCTAGATGAGTTGGATGAAGATAGTGCTCCACAACTTGAAATTTTCTCCCAAGACATCTGTGATATCGGTGACCAGTCTACCTTTGAATTTTTTTAGTCTCAAAACTATCAAATCCCTATAGTCCCCAATCATACTATCGAATTCAAATCTTCCAATGCTGCTTACAAACTTTGGAGTCTACCTTCAGGCAACTTTCTTGCTCCCATACTAGTTGAACTATGGATTGTACTTGCACACCTTATTGAAAAAGAGGTACAGACTTGTAAACTTGCTACTTTAAACAAAAATTATGCCCTTGAAACACCCATTGCCTTTGACAATATTATACGTGAATAAATTTGAGCCTTCTCGATGTCTTTCTGAGCAAACATGTCTTTTGAGTACGAGGACATTTTGATACTGGTTTCAATAGAATGAATCTTCACCAAGCCAAAATTTGGAACTAGAAAAGACCCTTCTTGAAATGCAAATGTGGTGATAAGTCGAAGATTGATTCTTCCATTATTTGGTTGGATCATGTTGTTTGGTACATGATGAACAATCTGAGTAAATTTTTCCCTGGTGCTTCTTTCCAGAATCAAATGAATGCCTCTTTCTATGGCTACACAAGCCAGCTAGAGATGTCGTCAAATCACACTTGACTTTCATGTTTATACGCCACCACATGATTGATGCATCTATAGAGCTTGCTGCAAACCCTTCTGCCAAACTCCTTGCAAACATGGGTGATGCCAATAATACTAAAGAAATTGAACGACTTCTCAAGAGACCTAACTTTTCTATGCTTCAAGACAAGTTCTTTTAAAATTCTAATAAAAGGATGGGCTCATTCAACCTCAACAATCCAAGTTCTGTCGCTTGTGATCAGGGAATGGGTAAAAGAAAGAAATTCATAGATTGCTTATATAAGGGTGGCATACTCCCTCACTACCACCATTCTCCTTCTTCTCCCTCTTCCTATATTTCTTACCAAAGGAGGCTTGAGAGCACATCGCCCATCTACAAGCGCATTCGCAACGATTTGGCGCTTACTTGGTCAGAGGTTTGATGCTATATCCATTATGCATATTGAAGCTTTTATTATGAACATATCTTCAATAAGTGGATAGTGTCTTGCACACAATTGCTTGATGTTTCAAGCGTTGGAGCACAACCTACTACCCATCATTCTGCACTCTTCTACTTTGCATTGATTGATTGGCAACAACTTTGTACATATGTCTGGTTTGAATGGAATATGTCCACATCGATGGTAGAGCGACTGATGTATAATCACTATGCTCTTTCATAGAAAACATTTTGTATGAGCTGTAGATCATTCATAGCTAAAAGTCCTTGAAGGGACAACAATGGACAACCACCATTAAGTGCACTTGAATGCTTTTGATCATCACTCTTTTCTGATTTGTAACTCAGAACATAATTTTTGGTAGCCCATCATTGATGGACAATGATGAACCATCTTTTTTTCAACTACATTCATGCTCTTTTTGCTGAAAATTCATATATTGTATGTATGTTTACATAAGAAGTGAAATGTATGTCCTTTGCAGCCTTTGTTGTGATTCATTATTGATACTTGAGTCTTCAACTCTAATCCATCTGTTTTCGAAGCACTTCAAAATCCATCGATCCAGGTATGTACATAGATGGCAAACACTTCTTTGATTATAGAAAAGATAGGTATATGCAATGATGTACTTCTAAAACTATCGTAAGACAAGATTAAATGGGATTCGAAGGTATTTGCTTTGTTATGGTATAACACTATCCTAGGGCTTGTTGAAACTCATTTCGATACATAGACCCAGATTTGTCAAAAACTGTTTTTTGTATAAAGAAGGGGACGTCCTTGAACAATCATGACTTCCTCACAAGATTTCCTTACGATGACTCTTCAAGTTGGTGCTTCAAATGTACTTTGATTGCATCATCTCAAATAATAATGTAGTGTCAAGATTAAATTTATCAGGATCTTCCAAAAAGTCTATTTTAATCCTCGCCCAGCTAGAAAAATTGATTGTTCGCCTACAAGAACCTTCGCCAGTTCTACCCTAGCTTTATTTGAGTTAGATTTATTGTCTGTGAGTTCGGCGAAGGTTATTTTATCCAAATTTGTAAGAAAACAGCTAGATCAGTGATTTTTTTTTATCCAAAATAGCAGTGAAGAACCTTCGCCGAGTCTGCCTTCATCCAAGAAACCTTCGCTTGTTCTATTTTAAGGTTCTGATCTACTAAATCTAGCCTCTGGCAAATTTTTGAGTCATTTTGTTATAGTCTGATAGTGATTATGAAAAATCCCTATTTAGAAGTGTCAATCGCTTGATCAAAGATCTTTTCCCAAAAAATTAGAAATATGATTATTGTCAAGTAATATAAGTTTTACAGATCTGATCTGAGAAAGGAATTGATTGAAAAATCTAGATCCAATCTCATTGTCTAATTGAATTACGTTCCACCAGTGATTGTTAGAAGGTCACCTCGGTTAGGAATTCCAAAGTATAATGGGTTATCTGATCCTGTCATATTTCTCGAAATCTATTTTGAATCATGTGAGGTATATGGCAAAGTTTTTTTGCAAGATAAACTTAAGCTATTTTCGATGGCCTCAATTAGAGCTGCACAAGACTGGTTCTATAATCAAGATGAAACAAAACGCGTAGATTGGAAAGTTGTTAGAAAAGCCCTTATCACAAGATTTAAACCTCAATGGAAGATCCTTTTTTTCTATTAAGTAAAACTAAAATGGAAAAGAGGGAAGGGGTATGAGACTATATTGAACGGGTTAAACACCTCATATTTGAGTGTAATCCTGATCTAATTGTTGATGAAGCTATGATTATGTGGTTTTTGGCAGGTCTACCTAAGAGGATTAGACGCAAGCTTAAACGCCATAATGAATGTACGCCTTTACAAAATGCTATGGACAATGCGATATGAGAGGAGGATGAAGATTCTGATGATGAACCGAATATTGGAATGCTTCCATATACAGCGGGGCAAACCACTACTACATCCACCACTATTGCATCCACAAATATTAATGCTACTGTGGAATTGATGATCAATGAGTTCAAAAAACTTGGTCAAAAGTAGTAGATGCAGCTAGATAAGATGCAGTCTCAGTTCGATGGGAATCTGAAAGCTTTGGAAGAAGTGCAGGCTCAGAGTAGCAAAGCAACAAAAAAGTTCGCTAAGACCTTTCCTAGTAGGGAAAATGTCTGGTGTTCAATTTGTGCAGGAAATCACACCATGAACGAATGTCCAACATTGAAACAAAAAATGACAAATACTATTTGTCATCTGTGCAATTCTATGGGACACAAAACAACCTTTTGCTCATTCAATCCTCGGATTATCCAACAAAGGTATGCTAAGTTTTAATATCGGGAACCTACTACCTATAAGGGACCTGATCCTAAGAACAAGGCTCACAACTTTGCCCTTGGATTTCCTGAATGACCAGCTTTGCCAGCTCCACCAAGACAACAAGCTCCTCCTGCTAATTTATTGGAACCAAAATCTTACAATGGTAATGAGCAATGGAATCATAGTAATGATCAATAGATTGATCCTTCAGAGCGGTGTGCTATCTATGATATCACGCAACAAAAAGTAGCTAGACAATGGACTAGAGCACCACTTGGATGCTTTGCATGTGGAGAGAACCACAGACTTGCGGAATGTCCGAACAAAAAAAAGTTGGTTCCATTCTGTCGAGAATGCGGTAATGGCCATTATTACAAGGATTGATCCAGTACTTGCTGAATCTGTACCAACTACAAATATATACTACATCAAGGGCGTATCTAAATCTCAACTAAAAAAAGAAGAGATATCAGAATATGAGACAATGGATTAAACAATTTCAAGAAGAAGAAGCCCTAGAGGCCGCTAAAGCAACAACCGAAGCCAATTTTTCATATGTGCCGCAAACGGAAATGATCATGAATATTTTGTCTAGCAAGATGGATACTACACTGGGAGAATTTCTTAAGCTGGTGCCTAAAGCAAAAGAAGTATTAGCAGAAAGATTAACTCAGATCGAACCACCAATTCATCAGAAGACACTTTTTTGTGTCGGGTTTGAAGAAACAAATGAAGTACTCAATGTCGAAGCAGCCTGGAAAAGTGAGCAACAAAACATCACCCTACCGATACAACATAGACAGTTTGGTAAAGAAGCAGCTGTGATAGATGGAGGTTCAAGAGTTAACCTGATTTCAACAAAGCTATGTGCAAAGTGGGGCCTTAACAAGATGAAGCCTACCAGTTTTGCCATAAAGCTAGCTGATCAAATGACCATCCTAAAGAAATGGTTGAATATATACTTGTCAAAATTGTTGGAGTGCAGTTTGTCATTACTTTTGTAGTGATGGACTTACCTGACACACCAAATGTATATCGTGTTTTATTGGGTCGTCCATGGTTACGAGTTGCACAAGTAATTCATAACTAGGGCACCAAAAAAATCACCTTCAAGAATCGTGAGCGCACGTGCAGTCAAAGTTGATCCAATCACTTGGACTATCAAGCCAGTAGTCCAAAAAGGGGATGATGATTCATGAACAACAAATCATATTGTGATCGACAAGTGAAGACTTTGGGAGTTCACTATGACTCTTGAATCGATACTGTCAATTGGAACCAAGTTCTTGCAACAGTGTATTGTATAGTAGGCTATATGCGTCAACAAGATATTCAATCCAAATTGAGCGATATTCTTTTACCAGATCTAACTTTGGATATGTAGATCACTTTTCCATTGAATATGATGAACGTATCTTGGATATTTATGGATCCAATTCTAGATCCGATTGAAGATGACCAACACCAATGATTCTTGGTGGATTGATAGTGGGGCTAGTTCCCACATGACATATCAAAAGGACATTTTCTCCACTTTACTTTCTTACAATGATTTACATAGATCAACCTATACTGCAAGTAGTCAAGAATGTAGGATAAGTGGAATAGGAACCATTCCATTGTATGTTGGATCATCCAAAAGGATGAATCTTGATAATATTCTTTATGTTCCTAAGTTAACCAAGAATTTGCCTAGTGTTGGCCAGTTAATGGATAATGGCCTTGATGTACAATTTAAGCATGAAGTTTGTTCCATCCTTAGAAATGATGAATGCATAGCCAAAGGCTTTAAGCAAGGTAGATTGTTCAAGCTTGATTCTAATGTTGCAGTGAAGAGTGTTAACTTGGAAAAGGTGGAGTTATCAAAGGTGGAACTGTGGCACAAAGGTTGGGCCACCCCAACTTCAAAGCCATGGAATCTATGGTTGCAAAGGAGCTTGCAGTTGGACTCCCCAAGCATTTGTCAAAGTGTGGGAAGAGATGTGAAGCATGCAGCCTCTCAAAGGCTCACAAACTACATTTCTCGAGATCTACATGAAGAACAAGCTCTCCTATTGAGCTCATCCATTCGGATGTTCATAGCTTTTCACATGAGTCTAGTGGTGGTGCCAAGTATTATGTAATCTTCATTGATGACTATTCTAGATATTGTTGGATGTACCTCTTGTCTAGCAAATCTATGGTGTTTGATTCTTTTGTAAAGTTCAAGACTTTGGTAGAAAATCAATTTAGTACCAAGATTAAGCTATTAAGGAGTGATAATGGAGGTGAATATATCTCCAATAAGCTGATTGACTTTTGTAGTTCTAATGGCATAAAGAGGGAGTTGTCAAGTGTTAAAATTCACAATTCTAGCTTGACTAGTTTTGGTCATATGACTTGTAAATAGTTAGATGGTCATGATTTGGCTTGTCACACGTGCCAAATAGCATAGGATTCCATTCATAAGGATGTTCTCAAGTAGACCTAAGTGTTAGAACCTTTGGAATGAGTCCAAATTATGCTTAGATACAAGGGAGAAAAAATAGGAGCTATTTTTGGTAATTTTTGCATTGTTGAGGGATCTCCAAGATTCCAACCCTAAATTGGTAGGGATGAAAGATCCACCAAAATTAGCATTAGGGATAGGTTTAGGGCTACTCATACCTGCCCAAAATCGTGATGGATCATGTATATATAGGTGATGATATCTCACCAAAATCAATCAAGCAATTTCATGTTTTTTCTCTCATAATGGTGCAATTGCTCTCTATGTTCATAATTGTTTGAGTACTTGTGATTACTAATGATTATAGGATTGAATGTAGGTCTGGTGTACAGTACTCAGACTGTGGGAGGCCGTACTTTCACACGTGTGAAGCCTTCTTCAAGGATTTGGGCCATTTAGTGAGGTTCAAGCATAGGTTTTTGATGGATTTTGATGGTTCAACTTGTGCTAATTTTATGAAATCATAATATTGATGGTATTGAAAAAATCAAGATAGATCTATCCTTAGAGTTCAAGATGGTAGATCTAGGGTGTCTTCACTTCATCTTAGGCATAGAAGTACTTAGAGGGTCTGATTTTATCTTTATAAGTCAAGTAAACTATGCTCAAAGTCTTTTGAAGAAGTTTAAGATGGAAGTATGCAAAAGTGTTGACACACCAATGGAGCAAAATGTAAAAGTGCCAAATGAAGATGATGAAAGATCCTTCATGGACATCACTTTGTTTAGGCAACTTATAGGTTCCTTAATGTGGATCACTATAACTAGACCAGATCTTAGCTTTAGTGTATGTAGGTTGAGCCAATCCATGCATAAGCCATTGAATATCCATTGGAAAAAGGCTAAGAGGATTCTAAGATACATCTCGGGTACATTGGATTTTGGGATTCTATATAGAGGAGATGTGATTAAGCTTCATGCATTTAGTGATTCAGATTTTGCAGGGGACGAGAGGGATAGGAAATCAACAAGTTCCTATTCAACTTTCATAGGAGAAGGTGTGGTGTCATGGCTTTCAAAAAAGCAAGAAACTATATCTCTATCTTCAACCGAGGCCGAGTACAAAGCTTTGACAACCACTACAAAGGAGGTACTTTGGATCAAGAGATTATTGGTGGAACTAAAGATCATGGATTCAGAGGAGGCACCAATCATCTACAATGACAATATATCAGCCCAACACCTTGCATCTAACCCAATCTTCCATGCAAGATCTAAGCACATTGAGATATGCCATCACTTTGTGAGAGAAATGGTGCAAGCCAAGGAGATTGCTTTGGAGCATGTTCCAAGCAATGAATGTGTAGCTGATCTACTTACTAAACCACTTCAAAAGACACCTTTTATGAAGTTCAGATCATCACTTGGAGTGATTAGTAAAGCAATGATTGAACCAAGCTAGATAGTGAGGAAGAGTGTTAAAAATTCACAATTCTAGCTTGACTAGTTTTGGTCATATGACTTGTAAATAGTTAGATGGTCATGATGTGGCTTGTCACACGGGCAAAATAGCATAGTATTCCATTCATAAGGATGTTCTCAAGTAGACCTAAGTGTTAGAACCTTTGGAATGAGTCCAAATTATGCTTAGATACAAGGGAGAAAAAATAGGAGCTATTTTTGGTAATTTTTGCATTGCTGAGGGATCTCCAAGATTCCAACCCTAACTTGGTAGGGATGAAAGATCCACCAAAATTAGCATTAGGGATAGGTTTAGGGCTACTCATACCTGCCCAAAATCGTGATGGATCATGTATATATAGGTGATGATATCTCACCAAAATCAATCAAGCAATTTCATGTTTTTTCTCTCATAATGGTGCAATTGCTCTCTATGTTCATAATTGTTTGAGTACTTGTGATTACTAATGATTATAGGATTGAATGTAGGTCTGGTGTACAGTACTCAGACTGTGGGAGGCCGTACTTTCACACGTGTGAAGCCTTCTTCAAGGATTTGGGCCATTTAGTGAGGTTCAAGCATAGGTTTTTGATGGATTTTGATGGTTCAACTTGTGCTAATTTTATGAAATCATAATCTATTGTTTTCCTCATCATTTCAAGTGTTTTAGGATCCTTATTTGCTGTAATTTTTACATCAAGAGGGATTTATAAAGAGGGAGTTGTCATGTCCATACACCCCTTAACAAAATGGAGTGAGTGAGAGAAGAAATAGATCTCTTTGTGAGTGTGCTAAGGCCTTAAGGCTAGATGCTTCTCTATCCAAACCATTTTGGGGTGGAGCAATAACTTGTGCTAATTATTTGTGCAATAGATTGCCAAACCAAGCCATTGGAGGAATCACACCATTTGAAGCTATATTTGGAGAGAAGCCCAATCTCAAGGATCTCAAAGTTTTTGGATCCACTTGCTATGTACACCAATCCTTGGATAAGAGAAGGAAGGATGATGCAACATCCATCAAAGGCATCTTTGTGGGATGTGGTGAGAATAGCAAAGGTTATAGAGTCTTCAATCCCATCACTAGCAAGGTGATAGTGAGTAGGGATGTTATTTTTTATAAAGGACGTGCTTGTGATTTGGATGATAATGCTACTAATCATCTTGATGCCAAGGATCATTCTAGGATGGAGGAGCTTCCAAGTGAAGAAGAACTTGAGGATCCACCTCAAGATGCAAGAACTCCAAGAAGATCTACAAGGGCAAAGTCCGAGCCATTGAGGCTCACATATGATGGTCAAGGTGATCAAAGGGAAGGCTCATCATCTTTCACATCTTACACCTTTCTTACTTCAAAGTTAGATGAGCCAACATGCTATAAAGATGTTTGAAAATCTAAAAGTTGGATGGATGCCATGCAAGTAGAGTATTTCAATCTAAATATGCTACATCCATCCTAGATAGATTTGGAATGAAGAATTGTAAAGGCATTGAGACACCAATGGAGCAGCATGTAAAAGCATCTATTGGTTGTGATGAAGCATCCTTTGAGGACATCACATTATATAGAAGGCTTATTGGCTCCTTGATCTATTTAGATATAACTAGACCTGATCTTAGTTATAGTGCTGGAAATTTAAGCCAATTCATGCTAGTATCATGGCTTTCCAAAAAGCAAGATACCATCTCCTTATCTTCCACAGAATCCGAATACAAGGCCTTGACATCAACATGCAAGGAGGTCTTGTGGCTCAAAAGGCTATTGGTGGAGCTTCATGTCATGGAGGAGGAGATCCCTATCATCTATTGTGACAACCAATCAGCCCAATCACTTGCAACTAATCCTACAATCCATGCAAGGAGCAAACACATCGAAATTGCTCATCATTTCGTAGGGGAGAAAGTGCAAGCCAAGGAGATCAAGCTCCAACATGTGCCATCATCAAGTTGCTTGGCTGAATTGTTTACTAAATATTTACCTAAAGATTCATTTTTCAAGCTTAGATCTTCAATTGGAGTGATTGATAAAGGCATTGTGGTTTCCAAGGCTAGATTTGAGGAGGAGTGTGAAAAATTGCCTACATTGGCAAATCTAGCCATGTAGAATAGTGTACATTTTGTCAATATTGGTTGTTAGTTACTTGAATGGCCAAAGTGTCACTTGTAAATTCACACCTAAAGTAGGTTACCACGAGTCAAGAGGAGTGGTTGTGTCCATTTGGTAGTTATTCCTACTTTGTAGGATCTAAACCATGATTTATGATGAGATTTGTACTTACCATACACCTACCAAGCATGACTCTTGGATCTAGGCTAGGGTTTTCACATTTGGGCAAGAAAGTTGAGTCTACTTCCTTATTACATGCTAGATTTTCACCTAACTTTGCAAAGGAAGTGCCTTTTACTATGTATTCTCATTCTCCATAGTGAGGAGATAGAAACTTTTTGGAGCCTCAAGGAGAAACTCGAGTTTTCTCTCATTGTATGGTGATTGTTTTTTATTCCAATGAAACCCAAATTTGGCACACTCTAAACATTGTCTACAGGCCGTACTACAGCCTCATTTTCACACGTGTGAATTCGGATTATAGTTATTGATCAATGCTCTGATTGTCTCTACTTGTTTTCTATCAAGCTGCTAAACTAGATCTTGTTTTCTGATGACTAGTATCTAATAGATTGTTTAACAAGCACACAATCAACCTTGTGGATCATTCAAAGATCCATTTATGGTCCTTAGTACTATACTTTTAGCATGGGTTTCTCCAATTGTTGTCATTTCTAAGAAGAGTGGGAAGATGAGGATTTGTGTGAATCTCAAAGCCTTGAACAAAGTGACGAGAAAGGATCACTTTCTATTACCTTTACTGAAAGCATAATAGATTGTCTTGCTGGAGCAAAAGCCTATAATCTTTTGGATGCCCCAGACAAGACCTCAATGCCAAATGAGCACTGCACCTGTAGTTCCTGTTCCTGCTACTGCTGCTACCACTGCAACACATGTGGATTCTCGTGACGCTCTTGGTTTAGTCTCTAATCTTGCGTGTGTGATTCAATCTATGCTGGATAAGAAAAAAGAAATGGAATAGCGCATAGCATATTTGGGATCCGAGAACACCTTGATCAGCCAAAATGTGATCCAATTGAATCAAGAGTTAAAGATCGCCAAGCAACATGAAGCTACATTGGAAAAGGAGATGAAGAAAGCCCAAAAGTCAGCCGAAACATTGGAAGGCTATGTGGCAACTCTCCAGAAATATGAGTGATGACCATTTGCTTGCTTGTCTCCAACTTTGTCCTTTCTTGATATGTCTCCACCATAAAACTCCATGAATGAGCCTCCATCTCCATCTTGCCACAAGATATCATCAACACTTGATGACTTGGCCATGAATGAGTGACATAATGAACCTCCATTAGCTTCATTTCCATTAGCAAAACTAGCCAAGAATGCTAGTACAACTCCAACAATAAGATATTGCAAGACACTGTAGCTAGTTTGTCCATATCTTGACAACTTGCACACATTCACATGAAATAGCTCAAACATGAGATAGAACAAGTAAAATAAACTTGAACAACATCTCCTTGCTGCTCCTTTGACCTTACTTGAGTTTAAAAACTCCTGCAAAAACAGATCCATAACATCTTTGCCAATTGACCCTCCTTTGATGCTCTTGACTAGCTCCAAATTGCCACCTTTTCTTTTGTGTTGTTGAAGCCCTTTGAGACCAACCTTTTGATCTTCCTTTTGACAATCAGTCATTGAACAAACTTTGTTTTTCAGATTCATTACTTGCTTTTCCAGCATGAAAACCATGAGAACCAATATGCACTTGCATAGCATCATATACACAAGAAGATTCTCCAAAACATGTGAATAAAGATTGTGGGAGGATTCATATTATGTGCCAATGTCAAGACGAAATAAATGAAAAGATTTGGGGATTCCAGTGGGACAAGTCAGCATTCACACCCCAAATTGGCCCATAATCTACCAGAAGTACAACCGGAACATCTCAGTTGACTTCCACCAGGCCCTACAGTTCTATGTTGCGGAGTACAAGAATTCACCAAGTCCACCTGTTAGGCAATTTGCGCTCTTTGCAATCGACTTGACAATGTTGGCGTCCATATCACCAAGATGGGATGATTGCATTCCAATGTTGGCTTCGATTCAAATATCCTGATGGTGGCCGACAAAGTCCAAAATCAGTTGCCATTGGCCAGATTATACTATCGAGCTGTGATGCTGGGCAGCGCATGGGAGTCCCGATTTACAACTTGGACAACCTCCAATTGGATTGCCGGGAAAAATAAGTGCTTTTTATTGCACAAAAAAGATTTCAACACCGAGCGCCTATAATGAAGAAACCAAGAGTTTCTATCTTTCAAAGCCTTAGCATTTTTCCTTAGTTTTTCCTTTGCTGTTTTTCGTGACTGTGCATTTTGAACTAGTTTTGCACAGTCTGCATTTTTGAACTGTTTTGTTGCACAGTTTGCATTTTTGGGTCATGAGAAAAATTCATCCCTAGGTCTAAAACACTTAGAAAATAACTCTGGCAACTTTTCCTGACACTGTCACATTTCTCGCATTTTTGCAAAAAAGGCAACATTGTCCCTAAAATGCTTTAGAAAGGTTTAGACCCTTAGAAAAATGGACACTCACTCTTAGAAAAGCGACGTTTGTCTTAGAACTGGTTTTTGCCCTAAAATCGGCTTTTTCACCCTTCGACTTTTTTGCCTTTCGAGAAAAGCTACACCTGCCCTTAAAAGGAGGACACCTGCCCTCAAAGATGCGACACTAGCCTTAGAACTATTTTCTACCCTACCGTCGGCTTTTTCGCCTTTCGGAAAAAAGCGACACTGTCGCGTTTTTCGCCTTTCAGGAAAAAGCGACTTGCCCTTAGGAATGGTCTCTGGCCTACAGTCGCATTTTTTGCCTCCTTAGAAAAAGGGACACTTCTCTTAGAAATGGTTGTTGTCCTATTGTCGCATTTTTCGCCTTTCGAAAAAAAGCAACACTATTGCCAAAATGCCTTAAATCCCTTTTAGGACTATTGTCGGGTTTTTCGCACAAAACTTGCCCTTAGAAAAGGGACACTTACCCTTGAAAAAGCGACACTGCTCTTAAAGTTGCAAAAATGTCCTTTAACAAAAAGCGAAGGCTTGGAGCATGAAGGCACAGCACAACGGGCAGAAGGCCGGATGATTCACAGAGGACAACAATAGAAAACTGGAATCATTTTTGTTTAAGGCTAATGCATTTCTTTTCATTAGATCTTTTAACTTAATCAGTTCCCTGGATTGATCACATAAAAGGATCAACAAAGGATATAAGACAGTCAGTCACGGACATGGAAACAGAAATGCAGACAGTCTGAGATAGCTCCAGAGCGAGTTTATAGATTAGCAGTAGCTAGTCATATTATTCATTAGAAGAAAACATCTCTCTCGCGCCATTGCGCTGATCTGGAAAAACAAACAACGTTGAAGAAAGATGTTGTAAATTCAATTCTAATAATAGAAGCGATCTTCTCAATGCTCGGTTTCTATGATGTGTATGATCTGCAAAATTGGAATGCATGCTAGCAGTAGATAAATTTCCGCTGTTGTTTTACTCAACATTATTTAACTCCAACTAGCTATGCACATTCATGGTGCAATTCATTCACCAAAGATGACAAATTACATGGATTAAAATCTCATTAATGTTGCAATTTATTCTTCCAATTGCAATTCGAGGTTGTTTTGGAGACAATCTACGAAGTACTTTCTGTACAAATTAGCATCGATGGTCAAGTAATTAAAAAAATCATTTGTGACTAGGAACATTAAAAATAATGACAATATAAAACAAATGCTATATTGTATTTGTAATTTATTTTGTGCAATGTTTATTTTGTAAATAGAACACCTCAAAAGATCAAATGGAGTGAGGTACATTCAAAAAAGCGAGAAATGATTGAAACAATGTGCTTGCTGGAAAGAGATTTTTAACTACCTTGCAAATTGCACTATGTTTTACAGGATTTTTTTATTTGATCACTTTGAATTCGAATTCTCAAGTCACATTGTGCATTGATTTTATTTTTCTATTGTAGATCATATTTCATCCAAATCGGTTGTCCCCTCAGTGGTCATATGTCATCCAACTCAACACAAGAAAACGACGTATATTTGAAGATAGAGATATTACGTCAAATATGCCAAACGACTTGTACGAGGAACTAAAAATCGAGCCAGAAGTCCAAGGTCCATTTGATGTTGAAATCATTGAAGAGAAAATCGCAAACGAAAATATAAACGTAGAAAGAATACCAACGCTGAGAATGCCATGTTTTGATGAGGATTGGCTAGAGGAATCAAGAGAATATGAAGATGATCGACTCTTATATTCATAAGAGTACATCGAGAAATTTATGGTTGCAATTAGAATTGATTTAGAAAAGTGTATGGACTTAGATAATGATGAGAATGAGGCACTAATTGATGAGCAATGTATTGAGGATATTGATTTGTAATAATTGAGTCCATACTTGAAGCGATCATTCATAATCATCTTTCTTCTTCTTCTTCTAATGGGAGAAAAGTAAGGGCTACACACCTTCCTAGGATTGAGAATTTTGATTAATATTATTCATTTATAAATTAAAAAGGTCTCTCTCTCTCTCTCTCTCTCTCTCTCTCTCTCTCTCTCTCTCTCTCTCTCTCTCTCTCTCTCTCTCTCTCTCTCTCTCTCTCTCTCTCTCTCTCTCTCTCTCTCTCTCTCTCTCTCTCTCTCTCTCTCTCTCTCTCTCTCTCTCTCTCTCTCTCTCTCTACCGATAGGAACAAAGAGATCAAAGGAAGCACCATTCTCAAGAGTATCCTCAGCTCCAAATGACATCGATGAGCGGATTCTTGTTGAGCATACAATTCAAGAAAACTTTTCAAAGAATGGTGTCAAAGGATTATATTTTTTAAACAAAAAGCATCCTAAGCTTCCAGAACAATGATCTTCAAGAGGCTTCTTGTACATGTTACGCTTCTCACTAATTGGTTAGAATAATAAGAATGTCAGGAGCACATTATGTAACATCAAGATTACACCATCAAATGCAACTAGAAGATGGTCAATATGTTCTCATGTAGACAATTGTGATTCTCTTCATTTTTATAACTCTCACATAGATGAGAGCTATAAGGGAGATTTCTTTAGGATGGAGAGAATTATAGTTGCCTACATGAGAACATATTGACCATTTGCCACTTGTATCTAATGGTATAATCTTGGTGTTAGAAAATGTGCTCCTGACATTCTTATGAATCTAACCATTTAGTAAGAAGAGGAACACATAAAAGCCTCTTGAAGATCCTTGTTGTTGAAAGAAATGCAATCCTTTAACACCATTCCTTGAAAATCCTAAACCAAAACAAACCAAACTGCAAGTAAGGAGAGCTAAATAATCTAATCCAAAGTAGCTCCAAAGGTCTCTCCCAGGTTGCTTGAAAGTCTCCGCAATAATGAAGATTAGCTAGAGGAAGCAAGCAATGATGAAGATGATCATGGCTCTTATATTCATTGGAATACATTGGAAATTTACGATTGCACTTAAAATTCGATCCTTGTTGTCTATCTCAGCAAAACAAGTGTATTTTAAGATGTGGACATGACCATATTAATAAAAATTCTTGAACCTTGTGGTTATGTCCTATTTTGGAATGTCACCTCATATTCCCTCCCAACAACATATAGGTCTTTCCTCTCAAGAGAAAATTAAAACCTCGTCTTTTATGGAAGAAAATTAAGGGCTATGCACCTTCCTAGGACTGAGAATTTTGATTGATATTATTCATCTACATTTATCACCTCACACATTTATATTGTTGACAACTTTGAGCTTTGAATTTATTAAACAAACCCTAAACTCCATACCTAGGCAAATTGGAACTATATCTTAAGGCAACATAAACATATTTGAACTATAATACAAATCGGTTAGTTGAGTTTGAATTGGAAAAACTTTGGCTCAAAAGTGGACATAATAAATTCAATTGTTCCCAACTAAAAGGGAATTGTTTTTATCATTTTGCAAATTAGCATTATTTTACATGCAAAAAAATTATATAAAATTTCTCTCTCTCTCTCTCTCTCTCTCTCTCTCTCTCTCTCTCTCTCTCTCTCTCTCTCTCTCTCTCTCTCTCTCTCTCTCTCTCTCTCTCTCTCTCTCTCTCTCTCTCTCTCTCTCTCTCTCTCTCTCTCTCTCTCTCTCTCTCATGGACTCTACTATATGGTTATTACGTTTTATTCACTCTTCGAAACATCATGAAATGATTTTTTCCTTATGGTACTAAACCAACATAAATGTCTTACCTTGCTAAATTTCATAATATGACCCCCCTAAGAAGATTTTTTTAAATTATAGTCTTTTGGTGGGAAACTTGGTTTTCTTGAACGACTATGATCAGTTCACATTATAGGGATACGATCTAACGGTGAGCATTATTATAAGGGAAGCTCCCTAATATCATGCTTACAAGATAATACACAATGGAAAACACACTATGGAGCAACCACCCAACCAAGTAGAAGCAACCAATCAACTCTAGTAGCTTCACCCCCAAGCCAAGGAACAAGAAGCATAAATGTAGAGTGAAACCTTGGCAATGAATCCATGATCATAATGAGGAATAGGACGAGTTTGGCCTCTTCTTATAGATCCATAAGCATCCTGGGCACATAGCCATGCATATCCCTAAGTTCCTTATACATAGATTCACCTAGAATATGTTAAAAATTCACAATTCTAGCTTGACTAGTTTTGGTCATATGACTTGTAAATAGTTAGATGGTCATGATGTGGCTTGTCACACGTGCCAAATAGCATAGGATTCCATTCATAAGGATGTTCTCAAGTAGATCTAAGTGTTAGAACCTTTGGAATGAGTCCAAATTATGCTTAGATACAAGGGAGAAAAAATAGGAGCTATTTTTGGTAATTTTTGCATTGTTGAGGGATCTCCAAGATTCCAACCCTAACTTGGTAGGGATGAAAGATCCACCAAAATTAGCATTAGGAATAGGTTTAGGGCTACTCATACCTACCCAAAACCGTGATGGATCATGTATATATAGGTGATGATATCTCACCAACATCAATCAAGCAATTTCATGTTTTTTCTCTCATAATGGTGCAATTGCTCTCTATGTTCATAATTGTTTGAGTACTTGTGATTACTAATGATTATAGGATTGAATGTAGGTCTGGTGTACAGTACTCAGACTGTGGGAGGCCGTACTTTCACACGTGTGAAGCCTTCTTCAAGGATTTGGGCCATTTAGTGAGGTTCAAGCATAGGTTTTTGATGGATTTTGATGGTTCAACTTGTGCTAATTTTATGAAATCATAATCTATTGTTTTCCTCATCATTTCAAGTGTTTTAGGATCCTTATTTGCTGTAATTTTTACATGGTATCAGAGCCTAAAGGCTGAAATGAGCTAAATCCTTGGTTTTCATTCAATTTGATCACAATTTTTGATCTAAATCTTGTGTAGATTGGATCTTAGCATCTAGTATTGATTCTAGAACTCAAAGTGAGTCAAATACATTGGAGATTGGTGTTGTGTGACTTCATTTGCAGGTGTTTAGGTGTCTAAAACCAGAGGCAAAGTTGAATTCAATTCACATTACCAAGATAGCAAGTTTTGCTTGCTCCAAGCATTGATTTCTAAGCGAGTTTTGGAGGTGATTTCATAGAGGAGGCTTTCTAGCATTCAAGAAGAGGGAAGATCAGAGTTTTGGGCACTCTTCAAGCCTGTTCTAAGGTGTAGTAGACACCTCCTAAAGTGATTTAGGTTCAGTCCAACCATTGCTTGACTTATGCACCAAATTAGATCAATTTTTCATCAATTTTGATCATTTTTTGCTTGTGATTGGATAGTAGATTGTGTTGCATCCTCATTAAGTTCCATTTAGATCTTTTACAAGTGATTTTGGAAGTATATTAGGTTTCTGAAATTCACTCTTGATCAGATCATTTGGAAGCTTTAATGTTCTTTATAGAAAGAGGGGCAATTCTACTAGTATTGTCTACTTCAATCAAGCAAGTGCATTGTTTCTAGTATTCTATGATTTGATTTTGTTAGAGATCATTCTTAGATCTTTATAGGAAGTATATTACTGATCTTTTCAGGTCCCTAAGAAGTGGGATAAGGTAGACCTTCAATCAAATCAATAGAAGTAACCTTCATTTCTGTCAAGTCCTTGATTAGGAGACTAGATGGCATCTATAAATGCATATCTTTTGGATACTAATGAAAGGCTCAACAAAACTAACTATTCCATATGGAAAGTTAGAATGGAATCTATCATGATCATGCAAGATCTGATGGAAATTGTAAATGGTAAGGAGGGTGAACCTATTCATCCTCAAGAAAAAGCCAAATACATCAAGAGGTGCAATGTTGCACTACATTGCATAAAAATGAATGTTGCAAATGAACTCTTAAGAGAGGTAGGAGATTGCACTTCAGCTCAAGATGCTTGGGAGACTTTGCAAAAGGTCTATGAATCCAAGACTAGAATGTTAGCTTTGAAGAATCAAATCTATAGAAGCTATCAAAAGAAAGGAGAGAGTGCACATACTTTTGTCCTAAGAGTAAAGGAATTGAACAAAGAGCTAGCCTTTATAGGTGACCCTATCAAGGATGAAGAGCTTGTTCAACTCATATTGAATGGACTAAGCTTTGAATTTGACAATCTGGTTCAGGGATATGCAATTATGGGTAAGCTACCCATACTTGAAGAACTCCAAGGCACGCTCATGGCCGAGGAATCAAGAAGGAGCTAAATGCAAGAGAGGATGGATAGGCTTTCCATCCAAGGTGGAGATGACCAAGCTCTCTTCACCAAAGGCAAAGGCAAGTCCAAAGGCAAAGGATCAACATTCAAGAAGTCTACAAAGCTTGAGGATCAAGAAGGACCCCCAAAGGCATCTCCATCAACCACCAAAGTCAAGAAGGACAAATCAAAGGTGAAGTGCTACTATTGTAGCAAGATGGGGCATTATGCCTCGGAATGCTTCAAGAGGAAGCAAGATCAAAGCCAAGCCAACATGAGCAAAGAGGAGGAGGAGGAGAGTTCACATGAGGACTCTCTCATGATGTCCATATTTTCTTCAACAAGCTTCAAAGGAGAAGATCCTTGGTGGATTGACTCGGGTGCTAGTTCACACATGACTAGTAAAAGGGAGTTTTTCTCTTCTCTCTTATCTTATGATGGACCTATAAAGTCTATCTATACAGCAAATGATGAAGCTTGTAAGATTGAAGGAGTTGGTAGCATTCTCCTTTGCTTAGGATCTTCCAAAAAGATCAACATAGAAGGTGTTTTGTACATTCCTACAATAACAAAGAATCTACTAAGTGTTGGCCAAATGGTAGACAATGGTTTCAATGTTGACTTTGCTTCAAATGAATGTTTCATCAAGAATAAGGGTAAGATAGTGGCTAAGGGCACTAGACTTGGCAAACTTTATAAGCTGGATGCATTTGTGAATACTAATGTTGTCATGTTCGCCGAGAAGAGCAAGATATCTACCTTTACTTTATGGCACAAAAGACTTGGACATGTCAACTCGGGTTCCATGGAGGCTATGATCAAGGAGGAGTATGCTTTAGGCCTACCAAGGTCTATTGGGAAGGAAGACAAGGTTTGTGAAGCTTGTGCCTTATCCAAGGCACATAAGAAGGTGTTTCCTAACTCCATCACAAAGTCATCTCATCCTCTTGAACTCATACACTCGGATGTGCACATTGCTAGCACCAAATCTATTGGAGGTTCATCCATGTTTTTAACCTTCATTGATGACTACTCAAGATATTGTTGGGTGTTCTTACTTTCCTTCAAGTCTCAAGTATTTGATACTTTTGTAAAGTTCAAGTTGTTTGTGGAAAAGCATCATAATCATAGCATCAAGATTCTTAGAAGTGACAATGGTGGAGAATTCATCTCCAATGAGTTCAAGGCCTTTTGTGAGGAGGAAGGGATCAAGAAAGAGACTTCTTGTCCTTACACTCCTCAACAAAATGGAGTTGCTGAAAGAAGGAATAGAACATTATGTGAATGTTCTAAGGCTTTAAAATTAGATGCTTGTTTGCCCAAATCCTTTTGGGGTGAGTCTCTTGTATGTGCAAACTACTTGATGAATAGGGTGTCTTGCAAAGCAATTGAAGGCAAAACTCCTTATGAGATGTTGTATGGAAAGAAACCCAATCTTAATCACTTGAAAGTTTTTGGGTGTATATGTTATGTGCATGTGCCATTGGAAACAAGAACCAAGGAGGATCCATCTTCCACAAGAGGGATCATGCTTGGATATGCAAGCTCAAGCAAGGGCTACAAAGTCTATCTCCCATCCTTGAACAAATTTGTTGTTTCAAGGGATGTCATCTTTGATGAACATCATATGCATATGCTTGAAGAAGGCTCAAGTGCTCCAACAATCAAGAAGAAGATGGCCGAGGAGCAAGATCTTGGTTTTGAGGAGGAGCTCATGGAGGAGCAAGCACCAAACCCACCTATCACACCAAGGAGATCTTCAAGGGCAAAAGTGGAGCCATCAAGGCTCACATATCAAGGCAAAGGACAGCAAGTTGAGGGTATCTCATCCACTTCTTATGCTTTATCTTGTTTTGAAGAACCATCTAATGTTGAAGATGCATTGAACTCCAAAGAATGGTATACAGCTATGTTGGATGAGTATGATGCCTTGATTGAGAATGAAACTTGGTTGCTTGTTGAGAGACCTCAAAGGAATGTAATAGGATGCAAGTGGGTCTTCAAGCTTAAGTTGAATGCAAATGGGAGTGTTAACAAACATAAAGCAAGATTAGTTGCAAAAGGTTATGCTCAAGAGAGAGGGATAGACTATGAGGAAACTTTTGCACCCGTGGCCAAGATGGTCACAATAAGACTAATCATTGCACTTGCATCACATTTTGGATGGATTCTATGTCAAATGGATGTCTCTAATGCTTTCTTGAATGGTTTTTTGGAAGAGGATATCTATATGGAGCAGCCACAAGGGTTCATCAAGCATGGAATGGAGAACAAAGTATGCCATCTCCAAAGAAGCATCTATGGCTTGAAGCAAGCCTCAAGATCTTGGAATTCAAGACTACATTGCTATCTTATTTCACTTTATTTTGTTCAAAGTGAATATGATCCCACTCTTTACATTAAGTTTGATGATGTTGGTATTGTACTTTTACTCATTTATGTAGATGACATCATCATTAGTGGAAATAGTGTTGATGGTATTGAAAAAATCAAGATAGATCTATCCTTAGAGTTCAAGATGGTAGATCTAGGGTGTCTTCACTTCATCTTAGGCATAGAAGTACTTAGAGGGTCTGATTTTATCTTTATAAGTCAAGTAAACTATGCTCAAAGTCTTTTGAAGAAGTTTAAGATGGAAGTATGCAAAAGTGTTGACACACCAATGGAGCAAGATGTAAAAGTGCCAAATGAAGATGATGAAAGATCCTTCATGGACATCACTTTGTTTAGGCAACTTATAGGTTCCTTAATGTGGATCACTATAACTAGACCAGATCTTAGCTTTAGTGTATGTAGGTTGAGCCAATCCATGCAAAAGCCATTGAATATCCATTGGAAAAAGGCTAAGAGGATTCTAAGATACATCTCGGGTACATTGGATTTTGGGATTCTATATAGAGGAGATGTGATTAAGCTTCATGCATTTAGTGATTCAGATTTTGCAGGGGACAAGAGGGATAGGAAATCAACAAGTGCCTATTCAACTTTCATAGGAGAAGGTGTGGTTTCATGGCTTTCAAAAAAGCAAGAAACTATATCTCTATCTTCAACCGAGGCCGAGTACAAAGCTTTGACAACCACTACAAAGGAGGTACTTTGGATCAAGAGATTATTGGTGGAACTAAAGATCGTGGATTCAGAGGACGCACCAATCATCTACAATGACAATGTATCAGCCCAACACCTTGCATCTAACCCAATCTTCCATGCAAGATCTAAGCACATTGAGATATGCCATCACTTTGTGAGAGAAATGGTGCAAGCCAAGGAGATTGCTTTGGAGCATGTTCCAAGCAATGAATGTGTAGCTGATCTACTTACTAAACCACTTCAAAAGACACCTTTTATGAAGTTCAGATCATCACTTGGAGTGATTAGTAAAGCAATGATTGAACCAAGCTAGATAGTGAGGAGGAGTGTTAAAAATTCACAATTCTAGCTTGACTAGATTTGGTCATATGACTTGTAAATAGTTAGATGGTCATGATGTGGCTTGTCACACGTGACAAATAGCATAGGATTCCATTCATAAGGATTTTCTCAAGTAGACCTAAGTGTTAGAACCTTTGGAATGAGTCCAAATTATGCTTAGATACAAGGGAGAAAAAATAGGAGCTATTTTTGGTAATTTTTGCATTATTGAGGGATCTCCAAGATTCCAACCCTAACTTGGTAGGGATGAAAGATCCACCAAAATTAGCATTAGGGATAGGTTTAGGGCTACTCATACCTGCCCAAAACCGTGATGGATCATGTATATATAGGTGATGATATCTCACCAAAATCAATCAAGCAATTTCATGTTTTTTCTCTCATAATGGTGCAATTGCTCTCTATGTTCATAATTGTTTGAGTACTTGTGATTACTAATGATTATAGGATTGAATGTAGGTCTGGTGTACAGTACTCAGACTGTGGGAGGCCGTACTTTCACACGTGTGAAGCCTTCTTCAAGGATTTGGGCCATTTAGTGAGGTTCAAGCATAGATTTTTGATGGATTTTGATGGTTCAACTTGTGCTAATCTTATGAAATCATAATCTATTGTTTATCTCATCATTTCAAGTGTTTTAGGATCCTTATTTGCTGTAATTTTTACAGAATAGAGTCCTATGCATGGACCACCTATTCATAGAATTGCTATTGATAACTCTACACATGCATACACTGTCTCATACCTTGTCTAAACTCCATTTAGTGTGTTTTGGGCCTCACGAGGATATTAGTTACTTTCGGGTCACCTCCAGTATGACGTGGCATAACTAACAGCTTGATTTACTGGAGTACCATGTATCCAAGACTAGGAGTATACTGAATCCTACTTACTGGTCATGGACATAACATTCTTCTCTCCTTAAACTGTATGTATCCTTAGAAACCCTCTAAACAGGAAAGAATAACAGGAACGGTTCTTTTAACTTTAAATATCAACCTAGAAAATCATTATTTTTAGTCTAACTTTCACATCAAACAAGTACTCAGAGAAAACCTATTTCCAAGTGGTTATCTCTGCACTGGAGTACAACTCAGGTTTGAAAAAGTACACTAAGCGATAAATTTCTCAACTAGATTATATTCACCATAAGTTAGTAACATCACCTTTATGTAAAGCATTTACATGAAACACTAGGTGAGATAACTTAACTTAAGAGATTAAAGTTAAAGAAATAATAAAATAATTATAATTACAGTCTGAAATCATCCACAAACTCTGGCAGATAATTCATAAGTTTTCAAGTACAAATATCCTTAGAATCCAATTCCAAGATATGATAATTCATTTAGCTAGAATCTCTAGGAGAATAATTAAGATATAGAATGATTAAAACTCAACCTTGAGTATCCGAAATACTCTTTTGAGTTAAATGCTCCTGTTTCCAGCACCAAATGCATGTAAAAATAGCATTCATTCATCTTAATAGACTTGTCTATCTCCTAAGATAACTGGAGATCCAATTCAAATGAAGAACTGTACTCAAGCATATGCAGACCATAAACTATAGTAGAATAGCATCCACTAGACTAATTAATTCTCCACAAATAAGATAACTTATTTTGTGAGAATGTTTGTGAGATCCATAGGTTCTCAAATAAAATACTAGAGTAGAGAGATTCAAAACACTGATTTGAATTCTTACTCAAATAATAGATCAAGAATTAATCATCACACTTAAGAATCATTACAATTTCTTATAATCCTCTGACAATAATTAGGTATCTATTTATAACGATAAATATTTAGATTCATATGATTCTTCAATCGTAATTTTCTGAAATCCAAATCATACTTAATCATTTACAGGATACTGGAGTATATGTATAACATAACTCAGGAAAAGTAAGAGTCATTCCAAAATCTTTTCCACTAGGAAAATACTGGATTTTAGAAACATTCTCTAAATTCTTTTACTGAAGTGCAAAATTCAAGTTCTATAAACCACTGGTAATTAAAGACTGATTGCATATCAAAAATGACAATCATCTTCACTACAAAAAACTTTAGATTACAATCCAGAATCACATCTAGATATCCAAAGTCCTATTGAATATCAATTCAGTTGTTATCCATTTGTGCTCTCTGGGATACAATCACTAATGAGCTAAGTCTATTCCTTAACTAAGGAATACTCTATACCAAGAATATTGTATATCTAATGCACACAATTTTTAACTGATGAACCAAAATGATTCACTAATCATGTGTCTTACAAGCAATATAATTTAAAAACCATTAGTTCTTGGTGAATCCACATCACACTGATTGTTTTACCAATTAACTTCATCTTGGAGTAATCAACTACTCAAGCTAATTGCCAATGATTCAGAAATCTCAAATGTCTAGGTGGAGAATTCAATTATACTAGTATTACGTCCCATTTAGATCCTTACCCAAATCATTTATAAGTTAATCCATAAATCTTCTATACAAAGATTTGTTAACTCTGCAAGTATCTATCAAAACAATACTTGATCATATGTTCATGTTCACCGACTAGGTTAAGTGCACCAGATAACCTTAGCAACTAGGATTACACAATAGATTCATACAAGATTAATCGTGCACATATGAGAATAATCTCACTATGACCCAGTACATAAACACATTATTATCTTGCAGATTCCTCCAGAACCCACATATGTTACTCACATATCTCACTGAGACCTTGTAACTCAGCTACAAAATATTTTCTATTTCTCATGAGTAAATAACATATCTGAAAAATCTCTGAGATGAATAAATTCACTCTCAGTAGTTTTCCAATCCCACTTACCTTTAATTACATAATTTCTCCCACTGATTAACCCCTCTCTGATCCTAGTACTTAAACTAAGATTAGGTTGATCCAATATAGAACTCTCAGACTTAAATTCTGATCAAACTTACTTCTATTTCAATCAAAACGGAATTAGTAACCTTTGACCTTTTGCTGTACTACTTATAGATAATGATTCAAATTCCAAGCCAGTTCCAGTTCCAGATTGTCCACACAATCCCTAGAAAATTCCTCATATTTCGAAAAGTTCCAATTAGGCATCTTACTCTAAATCTCTCCGAAATTCCTTTCAGTTCCAATCTCATTTCTATACCCTAGCTAGTTCTCTTCCGAAAGCTATGCAACCAACAAATTTCCAAATAGAATTTCATCCCACCACTTCACCCCTCCTTTTAAAGAAATTATAAATTTCCATAAAAGTTAACTGGAAAGATGATATATGAAAATATCTAAATCCTACAAAAGTCAGTAATAAGTGTTTCCACTAAAGAATTCACCCTATTACACACAAGACTTTTCCTTCAAACATTTTCACTTTGAGTGATAGAAACTACTATGCCATCGAAATCCATTTATGCAATAGAGATATTCCATGGTTTAAGAAATTGAAACATTTTAACCTTAGAATTTATCTGAATTCCAAGTCTATTATTACAAGTAGTAATTCATCTGACATAACAGTCTTTCAGAAGAATAACTTCATGCTGCAAAGAATCATATAAATCAATCTGATATCCTATATTCAAGAAATTACTAAGAAGTAAAGGATTAATTAAGAAAGCGAGAAATAGACTTGAGGGCCTCTAATTTTGTAAATAATGAGATACCACATTGGGATCTAGATTAAACCTCAAAAGTTTCCAAAATACCCCACATTTGATTGAATGGTTTTTCTCTTTCCCATATCGCGACTAAGTACTAAACACACCATTGATCATCTAGCTGTCCTATAATCACTATAGGAAATTATCTCTTGTTCCCAAACACTGGATAATCCATTTATTTGGATGATTGGCATGCCTATCAGATGGATAATCTACATCTGATTATGTGACTTAGACAAAAGAATTAACATGGTTCAATATTACATCCTGATCCTTTCTGGTTAACGATAAGCTTCAAACCCCTACTGATGCATCAAACCTAGGGACAAGCTTCAGTCAATTAACAGATCCAATGTGATCCACGTATCAGATTCCACTTCTAAACCTCACAATTGACATCCAAAATTGTGGATAACTCAATGGTTACAAAGATATCAGTTACGAATTCAATTGAATGAATTCTAATCAGAAAATTAATAACCAATATTAGGCAATTATTTACAGGGATTACCAAAATCCGAAGTGCGAAATACATTTCCCGATTACACTTACTACCTTTTATGTCCACTCTTCTTCCCTCCTTAGAATTTTTAGTTTCGTGAAAATCTATTCCAGCTAAGGTACCAAGAAGACGTAATGACATTAGTAAATGCTTAAAAAACTAATTACTATAGGAAAAAGTCCAAACAATTTCATTTTTGTCCTATACCTGGGCTGAATATAATTTACCATACCAGTTATTTTCTTTTTTATTGACTGGTTTGACATTACTCCATTAATATTGACAAAACCTATCCAAACATAAAATTACATGAATGGAAATCCTATCCATAAGATCTCAGTAATTCTTGATTTGTATCTTGTCAGATTTACTGACTAGATAAAGAATACTATTGCCACTCATTCAACCTGGTCATTTTATATTGTTTGGCAATTTTAATCAAATTTAACAAGTATCTTGTACAAATATTTACTTGACTGATTTCTATCGATCAACAAGTAATTGATTTCCAATTATCAAATGGAAATTCAACAAAAAAAAAAAAAAATCAAATTTTAACTTTCAATCTGGGAGTTTCCAACTCCAAAGTGAAAAAATGACAATACAGTAAAAACTATCGGCAATTCATTGCAGTTCCATTTGTCAATTTTAACTTATCTATCACTGGGAAGTAATTTAGACTTGGTGAAAACATTGTGATCAACTCTGACTGATAAACTCAGTTTAATCAATTCACTAATCTAAACTGATTCCATAAATAGTGAAAAAATGATCGATATTTTGATATTTTCCAGAAAACTCAAAATTTGCATCAGTCACAAATGTCATTACGGAATTTTTTACGTAAACTTCAGTTTTACGAAATTTGTTAGCCATTAACACAAATTTGTGACCAACTGTCAGAGCACATGCGTATGACCACTCAAATCAATTGTAAATCCCTCATGCATGTCAGAATCACTCTGAAAATCAACATGCAACTAATCCATGCAAACACAGTACTACAAATTAGGAAAATGACTGGCATGCAATCAGAACAATTCAACATTTTGCCAAGTTTACTCACAAAACTGCAAAACTTCAGATGATCATAACTTTGGCTACAAGACACCAAATTTGGTGTTGTAAAACTCAGTACAGAGGGAGACCAAGTGAACAAGATGCTTGCCATGTCAGCCTACCACCTAGGCTTCACACGTACGAGATCAAAGTGTCTGAAATAGGGCGCACTTTCACAAGAAAAAATCATGCAAAAACGTGCAAACACCTCCCCAAGGTCAAAATTGATGCTACCAACAGTCTTAAACCATCAATTAGACTTCCATGAAGCATTCATATTGATCCTAAGATGCAGTATAAGCTGAGAACGAAGATTTCTTGATTTGTAGAAGTCAAAATAGCTTCAAACTTGATGGAGATGGTGCATAAGCCACTGGCCATCAATTCACAGGTCTGATAGCTTGCTGGGAAGGTAAAAAGGAATGTTAATCATGTTGTAATCAATTCTAGAATGATCTCCTTATGGATTTGGAGAGATCCATCCCCCAAAAATCACCAAAAATGGACATTTTTAAAAAAAAAAATTGACTTCCTACAAGTTCGATTGCTGAAATTCTTGGTTCTAACTTCAGGGAAAGCTTCAAAAGACTTTGGTTCACCTCTTTACAAGCTCTACATGGTTCACCTCTTTACAAGCTTCCAAAGACTTTGGTTCACCTCTTTACAAGCTCCATAGGATTAGAGATCTTAGAGAGAGTGAAAGCCATTCAAAAAATAGAGATAGTTATTTAATCTGTAACTAGCTAAGTAAGATCATTGCACACAGTGCGCCATTACTGTGAACCATTCTTGAGAACAAGATTGTGATCCGATCGTTGTATTCACAACTGCTTAATTCAGATTCTTTATTCTTCTTGTGTGTATTGCACTATGAATGCTTTCTTATAATTTTCTTTCTCTATTGACACCCACTTAATTTGGAATGTCTAACCTCGAAGGAAGCATGGCTATCTCAAACGCCTAATTGTTTGCTCCCTTCTGGTTGTCATTGACACCTACCAAGACATTCCTCCATTCGATCTAAGTCAATAACTCGCCTCTTCTTGAGGAAGAAGTTCATGTTGCTCAAGATGAGTGAAGGGACCTCAGTCACAGATCATCTAAACAAATTCAAACAGCTACTCAATCAGTTAGCTGTAGTAGGTTCGCCAATATCATACGAAGATGCTAACATGTCTCTTTTGTCTAGTCTTCCTCCCTCTTACGACAATCTAGTATTGCTGGTTAGCACTGACCTGTCTCTGCAAAAGGTGACAACAAGCTTATTTTTTGTAACTAGCTAAGTAAGATCACTACTGCACACAGTGCACCATTACTGTGAACCATTCTTGGGCACAAGATTGTGATTTGATCGTTGTATTCACAACTGCTTAATTCAGATTCTCTATTCTTATTATGTGTATTGCACTACGAATATTTTCTTATAATTTTCTTTCTCTATTGACACTCACTCAATTCAGAATGTCTAATCTCAAAGGAAGCATGGCTGTCTCAGATGCCTAATTGTTCGCTCCCTTCATGGTTGTCATTGACATCTAGCAAGACATTCCTCCATTCGATCTAAGTCAATATTGTTGTTGTAGTTTTGATAAAGTTCTTATAATTTTTTCTATGTTGGAGCTGTGTTTCTTATTTTGCACCTAATCTATTTGAGAGCACTCCAACACTGTCTTCCTCATGTAACTAACTCGTACGGTTGTGTTTTGTGGGACGGTGGCAGGTAATAGCTGGGTGTCCTAAAACTTGCTTCGCTTTATGGTACTCTGTACTATAAGACTTTATACAACTTCATTTTTTACCTGTTATGCTATAAATTGAAGGGTTCAAAGAGTTTGGTCTTGACTTGTCAAGGGGGACTATGTGAAATCTTATTTTCTCTCTCTCTCTCTCTCTCTCTCTCTCTCTCTCTCTCTCTCTCTCTCTCTCTCTCTCTCTCTCTCTCTCTCTCTCTCTCTCTCTCTCTCTCTCTCTCTCTTACCACACACACACACACACACACACACACACACACACTACAAATGCATCTCTCTCACACTACCAAAACCAAAACCAAACCCCCCCCCTCTCTCTCTCTCAATAAATTCAATTGTTTCCAACCAAAAGTAACTTATTTCCAGCTTCTTGCAAATTAGCATTTATTTGCATGCAAAAAAATCACATACAATCTCTCTCTCTCTCTCTCTCTCTCTCTCTCTCTCTCTCTCTCTCTCTCTCTCTCTCTCTCTCACACACACACACACACACACACACACACACACACACACACACACACACACACACACACACACACACAAATGCATCTCTTAAAAATCTACGTGGACAAATAAATTTGAGAGAGTTATGAAGAATTTGTAGGCCATGTTGGCTACTACAGATGTTTTATCAAAGATTTTGAATTTTTAGCTTCTCCATAAATGCATTTATTGAAGAGAGATGCATAGTACATATGGAAAATAGACAAACAAAAAGCGTTTGATCAATTGAAATAGAAATTAATGGAAGCTCTAGTCTTATGCCCCCCAGATTGGGTAAGAAAATTCCATGCTTATGTTGACATTTTTTCATTTGCGATTGGAGTAACCCTCAGTCAAAAAGATGATATAAAGACGGATTATCATGTCTACTATGCAAGGCATTAGTTATATATAGTTCGGAAATGAACTATTCAAACAAAAAAAAGAGAGAAGCATTGGGACTAATTTATGCAGTGAAGAAATTTCGATATTACTTATCAGATGTCCATTTGTGTTCCATGTCAATTACTTCATTCTAAAGTATCTTGTAAATAAAGCTAATTTCTTGAGACAAATTGCATAATGGGTACCACTACTACAAGAATTTATCTTTCAAGTCAAAACAAGTCTCATATAAACGTTGATTTCCTATCACAATTAAGTAGAATAAAATCTGATGAACCACTTGGAGATAAATTTTCCAATGAAGAACTGTTTCTACTTGATGTTGAGAATTCACTATATTCGGATATATTAGAATATCTGTTGAATCAAAACTATTCTAAAGGTTTCAAATCTGAAGATAAATTCGTATTTCAATATAATGTTGGACCTTGTACTATCATAAAAAGAGTTTTATACATGAAGAGTTACAAAAATGTCTAGAGTTGCTAAAATCTACAATGTGATTCAAGCTCTTCATTCAGAGGATGCTGGAGACATTATGCTTTATAGAACATTGTGACAAAAATATTGAATGCAAATGTACATCAAGAAATGTCATCCCTACCAAAAAATTGGGAAACATAGAAAGAGTATATGCATTGGCCACTTACTAAGGCAATGAAAGATGAAAGGCAAGTCTTGCACTATGTTGGAAATTAAGCCCATAGTTGTCTCCTTGGAATCATAACTTAGACAGCCAAACTATTTGAAGAATGTCTATGATCTCCAGCAAAGGGTAACCAATTCTGTCATAGTTTCAAGTTCAAATGTTAAGTTTAATAACTTGAAGTCATTGAAGACTTGGCCATCTTCAAGGACTCCCACAAACTTGCATTTAGAACAAGTCTGCAGATTTAATCACTTGTTCAACAGTCTACAAAAATACACTAAGTGTCACACAATTCGCATTTTTCGCACTTTCCCGAAAACTGCAACACTTACCTTCTACTTCTTCCGTTCAATTATTTTTTAAGAAGTCAACTTGTTCACAGTTCAACAATTTAACTATTTTCAAACACCTTCGGCTTTTCGCATTTTCCCGAAAAATGCGAAGAGAGAGAAATGTCAAAGGTCGTCTATTTTGAATGAGGAACGTTCCCAGCCACTTCTTGAAATTTGCAAAGTGAGAGAATTTGCGACGTCCTCGTCCGCGTCAACATTCCTAATGAGACGTATTATTTGAGCCTCCCAGTTACACCGTCAATTTTTGGTTGTAATTGCTATTTGATTGTGCTTCAGTGTAAGATAGCAGCAACAACTTTTCTATCTGTGTATAACGTAGATGAATGCTTGTTGTGACTGAATGCACTTTATCATTGTTTGATCGCGCTTGTTTACTCACTCTGATCAGAACACAGACGACTACAACTCCTCAGTTTCTGATCAGACGATGGCTGTCTTTGACACCTGAGGAACTTGCGACATCATACTGCTTGTCATCTACTTTCAGAACCATACTTCACATTGATTCTGATTTCCAGTAATACCACACACAAACCATTTCTAATGTCTTCGATGGATTGTACTCTTGTTTTTGAGAGTATGAATTTATTTTTAAGATCATGTTGGGCAACTAGAACACTTAAAGCTGTGATTATACTTAGCATAGGCTTTCTATTAGACTGTTTTTGCATCTAGTAGCTGATTGTAACGAGAGAGATGTTTCGCAATATTCCTGCTCTCTTATCCATTCGCATTCTTCTATCTCCCTTGCCCCATCAGATTGGTATTAGAGCATAGCTCATATAAACCGAGAGATTAGGTGTGTTCTATTTGTATTACTGTTATCATGTTTCATCTTGGTATCTCTTCGTCTTCATCATCCAACGAGGCTAGAATCATTGACAAGTTCAATGACTTCTACATCTGGAAGTTAAAACTTTGGATGATGTTGATAGATAGAGATCTTTGGGATGTAGTAGAAGGTGCTAACCTGAAACCAGAAGATGGTGATCAAGCAAAGGCATGGGAGATCAAAGATCAGAAGGCCTTAGCATGTATCACACTCAATCTGGCCGACTTCCAAATATCCCACATTACCACATGCAAAACCTCTAAGGATGCATTAGATTTGTTATTGAATTTCTATGAGACTCATAATGTAACCACTAGATTACATCTTAGAAGGAAGTTCTTTACTCTTAGCATGTCTGATTCTACTGCCATCACTTCTCGCATCAATAGCTTCAAGTCTTTATTGGATTAGTTATTAGCTGTAGGATGTTCTATTCAAGATGATGATGTCATCATGACCTTGTTTTCTTCTCTTCCAAAGTCATATGAGCACTTTGTTGTGATGATCTCCACACAACCCCACCTCACTCTTCAAAAGGTGATTGATCACCTACTTCAAGAAGAAATATGGAGAAAGACTAGCAGCCTGTCTATCAAAGACAAATTCATGGCTCTATACACCAAGAAGCCATAGCCTGTTACGTGCAGAACCTCACAGACTCGGATAGTTCCTGAGAGGTATACACCTCAATCATTCTGGACTTCATTAGAAGAACCAGAGAGCCTAGCCGAAGCAATTAAGTCCAAGGATGCTATGAAGTGGCAAGAAGCTATGGAAAGTGAGTACAACTCACTTTTGATGAACGAGACCTACTGGACACCAGTCGACTTTCCCACTCACAAGAGAGTTATCGACAACAAGTGGATCTTCAAGAAGAAGATCAACTCTGATGGTTCCATTGCCAAATGGAAAGCACAGCTGGTGGTTAAAGAAATCACTCAAGTCCAAGGAGTGGATCCAAGTCTAGTGTTGACTAAACCTACTTGTGCTGAAACTGATAGTGAAGTACTCGACTTAGCGAAGTACTCTTATCATTCACTAATCGGATCTTTGATGTATGCGATGTTGTGTATTAGACCAGATTTAGCATACACTATAAGCACGTTAAGACAATTCATGTCTAATCCTAGGATTTCTCATTGAAAATCATTAAAGAGGGCAATGAGATATATTCAGGGAAGTTCAGATCACATTTTATGTTATGATAGAAATGTTATCTACCCACTCGTCCTGCGATTTTCACTGTCAAGACATTTTGGCATTATTTGCTGGGATATGCATTTATTTTTCATGTGGATCATTATGCTCTTAAGTATCTTGTAAATAAACCAGATCTATCAAGACGAATTGCTCGATGGGTTCTACTTCTGCAGGAATTCACTTATCAAGTAGAGCTTCGTCAAGGAAAATATCATACGAATGCTGATTATCTATCGCGACTCAGCACCGAAAAAACTGAAAACCCTATAAATGATGATTTTCTAGACGAACATTTATTTGAGATTTCACCTACAAATTCATTATATTCTGACATCATTACTTATCTCAAGGATCAGATATATCCGGATGGTTACGATTTGGAGCAAAAGACAGTTTTTCAATATAAGGTAGCACCTTATACAATTATTAACAATGTTCTGTACAAGCTTGGTGCTGACCATCAACTACAAAGATGTCTCGAAACTGAAGACATTAAAAAGGTCGTTAAAGCCTTACACTCAGAAGATGCTGGTGGACATTTTGCTTTGAAGAACACAGTTAATAAGATATTGACTGCCAAGTACTGGTGGCCAACAATGTTCAAGGATGTGTCAAACTTTATTCGTTTATGTGATCCATGCCAGAGATTTGGTAAGCCTATAAAAGCAATGAATTGGTCGTTGACACCAATCCTGCCTCTTGCACCATTCGAGAAGTGGGGGATTGACTTTGTCGATCCAATCAAACCTGTTACCCGACATACAAAATGACGTTATATTCTAGTTGCAACAGATTATGCTACAAAGAACGTTGAAACAGAGGCGACGAAATGAAACGATGCAAAAACTGTCGCGACGTTCTTATTCAAATATATCATCACCAGATGTGGTTGTCCACTTGAACTAGTAAGTGACCGAGGTACACATTTTTTAAATGACACTATACGGTTGCTGACAACTTATTTTCTGATCAGACATAGAAAAACTACACCGTATAATGCAAAAGCAAACGGGTTGACAGAAAGAGCTATTGGAATTTTATGTAAGATCCTGACTAAAATTACTATTGCACATGCAACGGATTGGGATCAGAAACTACCATCAGTTCTCTGGGCTTATCGCAACACAGAGAAAATCACGACAAAACAGACACCATAGTTTCTTACGTATGGTATGCATCCTATTTTGCCAATTGAATTTGAGGTGAAAACCTTTCGTATTCAAGCTCAACGAACAGATGCAGAATGTATAAACGAACGGTTGACTAATATTCAAGAACTAGCTAAAGCTCAAGAGACTTCACAAAAACTAACGGAGGAAATCCAGGAACAAAGAAAGAAGAAATATGGTAGTCATATAAAAAAATGTGATCTTAAAGCTGATGATTATGCGTTGATATATGACAGTTGCCATCAAAAGTTCCTTGGAAAACTCCATATGTGATGGCTTGGACCTTATAAAGTCATAGAGGTGTTTGACAATGGTTCTGTGCAACTTCAATCACCGGATGGTGAACTATTACCTACACGTATTAATGGGTCCAGACTGAAGAAATACTACCTTTGACCAGAATTTTTCTTTATTCTTATTATTTTCTAGTATTATTATTCTTTTATCTTTTCTAAAAAATTTCGCGACTTTTCTTTTATTTTTTCTAGAAATTTTCTGAAAAATTTCATGAAATTTTCTATCACCGTCCAACATTTTTCATAATATTTCGTGAAATTTTCGAGAATTTATCTTGACTTCTCTCAATCTTTCAATATCATTTTTAAAGTATTTTCGAGAATCTTTCGCGACACTAAATTTGTTAATCAAATTTTTGTAAATCATTTTCAAGAATTTTTCTAGAACCTTTTCTAGCATTTTCTCTAGTTTTTCGAGAAATTTTCTAGTATGTTGCTAAAATTTTCGAGAAATTTTCGTGAGTTTCTGTATCATTTTTTTTTTTAGGAATCTGCGAGAAAGTTTCACGAAACTTTTATAGAATCTATCTACCATATTTTCGAGAATCTTTCAAAAATCTCTCGACCTACTTTTTGTATCCCTCCATTAAAGATTATGGCCACGTGATCATCATTATTCACACGTGTGTACGCTCACATATCAAAACAGATATTGTTTCTGCATAATTTATTTCTTTTCTTTTCACAAACGGTCTTCCATCATAAAATATCGATCTGTCAAATTATAATTTTAAATATTGAGACATGCACGTCCTCCATAAATGGAAGTGACAGATGTCAAGTCACCATGCCACATCATCATCTCTTCCCCACTGCTACTGCTTATCAGAGTTATTTTTCATTTTTTTTCTTTACAATTTCTACTTGTGAGTTTATGCTTTTCTACGTTCATTTTCTTTGCGATCAAGACACTCTTTTGCGAACTATTGTGATCTACGGAGCTATCGTCAAACATTCGACCAATGGCTTCTGGATCAAGCTCTAGCTCTAATATCATCTGGAAAGCACACATAGGAACCCGTCTGGCATCCATCCAGTCCTTTTTGGATCGATGCAGGTTGGGTGATTTGAAAGTGGACCCCTCCATCATCCTCTCTAAAGTCAGTGCTGAGTTTGTGAACTCTATCCATTCAATTTTGGAGGAGGAATTCAAAGTTCACGTACGAGACAAATTCTTCAACATCTCTAAAGACCTGTTCTGCACAACCCTCGACTTACCAATGGATGGGAAGATGGTTGCAACCAATAAGGATTCGGTGGATGAAGCTGCCCACTTCCTAAGCAACTGCTTTGTACCCACGAAGGGATACAAAATCTCTATGATCCGAGATACAACATTCAAACTGTTTTGTAAATACACAAACCAAGTAATATTTTTGACGGATTCGGATGCCACAATTTCAGTTCAAAATTTTGGTTACATATTGGATGTGCTTGCAGGTAATGCAGCATGCTTCGGCGTTATCACATACAGAGCTTTGTTGCGCTGGATCAAACATCAAAAGTTTTCTGGAGTCGGAGCCCATGTTTCTCGCCTATGCGCTCATTTTCAAATTTTGACAGAGCAAGAGAAAATAATGCTGACGAGAAGGATGTTGGCTCTCAAGCCAATTGATCTTTCCAGCCTCATTTTTGTGCCTATTCTGGTTACATCCAATGATGCACCAATAGTCGAAGTAGCAGCTACCACTGCTACGGACATTGACGCTGCACCATCTCAGTCAGATACGGTTCTAGCTGTGGCAATGGATACCGATGGAGCAACTGCTGCTATTGCTAATTCCTCAAAGCTCGCATCTGCTACGACATCTCAGAAGTAGCAGAGTGCATCCACAACTGATGATGACGCAACCTAGTCCGACACATCAGACAAAGGACAAACAATTGCTGAAGGCGACATTGGGGCACCTATGGCAGATGAAGATGAACCAGACAACCAGCCCTAGTGGTTTCGATTTATGACAGAGAAAGCCAAAAATTTAGTGGCTGACGTATATGAGTTGGATAAGTACCACCGACAACTCACCATGGAGCTTATCAACTCAGAGAGAAAATTTCTAGACTCTCTCAAGGAGTCCTATGAGAAGATCGATTCGCTCGAATCAGATAATACGAAACTGATTGAACGAAATCGTTCTCTCGAAACACAGCTTCAGACTTTAATAAAAGAAGCTGATTCTTCGAAGCAGACAAATAAGACGATTGAGGCCAAGTCTGACAATTTTCAGACTCAAAATAATTCCTTGAAGCAGCAAATTTTGGCTGCAAATCAACATAATGTCGCACTCCAGAAACATTTACAGGAGGAGCGAATGACGAGACCAAAGGCAGAAGCTACTCTCTCTATGAGCACCAATGCAGGTTCAATCACAATCGATCTCACGAAGCTGAACCAGCTCCAAGGCCAGATGCTCGAAAATTTTCGAGTCGAATTCTTACAACCGCTCGAGGATGCGAAGGCTCTTGTCGAGGAAGAGTTGGCTGAGCTGAAGGAGCTCTCGAGTGATGCCACCCCATCTTGCAGTGGGCCCGATGCACACAATGAATACCTTCAGGCCTTGCTTCGAATTGATGACCTCACACATCAAATCCAAGCTGTGCCTGCCTACACCGGAGCCTCAGACCATCCAGAATTCTTGGAGGCTGTCGCAAAGATTGACAAGCTCGAACAGGAGCTGTCAAATCTTAAGCAACAATTGGAAGATCAGAAGCTGGCTGCTGAGTTGCAAACTCAGGACTTGGCAACTGCATCTACATAGCCAAAGCGAATGTGACGAAATCAGTCGAAGGTATGTGCTGACAGATTCCGTGCATTTGTTGAACGCTTCTGAAAATGGTGTCCACATGCTTTTAGTATTGAATTGCAATGGCGTGTGGATTACATGATGCTACCAGGCGCAGTAGGCATTGCCTTCTACGAATGGAAGCGACCTTAGGAGAAAGACGACTTTCTCTGGTTATGGGCCCAGCTCTCTATCGAGCAGAAAGGATGTCTCTGCTGAGGCATAATCCAGGGTAAGTTCCAAGTCGTACCTTTTGGATCAGCATAGTTATACATAGGCTCTTCGACTATGTATGCTCTCGAATATATTCAAATAAAAAAACTTCAATTTTTGCGAAACGAAGATAATAAGCGACATTTTTGGAAGCGAAAGTCGCAATTTCAGTTGTACAAACACAAGCTGTTGCGGATTTAGGCGCATTCGACGATGCAGGATTGCTGATTAATATAAATATGGGTTATCCAGAATTATCAGTCTTTATGTGGATTGGGAGCGAAACCTTGTAGAATATTTTGTGGAGATTTGACATAATTTGCAAGATAGAAGGAAGTCATTCTATTATAAGCAGTTCTGTACATATACATTTTGGCAGTTTGGTACCTTTGCGGCGAAGACATTATTTTTTGTTCAGAATCTTTATGTTAAAAGCAATTTTATTAGATTTTCAGCTCCTTACTTTAAGTTAGAAGAATTCGGCAATTTACTAGTTGGCCGCTACACAAAATCCAAAGAAGACTTGCTGTTGATCGAAGCTCAGCAAAACTTGGAGTTTGCTCAGAAAATATTAAGAATTGAATAGTTCATAAAACATTCATTCATGTCTTTGTTGTGCTGATGTTTCTATGGGATGCTGAATTTTTGAAGTTTAAAGATGTTTTGAAGGTTGATTCCAGTTTTCATCAACAATTTAAAGATCAACTTAAATCAACCTATTCAACGAAACAACAGACACATATTCTCTAAGATGGAGAAATATCTAAAGGACAAAATTGACGAAGAAATATCTTTTCGACTTAACGAAATATGAGGAACAAGAATGTTTCTCGAATAGTCCTCGAAATGAAGATGATATGTTCACGAGGATGTTTCACATTTGAGAAAGGGGATATGTGATGCCACAAAAATGTTAAATATTGAATATCAACATAAATATGGCATGATATACTCGAAAATGAAGATATGAGCTGGTTAAGTATAAATCATAAAGAGGCCTAAGTCATTTTTCGGGAATATATCTCCTAAGTACTTGCCTTGTAATTAAGGACAAGACCTTTAAAAGGAAAAGACATTGCCTTGGATAACCTTTACTAGGTCGTCCATACGAAACGACTAGATATGAAGAGACATGTTAAACTAGAGTAACTTTAACTCATAGTTAAGTATACCTCCTATGGTATAGGTGAACGTATTTTCAGTCTAACATATGTATTTTAAAGATCAAATGAATCAACACATCCATAATAATTGGATTGACTCGAATAACGAATATTCAAAACCAATCAATTTATTCGTGATTTTTTTGATAGTCACAAATCTCCATGTGTAATCACCTTATGGTGCCGAATGGGAGAATGGAGAACCATTTCTCTAGATCTCTTCCTACAATAGCATAGACAAAGCTCTTACTATTGTAATCCTTTATTGAGTAGAAATAGTGAGTATCCAATTTTCGCAAGTGTTAGAAAGGGTTGATAGAAGAGTCATGGCGACATCTGCATCGTTGATTTCTGCACCACTTGCAAACATTTGCTCAAAAAGGTTTTTGAAATTGTTCAAATGATTCGTAATCAAATTTGAGTCAGCCATTTTGAATACGAAAAACATTTTCCTTAGATAAAATTTGGCAGTCATGTCTAATGTCATAAAGATTGCTTAGAATATTCCAAGCTTCCAACAAAGTTCGAGCACTTCGAAAATGACTAATCTAATTATCTCTTATGTTGAGAGTGATAAGAGTGAATCCTTCTACTTCCATTTGGTGATGGTCGTATGGAATCTACAATAGGCTTAACCTGAGTACCTTCGACAACTTCCCAAAGCTCTTTTGCTTGTAGAATCACCCTCATTCTGAATTTCCATAAGTGATAGTTGTTGCCATCCAACTTTTTGATAGAATTCGAAGATGACGTATCCATAGTAGACAAATATCATCTAATTCTTTGGGTTATTGTGAAACTCAGATTCCATTCTTATGCAATTTGTATGGAGAAAGTGAGAAATTCTATCTTCTGATTGAATAAAGCAAGTCTAAAACAATAGTATGTTGAAAAGACATTGTATATTGAATAATTTTCTTTTTAATGTTTTGAAACGTTGAGCCTAAGCATGGTCATGCTTAAGGAGATGTGGACATAGAGTGAACACGATAAACCCAATCAAGAGCACCATCCTGTATGCCAATTTTTTTTTGGGATTCCATTATGTTCAATTAGTCTAAGAAGTGGCAACATGAATTCGACTTTGATGGTGTAGAAATCAACAATGTGTTACAATGAATCAACATGGATCAAAGTGAAATTATTTTATCATCTCTTCTACATTCATATTGCATCAGACTATAGTCAATCACAACCACATAAAAGAATATGGATGCTAGTAATTCGACCTAGCAGTTGTGGCAAAGATATGGTTTAAGAACATTACAAAAATCCGTAAGAAGCCATGGCTGTAAACACAACATTCAACTTCCAATCAGTTGAAACTTCCTTTCAGTCATTGAAGACAACGCCTACTATTTAAAAGAAGGATGTGAATTCAACCATTGAGCATTGATAGTAATCAAACATGGTCGTCGTTTGGAATAATGCACTGGTTCGGGTTTCTAACCTACGGATCAACTTGAAGCAAGGCACCAAGACCACGATGAACAAAGATGCACATTTAAGAGAGACGATAAAAATTGGTGTCCAAGGTCCTCAAGAAATCAGGCAAAACCAAACTCCAAATAGATTAAACTAGTACTAGAGCTACTAGAAAATAGACAATTAAAGATCTAATAATGAATTTAAGTGATCAAATTGGCTTAAAGAAATGAAATAATCGCAAAATGAAACTTGCTTGAAATGGACTAAAGTAGCCCTAAAATTGCGAACCGAAAATGTCAATCATCACTGCGCAATGCAGACATAATCAATACCTGGCTTCAAGCTCTCACATCCGCAGACAAAACCAATGCAAGCACTCGGATCTCAGACAATTGCATCACCAACATGAGGCAGCCGAGGAGAGACGAGTGCAAAGAAGAGGAGTGCAGAGACGAGTGCAGAGAAGAGGAGAGACGAGAGGAGAGGAGAGTAAAAGAGAGAAGCAAGAGGAAAGGGAGAGAGAGAGAGAGAGAGAGAGAGAGAGAGAGAGAGAGAGAGAGAGAGGCCAAACGGTCATGTCCCAATCGGGAGGGACACCCGAATGGATGTAACCGGAGAGAGAGACTTGACAAATTTCACTTCATTACAAAATTTGATGATGTGGATTTTTTTAATGATGACATGGAATTTTGTTCTTCCAAAAGAACTTTAAAATGAATAATCTCCTTGCTTTAAAATGGGGTATTAGCTTGGGCTTATAAAAAGTTTCAATTAAATTTCTTTTAGACTCTGTGATCAAATTATGAACAGGGGAGGCTAAGACTGAATTAGGGTTAGGCTTTTTGTTTCCAAGTTTTGAAAATAGTCGTAGAGTGAGGTGAAAGAGAGAGAGAGAGAATGTAGGCTGTTGTGGACAAGTGTAATGATCGTTTCAGTGGGCCACGTCTGCCCTAAATCTAGGTTAACCTAAAAAAGTTGTCGGTTCGGTGAGTGGGACGAGACTCGGAGAGTGCACGAAATTTTTAGAAAGAGAACAAAAAGAAATTTTTAGAAAGAGAACAAAATCTCTAGAAAGAGCAAAAGAGAGGAGTGAGTTTGATCGGAGGGAGAGCCGGAGATGCGTTGGTGCTAGGAGGAGCAGGATGATGGCCATCGGGAGAGAGAGAGAGAGAGAGAGCGCGACCGACCGTGTGCGGAGAGTGATTGATCGCTGAAAAAGAGGTGGAGATGCTGCGTGATGCTAGGACGGGAATGGCTGATCGGGAGGAAGAGAGAGAGAGAGAGGCTGCTGCGCGATGCTAGGAGGAGGAGGACGAGAATGGCTGATCGGGAGAGGGAGAGAGAGGGGTGAGAGAGAGAGTAATATATGGTGAGAGAGAAGGAAAAGAGACGGTGAGAGAGCGGGGAGAGAGAGAGAGTAAGCAGAGACGGTGAGAGTGCGCAGAGAGGTGAATTTTTGTTACGATTTTTTAGTGGTAAGGTTTTTTAGGGTTTTAAAGAGTAAAATAGCCATATATAAAGTGAGCTGTTGGGGAGAGAGAGAATATGGGTGTGGATTTTTTTAGGTTTAGGGTTTTTGGTGTCTAAAGAGTAAAATAGCCATATACTGAGGTGTTGGAGAGAGAGAGGGAGAGAGAGAGAAAGCGATCGAGCGATCTGAATGCGGGGAACATAAAAATGGTGAGCGTGTTGGTAACGGTTGTTCTCACTTTGCTGCTGGCCACTTTTATCTCTGCATCATTCCTTGTTCCTGCATTCATCCGTGAGTAAATGCAACTCTACATTATATATATATATATATATATATATATATATGCATTCATTTCTGCTTTATAATCATACTTTTTTGGCTTTTATGTATGTTACATCCAAATAGAGTGCACACACACACACACATTGAAGTGTTTTTTGTTCTGATTTTTGTGCATACCATTGGGCTTCTCAGGGCTTTCTATCCATCTACTTTCCTCTGTCATTGGTATTTCGGTACAAGTATTTCACGTTTGCCTGTTTCATTCTTGGACTCATCCAACTTTTTTTTTCCTTGGAACGTCTTACACATTGTAGCTTATTCTTCAACAAGTCTTTCAATTTATGATTGCAAACAACCATCAATAGCAGATAGAAAAGGGTACAACGATAATAGATGCTCCTAACCTAAGATGTGTTATTGGGATTGCCGGTATATTGTTAGGTCAAAAGCTTCCTACTGTATTTTTTTGGTATAAATTTTGGAAAAGAATCTATTAAGCATGATGGCAGTGATCATGAAGTCTACTTCACGATCATTTTTTTTACTTCAGCTAGATACAACCTCTAGACTGTTAAGCAGCACAGACATTACATGCCAATGAAAGTCTAGTTGTAGCGTGATTTCAAACTTTTCTACCTGTCTTGAGCTTGAAGCTTCTCCTTGTGCATGTAGCTGGTTCTCTTGCTCCTGCTCGTCTCAGAGCCCGTGTTCAGCTTAATTTTTCTCTCTATGGCCAACTTGATCTCTGTGACGAGTACATTGCATGTATTCTATTTGACAGGCTTCATGTCTGTGCCTATATCTGTTGAGTGTTCACAAGCTGCTTTCTATTCATGGGGCTTCCAATAACTTTTTGGTCTGCTCGCTGCCAATGGCTTGTATATTGTGCACATGAAGGTGCTTATGGAGAGGTTAATTCCTGCTTGGAATATGCAACCATTCTGAGAATAAGGCATGAAAATTACCTGCTGCTGAAAAGTGCCTATTTGAATTGGCATACTGAGTTGAGGATGATCATATTGAAGCTCCTGCATACCTATTGGAGCCCAATAATTCATCAGAGAAAAGTTTGAATCTTTGTGAAGGCTTGATCTCTACTTTTCTAGAATGATTGTAGAAATCTAACAGTAAATATGTTAATAACTTGATTTTGCCCATTTTTGCTACTTTATGATGAAATTTTCATTAGAAACACTCTTGTTTAGGCTTTGAAATGATGTATGGATCTCACACATGTGAAAGTATGTCCGTACGGATATGAGGTATAGGTGTACTTGCATAACACTCAAAGTGCAAAAAAATTACACATGAACTGTTTGAGCATGAGTGAGGCTTGGGTTGTAGTGATATGGTATGCTAGCGATTTGGGGTGATCGGTGACCAGTTTAAAAGCTGGAAGTGGATCAAGGTTGCATCCCGATTCGAACAGGTCAATTCGCACCAATTCTTTGAGGTTCGAACCGCCAGGCCATGTTCGAATCGGAAAACAGTTCGAACTTGTTTTTTTCATTCTTCAAAAAAAAAGTCAAATATTCACTGTACATACTACAGATACTTAATAGTTAAACAATTTCACTTTTCCTCTAAATTTACAGATATCAGGATTCAGGATAATCAGATCTCTTGTGACCTGTGTGACCTGTCACCTGTCGTATCAAAACAGAATGACATTATGTATTATGACCCAAGTTTAAGAGCTTAGAGAACTGCGATAAGTTTAAGTTGTAACCATATCCTGGCCCCTAGGTACAAGGATCTGCTAAGTGCTCACTGCTTGCTAAGGAGACTGAGGACTATGCAGTGTGAGTGACAAGTGTGGACACTGGAGTTGGAAGTTGCCAGTTGGAACTTGGAACTTGGAACTTGTTACTTGACAGCGGACACTTGGAACTCAGGGTTTAGAAATTAGGAGCCTGGACTCTAGAGTATAACTAAATTTTGAGCTCAGAGGCTAGAGCTGAATCCTGATAATAGTTATTAGTGACTACTAACTACTAACTAGTGACCACTGACTAGTTTGATACAATGATATGGATAATGGCAGGCTGCAGCTACTAGCTAGGTAGAGTCTAGAGTCTAGACCTGGGAGTCGGGACCGTACTACGTAGGTACTAGGACTGTAGATTGTAAATTGTAATTTTGTTTCAAAGTTGAAACTTGAAAGTTGAAGTTCAAACTTATTTGCAAATTGCAATGTCGAGATCAGAGAAAAGAATTAACAAGAAGGTTATGACAATGTTTGAGAAAGCCAAAAAAATCTAGGTTAGAAACTTAGATTTATCTGACATCTGTCATCATCATTCATCATTCAACATTGAAGTTTGAACATTGAACATTCTATATGACATATGTAACTACTAACTACTAAGTTCTAACTTCTAACATAATACATCAAATACCAAAATCAAAATTGTAAAACTTTAAAGTTTAAACCTTTAACCATTAGTAATTACTAATTAGATAATCGACTAACAGACTACATAGTACATACTACAGTTAAAACTTAACTTTAGGAATCAGAAACTTCAAACTAGAATCCATAATATAATAATCATGATTCATGAATCATAACATAATAGTAAATACATATGCTAGGTGCCTCATGAGTCCGGTCACCAATGTAATGCACGATGTGTCTGATGATAAATCATGATGTGTACACTGTAAACAGCTCAAGAGTCAATGCTCATCATTCTAGTGACATCTACAGACTACAATGATCTAATGTACAATGAGCACTGAGCAGTGAGCGCTCTAAGCTCTACTGCGCCTGAGTCTCCTCCCACTCGCTGGTGATGTGGAGCCTATTGTGGTCTCTCGAGTCCCCGCCCTCCTCGGACTCCTCATCCTCATACTCCTCCCCCTGAGGACTCTGACCTTGACGATGCCTTAGACTCAGACTCAGACTTGTCCTCGTCGTCAGGGCTGTGAGCACGGGAGCTGCTACCCTCTCCTGCCCTCCTCCTACGCTCTGCTCGAGTGGCAGGTCCTGCACAGTGCACACAAAGAGGGACAAACGTGTTATTGCCTGCAAATTAGTAAATTACGATAATTAGTTTGAACTTCGAAAATTTAATTCAAGACCTTACTACTTGGACAATCCTAATTTCTCACCTGCACTCTGCATGGCCTCCTCATGGAGGAATGCGTACACATCCTCCTTTGACTGGTCTCTCGGTGGCAACTCTGGAACCTTTGCCACATTGATCAGATCGGGATTAACCTATGCACATGTTACAATGCACATTGAAATCAAGACAAAATTTGGAGGGCCGAGTCTTGACAAAAGTTAAAATTTAGCTATAGTCTAGTATCTACTATCATCTATGTAGTATGATCTATTTAGTATCTACTTAGTACTAACTGGGTCTTGGGATGATGGATCACATGTTAGAATTTAGAAATTATAATTTATGGCTTACAAGTTACCTGGATAGGCTCTGCGGTGGTTTGCAGTCTACCCAAAAGTCTCAGGTTGGCGTGTACCTACACCAACCTCTCCAACTGTGCAGATGAGAGTCGATTCCTCTTCTTCGTGTGAATCATGGAATGGACACTCCAGTTTCTCTCACAAGCGACTGTAGTGCAGTCTTGTGAGAGAATCCTGATGGCAAGGCGACGCAAATTGGGGACATCAACTCCAAACTTCGACCACCATGACACGGGACGTAGCTGGCCTGAATCACAGCTCAAGGGGCAGTTAGTACTTACTACTAGCAAGTTGCAACCAAGGTCCAACAAGTTACAATATGATTGACTAATTGTGCAGTAAAATGTGAACAAGTTTAAACTGTAATGGACCATGGTCAGTTTATTACCCTCTCTCAAAAGCGCCGGGCTAGTGGCGAACTCCAAGGTCTCCTACCTGAAAATCCGAAGCTCATCCAGCAGGTTATCCTGCTTTCTTACATCAGGATAAACTCGGGAGATGTAGGCATTCCAGCCATCCCTAAGCTCCCTATTTGTGAACTGCTCCTCATTCCTCTAAAGTGGATGGAGTATGTGGGCCATGCAGGGGCTTATGAAACCACTCCCACCTGCTCAACCAAAGGAGCCGGACCTCCGCAAGCCTGCAAGAATCAAGATTGAAGACACATTAATAATTATACTAGTAAATATATAGTACATGATAGTACATACTACATACATACTACTGTCTACATACTACATTTGAAATTTGAATCTTGATATACCTCTCTGGGCTAATGGTCGTGCAACGGCTCAACTGCTCGCCCAGCCTGTCCATGAACTCGTACAAGAGGCCCAATGTGCAGCATTGAAGATTTGTTAAGCATCACTCCTATTTCGATTGTTATAAGTGATGGCTTGTTAAGCGAATTATAAGAAAGTAAACTATGCAAGATTTGTCTGTGAATGGGAACCATACAGAGGTTAGCTCTGGTCAAAATCTGAACTTTGCACTTTACATTGCGTGTTAAGCATTACTCTTGGTAGCGTTCCTTTGCTAAACAAGTTGTGTGACATTAACACCCTAGTGCAATGTGGTCTTGAACTACTTGACAATTTTGAGTCCTTGAGAAAGCCCTAGAGATGGGTGCAAGTGGCATTGCTAGGATTAGTGTTCGTTTAGGAGTGTAGGCCGGTTTTTTTGAGAGCAAGAAGCTTTGTTGCTTTTGTAGAGTATCGTCACGATCATTAGGAAATGTGATTGCATTAAAGTGCAAATTTGCAAATGTGTTTGCTACAAACACATTTGCAAATTGGTTGCATACTTCAACATTCATGGTAGGAAGCTTTGGGTAAATCATCTTAGACTTGGAAGTTTGAGGCATATTTGAATCTAGTCCATTGTCTTAAGACTATTTCGAAGCTCTCCATCTTAAGAATTAGACTTTATTTGCAAACTCAAATGTTTTAAGGTTACAAAAGCTTGTTGGAAACTATGGGTACAATACAGGCGACGAGCAAAGGTACACATCACAAAGCTATCTGAATACAACTCAAAGCACACCAAAATAGGCTTCGAAATATCCACTTTATTGATTTCTCTTCAAAGTACTTGGCAAACTATCCACATAAACACATAAAAGCACTGTTGCTAAGTCTCATCCCAGCCACTTGCTGCATAGATTATGATGAGGAATGCCTCTCTCTAGGCTCACTTATACAAAATCCTCAAGCACCCACTTAACCCTGACCCTTTCCTAACGTCGACACATGGCGAACTCCATGCACAATCGACACTTGCCACTTGGGAGTACCCTGACACATTGGCAAGCGAGTAGGAGGACCGTCCGACCCGTTTCACTCATGCACTGGACCAAGTGTCCCAATGAGCATATGACACGTGTCCCGTTGGTCAACTCTCCTACTTTTTAGGAGGTCAGTCCAACAGCCTCTAAATTAAGACCCAGTATCCTATACCAAATATAAGAAGGACAACAAGTTACCGGAAACCTGCTATTTACATTTTTACAAAACACCACAGGTTGGTGTGAGCCATTAATATTTACAAATTTACAAGTTTGACGTGTTCACACACTGAGGTCGGAATATAAGTACATAACATTCCTTCCCTCCTCAAGGAACATCGTCCGTGATGGTAAAAGAAGGGTACCGTACATGCAAAGCGTGCGCGGTCTCCCAGGTAGCATTAGTGAGAGGTCTACCGTGCCACGCAACCAAGTACTCACGGATCAGATGGTTAAGCCGTCTCTCTCTCCGGTCCAATACTCTGTCAGGTCCGTGCATCACCTCTCCATGCTCCTGAAACAATACAAGTCCATCGGTTAGCAAATTATCACCCTCATGTAAAACCCTCTTTAAGCGTGAAACAAAAAACAGGATGGACTTTACAATCCTGAGGCAACGCTAGTTTATAACCAACATCATTAAGCTTTCTAACTATTTTCCAGGGTCCACAATAACGCGGAGATAACTTTTAACACTTCCCTGTCTTAAGAGAAGTTGAGTCCTTTGGAAACAGGAGAAACACCATGTCTCCTTCCTCGAACTCTCTTGGTGTGCAATTTTTATCAGCAAATGTCTTTGCGCGATCCATTGCCTGTTTCACATTTTTCTTGGCTAACTCAAGCATCTGTACCATGTGAGTTACAAAGTCAACAACACTAGGCACTCTATGAGGTATCCCTACCCGACCACAGTCAATGGGGTATAGGCCAGTGCCTACAAAAGGCCAAGCATCTCAATGCAAGAGTACTGCAAAAGGTACAAGCTTGAAAAGTTTCGTCTTTATAGACCAATCAAAGTGGGGTTTGAGGTGGGCAAACGAGTCACGGCCACCCACATGAGAATAATGTAACCACTAAGGAGTTTGTGTGGGAGGTCCATGGTGGGATTGCAAAGGGCTTCTTATAATCAAAGGTGTGTGCCAACAAGAGAACAGAGTTCGTGAGCAATGGTCATGTGAGGTTTGGTAGAAAGGTAAAAGTCATGAACATCAAGACACTATGGGTAGGCATCATGCATACTTCAGACCAATTAGGGATGGTGGTATTAGGGTCATGATTATAGGCTAGTAAACTCGAGAAAGCTCTAGTAATGGAGCTGCTTTTGCTAGGCTAGTGATGGATTTGGAAATGAAAGGTCCGTAGAAAGTGTTAATCATTAGGTTTATTGGGTCATAAGGTAGCAAAGTGATTGATAATTAGTGTTTAATTAAAAGAAAACAGCTTTAAGGTAGGCCACTTTTTTTAAAGCATGAATAATGGCCAACAGTGCAATGTTGTGTTAGGTACAATCCTAGATATAACATGAAAATATCTTTTTCATAAGTGAAAGTCTTGTTCCTTCTGGAGTGTTTGTTCCTTCTTCCTTTGATACTTAGATTAACTACTGTTATATCTCAACTTGGTTAGATGCTAGCTAGCATTACCTTTCCATTCGTTCCAGAGCGCGTTCTACTGTCCAGATCGCAGAAATAAATTTGCAAGTATCTTTGCAAATTCTATTCTTGAGACTTCTTGGATTGCCAATATTAGAGACAAAATGGGAAAACTAACAATAACCCATAAAGAGTGTCATGGCCCTAATGGGGGTTTGGACCATTAGGAGGTGTCTTGGACATAGGGACTGGACTTAGCCTGGATAGTAGTAGAGTAGGACCATGGGGTCAGGTGACCACCTGCGTGAGGTATTAGCATGTGTGTTGCATCATAGTTTGGGATAGGATGTACATGCACTGTGCTATTGCATGGGTCTTAACTACTATAGGATATTGGTACCTACATGCAGTGGACATGCCCTCACCCGTGTCCATGAGGATCATAGAGAGTCTTGCAGCCGTTATGCCGTGAAGCACTTCTCTTTTGATTTGCCTATCTCCTGGAATGCTCGGGGGCTAGACCCGTATTTCGTCTAAGATTGGTTGGGACGGTTTCGTCTACTGCATTCTTCCTTTATGTTCATGGAGCTCTATCTTGATTTGGAGTCCTGGGGAACGTTTTATCGGTATCAGAGCTGCCAATTGAGACGTTGGAGAGGCAAGGTGTGAGCGGATTTGTTGTGGAATCAAAATGGCGACAATCGATTGATTTTCGGTGAATTGGACTTCATTCAAGTAGGTGTTTCACATTCGTTTTGGATGAATCAATTTAGTAAACTGTTTGCGATTGTTTGAGGATTCGATTATGTCTTTTTCGACTTGGCATGGAATGTAATTTTTCAACCTGTGGTTTGCTGGTTTCCGCTTTGTGAATGGTTTTTTGGTTCAATCGGTGGTTTGCATGCGGCTTTGAATTCCTCTTTCTGGTGTGGAAGAGTGGAATGAAGCTTGCTGCAAACTGATTGGATGCTTGTGCTTGATGTGAGATTGAAAATGAACTTTTGGATCTTCGCATGGCATGCCCAAGCTGTATTAACCATTTTTTAGACGTTTCAATAAGGTTTGAAAGCTTGTTAGCCACTTATTGATTGTCTATAGGAAACTGAACTTGAAACTATGAGAATAGCTGTGGTTGAGGATCTCATGCCAATATTTTTTCCATGCATGCTGGTTGGGAAGGCTTTATGATCACAGTCCTTCTATTTGTTGGTAGCTTTGTGAATGAAGCTATAGTAACTGTGAATAGAAGCATAAAACTAGAGAACTGTTGTAGCAGAAATGGAGTGCTTTAAAAACATAGCATGCTGTTTGTATGGTTTCTGGCTTGTGGTCTGTTGGAAAGTGCCCTCCAAGCTGTGAAACCTGCATGACAAAGAGTATGCTAGAACCCTGGAGGATGGCTGGGAGGAATCAACTTCTTTTTGATGGTAACTTGCATCCAAATGTGGGTTTGGGATCCTTGTAAGATCATTGTATGACTCAGCTGACTGCAGGCTGGTTTTTGATCTTCCAACATGGCTATGGAGGGCTGCCAGAGGGCGAACTGGGGGCCTGCTGCTGCCACCAATGCTCTCTACTCATATGTCTTTTAAGAATAGTAGTATTCACGTTCTTTTACTTTCAAGTATAGAATAAGAATTCGGTGAATTGTGATTAATGAATCATAGTTCAGGTTCCAGTCTATATTTGATTTTCAAGAGAGGATATCGTGAGTGGTGAAGAGAATAGATGCTTTGAGCATATGTCTTTTCATGGCAATCTCTTTGGGAAAGGTATCTTCCAATGATTGAGTCTGCTTATAATAGTAGTAAGCATTTGGCTACTGAATAGAGCCCATTTATGCTTATCTATGGTTTCCATCCTAGATCTCTGGTAACGGTTGAAACTGAGTCGATCAAAGTTCAGAAAGTGGTCAATTTCTTGCGGGAAATACAAGAGATGCTACGGTTAGCACTTGAAAATGTTCCGAGTGCCCAGGGTCAGGAAATACAAGAGATGCTACGGTTAGCACGTGAAAATGTTCTGAGTGCCCAAGGTCGGGTCAGGCATTTTGCTAATTTGAAAAGATCATTATTATCATATATATACTATATAGATATATTTATGTAGACAAGTCGTAAGTATTGTTTCTGGTTCCTAAATCTTAAAAGACATTTAGAAATTTTTTTTCCCTCCCCCCAACTGTATGAAACGAGAAATTAATAACCATTACTTGAATGACTTGTGTAGGTTCCAAAAAATCCTTTGATGTAGGTTCCAAAAGATCCTCTGCAGCACAAAATTCCATCAAGGTAATTTTTCTAGAATTTAATGCTCTCTCTCTCTCTCTCTATCATTTATGCTATGCTGAAAGTGCTTTTGCCTAACATTGTCTTGTTGGTGTTTTGTGCAATCGCTTAGGCCATATATATTTCGAAGTAAATTTCATTTCTATTCACAAGTAAAACCATTCCTTTCTATAGAAAAAGACAAAACATTTGCAAACAACTATATTCTAGCATACACAGTGTAGTAATACAATTTTGATATACTAGTTTCCTTCTAGAAACCTAAAAGTAAGTAGTGTCCAGAATCACTACTTAAAAGGCTACTTCTAAATCTTTTTTGAATGTCTTTAAAATAGCAAGCATAACAAATGGTCTGCTAACTAAAACCTCTACCAAAACTTGTGGATAGTCCATCACTAAGCAAACAAGTATTGGAAGAGCTTTACATATATTTTTGACATTATGGAATACTAAATTTGGTCCTCTTGTGGCTTGCCTTTTCATTGAGTAAGCTTTTATATATTCATAGCTAGATCAACACAAAACCACCATTTAGAATTATTTGCTTTGCAATGTTATCTCATAACAAATTCAATTTTCAAACAAAAAATTAGCACAACACATAAGCTGAGGGTTTAATGAATTTATATACTTATTTATTGAACCCTCAACTTATTTGAAACACGTTCAAGCTTTTCACCTTTTGAAAAAAAGACAACCATTAATGACATTTGAACGATAGAATTTGAGATTAAGAATGGTAACACACACACACACACACACACACACACACACACACACACACACATATACACACGCACGCACGCACGCACGCACGCAAACGTGTATTTATTCAGTATTTCGGTTTTGTTTGAATTCAACTTTAAGTTTAAAGGATAGTTTGTCAAAGTCCTGTTATAATTTTATTCTTATTTGGACTTGGTCTATCTCATAGTCATTAATCTGCTTAAACAATGTGCTAAAGACAGTCAATAGATGATCCCTTACAAAGAAGAGCAGAGAATTCAGGAATATACCAAAATATAAGCTGCCCATTGAATGTCTCTATTTCCCATTTGTACTATACTGAAAAATGTAAAACAAAGGCAACAACTCCCTCCAAACATAGTGCAGTCCGCTAGAGGCATAATCTACCTTGTGAGTCAAAAATAACCATAGATTCCAAAAATGATCATTGCTTAGCAAATGAAATAGTTAGTGGTCCTGCCAATTGGAATGAGTGTTGGGTCCTTAAAAATACTGGATGTGCATGTCACTTACGCTTTTATTTTGCAGTGTTGTTCCAAACAGTTCGAATGGTACATGCTTGCTTGGAGTAGCTTATTTTCCAGATGTAGTGTCTAAGACAGTCCTTGGGGTGTTTTCATAGAGAACCCTTGAGGTTTTTTTTCTCTTGGAATTTCTAGTCCATTTGTAAACTCCAAAAGAGGCTACATCATCATTCAACATCTATTTCATGTCATATGTTTTAGTACAACTTGGCTACTTTGCATCAGCTACACACTTAGCAATCCACTTTGGTGATCAGTGCTAACACATTGACATTTTGTGACAACATTTACAACATCAATCATAATAATTTTTCATATGCCCACATATCAGGGCAACGTTTTTTGGAGTCTAAGGGCACTAGTACATTATTGGCTATATAAGGCTGGGGATCGTAGCCCTAATTTAGTAACTCTCCAAAAGGTTTGTTAGGGTCCTCCAAAAAATTGCAGATAGAGTAGTTGCTATTGACACCTTAGCCCATGTTTTGGGTAACTGTTGAGTTCTTTGTAGGAGAGTCATTGCCTTGTAAGGGATCAACTATTGACTATATTTCACTATTCTTAGTTGGAGCCTGGAGGATGCTATTTGCTTGCAGCGGGGATGTGAAAATGGATCAAAATGATCTCATTTATTCCTACAAATATTCCAAGAGGAGTTTATAAAGTCTCACTTTGATATCTTCTTCACAATTTTTTCCAATGTGTGGGTCTAGATATGTCTCTTAAGTTTAATCATAGAAGCTTACATGAACTAGAAACTTTTATTTGAGTCTTCTAGCTCTATCGGTGAATATATCTATTTCGTTTACATGGGAACATTGACATTGAGGAATAATGTTATTTTGTGATTGATCCCACACATTGTTGGTCTCATTGGACCTTCATAAACATATTGTATTCTATTCTCTCTATCTATAGTAGTGTATGTAATATGTATGTGTATATTCGTTTGCCTGTGTGTGTTTCCTTGTGATTTTTTTATTAATATATATGCTTGTTTCCTTTTGGTGAATATTTCTGTGTCCTATTCACAACGTAAAATTTTATTCGTTTTGTTAGAAGTTGAAGATAAAGATTTCTCAGACTTGCATTTCGTGTTTCACGTTGTGCAGAGAAGCTCGACATATACAACATCTGAAGTTGCCAAACACAATTCAATGACTGATTGTTGGATCATAGTCAAAGACAAAGTATGTATATTGTAGTTTTTGTACGTGTTGTCACACTTATCGGCATTTTTTGGGGCTCATTTATCAGACTTTAGATGTACATAGAGAGTTTAGAATGTGTATGGAATGCCACCTACCATTTTCTTAGCATATTGTACATTTCAATATTGATATCATAAGTGAGACTCGACTTTGAGTTGGACATTCTTTTAAGTAGTTTAATTGAGCTTTTTATCTTTTATTTTTATAATTATTTTTTCCCATAGTTTTTGAGAAATGAGTGATTCGAGTATGACGGTTGTTTCTTTTTTTTCTTAAAGTTGGAAGATGGAGCAAAAAATCACGTTACCCATGTTTTTGACCTAAGAGATATCAACGGAGATAGAATTCAACCTAGTGTTAGGATAATGTAAGGCCTGTTTATATTCTGATGGACACACTTTTCGTTGTAATTAGTAGCTTTTTATCTTCAAATACATGCCATAGGCTCCTGAGTTCAAAGAGTCGAGACAGTTGTCTCGTAACGGGGACCCTTTTACCATGTAGTGGTATCCCCCAAAAATGAGTGCTCACTATATATACCTACTTTTTCAATTATTCAATTCAGTTCTTGTATGTTGCTTGGGGTGTGGAGTGCTATTCCTTCAGCTCTTTGTGGTTCCGATTGATTGATAGCTTGTCTGATTCATAGCGTAAACTGCATAATCGATTGTTTTCTTGGAATCAGAGCGTTGGTTAGGTGTGCAACTATCGGAAGCCAAATTCTGTGAGAATTCAAAGAATCGTCACGGTTGATTGAGTTATTGAATTGGTCTCAAGGTTAGCAGCCGATTCGAATTGGGCCGATTTGACCGATTCGGCCAGGCTGGTTCGAATCGGAAAACAGTGTGAACTCTGAAAAAAAAATTCAAAACGTTTTTTTTGGCTTTTTTGGGTTTTTTTTTTCTCCCTGGTTCGAATTGGATTTCGGTTTGAACCGGCTCGAAATGGTTTGAATGATTCGAACCGTGGTTTGAGGTTCGAACCACGATTCGTGCAACTATGATTGGTCTGGAGAAATTGTTAAGCGTACAACTAAAGTTCCAAGTGCTACACTTGGTACGGCACGAGTTCCGTAGGTGCCATGGAACTTCAGTTTCAAGGCACCCATGACACCAAAACAGGCAAGGAAAAAATTACTATTGACATAGACGAGCTGGATGAAGATATGGAGGAAGAGCGGGACCAGTAGGAGCATCAAGAGCCGGACCAACATCAAGACCATGCACAGCAAGACCAGCAAGACCGACAAGACCAGCAGTAAGACCAAGAGCAGCAAGACCAGGCACAACAAGATCAGCAAAAGCAGTAGCAAGACCAAGAGCAGAAAGGCCAGGCACAGCAGGACCACCAGACAGCGCAGGACCGCCGACAGGAGGAACAACATGAGGATGTGTATGTGGATGTAGAAAATGAAGGGGCATGTGATGAAGCTGAAGGGCCCCAAAAAGGGAAAACAATAGGGGAGGAGGCCAGGGCAGAGAAGGCTGAAACTCCGTGAACCTGAGACAGGTGAAGATCTGTGCGACGATACTCTGTTATCAGAGTTATATCCCCTTAAAAAGATAAAGCGCTCCAGACCATATAACATTAAAACTCGTGCAAGCAAAATGTAACATGTGCACACTCTATTGCATTTTTTTTTAAAGTCATTTTTGGTTTAAAAACCAACAAAAAAAAAAAACAGGTGCCGTACGTCACCTGGTACCCCACGGCACCTGTGCTGTGGGGTACTTTGCGTACAACTTAGCTTCAGAGCATTGCTTGAGGCCAAGGTAATTTACTTAATTAGAATCGGTGGAAATTTGAAAGAACTTCATTTTTTTTTCCAGATTTTGAAGAAGATGGTTTTTCTTATGGTAGCAAACTATTTGCAGTCAATACCACACCAAAGTGCATGCCGTCAGTTGCATCAGAACAACATAGTAAGGTGACCTTAGAGAGCTAGTGCTCCAAGAAGAATCTCACAGAAAGGTTAAGAAAAGCTCAAGAATCTGAAAATCGTGTCAGCTAGGGTTTATGGTGCAAAATGCTAGTTCTTTCTCCATAGAAGACCTTTTTGGGAGCTGTGAAAGCATGAATTTGGGTGCCACAGTAGGGCAGGTCAGCTAGCAAGACACCATATGGTGCTGTGAATCAAAAACATGGCCATCTCCACCAAGAGACAAGGTTTTTAAGAGAAAGAGGGCGTGGACCCTTGCGTGTCTCCAACAAGGAGCACAAATTAGTGTATTTAAGGGTGGGGGCACGGTTCAGCCCGTGAGCCTATTTAAATATGTTGGATCGAAGTTCTCCTTGATCAACAATTGTGGAGAAAGAAGCAAGAATCGTTGGATCTTGGCCAACCAATGAACTAGCTTTGAAACGGTTCGTAGATGCCCTAAAGGGCAGAAGTGAAGAAACAACATTAAATTTTTTCATAAGAAGTCTATTTGAAGGGACCCAAAGTTCACAATGGACTTCACTTCATTAAAATTTATGAAGTTTTAGTTCAAAAGTTGGCCTTTTCTAATTTTTGGAGTATACCTTCGTTTAAGGTGTTCAAAGGTCAATTTATTTCATTTTAAGGGCAAATAAAGGATGTACCCCGCAAGTAAAACTTCTCCCGGACAGAGTGAGTGCCGGATCTCGGGAAGAAAGTGGATCGAAGGTCTAATTGAACCATTTGAAGGGCAAGGAAGTCAGTGAAGCTGCATTGGATTGTTTCGCTAAAATTGAGCCATTTTTCGCAATTTAGGTCAAATCAAGGGCGGGAGGGCTTGAAACTTTTCTGGTCAGACCTTAAAATTGACTTGTGGGACTTAGAGTCACACTCAAAGGCATTTATTACGCTTCAAAAAGGGGCCATATGGGCTATTGTTGGCAATCAAAATGGTAGGATTGGGTGAATCTGCCCTTGGAGAAGCTAGTAAAGTGGACGGGGTGTCCAATTATAGCATTGGGAAATTCAAAATGAAGAGCATTTCGATGGAGAAGGAGATGTGAGACATTATTATTGGAGTGGGAACAACACCCAAACACCGCAATGAGCGACTTATCAAATTTTTTTCAAATGTTTGCATGTGGCATTACATTAAGGGAGAGGCTACCGATGTTTGAGGATCTTCGCGACACAGAGGCGAGAAGTGTTAGGATCTTGACAACCCTCATCAGACGATCCATCAATGCTAACTAAAGGGAAGTTACCAAAGAAATCCAATATGGATGATGGTGATCAAGGATCTTCATCAAGCAAGAAGAAGAAGGGCAAATGCTTTTATTGCCAGAAGCCTGGACATTGGGCTAGAGATTGTCGCAAGGAGGAAAGGGCAAAGTGAAGTAACTGACCAATCTTGCTGAAGAGGATCCTGATAGCAACAATGGAGATCAAAGCACGACATTCGTTGCGACATTGGCATCACAACATTCCATTGATGACACTCGTTGGTTCGTGGATTTAGGAGCAACAAGGCATATGATGGGCAACAAATCTGGGTTTAAAAAGCTAGAGCTAACCAATGATGGAGATAGAGTTGCTTAGGGGAATGGTGATGATGCCAAATCCAGGGGTTGGCGCAGTACGTATTCAATCTCCTGATGGACAAGTAGAGATAATTTAAAACGTCTTGTATGTTTCTGGTTTACAAAAAAGGTCTTTTATTTGTTGGTACAATGACGAATCATAAGATAAGGTAAGGTTCAACAATAAGAAATGTCAAATCAAGGACGCGAAACAAGGTTTCAACGTGATTGCTGATGGCTTTCGTGACAAAACTTGTGGTTTGTACAAGTTGAATGCTGTGGTTACAAAATGCAATGCGTTAGTAGCAACGTCAGTATCTCAAAGTGATTTTTGGCATAGATGCCTAGGACATTTTAACTTCAAAAGCTTGAGATTACTTTGAAAACTCAAGATGGTGACAAGTTTGCCTAGCTTGGATGATGAACAAGAATGCATCTGCAAGGGATGCGTTCTTGGAAAGTCACACAGAGAGAAGTTCGATAAAGAAGGGGTGAGAATGGCAAAGCAAGTGCTTGAGCTTTTGCATTTTGATTTATGTGGACCAATAAAGGTAATGTCAATCGGTAAAGCCTTTTACTCTACGACCTCCATTGATGATTGCTCAAGGAAGACGTGGATCTACATGATTAGAGAGACGTCTAAAGTAGATGTTTCAAAAGCTTCAAGGCATTGGTGAAGAACCAATTGAGTACAAAAATCAAGATGCTTAGATTTGATCGTGGTGGTGAGTATCATTCTACAACTTGTATAAATTTTGCAAGGAGCATGGAATTAAACAACAATTCGCACAAGTCGATACACCTCAACAAAACGGGGTAGCTAAAAGTAAGAATCGCACAATTGTTGAAGCTACTAGGGCAATGGTGGCACACATGGGAATTGCTTATTCTTTCTGGGTCAAAGCTGTGAGAACGATTGTATTCTTGCAAAATAAAATTCCTACTATTGCTGTACCCAATCGCACACTTGATGAGGTGTTTAGTGGTAAGAAGCCTAGAATGGATTTCAATCTTTATTACTTTTGTCGTGACTCTAGCATCACTTTGGTGGTAGTACTGTATCTGGATGATCTTGTGATCACAGACAATGATGAAGAGCTCATCAAGGCAATCAAGAAAGATTTATCAACTAGCTTTGATATGATAGATTTAGGGCTTATGCACTATTGCCTTTGACTAAAGATTTGGCAAAAGAAGGTATTGCACTCACCCAAACCAAGTACGTGACTGAAATGCTTGAGCTCTTTAGGATGAGTGATAGTAAATTTCTCTAGATAGAAGCTCTTCTCTAATGAAGTGATATTTAATCTTGATGTGTTTAATGCGTGGATGAAATAAAAAAATTCAAACTAGCTATATAGCGCTCTAGCTATCACTCTTGATGATGGTAGGCTCAACCTATAAGATGACTGTCATCAAGCATTCGTCCTAGCCATATTGCCTCTTGTGTTACCGAACATAACACTTTAAATTCCGCTTCCAAAGTGGATAGAGCAAATGTTTTCTGCTTTTTGCTTGATCAAGAGAAAGCACCATTACCAAAATGAAATGCCATAAAATGACTCACCAGACTAATGTTAGGACGTGTAGTAGTGAGGTAAATCAAACATCCAACCAGTTGACGAAACAATGTTGCATCTACTAGCTCACTTTTATCCTCACTTGACAGCTTCTTACCAACTTCAATTGGTGTAAAGACTGGTGATACATGCAGAACTGAAGAACACCTAGGTGATATCTTTACAAAAGTTTTAAGTTCTAATAAATGAGTTTTTTTAAGAGAAAATACAATGTTTGTACAATAAACTAGGGCTTAAGGGAGAATGTTAGCTAATGTATGCCTTGTTTATATTCTGATGGACACACTTTAGGGGACTGTTTTACCATGCAATAGTACCCCCCCAGAATGAGTGCTCACTATATGTACCTACTTTCTCAGTTATTCAATACAGTTCCTGTGTGTTGCTTTGGGTGTGAAGTGCTATTTTCCTTCAGCTCTTTATGGTTCATGATTGATTGATAGCTTGTTTGATTCATAGCGTAAATTGCATAATCAATCATTTTCACCTCTCCACTAGAAAAAGGGCAAATACTCGACTTTTGAATAACATGGAGTAGCGAAAAGCTAGTTGTTGAAAGAATAGAAAATGTTTGCCTTTGAGAAATATGAAGTAGTGAAGTTCTATTTGCAATACTTACAAATCAAAAGGGTATGCTTTGTTTTCATTCCATAAGCCGTCCTTCAGAACCTAGGTATGCCCTTTGGCCAAAAATAAATAGTACTTTTTTAGCTTTTAGGACAGTACATACTGCACAATATGTGTTCCTTTTTATCTTGAGACTAGTTTATTCTGATATTCTAGTGGCTGATCATGCTTACTAGGAAAGCTGAGAGGCTATTCCATATAGTTTATGCCAAGCCGATTGCCAAAAGTAATGACTATTTTGTATGCTATATCACTAGTAATATGTTACATTGTTGTGTGACATTAAGAGCAAGCTTAAGTTAATTCAATAAGGTAATCAAACTTAGGTTAAGGGCCTTAATCTCTATGTTTACATACCATGACCTCACACAACTCTCTGATTTGCCCTTCCCTCTAGCTAGGTTCTGTCTACATTGAGTTCCCCCTCCCCCTCTCTAACATGAGCTGATCATATACAAGGGTGTCCACTGTCACCAATTGGTCGATTCTCAAAGACTTCACATGTCACCTTCATGGTGGCGACCACAATGTTCAAATCTCTAGATTATGCCATGCGATGACCTATCCTTATTCCTCATGTCACTCATTTACCGTTACACCCACCACCTTCTCTGAGCATTTGTTCCTTATCTTTCAGAAAGAAACTGTTGTAATAAAGACACCTAGCCTTACAGCTCCCGTCCTACGAGCACCTCGGTATACTTTTTCCCATCAGTGTATACCTAACTATGAATTCTATTTCAACTCCCTTTTGCAACTCATGCCACATGATGCCTCCCTTCAAGATAAAGCTAATTTTATCACATCTGTTCTCGATACAGGAATTCCCGCTATTATTGGTTTGGGAAAGGCTTATGCCCATGGCCAACAAAACAAATGGGTTATGCTTCTTAACCATTTTAGAGTTTGTTTGAGTAATGCTAGGTATCATTTTATTGGTAAAGCTCCTTTTGAAGTGGTCTATGGACATGCTCTTCCTATTCTTATCAAGAATATTCTTCTCAGCTTTTTGACCTTTCAAATTTAAGATAAGATTTGAAAGGTCAAGAAGCCCATTTACCCTCCTTTCGAGACATTCATCAAAGGTGTTGCAATATGTGAATATCCCTTGATGAACCAACAATACCAGCCAGCCATCCGGAGTAATGACTTCACATCTCTAACTATGCAAGGTAAAAACAGCTTCTACCTTCCGTCGACCCATCTACAGATCCTTGGAGATCAACTGCCCGAGTTATTACACCTCGGACATAAGAAACTCTCACGTAAATTCTTGAGCATACTGTTTATGATCCCGTAAGAGCTGTAATATTGTTTGCAAATGCGAGCTATGCTCTTCTTAGTAGCCTCTTACTAACAACCAACCAATATATCATCCAAATATATGACCAAAAGATATTATTCATGAACTGCTAAAAAGTTGTTGGTATGCTTGTCAACCCAAATGGTAGCACCCGAAATTCATAATGATGCCCATACCTTGCCTGGAAGGCTTTCCTAAAGACATCTTGTTGATCTGAACATAATGCTACCCACTTCTCAGGTCTATTTTGGGGAAGTAACAAGCACCCCTCAACACATCAATTACTGTCCTAGAGATAGGATATGAATCCTCTCTGTGAAGAATGCGTAGATCCTCACACTAGTGGATGGAAGCTCAAAGTGACTGCATAACACTTTTCTGATATCCATTACAATTTACAATAAATGGTAGCAACAGAAGTTATCGAGGAAAGATTGCTATAGCTCTAGAAATATTTTAGAAGGGAACACAGAAAGAGAAACACTATTTGTTTGTTTCTCTCTCCACTCTCCACTCCCCCAATACTTGTCACTTACAAAAAGGGAACTAGCAACACAGAAAGAGAAACACTATCTAGAATCCTGATTTAAAAATTTTAGCATCAACATTCTGTATTTTTTAGATAAAATGTGTAGCATTGCTATATATTAAAGTTTTACCAGACCAACTGTATGTACCGAGATTTTCCATTTTAATGGATCTTTCCTCTCTATTGATATAACTTTCTATGTAAAGCTATTGCAGTTTTGTATCAATTTAACACCAAACAATTTGGGCTTTGTTGATAAAGGTAAAGTTTGCCAAGAGTGTCATCATCCATCAAAATTGTCTTTGTAGGACCTTTTTTCCTAGAGCTGCTAATTCCTTCAGTCCTTTCAAGTCGAGTTTCTGCTATTGAATGGTCCTAAATACCGCACAGGGTCTTATTATGTAGTGACTGTGTAGGTCTATGATGTGACCCCATTTGTTGATGAGCATCCTGGAGGATATACAATATTAAATAATGCTGGAGGCGATTCCACTGTTGGCTTTTATGGGTAAGTAGTTGATTGTGCTAATAATACATATTGCTTGTTTTCCAGCAGTAAAGTTTATCAGGTTTTACACTGAAGATCTTTTTATTTTGCAGGCCTCAACATGCTTCAAAAGTTTTTGACATGATTGATGAATACTACATCGGTGATTTGTACTTGTAGAATATCATCGTTCTCACAAAGTTGGACCACCTGAGAGCTGTACAGGATATCCAGTGATTAACTACAGTAATTATTTGGCTTTCATAAAGGAGACCGAAGTTTCTCCTTTGAAAAATTGGAGAAATTGTCTCCAATTGTCTCAAAAGCTTTAAGTCTCAACTTTGTCTTTTCTGGATACAAGGGCATCTTTGTGATCTATGCAAGATTTCTGCCATGAATTTCAGTGAGCACGAGACAGCAAAGGAATTCATTGCCTTATATTGTAGTTGATAATGCTGTAGCAGACCTACGGTTTACATTTGTAATAACATGTCTCAATGTTGACGCTTTATGAGCAAACTTTTCAAAATGCTAAGATTTTGGGTTCCTGGATGAGTTCCCCATGACTTGTACCAAAGTTTCGAGCCGTAATTTTATGTTTAGGTTTGCTAATTGGCAATGCGAATTTTGTGATGACAAGATACTTGGGTAAATATCAAGGCAAGTTGAAAGTTGGTGTAGCTAGCCTACTTACATGGTATTTATAGAAATGTGTGCACAAAAACGTATCTCTCTTGTTCATTTGAGGACAATCTCTCTCTCTCTCTCTCTCTCTCTCTCTCTCTCTCTCTCTCTCTCTCTCTCTCTCTCTCTCTCTCTCTCTGGGGCTGTGTATGCATGGTTACAAATTGGGCACCCAAAATAAAGCAACAACTTTGCACCAAAAGACGTGTTGAGTGAGGAAAGAGATGTAAGGTCAAGGAAAGTGAACATCAGAACAAGAAAATGTGATGAAACATTTGCATCATTGTAAAACAATAAGCATTCAATCTACAAACTTTCAAGCAAGTTGGTTTCATCGAAGTTCTCTCTTGCAGTTTATCATAGTACGTTAGTCAAGCCGCAAGCGTGTTACACATATCGTGTTCAAATATGTTAGTGAAATTGTTTGTTTTTATTATTGTATTGAGTTGACTTATATGCATGCTTTTTGATAATGTGATGGGAAGAGCATAACATATAAATTTTGAAACGATTCTACTTCACGTAAGCTTTTGTTGATTGACATGTTAAGGGAAGATTTAAAAATGTCTTGTAGGTAGTTCTATGCACCTTGATACCATTGAATACGGTTCTTTGATGTCAATTGTAAATAAAAAATGCATCATGTTGATGGTGAAAAATCTTTGGATCAAAATTGAACAAAAAAAAACTAGGCATGTATCTTACGAAAGTTGTCACATGTAGATAGGCTTTTCCTTAGTCAATGCAAGAATACAGTCAGTGAGTGGATTACAATGAAGTGTTGGGTGAACGTTATAAACACTATTGAATAGGTTAATTGATGATTTGATACACTTATAGCTACATTTTGAAAATGTGGTAGCAAATGTGATATTGAAAAGCTCATGATGAACTATAAAGTCTCTCTTGCCAATCAAATTAGGATAAACATACGTACTAGATCTCTTTTCATAGGAATGTGGTATCAAAAAAACTATGTTCTAGAGTAGGCATCTCTCTCTCTCTCTCTCTCTCTCTCTCTCTCTCTCTCTCTCTCTCTCTCTCTCTCTCTCTTGGATGGTATCTAATTACGTTTTATGACATTTATGATTATATACAATGCTGGTTTACAGTTAAAAACTAAGGTCTTGCACTTAATATTGGCACTTTACAATACCCCTTCCAACTTCACATTTGTTTTGGACGATCAAGATCTATCCAAAAATATCTGACAGATATAAGCAGTGGCTTGCCTCACAAGTTACTTGTTGGATAGCTTTGCTTAACCTCATCTCTTACGGAAAGGAAAGTTTAGAACCTATATAATAGTGACAAAAGTCTTCACTCCCACCACTCTTGTTCTTCTCCTTCTTACTCCTCTCTCTTTTCTTTGAAGGAAGCTTGGTTTTACAACGTCCATCTACTTGCTAGAATACAACGACTCAATACTTCTCGGTAACAAGTTTATGCCTAGTTCTTTATGCATACCTTTGCTTTATGGTTTGACACATCTACAATAGGTAGAGAGATGGTTTTTGTTCACATTTTGTAAGGAGTTGGAGCGCGACCTACAAATGGATACAACATTAGGGGATATTAGAACTCAAATGGGCCCTTTGTCAAGATGCTTTTTTTGACTTCGCATGCTTTCAACGCTTATGTGTCCATCTGTGACAAACTGTAACAGTGGTTGACGGATGAAAATTGTTTTTGCCTTTCCCGGCCAAATTTTCGTGATTTTCAGAAATCCCATCGGGTAGAACAAACAATTGTGATTGGACCACAATTACTGTCCGAATACTCTTTTGCTGCCCGTGTTTGTACACTCGAGGTTGATTTGAAGTCAATAGTCGTAAACTGTAGTTAACTATCCCTTGTAGTTTAGGAACTTCTTGTCATTCTTAGGTATACCTCTCATTCTCTTCATTCTCTCTGTTCTTAGCTTTCATAGACATATTTTGGATCGTCATTCATATTTATACTCTCATTCTCTTCATTCTCTTCGTTCTCAGCTTGCGTACATGGCTACACATAATCGGAGATGAAGAGGAACCATTGATGCAATCAATATTTGCAATGAAAAAAATGCAGAAGATCAATGAATACCAAGAATATATCGTATCAATGGGTCTTGATGAATCCTTCCTCAAAAGACTCTTTCCGGAAAAGAAAAAGATCGAATAACATATATAGAAGCTCTTGGAAAGACATGATAATGGATTTTAAAGTATCAGCTACCGGTCAATCTATCACAGAAGTTTTAGTTCAGCATGCTTATCTTCACAAAGAGCTCAACGTTCAGGATTTGAATCCAAATGATAGAAGAAAATGCAATTGTAAGTATACGATTAGTATATGCATATTAAGATTAAATTTCGTTAGTATTAGCATTTTCTTTATATCAAATTTTTCATGCCATATTTTTGTTGGTTTTGCAGATTTGTACCAATCAAATTTCGTTGAATGGCAACCAGTTCAATCGATTGTAGGAATAATCGATGTCATACATTCTGATATCGATATTTTACAATATAAAGGTCATTCAAAATCCCTTTTAGAGTCAGAAATTTTTTCTTATGATCACACTTATATTCCTGATAAAAATGATTTAGTGGGTAGATTAGAGCCATATCCTCTGTCTGATTTTTCGAGTGAGGAATGGATTTCTCCCGATTCAGTAATTTTAGAAAATTTTCGATGTAGACTTTATATTCAGAGTATATTAAAATGTAGCATTGATTCAAAGAATAGTAGATTAAGTTGGTATCTACCTTTTACTATTTTTGCTGATTTTTTTCCAAATGCAATGTTCGGTGAACGAAAACAATGTTTATCTGTAAGGACTTGAGTGATGAAATAATCGCAAAGTTGATGGATGATGGTTGAAATACAAAACAAAATCAGCAAGTTGAGTGCAGAGTATGTAACTCATCAATGACATTTAGATATCACATCGAAAAACAAATGCTCACTTTGCTGCTGGATTATAGAAGATGGATAAAATGCAAAAATGAGTGGAAGCCACTTGATCAAGATTTTGCAATAAACCACCAAGAGCAACTTCAAATAACAGTGAAAAGAAATGACAACAGTCTTCCTATGGTTGAGGTTGAGGAAGATTGGTGTCTCAATCACATTCGATCAGAACTAGACATGTTGCAATTCGATCTACCTCAATACTATAAATTTCGATTGAATGGTGTAAAGGTACGTTATTCCATAGGAAATTTTTCATTTTTTCTATTTTTTATTGAATCAGTTTTACAAGATAAATGAACTTAAACAATTTCTCTTGTGCAGGTAAGAGCAAGGCAGGAGCATATAAAATGCAAAGGCATAGGAACATCCATCGAAATTGAAGATCCATAGAATTTGAACAATGTACTTTTGTATTATGTCATATAATTTTTTGTATACATCATGTTTGATAATATATGAACCACTCAACTTGAGTATCATTGTTCAAGTCGAGGGTCTTTCTATTCTATGATCTCTAAATCCATTTCTCCAGTTGGAAGTAGCTTTGGTGGAGAGCACTCTGTAATTGCAAATGGATATGAATTTTCGATAACAAGTTTTATTGTCTCCTGCCAGAAATGCATTATCTCCATTGGGGAGATCTGCGGGCATTTTAACTACAAAAAACAAAAATGCAAGTACATGTTATTAATCAAGAATAAGTTATTGAGAATTATGAATATCTGATTGTGATTCTGAATTAATAGATTACCTCTAGCAGATTCGGAAGCTTATCTTGTAGTGCAAGCCAATTAAAAAAATATTTGGTATTGTACACCGTATACCACTCACAGCTAACAGAATCAAGCTGCCGAGAGGATTGTAGTGTTCAAATATATACAAAGGTTAGAAAATAAAATTTTAACTTAATGGAATATCAGATCAACGCACACGAGATGATATGGAAATCTACAAAGGCTACAAGCGCGCGTCGAAACAAAAATTAATGGAATATCGGATTAGCGCACACGATATGATATGGAAATTTACAAATACTACAAGCTTTGCACCTTTTGATATCGATAAGCTAGTTTATGAGAATCGTTATAATTTACTTTCTCTTCTTGATAATTTTTCTCAAATTATTATTACTCATGTTAGGGATATAGATAGTTTTTGTTTCGTTCATTTTCATGACCTTGTACATTCCCAACCTTCCTCTAAGCACAAACATGATATAAAGTACTCTAACATGCATGAACATTTTAAGAAAAATATATATTGCGATATCCACAAAAGAAAATGTCGCCTTCTAATCAAAGGTATGGCGTTTGTCTTTTATATATCTGTAGAAATTCCATAAGACGAGTCTGTTGGATCTTCTACTGTTCCCATTTTGAAGCATCTGCATTTGCTCCAGATGATGTAGATGAAGTAGTTATTGATAAGGGGTTGAAGCTGAAGCATCCATGGCTTCATATTATGAGCAAACTAACTCTCGTTCTATAATCCTCTCCGACTCTCTTCCAATTGCAACTCCCATTAATCCATTGACTCTACTCGATGTTTCCGTACATTTGATAAATAATGACAATTATATTTCTTTTAATGATATAGAAGATGTTTTGAATATGAGAGAGGATGAAGTCCTCTCAATTTTTGCACAACATTTATCAGAATTTTCTAACATTATTGATTACACATAAAATGATCTTGAAAGTGAGATAGATTATGATAAAGATGGCAATTGGAAATCTAGCAAGGAGGCATTGGAGGCCATAATTGAAAAATTGAAAGCCTACGAAGAAAATTTGCCTACTGAGGAAATTTTGGAATTCCAAAATAAATATCCTCCAAGGATTTAGTATATCCCCTTGGCCAGTGTAGAGGCCATGGGAGGACATGACATTAGCAAAACAAATGTCGTTGAATACGATGATCATGATCTGGTAAGTAGATATTATATTGGTATTGATATTGTGCAGTTTTTTTTTTCAAACAAATGTTGAAGTTTGAAGTTGTATTATTATCCATCATTCTAAATTTATTTTCTTGACTCTTTTACATGATGCTATTGAACTAGATGCCTTTGGTATGAGACATGGAGGCCCTTCGAGGTGTATCACCCGGGAGAAAGATGTGTCTCTTTTTCATTATTTGAAAAACTTTCAAAATAATGAGATTTGTATATATCATTAAATCTTTTAATCATATGATGCCACTATCATTATGGCCATCAAGTCATTATCTGTTAGTTTAGGAGGCCATACTTACGCCAGAGGAACATGCAAAATAGTTTTTGTAAAAAGGGATTTGGCCATTAAAATAGTGGGTTATACTCCCAATGATACTACAAAAAGATCATCTACAATGGCCTTTTATTCGGATTACATAGATATGAGCAAAAGGAAAAAATTAGAATTTTTGGATCCATATGAAAGGAGATTATTTCTCCATGACAATACTATCCGTCTAAATCTTGAAGAGGATGATGATGAAAATTAAACAATGTTCTGTAATAGATTATTGATATACTACAAGGATCTCTCTTTTGTTATGAATTTGAATGCCTTACGAAAAATTGTAACATTTAGCGAGTTAGCTTGATATGTAAATTGTGCTCTTCTGTAAAACCACTGAAAAAGTTGAGCTGAATATTTATTTTTTGAATTGTGTCCGCCATGATTTGTAGCTCTATGAAATGCTCCTCTTGCTTGCCTATGTGATTTTTCCGTGCCTTGTGATGACCAGGTACTTAAGCTCCCATATTCCTTTGCAAAATAAATTGCATGCTGAAGAAAGATGTGTTGCAAACAAGAGTTGAAATAAGTAACATCAGTAGAAAGAAATATAATCATGAATGAGATAAGTATCATATAATGGGCCCTTTAAGAAATTTCACTTTAGAGAGAGGTTACGTAGAGAGAGAATGAAAATCGATAACTTCGGGTCGCCGTTTTTTGAGTTTTCGGCCTTGCCCGACGTTTAACTAGTATGGTTAACTTCAGACAATAACTAGTTAAGCATGAGATGTAATAACTTCTCTTCATGCTCATTCCAACATTTGGGACTAGAGCTTTAAGACTGAAAATCTTGGTGTGCTCAATGCAAAAACTGAAGCGGGAGAGGCAGAACTTTTGAAATCATTGTATGCTTATAGTGAAATATGAGGCAGGACGATTTTTCAATGCGACATAAATGTTACAAAAGTAAGGAATGCTAGATCTATTCATATTGGTTTACTGTAGTTTGATTTATTTACATGATTGTAGCTTTAACAATGGCAATGTTCCATTTGCATGTTGCTCTTCTGATGGAATGCACTCCAATTATTAAGAAAAATGCGAAAGTTGTAGAGAATGCTGCTGCAATAGTTTGAGAATTGAGAATGAATAATTATATGAATATAGATTTGTGGGTGGATGGATCAATTTATCCTAATGATCCAGCTACCAATTTGTGTCCAGATTTTAAGTCCGTAACTCATCTTCTCAGATATGCATGTGAAGGAAATAGTGGATTACTTGGATATTGTCAAAGGTTGCGTGATATTGGAATGCATAGCATATCTTGTCTTAATCAACAGATACAGTTTGCTAATCAACAATTGCAAAGTGCAAATCAACAATTGCTTCATTATGTGCAACACACTAGTGCCAAAAACTATGCATTTGAGAATGCTATGTCACGATTGAATGCTATTGTCACTACTCTTTGGGGATCAAACCAAGAAATGTTAGAATCCATGGAAAAGTTGCGATCCGAGAGTTTAAAATTTGCTATTGATATATAAATTATCAATAAGGCAATGATGAAGAGGAAAAGAAAGAGAGTACCGATGAAGAATATTGATGACTTATCTACACATAGCGACAATCAGAAAAAAAGAATTCGAACATTCAAGTATGTTGTCATATAAACTGTTTATTTGATTTGTATATGTCGTTTAAGTTTGATTTGCACTTGATAACATGGATTATTTATTTATCAAACATAATTTGAGTTTCATATGTTTGTTGCAGATCATGTTTGGTGGCAAAGAACTATTTAACAGATCGTTCATGCATTGGATCATCTTTAAGTCATGTTTTACCAAGAAAGTCAGCAAAGGAAATGATAAAAAATGCTCGGTTTGAAAAAATGAAAAATAAAATTGTAGAGACTGTTTTGATTAAGGTTCAATCATACTTGGATGCGAATGTGATACAAGGTGCATGTGATGTATCTGGAATTAGCAGAAATGCTTATTCTACTTTTTTTAAAATAGTTAAAGAAGCTTTTTCCCAAGTGATGGTGAAGAAAATTTATCTTCTGAGTCCATATCGGGCAAGATTAGCTAGAAATTTTTATAATGAAGGAATGTTCAAAGTAGTTGGCCAACCACTTCATATAACTGAATTATACAAATCAGAATATGGTGAGCTCAATTACAACGATTGCAATAATATTTGAAAATGTTGTAAAATATTGGATGAATATGAAATCATCAAGAGTCAGAAGTTGGAACGAGTGAGTCTCACTTTGATGAACAAAAACTTCGCCTAATTTTTTGGAGATAAAAATCAGTGAAAAGTGTCTACTGGAAAACTGGCAAAGGTAGCTACTTTGCCAAAATGGAGGTTGGCGAGGATTGTTTTCTTGTTTATGGCTATTTTTGGTGTCTGGAACCTTTGCTGAAGCCTGTACACACCTATCTAACCTTTTTCGACTTCCACGATTTTCTTGATGGTCATAATGAAGCTGGGCGAAGGTTGTTTGGATGGTTTTGAATAACTTTCAGATTCTAGACTTTTTTTAACAAGGGATTTCTGAGTTTTTTGGCTGGCTATGGCACCAAAATCTCATCTAGATCACACACAAACTAGATTGACAATGCAAAATCATGAATTTTTGATAATCTAAGCTAGTTGTCAGCCTCCCTTGGCATGTCTTACCAGGTTAGGTGCCCTGAACTACCTTCATTTGAATGCCTATAGCTTTTCAAGACAAGTCCTTTTGGCTTGAAAACAATTGCATCACAAACTAGACTTCACTATGAAGTTTTCACACATGGTGTGAGGACACCTCAATGTGTGTGAATGATCTCCTAAGATGTGTGTGATTGCACAAAGATCTTGCACTTGATTGATTCTACAATCTATCTTGAAAATTCTAAGGCAAGAGCACATAGAACATTCATAAATCGTTCACCAAAGTACATTCACATGTAAAGGCAACTCATGATGAAAATGTGAAAAGTACAGTACTAAGGACCATAAATGGATCTTTGAATGATCCACAAGGTGATTGTATGCTTGTTAAACAATCTATCAGAAACTAGTCATCAGAAAACAAGATCTAGTTTAGCAGCTTGATAGGAAACAAGTAGAGACAATCAAAGCATTGATCAAATAGTCTAATCCAACTCCACACGTGTGGAAATAAGGCTGTAGTACGGCCTGTAGACAGTGTTTACAAAGTGCCAAAGCTGGGTTTCATTGGAAAAATAGAGTAATCACCATACAATGAGAGGAAACTCGAGTTTCTCCTTGAGGCTCCAAAAAGTTTCTATCTTCTCACTATGGAGAATGAAAATACATAGTAAAACACACTTCCTTTGCAAAGTTAGGTGAAAATCCAGCATGTAATAAGGAAGTAGACTCCACTTTCTTGCCCTAATGTGAAAACCCTAGTCTAGATCCAAGAGTCATGCTTGGTAGGTGCATGGTAGGTACAAATCTCATCATAAATCATGGTCTAGATCCTACAAAGTAGGAATCACTACCAAATAGACACAACCACTCCTCTTGAATCGTGGTAACCTACTTTAGGTGTGTATGTACAAGTGGCACTTTGGCCATTCAAGTAACCAACAAACAATATTGACAAAATGTACAATATTCTACATGGCTAGATTTGCCAATGTAGGCAATTTTTCACACTCCTCCTCAAATCTAGCCTTGGAGATCACAATGCTTTTATCAATAACTCCAATTGAAGATCTAAGCTTGACAAATGAATCTTTTGGTAAAGGTTTAGTAAACAAATCAGCCAAGCAACTTGATGATGGCACGTGTTGGAGCTTGATCTCTTTAGCTTGCACTTTTTCCCTCACGAAATGATGAGCAATTTCGATGTGTTTGCTCCTTGCATGGAATGTAGGATTAGTTGCAAGTGATTGGGCTGATTGGTTGTCAAAATAGATGATAGGGATCTCCTCCTCCATGACATGAAGCTCCACCAATAGCCTTTTGAGCCACAAGACCTCCTTGCATGTTGATGTCAAGGCCTTGTATTCGGATTCTGTGGAAGATAGGGAGATGGTATCTTGCTTTTTGGAAAGCCATGATACTACTCCATCACATAGAAAGGTGGCAAAGGCACTTGTTGATCTTCTATCCACTTTGTCACCTGCAAAATCCGAGTCACTATAGGCTCTTAAGCCAAGATTAGTTCCTCTATACAAAATACCAAATTTCTTAGTGAATGAAATGTATCTAAGAACTCTTTTGGCCATCTTCCAATGTGAAACTAGAGGACTTTGCATGCATTGGCTTAACTTTCCAACACTATAACTAATATCAGGTCTAGTTATAGTTAAATAGATCAAGGAGCCAATAAGCCTTCTATAGAATGTGATGTCCTCAAAGGATGCTTCATCACAACCAATAGATGCTTTTACATGTTGCTCCATTGGTGTCTCGAAGCCTTTACAAGTCTTCATTCCAAATCTATCTAGGATGGATGTAGCATATTTAGATTGACAAATGAAGCTAAAATCACATCCTCTACTAACCTCTATTCCAAGAATGAAGCTCAATAGGCCGAGATCTACCATCTTAAACTCTTTTGCTAAAGCAATTTTTACATTTCTAATTCCATCTAGATCATTACCACTCAAGATAATGTCATCTACATACAAAACAAGAATAATGATCATGCCATCATGAAAACTTATATACAATGATGGATCATAGGCACTCATTACAAAATTGATGGAAATGAGAAAAGAGTTTAGCCTAGAGTACCATGCTCTAGGTGCTTGCTTGAGCCCATAAAGGCTCTTCTTCAAAAAACACACCTTTCCTTCATGCTTTGCCTTGATGAAGCCCTCGGGTTGCCTCATGTAGATCTCTTCCTCCAAATAACCATTGAGGAATGCATTTGTGAAGTCAAGTTGGAATAGCTCCCAATTAAAGGTTGTAGCAAGACTAATGATCAACCTGATAGTAACAAGCTTAGCCACAGGAACAAAAGTCTCATCATAGTCAATGCCTTTGGTTTGTAAAAAACCTTTGGCAACAAGCCTAGCTTTATGCTTGCTTATTGATCCATCTTGATTATACTTCAATCTAAACACCCACTTGCAATCAAGAGGTTTCTTCCCTTGAGGAAGATCCACAAAATCCCAAGTATGATTCTCAATAAGAGCATCATACTCTACTTGCATAGCATCCATCCAACTTTTAGACTTACAAGCATCTTCATAGCATGTTGGCTCATCTAACATTGAAGTAAGAAAGGTGTAAGATGTGAAAGATGATGAGCCTTCCCTTTGATCACCTTGACCATCATAGGTGAGCCTCAATGGCTCGGATCTTGCCCTTGTAGATCTTCTTGGAGTTCTTGGAGTTCTTGCATCTTGAGGTGGATCCTCAAGTTCTTCTTCACTTGGAAGCTCCTCCTCCATCCTAGCATGATCCTTGGCATCAAGATGATTAGTAGCATTATCATCCAAATCACAAGCATGTCCTTCATAAAAAATAACATCCCTACTCACTATCACCTTGCTAGTGATGGGATTGAAGACTCTATAACCTTTGCTATTCTCACCATATCCCACAAAGATGCCTTTGATGGATGTTGCATCATCCTTCCTTCTCTTATCCAAGGATTGGTGTACATAGCAAGTGGATCCAAAAACTTTGAGATCTTTGAGATTGGGCTTCTCTCCAAATAGAGCTTCAAATGGTGTGATTCCTCCAATGGCTTGGTTTGGCAATCTATTGCACAAATAGTTAGCACAAGTTATTGCTTCACCCCAAAATGGTTTGGATAGAGAAGCATCTAGCCTTAAGGCCTTAGCACACTCACAAAGAGATCTATTTCTTCTCTCACTCACTCCATTTTGTTGAGGGGTGTATGGACATGACAACTCCCTCTTTATGCCATTAGAAATACAAAAGTCAATCAACTTATTGGAGACATATTCACCTCCATTATCACTCCTTAATACCTTAATCTTGGTACTAAGTTGATTTTCTACCAAAGTCTTGAACTTTACAAAAGAATCAAACACCATTGATTTGCTAGACAAGAGGTACATCCAACAAAATCTAGAATAGTCATCAATGAAGATTACATAGTACTTGGCACCACCATTAGACTCATGTGAAAAACTATGAACATCCGAATGGATGAGTTCAAGAGGAGAGTTTGATCTTGATGTAGATCTTGAGAAGGGTAGCTTGTGAGCCTTTGAGAGGCTGCATGCTTCACATCTCTTCCCACACTTTGACAAATGCTTGGGGAGTCCAACTGCAAGCTCCTTTGTAGTCATAGATTCCATGGCTTTGTAGTTGGGGTGGCCCAACCTTTTGTGACACAGTTCCACCTTTGATAGCTCCATCTTTGCCAAGTTAACACTCTCCACTGCAATATTAGCATCAAGCTTAAACAATCTACTTGGTTAATGCCTTTGGCTATACATTCATCATTTCTAAGGATGGAACAAACTCCATGCTTAAATTGTACATCTAGGCCATTATCCATTAACTGGCCAACACTAAGCAAATTCTTGGTTAACTTAGGAACATAAAGAACATTATCTAGATTCATCCTTTTGGATGATCCCACATACAAGGGAATTGTTCCTATTCCACTTATCTTACATTCTTGACTACTTGCCGTATAGATTGATCTATGTAAGTCATTGTAAGAAAGTAAGGTGGAGAATATGTCCTTTTGATATGTCATGTGGGAACTTGCCCCACTATCAATCCACCAAGAATCATTGGTGTTGCTCTTGGATGATGGTGGTTTGTTGGAAACAATCAAGGATGACTCTTCATCCTCCTCTTCCTCCTGATGTGCAATGTTGCTTTGTTTGCTCTCTTGTGCCTTCTTCTTCTTGAGACATTCTGATGCAAAATGTCCTTTCTTTCCACAGAAAAAACATTTGTACTTGGACTTGTCTTTGTTCTTGCCCTTTGAGCTTGAAGCCTCATCCTCCTCCTTGGTCTCCTTGAAGTGCTTCTTCTTGCCATTGGTCTTCTTCTTGCTTTTAAATGAGAAATTAGCTTTCTCATCACCATCCTGCAGAGAAATAGCATTCATTCTTGCATTGGTATGCAACATCCTACACTCTTCAGCTACTAATACACTGTGTAGCTTTTCTATAGTAGGCAAAGTGGATTGCAAAGCTTTGGACCAAATTTGTAAAGCCACTCCCTAGACCATTTAGGACAATCTGAACAAGCTCACTATCTTGAATCTTCTCTCCAATGGAAGCTAACTCCCTATTAAGAGACTTGATTCTTAGTACATAATCTTGTGCATTCTCATCACTCCTCTTCATGCTTTGTAGAATCTGATTCCTAAGCATGAGAACCCTCGAAGTGTTACTAGGCTCATAGATAGATTTTAAAGATTCCCAAGCCTCTTTAGCACTCTTACATGATGATACTTCCCTTAAAAGATCATTGCTTACATTCATCTTAATACAGTGAAGTGCAAGCCTAGACCTCTTCTTGTATCTCACTAATTCATGTGCACCTAGAGGTTCATCTTCATCATCTATTAGAAACTCATAAAGATCCTGGAGCACCATTAGTGACTCCATCCTCACTTTCCAAATAGCATAATTGGTAGAATTTAACCTCTCACTAGCTTCTAGAAGGTAGGCTCCCACTGATCCCATCTTACTAGCAAGATTCTACACACAAGATATAGATTTGTTTGGACCTGAAACACACAAAGGTTTCAAACTTGCAGTGTTTCACTCAAATGTTGACTTCTAATCCAACAGATGGATTTGTAATCACAGTTCTATAACTCCCTCACAAGCTGGAATGAAGATAAGATTTCGAACGACATCACAAGTGGCCCCAACAAGTGCCACGCTACCGGCTGCTCCCACGGACCTCACAACGGCCTAGCAAGCCTTGGGAACCTTTATCCAAGATGTGGTAGCGGCCAAAACTTCACTGGACAACCGACTACTGCAGTTGGCAACCAGAACACCCAGCTGCGAGCGGACATTACAAAGCTCTAGCAAGAATTGATGATCGCTCAACAACATGAGCAGGATGGATAGAAAGAGATCTTGAAGCTCCAGTAATATGAAGATGGCCGTAATCAGTATATCCAAAGCCTCTTCAAAGCACTCATCGGATGCTTCTGCAAAGGTCCAAGAGCTTCAGGCAGAAGCCACACAACGGCTCGCCCCCCTTCAGACACAACTCCAGATTTACGAGAGACAAAAAATACTCGTCTGGTACCACTATCTACGACAGCTTGGGGTGAAACCCGGCTACTACTGGACTCATTTTATTGAGCTTGACACATCAAAGTGAATGAGAGAGGTAGAGTCAGTTTTTGTCTAGAATAGCCAAGATTGGCAAGATAAACAAATTCAAAAGTAATCAATGGCACTGATCTTGGTAGCTTATCCTAGGATTTGCACCAAAAATTACATCAAACTGACACCAGATGAATTTTCTATGATCCAATGAATATGGGTTATTAAATGCTGGTTCAGAGATGCCCACACGTGTGAACAGTACGGATTTTGATCCTGAAAAAGTTTGGGATCAAATCCCCTCATCAAAACCTGGATACCAGCTCGCCCTTCCAATACTAGCTTTTTGCACCAAAACCTGCTAAAACTGGATTAGATTCAGACACAGATCAATGGCCTTGTACTTGGCTCTGATACCATGTGAAAAGTACAGTACTAAGGACCATAAATGGATCTTTGAATGATCCACAAGGTGATTGTATGCTTGTTAAACAATCTATCAGAAACTAGTCATCAGAAAACAAGATCTAGTTTAGCAGCTTGATAGGAAACAAGTAGAGACAATCAAAGCATTGATCAAATAGTCTAATCCAACTCCACACGTGTGGAAATAAGGCTGTAGTACGGCCTGTAGACAGTGTTTACAAAGTGCCAAAGCTGGGTTTCATTGGAAAAATAGAGTAATCACCATACAATGAGAGGAAACTCGAGTTTCTCCTTGAGGCTCCAAAAAGTTTCTATCTTTCACTATGGAGAATGGAAATACATAGTAAAACACACTTCCTTTGCAAAGTTAGGTGAAAATCCAGCATGTAATAAGGAAGTAGACTCCACTTTCTTGCCCTAATGTGAAAACCCTAGTCTAGATCCAAGAGTCATGCTTGGTAGGTGCATGGTAGGTACAAATCTCATCATAAATCATGGTCTAGATCCTACAAAGTAGGAATCACTACCAAATAGACACAACCACTCCTCTTGACTCGTGGTAACCTACTTTAGGTGTGTATGTACAAGTGGCACTTTGGCCATTCAAGTAACCAACAAACAATATTGACAAAATGTACAATATTCTACATGGCTAGATTTGCCAATGTAGGCAATTTTTCACAGAAAAAAACTAAGTATAGGTAGAGAGAGAATACAAGGACTAGCTCTTGGGTAGAGAGAGAAAGCAACAAAATCTCTAAGTGTAGAATCTCACACAATCTCCAAAAAACTTAGTGTAGAATCACTCTCTCCCTCTCTCAAGTAGAAATCTGAGGTCAAAGAGGTGTAGTCAACATCATTTTGATTGGACCCCTTGCATATCTCTCCCTAATTTGATTGGTTTAGTGACATAAGGACCCTTGATTATGATTGGACCAATTTCATGGATCTTTCACTGTTGATTGGTCACATGACTTCATGACAACACATAGGAAAGTGTCACTAGACCTCTACTATCATGCCATGTGTAAGAAGCCTAACCTACCTCGAGCTATATCACACACCAGAATTGGCCTAATCACCTACTAACATGTGTGCATGGGGTAGATGCAAGAGAAATAGTAATTATTATTCCACAGAGAACACGATTAATGTTCGATTAAGTTAAACAATATCAGTGTCTTCAATCGGGTTTATATCTGATCTATGTACTAATAGAATAGTTTTTGCTTTCAAATTGATTGAATTTGCATGTAGAAATAAATATGCGAAATTAAGAGACAACTTAAGACAATTTTAGACAATAAGAAACTATTGACCAAAAAATGAATTTTTATAACTCTGAATATGAATTAGTATACATCTCTTGCTGTCTTATCTCACCGTTGTGTCTCTGATTGAACGAGTTTGAGAACCTCTTCAGTTTGAGTGTTTGAGAGTTAGTTACAACGAGTAGTGCACATGTATTTATATTGCTACAAGATAGATCTTTTGGCCTTTTAATTCTATAACAGTAGATATCTGACCGTTTACAACGGTTGATATTCTGGTAGATGCTTTGTTTCCAGGGTCGAATAAATTTTGTTTGCGAATATTTCGCAATAGTTTGTCTCTTCTTCTCAGCTTCGTGTTTTGCGAACCCTCGAAGTGTTACTAGACTCATAGATAGATTTCAAAGATTCCCAAGCCTCTTTAGCACTCTCACATGATGATACTTCCCTTAAAAGATCATTGCTTACATTCATCTTAATACAGTGAAGTGAAAGCCTAGACCTCTTCTTGTATCTCACTAATTCCTGTGCACCTAGAGGTTCATCTTCATCATCTATTAGAAACTCATAAAGATCCTGGAGCACCATTAGTGACTCCATCCTCACTTTACAAATAGCATAATTGGTAGAATTTAACCTCTCACTAGCTTCTAGAAGGTAGGCTCCCACTGATCCCATCTTACTAGCAAGATTCTACACACAATATATAGATTTGTTTGTACCTAAAACTCACAAAGGTTTCTAACTTGCAGTGTTTCACTCAAATGTTGACTTCTAATCCAACAAATGGATTTGTAATCACAGTTCTATCACTCCCTCACAAGCTGGAATGAAGATAAGATGAGATGAAAACTACACTCAAGCAAATCTTGCCAATCTTGGCTATTCTTGGACAAAAACTGACTCTATCTCTCTCATTCACTTTGATGTACTTTCAAGACCTGGTTTCCACTTTAAGAAGGTCTGAAATCAGCCTAGATTAATTAGTTTTCATGAAACAAATTCAAAAGTAATCAATGGCAAGTGATCTTGGTAGCTTATCCTAGGATTTGCACCAAAAATTACATCAAACTGACACCAGATGAATTTTATATGATTCAATGAATATGGGTTATTAAATGCTGGTTCAGAGATGCCCACACGTGTGAACAGTACGGATTTTGATCCTGAAAAAGTTTGGGATCAAATCCCCTCACCAAAACCTGGATACTAGCTCGCCCTTCCAATACTAGCTTTTTGCACCAAAACCTGCTAAAACTGGATTAGATTCAAACACAGATCAATGGCCTTGTACTTGGCTCTGATACCATGTGAAAAGTACATTACTAAGGACCATAAATGGATCTTTGAATGATCCACAAGGTGATTGTATGCTTGTTAAACAATCTATCAGAAACTAGTCATCAGAAAACAAGATCTAGTTTAGCAGCTTGATAGGAAACAAGTAGAGACAATCAAAGCATTGATCAATTAGTATAATCCAACTCCACACGTGTGGAAATAAGGCTGTAGTACGGCCTGTAGACAGTGTTTACAAAGTGCCAAAGCTGGGTTTCATTGGAAAAATAGAGTAATCACCATACAATGAGAGGAAACTCGAGTTTCTCCTTGAGGCTCCAAAAAGTTTCTATCTTTTCACTATGGAGAATGGGAATACATAGTAAAACACACTTCCTTTGCAAAGTTAGGTGAAAATCCAGCATGTAATAAGGAAGTAGACTCCACTTTCTTGCCCTAATGTGAAAACCCTAGCCTAGATCCAAGAGTCATGCTTGGTGGGTGCATGATAGGTACAAATCTCATCATAAATCATGGTCTAGGTCCTACAAAGTAGGAATCACTACCAAATAGACACAACCACTCCTCTTGACTCGTGGTAACCTACTTTAGGTGTGTATGTACAAGTGGCACTTTGGCCATTCAAGTAACCAACAAACAATATTGACAAAATGTACAATATTCTACATGGCTAGATTTGCCAATGTAGGCAATTTTTCACAAGCTGAAGAAACTAAGCTAGCACTTGGAAATGAGTTTAAAATGCAAGATCTAGGAGAGATCCCTTACATACGAGGCCTAGAGATTGACTTTCATGAGGCCTAGAGATCGACTTTCATGAAGATTATGTTTTTATTCAATTTATGCAAGATCCTAAGATGGCCAAAAGGATTCTAAGACACATATCCTCATCTTGTGATTATGGTCTACTTTATAAAAGTAAAGATTTATCCATTGTTGGCTACTCGGATTCAGACTTTGCAAGTGATAAGATGGATCGAAAGTCCATTAGTGCGTACACTTATCAGAGCAGGTTATGTTGCCTGTGGTGTGGTGAAAGCTTGTACCTGTTTTTTGATCAGATTCCTGCCATTCCTGGAGAGCAGCTTACCTTTGAGAAGGGAGCACTTTTTGTAGGGGCATCTGATCTCTGTGCTATCTGCATGGTTGGAGTACTGTTGGCAAGGGGAGTACAGGGAGCCAAAAAGTTTCTAATTTGGGACAAAAATTTTTGAGTCTTTTTGGACAGCCAGGACTGTAGGAGGGCGCTTTCTACAGCGGGGACTTCAGTGAAAGTTCTGAGTGGATCTTGGACAAGGGCTAGGACAGCCATACAGGGGGATAGTTTCAAATCCAGAAGCTGAGGTTATTGAGCAAGTGGCTGCATACCCTAGTTGGGTGAAAACCCCAGTTTGCCTTTTGTGTTTTATTTCTATCCAGCTATGTCTAGTCTTGCAGAGAGCATGCTGAGTGAAGCCAGCCGGCTTGATGGCACTAACTTTAGCATATGGAAATTCAAGATCAAGAACATTCTTGAAGACAAAGAATGTTGGAAGCTTGTGACAGGTGAGGAGCCTGTTCCAACATCTGAACTTGAACTTAAGGACTATATCAAGAGAGGGGAAAAGGCACACAGAATCATCAACATGTCAGTGAGGGATAATGTGATTCCTCTAATCAGGTCAGCCAAAGGGCCTGTGGATGCATGGCACATTCTTTGTGCATTGTATGAGACACCAAGTACAACCAGGTTTCAACAATTGTCTCTTCATGACATTTTTGTGTTTTGTGAATTGTTCGCGACAGATGATAGTCTTTGAGCTTGAAGTAGAATCCAGAACATTTCGCGAATTCTTCGCAATAATTTCGTGACATCTGAGGTTTGAACAGGAAATAAGATATTTCGTGACAAGAATCTTTTCAAGAATCTTTTGAGCTTCAATAAGAAACCATCTTTTGTGAATCTTTCGTGAATCCTTCGAGTTGGTTTCAAGATAGACAAGATAGATTTCGCGAATCTTTCGGAGTTGGTCACGCATAGAAATGTTTCGAGTTCGCGTTTGTTTCTTTCTCATCCTTTGTCAAGTAAATTGCGCATTTTGTTAGTAGAATCAAGATCTGTTTGATCATTTGTTCTACGGCTCCCTCTCAAAGTGGGCAGTTAGATTAACCCCAATCTTCTTCGCTGCTTCTCAAACAAAGCTTTACTTAGTGGCTTTGTAAAGATATCAGCTATCATTTCCTCTGTGGGTATGAAGACTGTCTTCAGTATCTTCTTCTCGACTAAGTCCTGAATTACATAATACTTGATAGCTATGTGCTTTGTTTTCGAGTGAAATACAAGATCTTTCATAAGATAGATTGCTGAAGTGTTATCCATTAACAAGACATAAGGTTCAAAAATTGACTCATCAAATCCTTCTAGCATTTCTTTGATCCAAATCAGCTTGTTTGCCATCTTGGCTGCTGCTACATATTTCGCTTCACAGGAAGATTGAGCTACTGTTGTTTGCTTCTTGTTATCCAGAGTATGGCTATGCCAGATGCTAGAGTACAACCTCCTGAAATACTTTTGCTGTCATCCTTCATGGATGCCCAGCTTGCGTCACTGTAAGATTCGATATGAAATCCAACTTCCTTCGAATAACACAATCCATAGTCTTTCGTTTTCTGGAGATATTGTAGTACTCTCTTTGCTAATTTCCACGATCCTGGGTTCTGATTATATTGGCTCAATCTGTAAACTGCAAATGCTATATTAGGTCTGGTGTTGTCTGCTAGATATAATAATGGTCCAATCAGCCTACGATAGGGTGTTTTGTCCTTTCGTTCCTCTTCTTCGAGAGTCTGTAGACAATCTGCCTTGCTCAATATTGTTCCAGGTATCATGGGAGTATGCATGCACACCTTTGCATTTGAGCATGTTGAAGTCTTCAATGATCTTTTTAGTGTACTTTTGTTGGTGAAGATACAACTTACCACCTTCAAATTCTCTTTGGATCTACAAGCCTAGATAGATTTTAGCTTCTCCTAGGTCAGCGATCTCAAATATTTCAGAAATGTCTCTTTTGACATCTGAAATTAACTTATCTCTTCTTGAGAAGATAAACGTGTCATCAACATAAACAGCTAGAATGATTATTTCATTTTGGACATGCTTGATATAGACATTCGATTCAACAAATAGAGGTTTGAAGCCTAAGGAACATACTGCTTCGTCATTCTTTTTATATCATTGTCTAGTTGTTTGTTTCAGACCATAAATGCTTTTATTCATGTGACATCCATATTCTGGATATTCATGGTTTACATAACCAAGTGGTTGATCCATGAATAAGTCTTCTTCCAATTCTGCGTGCAAGAAGGCAGTCTTCTCATCCACAATATGGATTTTTAAATCATGAGCCACTACATACGTGAATAACAAGCAAATTGATGTATGTTTGACTACCGGTGAGAAAGTATCAGTGTAGTCGATTCCATACTTTTGTGAAAATCCTTTAGCAACCAGCCTTGCTTTGTATCTGATGTTCTCTCCATCAGGACCTGTTTGATCTTGTAGGTCCACTTGCATTTGATTGGTTTTCTTCCATCAAGAATAGGTGAAAGTGTCCATACATTGTTCTTATACATGGATGACATTTCATCCTCCATTGCTTGAATCCATCGATCTTTATCTGATCCATCAACAGCTTCCTCGAACGTTTGAGGTTCGTTAGAGAATCTGCAAAATTCGGTGGCTGTATTAAAAACATTCTGACCAAACCTTTCTGGTGGTTTTCCTGTCTGTCAGATCTTCTCACAGGTGGTCTCGAGTTCGATTCTGTTGGAATTTGAGCTGGTGATTCTTCAGGTTTTGGGTTCGATTGTGCTGGAATTCGAACTGGTGATTCGAGTCTGTTAGGCACTCGATCTTGATCTCCCTCTGAATCTGGTAATTTTCTTTTATCTTCTGCTTGTTTTTCTTCTGTCGTCATTGGTAGCTCATAATAGTTTTTGAGAATTTCATAGCTGACTAGATCACTGTCTGCTATGTATTTTGACTCATCAAATTCAACATCTCGAACAATTTTTATTCTGCCAGTTTCAGGTACATAGACACGATAGTATGATGAATGTAACTCGAATCCTAGTAGAAAACCTTGTTCTGTCTTTTCATCGAGTTTCTTTCTCAGCTTGTCTGGTATGCGCATATACACTGCACATCTGAATGTTTGAACATGTGCAAGATTTGGCTTCGACTTCCACCATATCTCATGAGGAGTTTTAACCGGTATTCGAGATTTCAGAATACAATTTTGAAGATAATTCGATGTAGCCACTGCTTCTGAGTTTGATAACCTCTTCAGTTTGAGTGTCTGAGAGTTAGTTACAACAAGTAGTGCACATGTATTTATATTGCTACAGGACAGGTCTTTTGTTTATTTACAGGTCTTTTGGCCTTTTAATTCTGTAACAGTAGATATCTGACCATTTACAACGGTTGATTTTCTAGTAGATGCTTTATTTCCAGGGTTGAATAGATTTTGTTTGCGAATATTTCGTGACAGTTTGTCTCTTCTTCTCATCTCCGTGTTTTGCGAATTATTCGCGACAATTGTCTCTTCGTGACATTTCCGTGTTTCGTGAATTGTTCGCGACAAATGACAGTCTCTGAGCTTGAAGTAGAATCCAGAACATTTCCGAATTATTCGTGATAATTTGGTGACATCCGAGGTTTGAATAGGAAACAAGATATTTCGTGACAAGGATCTTTTTGAGAATCTTTTGAGTTCCAATAAGAAACCGTCTCTAGAATCTTTTGCGAATCCTTCAAGTTGGTTTCAAGATAGACAAGATAGATTTCTCGAATCTTTTGAGTTGGTCACGAATAGAAATTTTCGAGTTCACGTTTGTTTCTTTCTCATCTTTTTTCAAGTAAACTACGCATTTTGTTAGTAGAATCAAGATCTGTCTGATCATTTGTTCTACAATAGAAAAGTCAAAGTATCCCTCAAACTCAAGATATTTAGGCCTATTGACTATTCAAACTCTTCATAAATGAACTAAAAAAATTATGGCTACCCTCCACACGTTGGAACATGCTCCACATATTTGAGATTTCACCATGATATTGCAAAAGATCAAGCTAGATTTTGCCTATTTTTCACATTCACTAGCTTTCCAACAAGCAATCACACACTAGGTTTGGATCTACTTCGAAGAAGCACCAACCATCCAAATTTTGGTGATCTCATATGTGCTTGAGCACCTTAGTCTATACAGTACCCAACATGGAGAAATTCATCATGATTTTGATACCTTTTGATCTCAAAATCCACTTGATTGAAAACTATGTCCAAACTAGCTCTAGAAACCTTGTCTTTTCAAGCAATTTCACATCAAACTTGATGTATGCAATTCATCCTCCATCCTTGTGCTGGATTTGAAGTCTCAAAAAGTGTGATTCTTCTCTCTCACTAAGATGTGTGCTTCAAATAGCTAGATCCACTTGTCAAAAATCAGTGCGAATGAGCAGAAGCTGATGAGCGGGCGCGATGTAGGATCGAAAGCACCACAGTTAGCAATAGAACGTTCAAAATGAATGATTCACAGATGCACAAATGAACGATATAGATAATTTTTTAACAAATATTTACTTGCGCACTTTGGATCACCACATAGAACACAATAAATCCTTAAAGTGAGGGCATCCCCCAAGTGCTTTGAGCACAGTAGTCCGTACTGTACTTTTCAGATCCAAATAATCTTGAATTTTTTTCTCTTGATGCCAAAATCCCTTGGAAGCTAGTCAAGATCCTCTACCACCCTCTTAGCCTTGATTTTTAGTCTCAAATCTTGATCATAGATGCATTTCATTACACCTTAATTGGATCTGATACCATATGAAGGTTTCACATGTGTGACGACCTTCCCAACACCCATTATGATCTTCTAAGGTAATTTGTGATTGCACATAGATCTATCACATAGATTGCATCCTACAATCTTCCTAGATTGATTCTAAGGCAATAGCACAATTTCATGCATAATGAATCCACATTCAATTCCCACTCAAAACAATTAAAGTACATGAAGAAACTAGGTTCCCAACATGCTTTTAGAGAGATGAAAAATGGCCTACTCTCGAGTAGAGAGATAAAGTGAGTGAGCCCTCAAGTAGAGAGAAAATATGAGGAAAAACAATGTGTATCACATAGATTGCTTCACAAAGACATGTATGTACAATAAGAGAGCACTTCCATATAGGAGTACCTCGAGATCTAGTATGAGGAATGCTTGAATGTGATTGGACGTCATGAATTCCACCTCTAATGATGATTAAACCTCTAGATCCCCACCTCTCTCCATGATTGGACCAACTAGCTAGAACCTCACAATATGATTGGCCAAGTGATTTGTATCTCTAAACACGATTGGGCCAACTATTTTGTGCCTCTTAATGGATTGGATTTAGGATCTACACCTCTTTATTTGATTGGGACATATTTCTCATTGAGATGTGACTAAAAGAACCCATTTTTCATTGTACCTTTTGGTAGTACATGTCACTTTTTGGGGATTTGGGAGGGAGCTTCATAGATGCTACCCACGAGTTAATGCAATTTTCACAAGAAGCTGTTGTTCACCAAAAGAAGAAAACAAGTAATGATATGCCACGTTACTCTCTAATCGAATAGGTCTGAAAAGTCGTAAGGCCTGATGGATAGCACTCATTCAGAAATTTGATTTTGAGGCCTGGCACATAAAAAAGGCTGAATAAAGATTATATATAATTTTTTTTGTATTGCACAAAGATTTAAATTCAAACAGTCAGTAAAAATTCTAATTGTAACATTTTAATGAAATTTGTTCTTGATTGGATAAAATTTTGTGAAAAATTGCCAATGTTGACAAATCTAGCCATGTAAAATAATGTAAATTATGTGCATAAGTGTGTCCCACACGTGTGGAGCCATGTGGGAAACCTACCCTAGTGTAGGTTAGATCAAGTCTAAAGAGTAGGTTAAGTCAATTTGGTACTTTATAGGATCTAGTTCCTAGATTTGTGATGGAGATTGACCCACTACCCACCTACTTGACATGACTCTACGAATGAGGCTAGGTTGGGAAATTAGGGCAAGAAAGCCAAGTTAACTTCCTTATTACATGCTGGAAATTCACCTAACTTTATAAAGAGGCTTTACTATGTAGGAGACTCTCTCCATAGTTAATACTTAGAAATTTTTTGGAGCTCATTGACAACTATTCTCAAGAAGTCTCACAAGCATTCGAGAAGGTGCAATGCAAATTAGTGTGACAACATGACTAGAGAAATCTAAAAGACTATAGGTTCTATCTAAATTCAAACAAAGTAATATTGCTCTCATTCTCTGTCTACAGCCCGTATAGCAGGCAGTTCACACGTGGACTTGGATTTAATCTATGATCAATGTTTTTTTTATTGTTCTTACTTGTTGAATGTAAAATTGCCATTCTAGATCAATTTTTTGTGTCTAGTTTTTGTACTAGATAATTAAGCAAGCATCCAATCACTCTTGTGGATCTTGTGTAGATCCATTTATGGTCTAAAAGTATAGTACTTCAACATGGGTTTAGAGCCAAGTACACTTTGGTGAGGGGATTTGATTCCAAACTTTGTAAGGATTAAAATCCATACTGTCCACACGTGTGGGCACCTCTGAACCTGTATTTATTACACAATATTCATTAGATCCATAAAATTGGATTCTATTGGTTCTTGATGAGATTTTTTGGTGCTAATCCTAGGAAAAGCTACCAAGAATTCCAACCTCTGACGTCTGTTGCCATCAGTGCCATTGATTAGATTTGACTAAGTGTTATGAGATCCAATTAATCTAGGCTGAAAGTTTTCTAAAAGTGTTTTATAGGTCTTGGAAGTCCATCAAGAAGTGTGAGTGAGATTCATTATATTGTCCAAAAATAGTCAAAATTGGCCTGAATTGATTGTAGGTTGATTGTAACTCATCTAATCTTCATTTCATTTTTGTGAGGGAGTGCTATGTGAAGAATTGCCAAAAATTGGCAAATCTAGCTTGATCAAAAACCATGTAGAACTTTGTAAATATTGTGTATAATTGGGTTCCACACATGGAAGGACAAGATGCCACGTGGCAAACCACTCCTAATGTAGGTTAGGTCAAGTCAAGAGAGTTGGACATGTCTTTTTGGTGGTCCTCCCTACTTTATAGGACCTACACCTAAGTTTAAGGTGAAAATTTGACCAACTAGCTACCTACGAAGCATAACTCTAGGATCTAGGCTAGGGTTTCATTTTAGGGCAAGAAGAGTGAGTTAACTTCCTTATTACATGCTGGAAATCCACCTAAATTCAAGAAGGAAGTCGAATCTGCTATGTATTCCAAGCTCCCATAGTGAGAAGATAGAAAAGTTTTGGAGCTCATTGGCAATCTCAATCAAGCTAGTTCACTATGTACATTGAGTTTTTGTGATCAAAATGAAACCAAATCAATTTGTACTTGTTTCTCAGGCTGAAGGCCATACTACAGCCTGTAGTACACACGTGTGGTCTCGGATTTCAATGTTGATCAATGCTTTTGATTGTTAATGCTTGTTGTTTGTCAAATTGCCAATCTAGATCAACTTTTTGATGACTAGTTTTTTGATAGATTGTTAAGCAAGCATCCAATCACTCTTGTGAATCTTTTGTAGATCCATTTATGGTCCTAAATTACAGTACTGTCACATGCTAGAACCGTGGTTATAAGTCCATTTGGTGGGGTAGAAACCAAATTTGAGTGAAGCGCTTCAAAAGAGACCTTTGTGAGTTTCTAGGATCAATCAAACCAATTTTCTTGTTTGTAGAATTCACTAGTAAGATGGGATCAAATGGTGCTTTTCTTCTAGAAGCTAGTGAGAGATTGAATTCTAGAAATTATTCCATTTGGAAGGTTAGGATGGAGTTACTGATGGTGCTCCAAGACTTTTTAAGAATTCTTGATTGAAGAAGAAGATGAACCTCTTGGTGCACAAGAGTTGATAAGATACGAGAAAAAATCTAGACTAGCATTTCATTGTATAAATATGAATGTTAGTAATGATCTTATGAGAGATGTATGTTCGTGTACTAGTGCTAAAGAGGCTTGGGATTCTTTGAAAACAATCTATGAATCCAATAACACTTCTAGAGTTCTCAGGATTAGAAATTAAATATTGCAAAGCATGAGAAGAAGTGAGGAAAAGCACAAGACTATGTGCTAAGAATTAAATCTCTCAACAAAGAGTTAGCCACTATTGGTGAGAAGATTAAAGATAGTGAGCTTGCACAAATAGTCCTTAATGGTCTAGGAGATGATTTCTCAAACTTGGTCCAAAGATTTGCCATCCAAAACACCTTGCGAACTTTTGAAAAACTTCATAGTGTATTAGTGGCTCAGGAGTGTAGGTGGTACTGGTACTATTCCATTGTATGTAAGATCATCCAAAAGGATGAATCTTGAAAATGTCCTTTTTGTACCTAAGTTAACCAAGAATTTGTTAAGTGTTTGCCAATTAATGGATAATGGCCTACATGTACAATATAAGCATGTAGGTTGTTCCATCCTTAAGAATGATGAATGCATAGCAAAAGGTTTTAAACAAGATAGATTGTTTAAACTAGATGCTAATGTTGCAATGGAGAGTGTGAATTTGGCAAAGGTGGAGATCTCTAATGTGGAGCTATGGCACAAAAGGTTGGGCCACCCCAACAGCTCAAAGCTATGGAATCCATGTGTGCAAAGGAGCTTGCACTCGGCCTCCCCAAGCAATTGTCAAAGTGTGGAAAGCATTGTGAGGCTTGTAGCTTCTCAAAGGCTCATAAACTACCTTTTCAAGATCTAACACTCCTCTTGAAATCATCCATTCGGATGTTCATAGTTTCTCTCAAGAATCTAATGGTGGTGCCAAGTACTATGTAACCTTCATTGATGATCATTTCTAGATATGGTTGGATTTACCTCTTGTCTTGTGAATCTTTGGCATTTGATTCATTTGTAAGTTCAAAACTCTAGTAGAAAATCAACTTAGTACCAAGATCAATGTATTAAGAAGTGATAATGGAGGAGATTATATGTCCAATAAGTTGATAGAGTTATGTAGTTCTAATGGCATTAAGAGAGACTTATCATGTCCATATACCCCTCAACAAAATGGTGTGGCCGAGAGAAAAAATAGATCTCTTTGTGATTGTGCTAAAGCATTAAGGCCAGATGCTTCTCTACCAAAACCATTTTGGAGTGAGGCAATCACATGTGCTAACTTCTTATGCAATAGATTGCCCAACCAAGCCATTGTAGGAATCACACCATATGAAACTCTATTTGGAGAAAAGCCAAATCTCAAGGATCTAAAGATATTTGGATCCATTTGCTATGTATACCAATCCTTGGATACAAGGAAGAAGGATGATGCAACTTCCATCAAAGGCATCTTTGTGGGATATGGTGAGAATAGCAAAGGTTATAGAGTCTTCAATCTCATCACTAAAAAATTCATAGTGAGTAGGGATGTTATTTTTTATGAAGGACATGCTTGTAAAGCTACTAATCAATCCCTAGAGAGTTCATCTATTTCACTTGGATAGTTCAACCTTTGCACAAATACTGGATTCAGGAAGTCTAAATTCCATGAATTTAACCCTTAGTTCATCGAATCAAAATCAATTGAAAACGTCAAGTAAAATTCATATCCATATGGAAGTAAAATTTCATCTAACAATAAGCAGTCCTTCGAAACTTAGTTCACCACTAGAAGGAGTTATATGAATTTTAAGCCAATTGTCTTGTATTAAAAAAAATTCTAAAAGTATAGGTTCATATAGAAGAAAAATAGATTTTAAGGGTCTCCAGATTTTGTAAATAATTAGATACCATTCGGGATCTGGATCTATATCTCACAATTTTCCAAAATAACCCAAACTGAATAACCAATGGATTTCTCCATTACTATTACTAGTAACCACTAACCATTGGTCTACAGAGTTAACATTCTATGCAAAAATTCTGATCTAGTGGGGAGTGCAGATTAGAGATGCAATCGGTGACTGATTGCCATCCATTGAAGCCATAATACATGGCATTTTAGGCTATATACAGGTGTAATCCCGTTATCGGCCCGGGACAAGCCCCCTGGCTGCTGCTTTTTAACTAAAGCCTACCAAATTGAAACAATACGTAACAATTGTAAACTAAATTAACAGGACAATCACAGTTGAGCTTACTATTTCTAACTCCCTCTCTTAAACTCAAGTGTGATTTAAGTATCAAACTAATTGTACACTTATTACAGTATCACATTTGAAGCTTACATAAATAAATCAAATCAAACCTAAGCTCAAATGTGATAAGAGTATCAGAATAAAAATGTGTAGCAATGTCTTGGAGTATCCGTAGAGATCATATGCATTTTTTCTGATACTTGTACTCGACTCACACTCAAGTACACAGTCAAATCACTTGACTCACAAAGTATCAACCAAACACCATGCTCTCAACAAGAGTCTGCCACACTCTTAACTTGACTTGTTCACCATCCAACTTGAAACACAAGCAGACCACGTGAGACACAAGACTCACACCGAGGAAATCTCACTGCCACCATGAGATCATCATCCTCCATCTTACTAGGCTGACATCCTATCAGACGCTTACAAGACAAACTCATAAAGCTGATAACAATGAGTGACTATGCTTCAACTTGAGGAGATCTTACTTCCACTAAGATTATACCCTCACCAGAAAATCAGCTAGTAGATATGTCAACAAGTCACTGAGAATCAAATGAGTACTTTGTTTTTCTTTTCAGTAGCAAATGCATAACCAATCAAACTCCAACTCAGATCTACATCTAATCACAAGAGCCTCTTATGACAAAGTCACATGCAAGCAATCACATTCATGCAAGCAACACGAATGACAAGCATATCAACTGATTATCCCTGCTTGCTGAAGATGATATCCTCCTATACCATACACCTTTGTCATAGGTAGATCCACTACTACAATAACCATGCATCCATAGCTCCACGCATTTGTCCTGAGATGTCTTCGGATGCACCATGTACCTCCCAAAGATATATATCTGTCCAAGTGTCCCATCCAAAACCATCCATTCTACTTTGTCTTGCCTTGCCAAGCTACCATTCATCCTTCATGCACCAAGCATACATGTCTTCCAAAGACTCTGATGAATCCCCTACATCTCATGAGCTTTCTCCTATAGGTTATACGCTTTGACAAGCATTCACAAAGAATATGGATCATATATCAACTTGGACTCTTCACAAAAAACAAGCTAGCAAGCTTTGACCTATAAGTCAAGTGGGCTCCCTCACCCTAGCATCCAACTCACCATCAAGGCTTCCCGATCATGGATTACTAAGCTCCATAGCACCACTCGTATCCTGCTTGCTGCTTCCTGTTACCAATTTTCCACTTTGGCTTTATCCAGTTGACCATACCATTGACATCCTTCACCTTGTGACCGCCATCATTGCATTGTCGCCAATAAGAAGCTAGTATAAATGTCTCCTTACTTGTGACATTTATCCCTTTGCAAAAGCATGTGAACTAACTGTAACCACCAAATTTGATAATGCCATTGTCAATTCTCACCTTGAGATGCCGCTCCAAGAGTCCCTGACCTTGGTAGGTTCTAACTTCTGAAAATTTGAACTAGAAGCCTCATGCCATTCCACCATATTCATTGGCATAACTTGGCATAATGCCTGCGATTGGTTTCCCTCTCTCAATTCTTGCCAATCAAGAGTTTCACGATGCCTCATTGCAACTTGATCACATTTTACAGCTTTCTCCAATGCAATTCTGCCCTTTCCACTCTCCCTCGCAATATACTATGCTTAGGCTCCTCAAAACCACTTGAGAACCGCTTTAGAGCTTCTTGGTTGTAGGCACAAGCCTTTTTACTAATCTGGCCCACAGATTTACAGCACAAAATTGGGCAAATTTGGCACACAGGACACCAAATAGCAAAAATCGTACCTCATTGGGTCACTCATCTCCTGCTCCATAGAATGGTGTCAAGAATGCATCAAAATGCATTTCTCCCTTGACGAGGTCATCACTCTGTCTGTCAGCTCTGTGCAGGCTTTAACAGGCTCCAATTTGGCCTTTATTTGGTCCCAAAAGCCCTCCTCTAGCCAAAGTTAGGCCCTTCCAAAGTGGCCTTAAAAAAACTATCTAAAAAATAAACTACTTCTTCTTTTTGAGGAAATCTTGCCCTTCAGACCCATATTCACCAGTCGGGTCCAATCTTACACTTCAGTATGAAGATTTTTAATGCAATTGAAGGCCTCTTTTCCCTTGGGCCCTTTTCAAGCCAATCTCCACCGCTGATGTTAATCCAACGACTATTCCAGCTTGTGATCACCTCCGTAGATATGCATTGCTCCAGATCTGATGGACATTATTGCACCTGAGCATCAAACTGCAATCCTTCAGCCGCAAAGCACATCCAAGCGCTACGGCCTCCCTCTCTCTCGTTGTGTGCGCTGATCTAGCTCTCTTCTCTCTTGGCTATGGTAACAAGGGTCTCAGTTGCCCTACTCAACTCGCTAGTGCTCCTTCTGTGATCTGCAGCCAGTCACGGCCTCTTGTAGGGCCACTCGCCCTACCAGCGCGACCCCGTGTGGATCTTCACAGCTCAAAAAATCATTTCGAACATTGAAAGATCTGAGGTTTTCTCTTCTGAAACCCTGGCTCATTAAAACTTCCATAGCTTGGAGATAGATTTCTCCCTCTAGGCTTCAAGGCTGAGCATGGCCTCTTATAGGCTTCATCTTAGCTATCCAATGCTCTACTGTAGCTTCTTACAGATCCAAGAACCACCTTCTATAGTGCAAGATCCACCTGTTTCTTGTCCAAAACCCCGGTTGACAGTTTCAACCATTTTTTTTTGCATGCTTTTGGTGTTGTTTCTGATCCAAATACTGAGAACCCAATTGCTATGGTTGTCATGTCTGTCCAACAACCATTGTCAGCTCTTTCCGACACCAAACCGTTCGTCAATTCATTGAGAATTGCTCCCGTTATCAGTATTTCTTGTGGGCTGTCTCATAGTCTGTCTGCTATGAAATTTCCTTTACTTTGATTCTACGAATTGGCTTCGTATGCACTGAATCAAAGGGCTTTGTATCACCAATCACCTCGAACCATCCTGTACCTCATATGACGTCCTTACCGTTGCTCAGTTCTGCTGCTATAGTCGATGGAATCACTCTTCCAAGAGCTACGATCGTGCACGTTCCTCCACAGCCTATAAGCTCTGATACCAAGTTAACATTCTATGCGAAAATTTTGATCTAGTGGAGAGTGCATATTAGAGATGCAATCACTGACTGAAAGCCAACCATCAAAACCATAAACAACATCCACAAGTAACAGAGTGATGGAGGAGCTCACATAAAGCAAAAGAGTTTACAAGCAAAAGCATCTTTATTACAAAGAGAATGATAAATATACAAGCAAAGGGCCCCTTTGCATGGGGACGCCACGTGGCATAGACCTAATAAATGCATGAAATTCACTTTTGGCCTCTACGTGGCATTTTAGCCTATATACAAGTGTAATCTCGTTATTGGCCTGGGATAAGCCCCTGGGCTGGCTTTTTAACTAAAGCCTATCAATTTGAAATAGTACTTAACAATTGTAAACTACATTAACATGACAATGACAATTGAGCTTACTAATTCTAACTTACAAATCACTCTCGCACAAGAAAATCTATCTGGAATCACTTATGTTCCATACCACTAACTTTTCCTCCAAGAAATTTTCTACTTCTAGATTTGTTTACCATAAATGGTCATAAAGATTAATTGGCTAGGATCCGATTCACAACCAATTTCAGGAGATACTTCTAGCTATTGAATTCTCTCATGTTCCTTAAGCATTTCATTGTAGATGATGAACACATACAATACTACTATGCATTGACCTACGTATGGACAATATGTATCGTTCAAAAATTGTCAAAATGCAAGAAATGTTTTCACTAAACCAAAAGAAAGCATTAAGAACTTCGAAACAACCGAAGTAATATTGTAATAGATATTTGATATCTATTTTAAAATCGGTAAGAAGAATTTCATTTTTTCAAAAGTTAGAAAGTACAATTGGTTGTCTCAGATATTATAAAGAAATAGTCTATAATACAATAGAAGAAAAAAATCCAAATTACAAAATTCTTGTATGGAACACATTCCAACTACTTTTCGTTTGCAAATTCCATGGATTTAATCCAAATCCAATTGCAACACAAAGATGGTTCCACAAATGGATTATTATCCAACTGCCATTACCTCTTCCCTTAGAATCTTTGATTCCTTGAAATTCTAAATGAACACTGGGAAAAAGGAATCCAAATTTTTCTAGGATTAACATAACTGGTCCACTTGGTCAACCAATCATCTACTCCTTAAGCTTCATCTCCTTGTTCCCTTCCCAAATGTAGAACATGCAGAAAGCCCCATATCTGGCTTAAGAAAAGGCCTAAACATGATTCAATAGAATTTTTATCTGTTGGTAACTCAAAATGTTTCAATTGTTCACTAGTTAAGTGCTCTACTCAACTACTGTCAAATCTACACGTAGATCGGCATAGTCAAAACTGTTGGATTATTCTCCTTCTTACCAATCAACTAATCGATTTTAATCTTCATCCGTTGTTTATCCAGTTCTGCGGATTTTCCCATTCTTTTACAATCTGCAGTTTTACAAGTGTTTTTACACAATCTATAGAATTACACGGAGTTTTACCACAGTGTGGCATTTCATTTTTCTCTCACTCCGGCTTTCTCGCCTGTCAGGAAATACACGGAGTTTTGCCTTAGTGTCGCTTCGATTTTTCACTTTTTGCGAAGCTGTCGTCTGTCAGGAATCTTGTGTAAAATGCAGTGTCGCCTTTCGCATTTTTTTCATCTGTTAGGATTTGCGAGCAAATATGTAGAGTCACATTTTTCACTTGACAAAATGTCGCACTTTCGCTTTCTCCAAAGAGCCTCAAAAGTTAAGGAAATGACTCTGGCAAAGTGTAGGGCAACCCTAAATCAGTTTTTAAGGCATTGTCGTGTTTTCGCAAAATCTTGACAATGTCGTCTTTTTGTGACAGTGTCGCCTGTGGTTGTTTTAGTTCATTTTTGCAAAAGTGACAATTTGGTTCATTTTTGCAAACAGAATGTTTACGGCCAATTTCATCGCTTATAAGCAATCAATGACAAGGAACCGGATGGATGCCAGCGGATACCAGCCAACTGCAATCACAATTGATGACCTAATTTCTTAGTATAAATAGCTGATCATATTCATACAGTTTTAACGTAAGCAGTTTAATATCATCAAGTATTGCAAGTTAGCTCTCTATCAAGCTTTTAAGCTTGAACTCTCTTGAGCATTCTAGCTCATTTTTAGAGTTATATTTTAGAGTTGCTATTGTGCTATTGGTTATCATCATAGCTGCTTATTATTAGACTTATCCTCAGTTACTCAGAGACAACTTAGAGTGCGCGGTTTCTATCCGCTAATGTTTTGCGCCCATTAGCATCTGATTTTGTTTTTCTGAATCAATACTATCTTTTATTGCGTTCAGTATATGTCAGAATGCATGCATCTCTGTATTTCCTTTGTAACTGATAAAGTTGTCTGAGAATTCAATGTTCCATGTTTGGCTATGTAATCACTTAGTATCTAGTGATTTCAAAGTTAGTTGCTAAAGATTGAACATGATTTCCATCAATACTGCTTTGTTCAATTTTTTATAGGGGTAGTCATGCATTGGAAGTAGGAAGTTTCCGCTACAATTATCTAACCTATTTCCAACATGGTATCAGAGTGAAATCTCTAATACTTGATATCTTTTACGATATCAAATTCTTCAATTCCTTTCAACCTTTCAGTATCAGATAATTGATTTCCTATTGTTTGCATTACTGCATCTTAGCGTCATTGATACAAATGGATTCTCAAAGTAAAGCTGGTCTTATCGTAGACAAGCTGAATGGATCCAATTATCATTTGTGGAAATTTAAGATGAAGACCTTGCTAATCGCCAATGAATTATGGGATGTTGTTACAGGTACAGAAGTAAAACCTGAAGACGACGACTCAAAGTGAAAATCGAAGGATGGTAAAGCTTTCGTGTTTATTATCGTCAATATATCATATACACAGATTGGACACATAGCTGAAGCTAAAACGTCAAAAGGCGTTTGGGATATCCTGAACTCACTATATGGCATGAGGGAAGTAACTACCAAGTTACATCTACGAAGAAAATTCTTCACATTCAAGATGTCTATTGGTGATTCTCTTTAGAATCACATTAACCAGTTTAAGAATCTCTTGCAACAGATGGCCGCTGTCGGATCAGTCATAGACGATCAAGACGCAATTATGACATTCCTTTCAAGCTTTCCCTCTACATATGAGAACTGGGTGATGATCATATTGACACACTCAGACTTAACTCTTACTAGAGTTATCACTATGTTGCTGCAAGAATATAATAGAAGAAGTCAAGACACGTCGTCGCCTTCCTCCTCTCAAGCTCTATATGTCAACAAAGGCTCTAAGCGAAAGAAGCAGAAAACCTCCAAGAAGGCTGCAACAAATCAGAAGCCGACTCAAAGTCAAGAACAATCATCGAATCCACAGTCGAAGAAGAAGATGTTTTGCAGGTATTGCAAGCGCAATAACCTTGAGATCAAGGATTGCCAAATTCTCCAAGCGAAGAACATAGCCAAGCAACCTGATCAACAAGCAAATACAGTCTCATCATCTCCCCAAGTCGAAGTGGATGAAGGCGCATTTATGGTCAAAGATCAAAGCACATTTTTGGATGATTCATGGTTTCTGAATTCTAGACCAACTCAACATATGACCAATCAACGTGAGATCTTCAACTCCTACATGCCTTACAACACGAAGAAATTTGTTCTGTAAGATTGCGATTCCAGCACGATCAATTCAAATTACTATCAAAAGTCTTATATATTCCTAAACTCTCTACAAATCTGTTATCAGTAAGTAGAGTTATAGATTTAGGTCATAAGGTAGAATTCGAATCTAATCAATGCAAAATTATTGATGGGAGTAATAAGATCCTTGCACTCGGCAAGAGGCAGGGTTACTTATATAGATTGGCACATTGTTATTCTGAGTCTAGTCAGGCCTTGAAAACCTCTATTTTAGTCAAGAAAATATTACTATGGCATCATTGCTTAGGACACGTGGATCTTCCGAATTTGACATGACCGATCTGGGCGAAGCTCATTTCTGCCTTGGTATACAAATCCACAGAGACAGAAAATAGAAGTTTATCCATATCATACAACAGAGGTACATCTACAACATTTGGTCAGAATAATCTGATCAATTGCAAAGTAGCTCTCTCGTCAATGGAACCAGTACTCAAATTGTCAAAGGACCAGTGTCCCCAAAAAATTCACGAGAAGCAGCAGATGTGTGAGTATCCTTACCATTCTATTATAGGATCTCTTATGTACGCCATGATCTGTACCAGGCCAGACATTGCTTTTGCAGTCAGTTTATGACTAATCCTGGTGTAACACATTAGAAGGCTCTTATCAGAGTCATGAGATATCTTTGAGCTACTATGGACTTTTGCATTTGTTATGGAGCAGTCAGCAATGACAAACTCAATTTCCTCCATGGTTACACAGATGCAAGTTGGGTAGGAGATGTAGACACTCGTAAATCTACTTTTGGATTTACATTCTTTCTCAACAATGGTCCAATTTCCTAGAACAATCGCAAGCAATCTTCGATAGCTCTATCTTCCATTGAATCAGAGTATATTGCAGCCTCTCAAGCTACAAAGAAAGCAATTTAGTTGAGAAACTTACTTTCAAATATCAGTCTGAATCAATATGCTCCGACGACATTCTTTTGTGATAATCAAAGTGCCATCGCTTTATTAGCCAACCCTAGATTTCATTCCAGGAGTAAGCACATTGAACTGAAGTATAAGTTCTCAACGAAGAGGTCATATTGCAGTACTATAGAACGCAAGATATGACAACTGATATTTTTACCAAAACATTAAGTTTGGATACACACAGAAGATTCTGTGTAGAACTAAGTTTGAAGGTCAAGACATTCAAGGATTCAGATTAAGGGGGAGTGTTAGATTATTCTCCTTTTTACCAATCGACTAATCGATTTTAATCTTCATCCGTTGTTTATCCAGTTCTACGGATTTTCCCATTCTTTTACAGTCTACAGTTTTACAAGTGTTTTTACACAATCTGTAGAATTACACGGAGTTTTACCACAATGTCACATTTCATTTTTCTCTCACTTCGGCTTTCTCGCATGTCAGGAAATACACGGAGTTTTACCTTAGTGTCGCTTCGATTTTTTCCTCTTTGCGAAGCTGTCGCCTGTCAGGAATCTCGTGTAAAATGCAGTGTCGCTTTTCACATTTTTTTCGCCTGTCAGGATTTGCGAGCAAATATGCAGATCACATTTTTCACTTGACAAAATGTCGCACTTTTCGCTTTCTCCAAAGAGCCTCAAAAGTTAAGGAAATGACTCTGGCGAAGTGTAGGGCAACCCTAAATCAGTTTTAAAGGCATTGTCACGTTTTTCGCAAAATCCAGATACTGTCGCCTTTTTGCGACAGTGTCGCCTGTTACTGTTCTAGTTCATTTTTGCAGAAGTGACAGTTTGGTTCATTTATGCAGGACAAAACGTTTACGTCCAATTTTACCGCTTATCAGCAATCAATGACAAGGAACCGGATGGATGCCAGCGGATACCAGCCAACTAGCAATCACAATTAACGACCTAATTTCTTAGTATAAATAGCTGATTATATTCATACAGTTTTAAGGTAAGCAGTTTAGTATCAGCAAATATTGCAAGTTAGCTCTCTATCAAGCTTTTAAGCTTGAACTCTCTTGAGCATTCTAGCTCATGTTTAGAGTTATATTTTAGAGTTGCTATTGCGCTATTGTTTATCAGCATAGTTGCTTATTATCAGACTTATCCTCAGTTACTCAGAGATAGCTTAGAGTGCATTGTTTCTATCCGCTAATGTTTTGCGCTCATAAGCATCTGATTTTGTTTTTTTGAATCAATACTATCTTTTTATTGCATTCAGTATATGTCAGAATGCATGCATCTCTGTATTTCCTTTGTAATTGATAAAATTGTCTGAGAATTCAATATTTCATGTTTGGCTACGTAATCACTTAGTATCTAGCGATTTCAAAGTTAGTTGCTAAAGATTGAACGTGATTTCCATCACTACTGCTTTGTTCAATTTTTGATAGGGGTAGTCATGCACTAGAAGTAGGAAGTTTCTGCTAAGATTATCTAACCTATTTCCGACAAAAACCATTCCAAGAGGACTTGCGTTAGTCTTGGTCTTTATTGATCACATAAAACAAGAACTGCTCCCTTTAGTTGACAAATTCTAAAATCTTCAACTGAAAGTGAAAGGTACTGTGACCTTATAAAATTGATTGATTTCATCTCAGTGAGGTCATTCACTTTATAAGCTATTTCTGTTTGATAAAAAAACCAACGAATTTGAATAAAATCAAAACATGCATGGTTCTTCTAGAATTTTACATAACTGGGATTTTCAAATTCCATTCAATATGGACCAAAACTGTGAAAATCGATTTATAGCATCGACTTGGCAGCTTCACAATTGTCATCACATTTTCAACTGATTTTGAAACATCCAGCATGCGCCAAACATGACATGCAGTGATTTATTCAAAAAAATCAAAATTTACTTAAATTGCCTAGAAAATTGGAAAATCACTTTTCAACTTGCTTTTATAGAATTTATTGTATTCATGCATGAAAATTTATCTGATCAAACTATTGTTACACCCAGTACCTTGTATCAGACATGTACACTGATTTTTTTTTTTTTAAATTTCAACACTGGGAATGTACTCTACTGCTTCACATGCTTGCATGCGATCAGAGCATTTCAAAAAAAAATTAAGTTTTACTCTAAAAACTGCCAAACTTCTGACGACCATAACTTTTGCTACAGGACTCTGATTTGGTCACTGTAAAGCACAATACAGAGGGAGAGGGGGCTAGCAAGACACTTGCCACATCACCCTACCATGTAGACTTAACACATGCAAGCAATAAATGACTAAAATTGCAGTAGGAGGGCGCACTTTCTCAAGGTAATATCATAAAAAATCCCACTCCAACCCCATATGCATCCAATTAGACGTTACAAGAACTCTTTTAAGGTTCAGTTTAGAGGCATAGAGGCTTCCATCAAGTCCAACAAGCAATCATAAGCTAAGATCATGCAAGAATTGCATTTTATGGAGTCCCTCAACAAGCAAAACTTCAAGATATTGGTGCCTAAGCCCCCAACTCCAAATTAAGTGCCTGACGGCTCAAATCAGAGAAAATTCATCAAATTTTTTAGCTTGTAAAAAGATCCAATGGTTTCAAACCACCAATTGAGAGTTATTTAAGCTCAAAAAGCCCCAAAAATACACTATTTTTTTACTTCTTTGAGACTCTTAATGTTGTCCAATCCCTACCAAACTTCATGAAAGCCTTAGAAAAGCATCATTACACCTCTAAAAATGTGCATGTAAAAACTATCCAAGGATTTTATGAATATCTCCAAAAACATTAAAAAACCACCAAAAACCCATGTTTTTTTAAACTAAATTTCAACCTTTTTGGAAATTTCTTGTGGATCAAACCCACATGAAAGTGCAATCAGGCCAAATATACTGTAATTCAATCACAAAAAGCACTATATGTTTTGATCTTGGTCAATCATGCTTCATATAGCCCATTTATAGCCCAAAAACCCCAATTCTTGGCTAAAAATCACTATCTAGGCCCACTTTTGACTTTTCCACTAGCATGCAATCATTAAAATCAATCATAATGACTGGAAAAAAGCAAGTACAAGTCTAAAAAACATTCAGGAACAGTAGCTTTGACAAATTTCAAGCCAAAACATTGAATACTAGCTCAAAAACCACAAAAACTATCAAAAAACCATTGATTTCCATCATTGAGTCTATGCAAAATTTCTATGATAATGACCATTAGGCTAAAAGAAAACCAAAATCAGAGAAGCCACTTACTTTTTGGAGGTCAATTCCACCACCAGGAAGTATAAAGCAACGAGGAAATACCAAAAAACTAGGAAAAGACAAAAAACAACTCCACCTTATGATCGATGCAAAGTATGGCTCTGATATCATTATAAAAATCGCCAAGTGAAGATCTACCTAGATCCTATTGCATGCAACCAACAGGCCACCTATGGAGCCAAACCACCCAACCAACATAAAATAGATAGTCTAGTCTCTAACCGCTCCACCCCCGAGCCATGGTAACTGAATGCAAGAGAGGAGAGGATCCTAGCTCTTGGAACAAGAAAATTGAATGAGAAATAGGGCGAGTTTCTACAAGATATATGTTGAGAATGATGACTGAGACAGGTTGGGCTTTCTACCCCACCATAGCTCATGTGGTGTCATGTGAGGAACACCAGACTTACCCGTCTTGTTCTAGATATATGCGGCTGCAGCTACTGCTTCAGCCCACAGTGCCCTTGGAGCCTTCAAGTAGGCCATCATGCATCTGGCTACTTCCATTAGGGTCTTGTTCTTTCGTTCAGCAACACCATTGTGCTGCGGTGTGTAGGCTGCAGTTCTTCTGTGAATAATGCCACGATCATTGCAGAAGTTAGTGAAGTGATTCGAGATATATTCGTCACCTCAATCTGTTCTGATCTGCTTCACTTTGTTGCTTGTGCATCTTTCTACCCAATTCACATATTCTGTGAATTTATCGAGCGCTTCAGATTTATTCTGAATAAAGTACTCTGGCAAATTTGCTATAATCATCAATGAAGGTTATGTAATACTTTGAACCTCCTACTGAGATCACGTTGAATGGCAGATGTCAGAGTGCACTAGCTCCAGAATCTTTGTCGTTCTGTAGGAGTCTTTCATGAATGGTGGGCGTGACATCTTGCCTTTAAAACATGCATCACAGGTGGTCAAACTGGTTGCATTCGAGATGTTGACCCCTATTATCGCTCCATGGTGGCTTTCTTAGTAAAGTGCCAAATGGCGTTCATGTGGCAGAGTCTTCTATGCCACAAAGTGTTTGGCGAGTCGTCATGAGTCTGATACACCTGATCTGCAGGTAGGCGTACCTTCAGATGATATAGGTTCCCTTTCCTTCTACCTTGAGTGACGAGAGTACTGGTACTGGCATCAATCACGTTGCATGCTTCGTCAGAAAACGTCACACGTATCCCTGCATCTACTATTCTTGCTACAGAGAGCAAGTCTTGTTGCAGAGTAGGCACAAACAGAACGTCTTCGAGTCGTATGTCTCTGTCGTTGGTGTTGAGCCATAGTAAACCAATGTCATTCACTTGATGTTTAGATCCATCTCCAAGAACTATGAATCTTGAAGGATCTGCACTTCTGAAATCAGACATTATTTGTCTTGATGTCATGAAGTGTGAGGTGGCTCCTGAATCTAGGATCACCTCATGTGTGTCAGACGTTGATGTTGCACACACATCTTCACACATGTAGGCAGTCGAGCAACTTCTGTTTGTTTTTTCTTCGCCCATCTTTGAACTCTCGGGCTCCTCGACATAGGACGAACTATTGTCGTTCTCCTGTCTGTTCTGTGCTAATTTGTTCCTTGGGTTCTAGCGGCAATCCATGGCTGCGTGACCCTTCTTGTGGCAATGGATACACTCAATCTTGGGATTGAGCCAGCAGGTATCTACTGTATGCCCGTATCTTCTGCATCTCACACAAGTCTTCTTGTTTGCACCTTGTTGTTTTGACCTCCCTTTGGTTTTCCAGTTGCCCTCTGCTTGCTGGTCATGATCCTGCCTCTGATTGGACTCCCTCTTTGGCTTAAATTGCTTCTTTGATTTTTCTTTGTTGCCGTAGAGGGCCTGGCCAGAACCATCTTCGTGATCCAGATGTTCTCTGGCCTTGACTTCTTCTCGAATCTCGACAACCGCCTTTTCGAGATTCATGGCGGGATCTTTCGTGAGCAGGGTTCTTGTCGTCTGGAATGATCTGGCTAAGGCTCTCAACATGTACGTGAGCTGCTTCTCAGCTGACACAACGTTCTCTGTTCCAGAGTTATGTAGTGACAAAAACAGATCCTTCATCTTTCTTACGAAAGAGGTGAGGTCTTTTCCATCCCATTGCAAATTTGTCAACTAATCTTCCAGCATCATGATCTGACTTCTTGATTTCGTCTGAAATCTGGTGATCAATACATCCCACATCTCCTTAGCCTTGGAGAGTGTAGCCAGGTCAAGGGGAAGATGATAGCAAGGCTACTACCTTGTCGTTTTTCTCCCTCCATTCACGTAGCTCCTTGCCTGTTGTTGTAGGCATTTCTTCTGTGCCATGCACCCAGGGGAAGAGTCCTTTGCCCTTGAGTATCAAAGATGTCTTAACTTTCCAGGCTAGAAAGTTAGATCCTGAAGAATCAAGTATCGTGCAGATCTTGCTCTGCATGCTGCTGACTGAAGCCATTGCTTCTTGAAGTCTGTTTTCTTGTTGATGGTTGATTGTCTGAATGCTTGGCCTCCTAGATCTGATAGCTTCTCAACTATGTGAGAGTTTGACAGGATAACTCGCTCTGATACCACTGTTGAGAATGATGACTCATGAATTCGTCAGATTCGCGAAACTTTCGCGAAGGCAAATCAAGCACGACTCTCTTCGTCTCGGATGGGGTTCAGATGCAATCGCTGGACACTACCAACTGAATCACTCCTACAGTCCTCCAGAGTGTAGTCAGTCACTACTAATCTACGTTCAAAAAATTAATACAGCATTCAACATAGTTTCAACCAAAGTGCGGAATTCAAAATGAACAAGAAGAAACTCAGACACGCGATTAACAATAGAAACATTTGCATTTGAGATCAGACACAACACGAATTGGTATGTGCATGAAGGCTACAATATCATCTATTGATTTCTTTTCTCTAATTCTTTGAGCACTACGTGCATATCCACGCAGTGCATTGGCGTGAGAGAAACGCGGTTCTCTCACGAGTAATCGTTTTGCTTTTACTAGCGGACAATTGGATCTTCTGATCCTAGACAAAAATTGTCTTCGCACGTAGGTGGACAAGTATTCTGTATTTTTTGTCTTGATTGCTTACTAGCATCAAAGTATTACATTACACTGTATGTGTATTCTGTTGATCTATATGTCAAGTATCATCCAGTAAGTATGGTCGCTCTATGTAAATCTAAGATTAGAGTGATTAAACATCTACAACTAATCAGGGAATTACAAGAGTGGCAAATTAGCCACGACCTAAAATGTATCTGCTGATGTCATACCATCAAATCAGATATCTGTACTTCTGGGTACTTGCGTGATCTTAGCTAGTACTCTTTGGAGCGTGAGGGCAAAACGGGTTTCGTTTTGCTCGTATGCCTTTCTCTCGTACTGAACCGCAAAGGAATCTCGTTCGTGGATCTTTCGTGTTCGCGAACCATTCGTCTTCGTCCCCTTTGAATTTGGTGTTCACGAATCATTCGTCTTCATCTCCTTTGACTTTCATGTTTGCAAAACTCTTCGTGTTTCGTGTCTCTAGATTTTCGAGTTCGCGAACATCTTTGTCAGGTTGAGGGCTGAAAGCTAACAAGGCTTTGTAGTTGGAAACATTTCGTTTCTTCAATATATAGGACCCAAAAGCTGTGGAATATTTTTTATAGAATTTCTTATTCCAAGCCAAAAGCATTTGATCTCCTATTTTTGCACCATAAGGTAGTCAATCACCGTGCAAAAGCTCCATAGGTCCAATTAGAGCACCTCTCTCACAAGGTTATTAATTACATTTCTGGGCTAGTCCGGAATGATGTGACGTAACTAATAATCTCGTACACTGGAGTACCGTATATCCAAGTCTATTAGGCCGAATCCTATATAGAGGTTGTGGACATAATAGGAACGCTCATATTTTACCGAGCCTAACGATCCTTAGTTGGATCTTTCACTATTTTTTTTTCAAATTCTCCTGACATGTTGATCACTTAATTATTATTGGAAATAATTAAGATGTGGTAGCCATGATCAAGACTGATCTTCTGAATCAATTTGAGATGACATATCTTAATCTAATGCACTATTGTCTCGGAGTAAGTGGCAAAAAGGACATGAAGTGGGGCTAATTCAAGTCAAGCCTTGTCATGAAATTACTGCACAGGTTCAAGCCGCAAGATTGTAAGCTAGTGAGCACACCTATAGAGCCAGCTAAAAAGATTTCCAGGCTTGATGAGTCATATCCATTTGAGCCTACATTGTGTAGGTAGTTGGTAGGAAGCTTGACTTACTTGTCAGAAATGGTGAACTCTTGCAACTTTGTCGCAGCATGAACAAGACACAAAGGTCGAACAATTCGCGATAGTCAACATGACTTTGACTCAAAGCACGAACGAGAACGATTCGCGATAGTCAACGTGTCTTTGACTCGAAGCACGAACGATTCGTGAATCAATGGCGAATCGCAAACACACCTCCAGGACCGCAAAGACGAAAAAGGGACGCAAAACAAAAACTACAAAAAGAACAAAACAGACGAAGAAAAATCTTTCGCGTTGACAGCTGGCAGCTCAACGGGCTTCACGCCCAGCTGAAACGAGTAACAACGACATAGACTAACCAACTAGTTGATTAACGTTAACTAGTGATGTGATTCTATGTTTAGCTATCTTGTAGACTCCACATAGTGGAGGTATAAACGATCCTCTCTGGATCATAATAAAGTAGTGAATACAGAGATTTGTAAGAGACAAAGAGAGACGTAGCAAATAGAGTAAGAAAGAAAAGGCACCATAGCTGTGCATGAAAGTCTGCCAATGAGCATAACACATCAAAAGAGTAGAATGTCATTCCGCCAACGAGCGTGACACTGACGAATTCACTCTAAACTAAAACTGATAATTCAGTCACTCTATTTTTGTGTATCTTGTCTTGTGCTGTATATCATGATTGCTAGAATAGAATATGTTTTGTGATGCGTAGTCGAGTGTCTGGGATCCTGTAAGGCCTTCCACACAAAAGAAAATTAAAAGACAGAAAATTGTTCACGATAAAGAACACAAAGTGAGGACGAACACGAATCAGTCCCACGCACACGCTCCCGTGACATGGTATCAGAGCAAACAGGTTGTCACTACTGATATCCTAGCAGTGATTCTTCCAGACAACATAATATGGCTACGACAATCCAGACCAGAGTAGCAATCAGTCTCGATGGCGCAAATTACAGAATCTAAAAATTCAAAATCAAAACACTCCTGAAGGACGAAGGCATCTGGTCGGTGACCGAGCTCTCAGAGGTGCAGCCTCTAGAGGGAGACCCGAGGAGAGCTGAATGGATCAGAAAGGATGAGTGTGCAATGGAGATCATCGTTTCGTCCATAAATGAAGATCTACTCATGCAGATTGAAGACTGTGAAAGCAGCCATGCAGCATGGGAAAGATTAAAGCAGAAGTATGAAGTGAGGACTGCAGATTCAGTCATGCACCTTCACAATCAGTTGCAATCAATAAAGTGGGATGGAAATCAGTTGGATCAGCACGTTGAGAAGATCAGAACGACCTTCGCTCAACTCGCTGCATCAGGATAGGAGCACCAGGCTCCAGCACTTGATGTACTTTATGAAATCTTTATCGACATCCTATCAGTCGCTGAGAATGCTCATACTGAGTCTACCAGATATGACATTCGACAAAGCAGTCAGTCTTGTCGCTGATGAGAGACTAATGAGAGACGAAGGAGAGGGAAGAAATGATCAAGAGAAGGCTCTCTTCATGAAAGGAAAGAAGAAGAACAAAAACAAGCCAAGATTTGAGAAGACAAAGTCCTCGAATCAACAATCTTCTTCATGCGATCACTGCCACAAACCAGGCTATACGGCCAACAAATGCTGGTTCAATCCAACAATACCTTGCATGGACTGCAAGAAGAAAGGGCATTCTGCATACGACTGCAGATTCAACCCAAAAAGAAAAAACAAAGCTGAAAAGAAAAACATTGCAGAATCATCTAAGTATCATCTGAACATGCGGAGCCTGTACGACATGAGCACAAAGGACATTGTCACAGGTCTCAAAATATCAAGGCCCGAGGCTGAGTTCTGCGAAGCTTGTCAGAAAGGCAAGCAACATCGGAGTCCATTTACACACGAAGGAAGAAGATCCAAGGAAGTTCTTGAGCTTGTCCACTCTGATGTGTGTGGACCGATGAAAACAGATTTGCTCTCAGGTTCGAAATATTTTCTAATGTTCATAGATGATTACAGTCGAATGACCACGATCTACTACTTGAAGAAGAAATCCAAAGTATTTGATTCTTTCAAGAAGTTCGTGGCATTCACAGAGCGACACACCTCAAAAAGGATACAGATCCTTAGATCTGACAATGTAGGTGAATACAAAAGCACAGAATTCTCAAGATTCTGCGAAGAACAGGGGATTGGACACCAGTTCACTCCTGCATACACACCAGAATACAACGGTGTGGCAGAAAGAAAAAACAGAACGCTAGTCGAAGGAGCCAGATGCATTATGGCACAGGCTCAATTGCCAGGCCAATTCTGGGCCGAAGCAATAGCTGCAGCAGTACACCTATAGAATAGATCAACAACGACAGCGCTGGAGAACAAAACACCGTACGAGATGTGGACAGGCAAAAAGCCTGATCTGTCATACGCAAGAGTGTTTGGATGTGCAGCATTCAAGCACATTCCAAAGGGAAAAAGAAACAAGCTCGACCACAAATCCGAACAAACAATCATGGTCGGCTACTCAAATGGAACACATGTGTACAGACTCTACGATCCAACCACGAAGAAGGTTGTTTCGAACAGAGATGTGAAGTTCGACGAGTCCACATTCCCTGGACTGAAAGACGAAAGAGGCCATGAGATCTTCACATTGCTGCCTATTCAAGAGGGAGATCGAGGACAATCATCAAATCAGAATGCAGGACCCCAGACTCCATAGCAGCAGGAAACAGAGGATCGACCCCACAAACAAGAAATGTTTGAGCAGTGACGAAACGAACCTCGAAGGTCAACAAGACAAAGAAGACCTCCAGACCACTATTCTGACAATCTTCAATGGAACAAAGACACGAAGTTCGAGTACTGCAGCTTCACAGAAGAGCCAGCTACATACCAAGAAGCTATCCAGATTCCATAAGGAGAATTTTGGAAACAGGCAATGTTAGAAGAGATCGAGTCGATGAGGCGCTCACGAAAGCGCTCGACAAGCCACTCTTTACCAAGCAAAGAGAGGCAATTGGATTAAACGAACAAAACTGCAAGGTTCAAGAGGGAGTGTCAGAAATGGTGAACTCGCGACTTTGTCGCAACACGAACAAGACATGAAGGTCGAACAATTCATGACAATCAACATGACTTTGACTCAAAGCACAAATGAGAACAATTCGCGACAGTCAACGTGTCTTTGACTCGAAGCACGAACGATTCGCGAATCAATCAGGAATCGCAAACACACCTCCAGGACCGCAAAGCCGAAAAAGGGACGCGAAACAAAAACTACAAAAAGAACGAAAGCAAATGGGAGATTATGAAACAGACGAAGGAAAATCTTTCGCGCTGCCAACTGGCAGCTCAACGGGCTTCACGCCCAGCTGAAACGAGTAGCAACGACACTAACTAACTAACTAATCGATTAGCGTTAACTAGTGATGTGATTCTATATTTAGCTATATTGTAAACTCCACATAGTGGAGGTATAAACGATCCTCTATGGATCATAATAAAGTAGTGAATACAGAGATTTGTAAGAGACAGACATAGACGTAGCAAATAGAGTAAGAAAGAAAAGACACCATAGTTGTGCATGAAAGTCTGCCAACGAGCAGAACACAACGAAAGAGTAGAATGTCATTCCGCCAACGAGCGTGACATTGACGAATTCACTCTAAACTAAAACTGATAATTCAGTCACTCTATTTTCGTGCATCTTGTCTTGTGCTGTATATCATGATTGCTAGAATAGAATATGTTTTGTGATGCGTAGTCGAGTGTCTGGGATCCTGTAAGGGCTTCCGCACAAAAGAAAATTAAAAGACAGAAAATTGTTCGTGATAAAGGAGACGAAGTGAGGACGAACACGAATCAGTCCCACGCACGCGCTCCCACGACATTACCTTACCATGACTAGGCTAGATTATGTTATGATGTTGGTGGTGTGAGTTAGTTTATGGCAGCACCTACTAAAACGCATTGGGGAAGGTAGCCAAACGCATCTTGTGGTATGTCAAGCGCACTTCCGATTATGGCTTAATCTACATAAAGTAGGAAGAATCACCTGAGATTCGTGGTTTTGTGGATGCGGATTGGGGAGGTGTAGACTATGATGTGTTGGAAAATAAGTTGCATATGAGTCGAATAACTATTCGAGAATAATAGTTCGATTGTAGGAAGAACAATACTTAATGTAATAACTATTTTGATACTATTATAAACACAACTTATTATCACTCACAAGTGCAAAAAATGAATGATAGAGAAAGATTGCTTCATTTCCCATTATCAGAACTCAGATCACAATAGCATAAATAACAGAAACAACAAAATAACACAAGTCGTGTCGAATTGTAGCATGCAATATGTATTGTTGAATGATGAAAAATACATCCGCTATCTAATCTGATTGCACTATCGTAATAGCGCATCTAATTCTGCCATAAATTTCGCTCTTACACAAACTGTAATCACAATAGATTATTAATGATCAGTCTACACCTACGACTAAATAGAGAGGGAGGAGAAGAAGAGGAGTGACTACTCTTGAAACTTGAACTGATTGAATGATAGCAATCTTATTGTTAAAATGAACTGATCTACTAATCTATTTATAATTGTTGATGGCACATCCCTAACGAAATGTGCCATTGCCCACATGGCAGGTGCCACATGGAGATAAGGGATTGGACCTGAAATATCTAGTGGATAAGACTCCACTATCAAATTTGCTGAAGTTGTTATTTGGAAATTCTCGAATAATTGTTTTGGGTTTCTTCGACACTATGTCGACAATGCATGTATTTCTGTAGGCGGTCTCGAATTCTTCGACACTGTCTCCATAATGCGAGTAAAACTACAGAGTGATTCCACATTCCAAAATGATTGAAGAAATGAAATCCAACATGATGATGTATGTATTCCAATTTATGATAGTTGCTTCTCTTGGTCAAGTAAGAAGCAAAAGTTGCTCTATCCACAACAGGGTCCAGTCAAGAGACTATAGCTAGAGCCAATCGTGATAGTGACTAGCTGACAAGAAAAGTAGCCTAAACATAAAATGGAAATGGTGCATTTCTCCACACTACCAAAAGTCTTGTTAGCAAAACACCTTGAACATGCATCCTCTTTTCTCTCCAAAAAATACTACACCAATTCAAATCCCAACAAAATCACACTAGTGGGCAACTACCTTTGCAAGTTGGCAATATTCTGAATAAAAGAGATATGTTTGATTACTACAATTGATCTATGCTGGCAAGCTAGACAACTTACATGATTTGTGTAGTTTTGGTATTTTGGACTTCACGTGACAGACCTAGAAGGCGAAAGCGTATAGTCCATGCTGAAGCTAGCTGCCAATTGAGCAATGACAATAGAAGCGTTCGCCTTTGGGAATATGATTTCCTTTTTGTTGTAGCAAGGCCGCCGGGAATTAAGCCAACCAATGGAAAACTATACAGAGGATTAAGCCTATGCTAGCATTTGTTTCTTGGTCCAGTCCACAATCATGGCCTATTGTGAGAGTTAAAACTTAAGAAGTACAAGTCTAGAGCTGTGGTAAGTGGACAATAATGCTGCATGCAGCTCGGGGTCTTTTCGATAAATGTTGTAAGATGGCATTGTTGGGTGGGACAGCCTAAGGTCGTGGCCCCAAGACATGATCAAAGCCGTCATCCTGAATTCCATTTACATCTTAGCCATAAAAACGACATCGAGCAAACGATTTCGAATCGAAGCAAAGTACGAGTTCTAGCTCAGCATCAAATAGCATACAATTGTAATTTGTCACTACATGAAGTTCATTCTACGTCTAAAGACGATACATATTAAAGCGATAATCTGATCTCAGTGTTTATGAAACTGGTGTTCTACGCATGCTTCTTTAAATGCAAAATTCAAATGCAAAGTAGTTCATCCCAAGACTTACCAAAAAATCTTTCACATCCAAAAGTTCACAGTTAAGGATCTTTGCCTTACTAGAGAAAAAATTACCAAGGTTTCTTGTAAATTTCTTATAAAATAATGCTATTGTTATCGCATCAAAACTGGGTCACTTGCGAGAGCATATTTGCAAGCAGGTGCAGTTCTAATCTTTCGGCAGCTTCTTGTACCATATCAAGAACACTTATTGCGAGAGGTGATCAATTATCATCGTGATTCGTTACATTAAAAAACTGGAGTTTAGATTCTAGGCCAATGGGGAGTTGTACAGACCATAGATATTATAAGACTGAACGAATCAGACGATTTAAGAGGCTAGAGCTTTCCTAGTTCCTATATGGCAATATGCCATCCAGATTCCAGAATTGCTGTCTTCGTCCAGATCACTGGCTCTACCAAATATGACGTGAAGGAAAAGTAAATGTTTCTTTCGTTGATAAGGTTTGAGCCAGATAGGCCTATGTGCCAGTCTAGAGTCACACAAATTGTAGGGTAGCAATTAAGTTTTACGTATAAGTTGATCCGATGCACAGAGGGCGGTCTATAACCTGGACCAAATTCCAATATGCAATACAGCGAAGTGGATAAGTATTAATTTACAGCGTAGAAAAACAATGACGAAAGTATAGTGTACTACAAATTACAATAAGTCCTGTTCAAATTAAAAAGTGAATTCTCAAGACTACGAGTCTTAGTCTCGAGACCTATAAATTTTGGAAATGTAGCAGGTGGGAAAGAACATCAAAGCTTGTCCTGTAGAATGTTGTAGGCTATTCGTAAGCATGACTAGCGCATGTGAGACAAAATTTTCTCCACATAAGTGTGCCCCATTTGAGTCTTGAGTCCTGACACGTAGTAAATTCATGTGTATAAAGGTTGGTCTGACACGGATTAATGGAAATCAATACTTGATACATTGCCTGTTATTTGATAGTTATTCCAAAACTCAAATATAGGCAGAGTAAATGTCAGCCACATGTGACTTTTTGACCTAGCCAGATGCCATATAGATAAGTTTGGAATTTTCAGCGCTATTACGTTCCTGCGTTCGTCTAAGCTGTGCGTTACCACGAAGCAATCGTCAATAGGCCATACTTGTAGGTTTTATTATCCGTAATTAGGTTGTAAGCAACATTATATTAGAACACAGCTGTGCGTTGCCACAAAGCAATCTCCAATAGGCCATACTCGAAGGTTTCTGGCCGCAATAAGGTACTGAAGGTTATATTCTACGCGTAGAAATCAAATAAACCCTTTTATTAGATAAACATGTTCTAGGCGGACGTAACTTAACTTAGCATGTTGCACTAGTGTTCTTCTTTCTGGCATGGCAATGGTTTGTAACTTTGTAATGTGAATGCATGTTGTTTTCCTGGAAATTAAGCGTAAAGTGGAGCATGGAGATAACTCGTTACAAACCTTTACATCGATTTCATATGAATTTTGCAAAGCATGATTGCTACTTCTCTTCAAGGTAAGTGCTCAACATTTATTCGGTTAAGCTCAAGCTAATATATTCAAAGTTTGATACCCTTTTATTTGTAGTTTGTTTGGCTTTTGAGATCCACGGAAGTACACCGAATAAAGTATTATGGTTCAAGTGTCAAATGGTCAACAAAGCAATATGGACTGTAAATTAGCAGGACAGAACAAAAAATCATAAAATAGCTTAGTTCTATGCGTGCGATGCTCATCTTATGTGTAATTTGACACCCTGTTATTTGTATCTTGTTTGACTTTCAAAATCTACAGAAGTACAACGAATATTGGCTTATATAACAACTGTGAAATTGTCGACAAGGCAATGTTAACCTTCAATCAAGAAGGCTAGAGCCTCGAAGGTAAAATGGAAGATAACTTTCAATATTTTGATCAGTCTAAAATGAAAAAAAAAATTGTGACCTCAAAGGGTGGCGCCCACGCAAGCGTATTCTCTGCGTTCATGCTCATAATCTCAACCTAAAATATTGATCCTGATTCTTATGTAAAATTTGACACTCTTTAAATTGTACCTTGTTTGGTTTTCGAAGATCCACAGAAGCACAGCAACATGAACAGGTGTGAATATCAACAGTCAAGAGAAACTTCAGATTAGCAGGACTAGAACAGGAACGGAAATGATTTAAAACAGATATTCGATTCCCAACAAGCTTTCAATAATCACCGCTAGACATACATTTCCAGATCAAACACGTATAATTAGTACACACCATTACGCAAATCAGAACCTGTCAGGCTCAACAGTGCAACCCCATAAATATTTGCCTGTAATAATCACATAAAAATAATGCTGGTATGAATCTGTGACATCAAAATTTAGGTCCAGCGTGTACGTTTCATTTTTTTCACTAAAGCTGCTACACCCAATCGTAACTTCTATTTGAAAATAAGTAGCAGCTTAACAACAAACTTCTACAACATAGTTTCATGGCCCAGCCGTGAATATTATAGTCAAGAAATTATTCGTAAATACTGTCACGCTAAACAGAAATAGCAAAAACATACAGGGCATCATGAAATCTTCTAAGTTCTGTCAATGACATGAAAACAAGAAAGGATCAGTGATTAATGGCCGTTCACCTGAAAGCCGAACAGTAATCAGTAATGGCAGTGAGCGTACTATTAGCGACCGGTATTTGACTGCAATCTCACCAAATCATTAATTCAGATAAAACGTAATCCATGAATCAACATAGCAGGTACTATAGACGATAGGTAAATCATATCCTCCGTCAAAATTCAATAAACAACTGGCTGTATCTTTCAAAACACATTACAAATATCCAATCGTACCAACAAATGATAATATTACTTTAAGCATAATACCGATTATCTGGCTACAGCAGTACTTGAAGCTGATACAATACAGATAACTAGGTAACACCATCGACCAGATCTTCCTTCAAAATTAAATAGGTGGTATCATTATAAGTTATAACTTTCAAGATACCGCATGACATAGGTACAGGCGTACCTGTAATGGCTGATACAGTGATACCTTGGCAGAACTTGAAGCTCAAAGAATAAGCATACCGATAAATCTTATTACTCCAAAATCTTGTCAGCAGATAGTTCATATAATTGCGAATATATATTCTTTTTTCACGAGCACTGATCTGTTGCATAGCTGCATCATACTTCTGGCCGATGATGTTGCTATATTATCAATCTTAAAGCAGTTTTACAGATCTGGAAATGCCAATCACTACAAAAGTATCAAAGTGGTGTCAGGCAATACTACTGATGACTGCTGATTGCGCAACAACCGTGCAGAATAGATAGATCACTGCATAACAAAGCAAACATTTGACAAATCGTGAAAGAGTAACAGGGAAATGATATTTGTTGAAAGACTAAAGAAGTAAAAATGACTGACAGACAGCGCAAAAAGATATCGTAGAATTGAGGCATATTTCATATCACCCAATAAAATGAAGGCATCAAAGACAATAGATAATCCCAAACAAGCATCTAGTGACTTATCAGGAACTTGTACACAGGATTCTTCATTCTCTAAATCGATCCTGCAGTAAGTACATCTAGTAGTTATCATTCATTATTCGTGCCTCGAATATCATATTCAATTACATATCACAAGATCCTTTTCTTTGAGAGTAAACTCATCATAAAATTACACAGGTGGCTCTTATTTTCATTGATGTAAGGTAGATCGCAAAAAAGTCTACTTAACTTGTAACATATGGATGTAAACATGCACCGAGGCAAAACCCTACGAGCAGAAAGCACACGATCAGATTACGGATCGGAACATCAAAAGATATTCAGGATTTTGAAGGAAGCTGGCAGATCTGTCCTGTATGCAGAGTTAAGATTCAAAGACCCATCGTAAACAGCATCTGTAAAAGAAATACACCGACTTATAAAGCAAATTTTCAACTTTTAGACTTGATCCAATTTAAACAGAAGATTACAAAAAGTTTCTTCTATAACATCTTCCCAATTTAGGTCTTGTCAGATCCACGCTCACCACTACTATGAAAAGTGGATCGATAATGCCAGCTAAACTGCATCGCTTGAATCTAAAGCCACTATCAGGACACATAAGTTATAACGAAGCTGAGAACATGGACAATATCTTTGATGCACGCAAGCCAACAAGTAACATTTAATGGAGTATATATAAATGTTATTTACTTTGCGACAGGAATCTACTTGATAGGAATCTCTGTGACGAATTAGCCAGTAAGGAAGTCTACTGTAGGATTCTTGTACCCATCAATGTGATATATTTCTAGGCCTTCACTCAGGCCGTCGTCTCATGCTCAGGACTGATACAGCTAGCTTGAACTTTTCATAAACAAGAGAGACAAGCCGTGTTGGGGGGAATGAAGCCTGGTCCGAGACCATTGAGCAAGCTCATGTGAAAAATTCAAGATTCTTAAGAACCATATTCGAAGTTTTCGAGCCATGCCAGAAAAGGCATCGAGCCAAGCTACATTCCCCGCATCTGGGCCTTGTCAATATAACAACAGTGCCCACCTCCTCGATTGATAACACAACATTGTGAAAACCTCAAGATCAGCAGCAATTAGTCGAAACCCAACGCTTGTGAAAAAGAATCTCACCCACACCAGTTTAAGCCACACTGATCTTAAGTCTTAACCAAGTTCTAACGGCTTCAGCTTTATGACAAAACACAGCGCCTCGTTTGGGATTGGACGTCGTGAAGAAGTCGTTGCTATGAATGATGATGAGAACTTAGAAGTCACCAAAAAGCTTAGCACGGGCCATGGCGATCCCAAAGGAAGCCATCATGATTCACGACTCCGCAGCAGAGAAAAAGGGCATGGCGGCCTAGGTGCAGTGACGACGGGAGGGGAAGAAGGAAGGGGATCTATATAGGCAATTAGCAACGTGCAAGTCATAAGTGAGAGAGGGACTCGGGAGGTAGGGAGCCGGGACAGTGACTCAGCCATGGCAATACCCGTGGCTGTACCTCCCACAGCTACACCTCACCTCTGCAGCAGTGCCCACCTTTTGTATACAGCTGGTTGTTTTCCTCTTATTTCTTAACACTCCTAGAATTTTGCCTCTCCCCATAGTAATATCATTTTTCACTTTTTAATGAAGAAAATGGTGATCACTCTCACACCATAATCTACTCGGGGAAAAAATTTTGCATGCACCTTCCGGTTACTAGAGGGTGCATGTAAAGATGTATGCTATTACACGCACCTCCGAAAGGTGCATAAAAAAAATAAAGCAAAAAAAAGGTAAAAAAATTTTACGTTGCAGAAGGACGCCTCCTCGGTCAGTTCTGCCAGGGGAAGGGTGTGCTCTCTTGGGCTACCACCCTTGAACAGACACCTGGGTAGGACGCCCTCAGAGGGCGTCCCCTGCCCTTTTCAACTTGCATAGATTTTCTATTAAATCTTGTTGTGGAGGGCCAAAGCATTTTTCATTTTTGAATGGCTAGTCCACTTGTATAATTTGTTAATTAAATTTAAAATTAATCGGTTGATTGATGAACTTTGATGATTCCATTTATGAACTTTGCATATTCTTGGTGAGCACTTCACTAGAAAGCTCTAGAACCTACCTTAGGCTAAACGTTTCTCTTCAAATTTTCCTTCATATCGGTAGAGAAAGTAGTATGGAATGGGAGGAGCGTGCCCATTCTATCTCATAAGTTGACCGCTGGTCGTGACATCCTCGATAGGGCGAGATAAAATGCAAGGACGAGTAGCAACATGGGTACCATGGGCCCTGCCCATTTCATGGCGTTATAGGCCGAGGTGGCGTTTTTAGAGGCCTTTTGCATTTTTTTGCAATTCGTTGCCCCATTGCATATCAGAAACTAGTCGGTCGTGACTTTTGCTGACTTGATGCAACGAACCAAAATGCAAGGATGGGCAATTTTTTGCGGTAACTTCTAAGTTCCACAATTTTTGCCTTATAACATTGTCATTCATGGCACAAAAAGCCACCCCAAACTATAACATTTTTTGATGGGCTAAGTAACCTAAGACATTTCTTTTAAGCCTTATAAGGTATATGAGTTGAAGGCTGGTATCGCAAGGGTGATATCAGCCAATTACCAGCCCGAGTATGAATATGTACAAATTGTGAAAAAACAAAGTGTTTCTATTGCCAAAGCTCTGCTAGCTCTCGACTTCCAACCTAACGAATATCTCGAAGTCGAATACCTCGAGCTCAACGACCTCGAAAATGAAGATCTCGAAGACCTCGAAGACGAAATGTTCGCGAACAACATGAGCTCATCAGAAGGTCGAACGACGCAAAACGAAAATGTTCGAGACACCCGAAGGTCGAATACTTTCGACTCTTCAATCTCCAAAGGACCAGGAAGATCAAACAAGTACCGTAAAGTACAAATCCCTGATATGATATGATGACGTCAGCAGAAGAATATTAGAACGTGGCTAATCTACCACTCTTGTAATCTGTAATTAGTTTTAGATTGTTTAATCTATCTAATTAAGATATTGCTCTAAATATATGCAATTACTAGATGCATTAATAAAGTGTATATATATATATATATATATATATATATATATATATATATATATATATATATATATATATATATATATATATATATATATATATATATATATATATATATATATATATATATATATATATATATATATATATATATATATATATATACACACACACACATAGACAAAATACAGAATAGAGAAGTTTGCTAGTGAGCGAGACATTGTAAGCAAGATCCACAGAGATCCAAGAAGTCCGCTAGTAAGCGAGACACTGTTCCTGGGAGAACACCGCTTCTCTCATGCCAATGCGCTGTGGGGGTCTGTCACACAGTGCTTAAACCAAGAGGATCAATAGATGATGTTGTAGCTGTTATGCACATATCATTCTAAATTGTTTGATCTCGATTGAATTATTATCTGCTTATTGTTCGTGTATCTCATTCGCTTCTTTATCTATTCCGCACAAAACGCAGTCAGATCATGCTTCTTGAAGATCAGCTGACAAACCTGCAATGAGATGGCAAGGACCTCACCTCCTTTATCAGAAAGATGAAGGATCTGTTCCTTTCATCACACAACGCCGGAGCAGAGAATGCAGTATCAGCAGAAAAGCAGCTTACCTACCCGCTAAGAGCTTTACCAAGATCTTTCCAGACAACCTGAACATTGCTAGCAAAGGATCCAGCTATGACACTCGAAAAGGCAGTGATCGAGATTTGAGAAGAAGTCAAAGCTCGAGAGCACCTTGATCACAAAGACGCTTCTGACCAAGCTCTCTACAACAACAAAAAAAGACAAAGAAGCAGTTCAAGCCTAAGAGGGAATCAGAGGATCGAGACAGCAAGCAGAGAGAGCCAACAGAGGGAAATGGAAGAGCAAAGGAAGGCCGAAACAGCAGAATGGTGACAAGACGGTGATGATAGTTGAAGGAGCCATAAAAGAGAAAAACATCGATCGGACATATCCTCCTACTTTAATCAGAATCTTTATGAGAGTATCTATACTCTCTTGAGAGAAAATGTTCTTGTAGTGGGTTTCTAAAGAAAAATTCAAGAGCTATGAATTAGCAGATGTCCATGAAGAAATGTGGCGTGCTGCCTGAACATAAGTCTGGAAAATATGCTGAACTCCTAGAATATATCCATCTGTTATTGTCACCTGCGAAGCAAGCTAATTCTAAGTCCCGATTGGAAGTGCAAATGGTTTTATTTTTTCTTCAAGTATCGTATGACAGACTCCAGAGCAGTTTCCTGCTAACCACAATTCAACTATCACTTTAACCAAAAAGCAATTTTATTGAAGTTGCTGAGTTTACTTGGTGTTCCTCACAAGAATAGCCTAACGGAGATATTAGCTCACTACAAATACCTGTAGCAGCAAATTCTAAATGATCTTTCAAAAGCATTGAGAACAACAAAAACCACCAAGCTGACTTTCTGACACCCATCAGTTGTGCTTCATCTTTGGTACTCATATCTCTATGTAGGACCTTCCACCAATTGTAAGTACTAATTTATCTAATTTTTTTCCAAATCAAATACCTTATGGCATAGATGAAGCGACAACCTGACTGAGTGTCTCTGATTCCCTTTCTATGTATTTCATACAATAAGTAGCTAGTAGCTTGAGGTAAAATGAATGGTGGCGGAAAGCATATGAAGTATGTGCTATGAGATTATCACTATTAACATGAATAGGATAGGATTAACAATGTGGTATGCACAAAAAACCTTTTTTCTAAAATCGATATCCTATAGTTAACATATATACAGATTTTACAGATATAGCACACCGTATATACAGATTTTACACTTTGACTATGCAAAGATGTTAGGATGAAGTTGAGGCATCCCAAATAAATAGTGTATGTTATAGTAGTAGATAAAAATCTTACTAAAAATCTAAAGAAGAGTTTAGGTTTATTTAGATTTGGTTGAGATTTTAGTCTATATTTACGTTTAGGCCTAGGTCTATTTAGATTTAGGTCTTTTGGATTTGGATTTAGAGTTCTAAGTTTAGGTTTGGGTTTAGGCTAAGGTTAAAATTGGTTTAGATTGGAGTCTATTTAGATCTTTTAGGTTTACGTTTATGTCCAAGATTAGGTCTATCCAGTTTTAGGTTTATTTAGGCTTAGAGAGAGAGAGGGGTAGAGAGAGAAATAGGGACTAGAAATACTATACAAAAGGGACCCATACGAGTATATTAGGAATCACTAATCAAGAACTTGTGGAAATGAGATAGGTGATGTTAGTGTGTGTGTGTGTGTATATGTTTGTATGACTAACTTTACTGGTGACTAGACATGTATGCTTCAAAGTCCGAGGACCTCATATCCATACAGACTCTATGCCCCCAACTTGCAAACCTCAAAGTTCTAAGTTCAGAGTCGTGCTCCCGCATTTAAAAGGCCTAAAACCTTTTTGTAATATGATACATTTATTTCAAATACTTCTCCCATCTACTCTCACAGGTTTTAGTGTTGTTTTGTGTTTTGGCAGTTGTCGATTTGGTGCAAGATGCAAGTTTATTCATCAGGCTCTCCAATGGAATCAACGTAATAATAGATTTGGCTCTGGTGCACAAAAACAGGGAGTGGATAATTTGTTTGTTATTTTTTTGTGACATTTACAAAGCATCTGAAACTTCGTTAATATTCCTTTGGCAGGAATGGATTACTGTTTTTTAGGAAGAGAATAGTTTTGAATGCTGATTTTTCAGTAGCATTTCAAGTTGGTTTTCTCTGAATTCATTCACCGTCCATAGCTCAAGTATAAGTCTGAATTACTATTGCTAGCAAGACAAAGCTACTGCTTAGATGTATATGAGTGGCTGACGAGCTGAATATTTTGTGTCGTGTGGCTGTTCTCACTCGGTTCGATTTCTGAAGGTGACTGGTAGAGTATCAGACAAAAGAGAGGATTGTTTTTAACCTTCCTTTTTTGAGGAGCTACCTTTTCCAGTTATACTTGCACTAATTCTATATTACAATGGACGACTCAGAATCTGACAAACGACTTTCTCTTTTAGGTACCACACAGATTTGGAAGCAAATCATATACAGTTCATCATCAACCATGACAGAGCTGGAGTGTACTTTGACATTTTATATGATAGCATTTTCCAACGTTGCAAAAAGCAAATGCAAAGATCATCGATTGAGAAGATAGATCATATTTCTATGGGTATTTAGAAATATACACCTTTGATGGAGTCCAGTATGCCACAAACATTTTTTAGATTTGTGCTTGCAGATAAACTACTGACATGAAGACATTCTTATTTACATTAGATGTTGATTCACAACTTGCTCAAACAAGCTTAATTTGCTCAGATGTTGGAGGTTTCTTTCTCATCAGTCACTACTATGATTTGCTTTTTTGAATGCAAGAAATTATCATATATCATGAAGTGAGTCTAATCAACATACACTTTGAACTTTGGCACTGAATAGATTGAACTACACTAATCAGAAATAAGAGAGTTGTGTTTATTAGTTTCAAGTATAAACTTGATAATTTAAACATAGACTTTTTTGTGTTTATCATATAAGTTAACAACTATGAAGTTTAATGTTTAGGCCTATTTATATTTAGAAGTTTCTTTTGGTAAGTTTCAATCAAAAGCGTATTTTGATGTATAATTTATTTGCTGTAGGAATGGATTTACAATTTGTTCAAAAAAATTCCATTTCACAAGATATTGGAGGTTGCATTATTAGCTATAGGATCAGCTTGCTCAAAAACTCTCTACTTTTACAATGTTCACCCAATTTCCAAATACTAGAATTTTTTCAAAGACTCGAATTCTTTTGAAGGAACTGTCAACTCGAATTTTTTCGAAGGATCGAAGGACTCTCTGTACTGTCAAGTCAAATTTTTCAAAAGACTCGAATTTTTTTTCCAAAGACTCGAATTTTTCCAAAGACTAAAATATTTTTGAAACCTTTCATATTTTTTTGAAGGCTCAAATTTTTCCAAAGACCATGGAGCAATCACAGGGGTGAACATCTCAAATGCAACCAGTTTGATCACCTGTGATGCATGTATAAGAAGTAAGATGTCACGTACTCCTTTTGTCAAGGACTCCTATAGAACAACAAAGATTCTGGAGCTTGTACATTTAGACATCTGTGGACCTTTCGATGTGATCTTGGTAGGAGATTGGAAGTATTATATCACCTTTATTGATGATTACAGTAAATTTGCCCGAGTCTACTTCATTCACAATAAATCAGATGCATTCGACAAGTTCACAAAATATGTGAGTTGGGCAGAAAGATGCACATGAGACAAGGTGAAACAGATCAGAACAGATCGAGGTGGAGAATACATCTCAAATTGATCCATTGATTTTTGCAATGATCGAGGAATCATTCACAAAAGGACAACATCGTACACACCGCAGCACAATGGTGTTGCAGCAAGAAAGAACAAGACTCTCATGGAAGCCGTAGGTGCATGATGGCCTATTCAAAGACTCCAAGAGTGTTGTGGGCTGAAGCAGTAGCTACAGTTGCCTACATTAAGAACAGGACAGGAAAATCCGGTGTTCCTCACACAACACCACACGAACTATGGTGGGGTAGAAAACCCAATCAAACTCATATTCGAATCTTTGGTTGTGTAGCATATGCACACAAGCTTCGAAAGAAGCTTGATGAGAAAGCAGAACAAGAATATCTTGTAGGATATGACAATCATTCGTCATACTATAGAATCTATATGCCAGAGACAAACACAATGAAAACAATCAGAGACAAAAAGTTTGATGAGACCAAAACATTGGCCAACAATGATCTTGTCAGTTATGAAGTTCTTGGAAGACAATACTATGATCTATCAACTACGACAGAGGAAGCAGAACATGAACATTCAGACGAAGATGTTGAAGTCGCACCTCAGTCAAGCGACGAATCAGATGAAGAAAGGTTCGCAAGCCAACCTACTGCTACAACACCTATAAACCCAAATGGTTCCAAACCTAGCAGAATAGATAAAGGCAAGAGCATTGCAGTACCAGAAGGATGTCCCAGAAGATCAACAAGAGAATGAAGAGCGCTAGCAAGATTTGTGCCAGGTAGCTCAGCTCCTACATCTGAAGAATTTTGTGGATTCAGTGGAGAACCACAAACATTCGAAGAAGCAATTGAATGTCCAGACAAGGACAGATGGATCCAAGCCATGAACAAGGAGATGGAATCCATGAAGAAGAATGAGGTATGGACGTTGCAGCCATTGTCAGATAAGTGAAGAACTGTACAATGGAAATGGGTATACGAGCTGAAGTATGGACCAAGTGGAAATGTTTCAAAATACTGTTGGAAGGTTTGCGGATCCCAAGGCAACCCTAATCCTAGTTAATAAGTGAGAGGGATTTGGCACCCTGCATGTGTAAGTCCAATCCGATGATCACATAGTTATTTGATTGATTAGTTAAAAGTCAATAAAAGGACTTTAGGCCTTTTTGCGGGACTTTTAATGTCGTAGGGCCTAAATGTCAAGTTAGTGAATAAAGTTGGGTTTCCCTCCAATTTTGATGGTTTCCACACTTTTTTAAATTTGAATAAAAAAAGAGGCAAGACTGGACCAATAGGATTCAGAGGCCAGGGTCCTCCTCTCTACTATAAGAAGGGACCAACTCGAGTTGCTCCTCATGCTCATTTCCTCATTTCAATAGAGTAGATTGGTTCTCTTCAGAAATGGAGTGATGAATGTCCTTGCTCTTCTTCTTTCCTTCTCCATCTCTCATGCTTTCTTTGGATTTTGCTAATTATTGGCTCTGAATGTTATTGGGATTGAGTGTTATTATACTTTTTATGAGAGAGAGAGAGAGAGAGAGAGAGAGAGTAAGCTATCTTTGTTGTGGATCATAATGTTAATGGATCTTAGTGTTAATGAGTACGGTTAATGGATGTAGAGTTAGATTTAGATCTTCCATTCATGCTGAAATCTGAACTATCATTGCATCAACGAATGCCAATGCTACTGCAGAAATGATGCTCAATGAGTTTGAGAAACTTGGGAAGAACCAGCAAAAACAGATGGAAAAGTTGCAGTTGCAATTTGATGAGAAGATCAAACAAAGAACCTGAAAAGCTTGCAAAGGCTTTTCCTACCAGGGAAAATGTCTGGTGTTCTATTTGTACAAGAAATCACACAGTGAACGAGTGTCCTCAATTGAAAAAACGAATGGAACTCAGTGTTTTCCATCTGTGTAATTCACCTGATCATGGGACTGCTTTTTGCAACTTCAACCCTCGGATAATTCAACAACGGTATGCCCAGATGGGATATCGAGAACCATAGTATGGAGGTAATCCAGCAGTAAGACTGCGACAATATGCTCTTGGATACCCGAAACGGTTAGCTTTACCTGCCCCACCAAAGCACTTCGCTCCTCCTGCCAATTTGATGGAACCAAAACCTTACGGAATTGCTGAGCAATGGAACTATGGTAATGATCAGGAAGGTGGATCTTCAGAACAGTATGTCATTTATGTTGTCGCTCAACAACAAGCTTCTAGAAATTGGACCAGAGTACCACTTGGATACTTTGCACGTGGAAAAAATCACAGAGTTGCAGAATGTCCAAATAAAGAGAAACTTGTACCATTCTGTTGTGACTATGATTATGGGCATTGCTATAAAGACTGTCCAACAAGACCGAAGCCACCACCAACTACGACACCTGTAAATTTGATAACAATCAAGCAAAGACCAGTAGCTCAGAATAAACCAAGTGCACCCTTGATGGTGGTCACCAGAGCACAGAACCAAAAAGAACCAGTAGTGGATCCAGTACCTGCCGATTCTATACCATTGAACGATACACCAACAACATTGAAAGTCTATCCAAATCTTAATACAAAAAAACGAAGATATCAGAATATGAGACGATGGATTAAACATCTGCAAGAAGAGGAGGAGCTTGAGGCTGCTATATCAACAGCTAAAATTCGGTCTTCACCATTGCAGCCTTCAAGAAATATATGTACGAATATGAATGATCAGTTACATCATCTTGAATAACCCTTCAAGATGACTGAACCAGAACTACTCATGAACATTTTGTCTAGTAAGATCAATATTTCATTGGGAGAGTTCCTGAAGTTGGTGCCAAAAGCAAAAGAAGTCTTAGCACAAAAGTTAGCTCAAGAAGAACCAGAAGTCCATCAGGAGCCACTTTTTTGTGCTGGATTTGAAGAATCTAACGAAGTACTCCATGTTGGAGCCGCTTGGGAAAGTGGATGCGAAATCTACGGCCAAGTTTCTATATGAAAATATTATAATCAGATTTGGAAGTCCGATCGAGATTGTCAGTGACCGGGGTACACACTTTGCTAATCAAACAATAAAGTGTTTATTGGAAGATTTTTTTGTTATACATAGATTTAGTACTCCCTACTATCCCAGAGGGAATGGCCAAGCTGAATCTTCCAATAAGATTCTCTGCACCATTATGACAAAGACAGTTGAAGCGAGTCGGTCTGATTGTGAACATAAATTGTATGCAGCATTATGTGCATTCGGAACTGCTTACAAAAATAGTACAAATCAAACACCTTTTCAACTAGTTTTTGGTCAAGATGTTGTCATGCCGATTGAATTTTTAATCCCATCTTTACGCTTAGCGGCCACAAAACAATTAAATGATGATACGTCTTTACAGCTCCATCATGAAGCGTTGCACAAATTATGTGAAACTCGATTGATGGCAGTTCATGCCTTAGCAGCAGAGAAAGCCCACTGCAAGGCATGGCACGATCGCCGATTGCACAAAAAAGATTTGAAAGCAGGAGATCTTGCATTGATGTACAAAACCAAGCTGATCAAGGGCAAGTTGAAGTTTACTGGGGAAGGCTCGTATAAAGTAAAGAAAATCTTGAACTATGGCCCAGTAATTCTTGAGCACTTGGATGGAAAACAATTTGATACTCCGGTGAATGGCAGTCGCTTACGCAAGTTTTGACAACCTGCTCCGCCAGTTCAGCAAGTCTAATCTCAATGTTTTAATTTTATTTATTTTTCAATTTTTTGTTTTTCAGTACTTAATTTGCTGAGTTTTTGAAAAAAGACAGTTAAAAAAAATTAAATTGAGAAAAGACTAATGAGCTAAAGTCATAAAGTCATCAGCATAGGAAAAGGAAGCACAGTAATTTTTTTTATGGAAAAAGACATAAAAAATCACTATTTTGGTTAGATTTAGCCTATTTAGTACCAGAAACCTTCGCTAAGCTCTCAGACTATACATCCACTCTAGATTTATCTAATTTGAGGTGGGCGAAGGTTCCTGTCTAAAAAAAACCCCAATTTTTTAGTCCGGTGAAGGATCAGTGATATGTCATTTTGGAAATCTTCGCTGAGCATCTTAACCTCATTATTAACTTTCGCCGACCTATTAGATGATCTTAAAATGTCAAACTTAGGTTGTCCATAGGTTCAAGTCTTGGAAAAATACATTTATGACAGTACTTGGGCGAAGGACCCTCCTGGGCGAAGGTTCATCCTTCGTCAGGCCTGGAAAACGTTCGCCTGATAGGTTCAGATCCCCAGAAACCTTTGCCGAGATTTTTATATCCTATTATCACAGTACTATACATGCCTACAAATTTTTGTTTAGAATTGATCAGCCAAACTAGTATTCAGTATAATGGACCCACCAAATTCACCTATAAGTTGACTGAATTCAATTCATTCATCACTTGTGCTAGCGAAGCTCTTGCGAATTTTTACCGCAACCCAAACCTTCCAAAATTCCTGCACTGCTTTCTGAGACACTTTTACGCGTTTTATATTTCCTTTATGATCATCATGTCTTCTACCAATACTTCCTAGTCTCCGCGCTATACTATCCATCATGATGTCCCATCTGCAACGGACTGGTCACTCAGTGGATGACCCTTGCGAAGCCTCTGCTCACTACAATGGGTATTCATGAGAGAGCCTTTTTTGGTCGCATCAATATGGAATTTATCACTCTTATATCACTTTCTAGGGAGCCACACACAAGGAGTGCGTCACTGAGGCCGCCCTTGCAGCTATAGGTATAGCATTCGGCACACAGGCCTCACCCAATCACAAGCACGCCAAACAGGCCATCAAGCCATATATTGACCTCACCAACGATATGCACTGGACCAATGATGGCTACCTTCTGGAAGCCATCATTGAAACTTCAATCCACGCTGTTGCCCAGCTACTGAACAACTTCCTGATGGTTGGCAACCTCAGGAAAGGCCGCATCACATCACAGATCCTCCATAGAATAGTGGAGTCCCACACCAAGTTGGCCAAGGCCCCTCTTGAACCATATAATTGGTTCAAGACTGTTTCTGGTGAGCTCAAACGAGCTATTAAGGCCAATACTAAGCAGCAGTGCGCTGATGGCTCTTTATTGTCCCTTTTAGCCGCTTCTCACTTAAAAAACAGAATCCATGGCTTCCACCTGGATTCTATGCTTTCGATCTACGAAGAAGCACTGGCAAAGTCATCTCACCAAGCTGCGAGTTCTCATAGTCGTCGTCGTCCACGTAGCGAGACCGTTATTCCTTACTCGCCTTCCGCGCCACGACATCGCACTAGGCATACCTTGTCAGCTGCGCTTCCACCCCCTACTGCTATTTGCACTAAACTTCCCATTCCCCTAGCCTTTGATGCTTCCCTCGCCTCTGCTTCCATTCAAGGACAGTATGTGATCATTGGGCCTACCATTCCCATCACAACTGCATAGGCCGCCTCACCCCCACACACCAAAGCCACCTCACCAAACATAGTTCTTTATGGATATGTTCAATGATTCCGACCCCCTTGGGGCCACCAAAATTTTTAAAATGTCCCAGAGCCCTGCGCCCTTTGAACTCCAATCCTCTGGAAGAGGATTCGGACATATCCATGAATCTACTGTTGGTGTTGAAGATGTCAGCCAGCAACCTCACACGGAAGATAGCCCAGCCGCACTTCGGGTCAACAAAACTGTGAAATCACCAAAATAGTTCGACACCACAGTGCCTAAGGATTTAAAAAGGAGGACATTTTTTAAGAAGAAGAACTAGTGGCACCTATTCCACGCCTACCAAGGACAGTACCATCAGGTCCTCCAGTTGTTGCCGCCTCCACAACCGTCGATTCTGGTGACACTCTAGGTTTGCTTTCAAGCCTTGTGCAAGTAATCCAGTCTATGCTGGATAAGAAGAAGAAAATGGAGTAGAGAATCTCTGAGATGAGGTCCGAAAACACTCTGATCAGCCAGAAAATTGTCCAGCTAGATTGAGAGTTAAAGATTGCCAAACAACATGAAGACAAGGCTGAAGTCGAAAAGAAGTTGGCCCAGCAACAAGCTGATCGCTTGGAAGACTACATTAGCTCCCTGCAAAACGCCCTAACAACCACACAGGATCAGGTGGATAAGGCCGTGCAGGATGGAAGGCAATAGGTGCAGTTGTTGAAGGGTCAATTATAGATGGCCGAACAAGATCGCACGCGGCTTCAAGGTGAATTGGATGCGACCACCCTTGAATGTGATGTGTATCTTCAAACACAAATACCAGATCATCTGGTCACACCGACGAAGATTGTGTATTTGTTCAAGAAAGTGGAGACATACAAAGTGGCCCTTCAGGGATTTCAAGGCCGCTTTAACAAGTTCAAAGGAGCAGCTTCAACCGAGTTGGCAAAGGCTAAGGAGACCATCACTGCCTATGAAAAAGTAGCCGCTCAAGTGTTAGAAGTCGGACCACAAATCTCCGTACCGGTCATGCCGCAATTCTCCCCTCCACGCCAAGAAGTTGTACCAATGAATACAGGGGTAGATTCGAGCATGGACCAGGGGGGAGCTCCAGATATAGCCGAACAACCGCCAATCTTACCGGCAATACAAGCAGGTCCATCCTCATCAAGGACCACACCTCTATTCAGAAGGCCCATCAGCGTCGAGGACCAGATCCAGACCTTCTTAAAGCAACATCTGCATGAGTCCTCGCGTGGTGGATGGATTCTAAAGTTTAAGACCTCCGAGATAGAGGTCGGCAAAGAGTTGGATAAAATACCTGCATTGGGAGAGCAGCCGGCATGGAGAATCACTATTTTTGAAAAAACTTCGGAATCGATTAGGAGTTACGTCGCCAACCCTCGCCAATTGCGGGTAGATCCCTATTACGTGCCAATGTCACGAAGAAATAATTGGAAAGATTTAGGGTTGGCTATGGACAAGATCACCATCCATATGCCCAATTGGATTTGGCACCCTGCGTGTGTAAGTCCAACCCGATGATCACATAGTTAGTTGATTGATTAGTTAAAAGTCAATAAAAGGACTTCAGGCCTTTTTGTGGGACTTTTAATGTCGCAGGGCCTAAATGTCAAGTTAGTGAATAAAGTTGGGTTTCCCTCCAATTTTGATGGTTCCCACACTTTTTTAAATTTGAATAAAAAGAGAGGCAAGACTGGACCAATAGGATTCAGAGGCCAGGGTCCTCCTCTCTACTATAAGAAGGGACCAACTCGAGTTGCTCCTGATGTTCATTTTCTCATTTCAATAAAGCAGATTGGTTCTCTTCAGAAATGGATTGATGAATGTCCTTGCTCTTCTTCTTTCCTGCTCTATCTCTCATGCTTTCTTTGGATTTTGCTAATTATTGGATCTGAATGTTATTGGGATTGAGTGTTATTATACTTTTTATGATAGAGAAAGAGTAAGCTATCTTTGTTGTGGATCGTAATGTTAATGGACCTTAACTATATATTTTAATACAAACAAATTTAAGAACATTAAATTAATTAGAAAAAAAGACACAATATTTCAAAAAAAATAAACACAATTGTTTTTTATAATAAAAGAAAATTTATTCTTCCCATAAATAATGAAGATCATTTGCGTCCTTCTCTTTTTCTTGAGTAGCTACTGTAGTGTCAAGTGGCACCTCTTCCACAATCTCATCGACAATTATAACATTATAGTCCTGAAGTAGAACATCATGGATTTTAGTGAATTTGAAAGGAGAATCATCATTTAATGATTCCTTCATCTGAAATCCATATGGCATATCGGCAATGCAAAGTGTGTAGGGCCTTTTCTTTAAAAATTTAAAATTTTTTTTGCAATCGCCCTCCTCAACTGTGTAGAAGTATGGTGAGTTATGCTCTGACTAGGGTCCTTAACTCTCTTTTTTTCCGGGACTCCCGCCTCACGCCGACCTCGAGCTTGCGTCGGGACCGAGTTTTTGCGCCTCAACCCACCTCATGTCGACCTCGGGCATGCGTCGGGACCGTGCTTTTGTGCCTCAACCAACAGGAGTTGAACCCTAAACCAAATCTAGACCTAACCTTGGGTTGACCCTAACCCTAAGGATGCTCCCATACAGTATTTAAGGCATGGTCGTTGGCGATCCGATTAACCATTTACTTTTTAGGCCTGTTGCCTATTTGCATTTAGTTTCTATTGAGGTTCGCATAGATTTTTATTTGTTCTATGACCAACATAAGATAATGTCAAGTTTGTGAAACACATTTAGTTTTATGTGTCAACTATTTTTCTGGGTCTATGCTTAGCATAAGTCTGTAATTAGAATTTTTTTAGGTTACGATGTCAAGTAGTTCTACTCCTTTCATTCTAGTTTAAGCACCTACAAGTGTCAAAGGTTCAATTTACAGATCAGACTCCAAACAAAAAGAAAAATATAAAAGAGACTTGAGATCTTCACATGTTTTAACGAATCGTCAAAACAGTTAATTACAAGATCTGAGATTCAAAAGGTACGGAATATTATTTGCTCCTCATCCTATTGCTTACAGAAACTCAGTATCAAAGATATTGAAAAACTAAGATCAAACTTCTTTTTACGAAGTAAAGATGAAAGGAATTACTATTTGCGTGCAACAGTGAGGCTAGACAAAAACTCTTATTCATATTTTTTAAATGTTTTGGACGTTTGTCGCGAAGCTTACATAGCAGTTGACGCGGTTGCAAACTCACGGCTTCAACGAATGTGTGCACGACTTCAGAAAGACCCAACATTACGGGGATTCTTACAGGGTCAAACTGTTTTCTCCGTATGCTTTACATGCAACTGCTTGTGGCTAAATCATTTCATAGATGTGCATGGAGAAAAATTTTCTGATTCCTTATATTTTCACTTGTCGGATAATTTTACAAAATTAGAGATATTTTTTATGTACAAAGAGTTTGCCAAAACAAAAAATGTTCCCTATATGAGTTACTCATATTTTATTAGAATTTGGAAAAGAGATTTTGGACTGGTAAAGATTCCCAAAAAATCATGAATGACAGTATGCTCCACTTGCGAGTTGTTAAAGTCTACAAAACAACTTGCAAAGACCAATGACGAGAAAGGTAAATATTAATCAAATTTGTCATTGATTTTAATACTTTATGTTTTGAAATAAATTTAGGTTACAATCTATTTTAATATCATTATGATATCTTGTATTTTCAGTGGATGCTGCAAAAGCCCTTCAGGTGCACAGAGATCAACAAATAATTGAAAGACAAAAGTTGGCCAAGCATTGAAAGAAATCTTTGGAATGTCCACAAAAATATCTGGGCCTTGTTATTGATGACATGGATCAGAAGAAAACAATGTTGTCTCATTTTGTTAGAGTGCCCTTGTTGCACGTCTAGCTTCATAAAACAATGAAGGACATCAATTTTGGATTGCCAAAGTACTTGGTTTCATTCAAAATAGCAATCGGACAAAAGTACTACATGTCCATTGGTTGCGCACCACTTCAACAAATGCTTTTTTGGAAAGGTACGAACTCGAAATGTTGCAAGTAGGTCCAAAGGGCAAGAGAAAGAGATTGCCAAAAAATCAACCAAGAGTCGACAATTTGAATTTACAAGATGTAGATGTTTTGGCGGTTAATTTTGAGTTAACAATGACCAATTATCTACGAAAGTCAACTATATCTATATTGAAATAACGACTAAGATTAATTAAAAAACTGACTCATCATCAACAAAGAAAAACTGACTTACAAAGTTTTTTGTCAACATTGGAAGCGGATTCTGAGGAAGATATGTCAGTTGACTCTGATAAAGAAGACGGGTCTTCCACTTCATCAGCCTAAAACGAGAGTGTTGAGAATATGTCAAGTTCTGAATTGAGAGGCATCAAAATGTACTTTAAAAAAGAGAATATGGGAATATAATTTAGGTCGTTTTGTATTTCAATGGGATTTTGAGTTTCAAAAATCATTTGTCGTCTTGAATTATTATTTCATTTGTAATTATGATGGTTTTATGAAGTTTGCAACAAAAAAACCTGTAGTGCTTTATTCAAAATATGCATCGCCTTGTTTTTTTCAAAAATAAAATTTAGAGATTTATAAGAGTAAGTGAATCATCTTCAAAGGATACTTATGTCCATAAAATAGTATTTGAATTAATTGAATCTAAGATCAGGTATGATTTCAAGTTTAAAGAAATAATGCATAACGTTATTAGTTTGTGGACTAGTCATTTTTGCACGCATGATCTTGCTGACCAAAAATTGTTTTGTCTTGATGTGTGTTGTGATTATAGTGATGTAAGAAGACCTCAAGAATTTTCAAAAATAATAAGTCACGTCAAAGAAGAACAAGCTTTGGGATCAATGATCTTCTTGAAGAATGGAAGATTTCGTTACAAATGATGCTAGGATGGTGTGAAGCTCTTCAAGGCACTTGGGAGTGGATCTACAACCAAGCTAGATCAACCCTTGGATTCAAGTATGAATCATTAAGCTAATCTGAGGAGGAGTGTGAAAAAATGCAAATAATAGCTTGATTGACTAGATTATATTGTTCATAGACTAATTCCACATGTGTGGAGCTTATTCCCACATGTGAAGGATAGGTCTAGGTATTCTAAGACCAATTATTATGAGTCGATAAGGACATTTGGCAAGTTTATATAAGTTAGGATCAATTTCCTCGAATCTAAAAACTTTGGACCTGTGCAATTTTTGATTGGACGCGTCTAAATTAGATGTAGAATAGGTTAAGGATTGATCACATCTGCGAGATCATCTCATATTAGCATGATTTCCATCACTTTTTGTATATGCTTTTTATTGGAGCTCGTTCTATACACAGCGAGTTGAATTGTTTTTTAGATTTCACTTACCAGCTTGTGTAGATCTTCTAGTTGCATGAATTTCTTTTATTTGCTTTAATAATCACTTGTACTTTTCTCTCAACTCTCTACCTATACACCAGCTTGTAGTTAATTAATGTGAAGCTATTTTGGTATCTAGAACAAGCTAAAACCTGGAGGATGAGACACCTCATAATAGTTAGGATGCATGCCCTTAATTCTATGTGTACATATTATTACTTATATAATAAGATAGTGTGATATATGCTAGCATTTATTTTTTCATTATCAATAGCAATAATCATTGTTACATGGACTATCTTTTATATGATGTAGATCCCTTTTTTTTCTTAGTAAGTATTATGTTTTGTTATAACTATCTTCAAATCATTAATCTATTTGATGTTTCACAAGAATGTAAAAACTATGCATCCTAGAAAAATGTTGAGAAAATTTTGATTTTTTTGTATTGAGTTCAAACACTAATAATTCGATCAAAGAAGATTTATCTAACATTATTGTTTTGGGAGTACACTAAGAGATGTGGTGGAGCCAAACAGCTTCTCAAAAATTGTTTTATTGATTTTTTTATCTCAGAAGAATCTTTGCATATGTTATGGTTGTACCTAACTAGAGAAGAAATGAAAGCGAAACCATACATGTGATGGTTCAACTGTAAAGTTTTAAAAAAAAAACAATTAAATAGTTGCCAATAGATATAATAGTTTTGTATCAATTTTATATTTCAAGTATTTCCTATGACGATTATGGTCAAGTAAAATTGGCTTGCACAAAGTGATATACATGATTCATGAGGACCTACCACTTTTCCATTGATAGTTATCAAAATTCTAACTTCATTTTGTTTCAATGTATAATGTTGACTTGTACATGCATCCAAAAAGTTTTTTCTGGTGAGAGCCCATGCCAACTTGAGTAACATGAAAGCTATATATTGTCACAATCACATAGAACAAAAAACACTTGAGCTTGATCATACAAGCTCATAAAGACAAGTGAAAATTGACATTATATATGTTTTTGTATTCAGAGTTACTTACTATTAAAAAGTTTCTTTGAACAATAAACACAAATGTGTGTTGATATTTTTTTCGACATAGCATTCAATTCAAACATTGAGCCCATTGAATAAGAATGTAAATTCCTATGCCAATTGGTTTCTTTGAGTATTACGGGAGAAGGGCTAATCATGAACGACAACTAGACATTATTCTATGCATGTCTTGAAAATATGCCTTGTGTTTATTTTTTTTTATACATTCTTGAATTTGATTAATTAATTCTTGTGAAAAAAAATGTTTTGAGTGAATTTAATGATATTTAAACAATGTTAAACTATCATATTCCTTGTTTCTATGAGTACTTTGGTGCTAAGAGAAAGAGTGTCCACTAAATGATTGAGATTTTAATGTGGCTTATTGTCTAACTTCAAAAGTTGTAATTGAATATGAAGATTATTTTTTTCTTTTCTACGTCTTTGGAGTTTTATGTCAAAAGAGATGATGTTAATGTTTTTGTGCATGAATCATATGTTTTGTTTACACGTGTCTTGGAAAATCTTTTTTCAAATTGTCAGTTGATTTTCGAATCAAACCATTCTTTTTATAATCAAGTAAGAAAAATATTGAAGGTCATGGGGAATACATTCTTTGACCACAATGTTCTCAAGATTCATGATATTTTAAGTTTTATGACATTTCCATACTAGATCATCATTTATAGATTCATATCGATATTGCACATGATTGCGATTAAAGAATTATGTTAATTGAAAATATATTGAGCTAAGAAAAGCAAACTTCTTTTTTCTATGAATAAAAAGAAAAATCGATGTCTTTTGTAGGAAACGTTTTAATTATAGAAGCCAATATTCACGTACACTCATATAAAAATAGTTATTATAAACATTCAACTTTTTTTTGTCTAATATTTACCATCGTCATAGAAAGATCTTTTTAGCACCGTGTTGAGTACCTTGCACCATAAAAATGAATATTCTTATCACATTTCTCTTGTGAATGTCAACTTAAGATAATATATTATCATCAAATCACAACATAAGATATTTTTTCATCATTATATGTTGCAAGATATAGTGATGTTTTTTTCTTCACGAGTATAAGACGTCCAATAATATATTTTCTTACAAATGTTTCTAGCAAATTCAAGTTGACTTGGTAGTTGTTTGGGATATCAAATATGTTGAACATGCAATCAAACAATGAAATTTCTTTTGAGCTTGTAATGTGATTAATGTTTAAATACACATTACACTTATTACTACATCTAGTAAAATAATAACAAAGATCACAAAATAATAGTGATGTCTTACTCACTCTATACAACCATATAAATGTATGGTGCAAAAAAATCTCCAATGATCGAATGTTTTTCTTGAATTTGAGCATACACTTGTATGACAAAGTTGTAACTATTTTCTCTTGGAATGTGCCATGACAAGGACAATGGATTTTTTTAGTCAAGGACAATGGATTTGTATTCCTAAAAAATTTCTAAAGAACATAAAATTGCTTCTATAATGACTGATACCTTAAAGACAAAACAACAAGCTTGTCTTTGCATTTTCTATGTGAAACTAAAACACATGTATGATGTTCATCTTGTGTCTTGATGCTCAAATTTGTTCTCGTCTTTGAATCGATGTTTCAAATTAAAGCGAGATTAGGTAGCTTTGGGTTTATTAACTTGCATTTGGTCAGACATTTTATTTAGTGTCTTTGCTCTTACTTTTACAAAGATATTATTGTTGACTCTTATTACATGTTTCTACTATATTTAAAAATATTTTCTAGGTAAAACATTTTATACAATGGAGAACAAATGAGTTTTAAAAGCGTATCTTAAAATTAACATATGTTTGACTTGTATGGATTGACATGCGCATACTATCGGGGAGTGGAATCGATTGACCTGATAGTGATTATTGGGTATGCGGAATAAGCCTTTCCCCTCGGTGCATGAACTACATCTATCAAATTTGAATCAAAATGATGAGTTGAACGACTCGGCTAATCCTACTTGATTCTAACTTTGAAGTTGTCATAATCGATAAGATTGATTACGTAGACAAACACAAAGTTGTTAGGCTATTGATTGTAGAAGCATTAGATAGTCCAAACAATTATATATGAGATAAGTATTAGATACAACAATTCAGAGAAGCATACATTCATATTTACATAAATTCGACCATAATAAGACTTTATCTTTGCTCTTTGATAGATATATCCAACAATACCTACTAAAATCATCAATGAAAGTTACATACATCTTAGCTCCACTATTACTAGTTGTAGTAATTCCATGAATGTTCGAATGTACAACTTGAAAAGGCTTTGTAGATCTAGATGTAGATCTAGTATAAGGTAGTATATGTGACTTTGACAAAGCACAAGACTCACAAACATGATTGATGCTAGTTAAGGAACTTGGAAGGCCAATCACAACCTGCTTTCTAGCCATTATGGCTACTATCATTGTCAAGTTAGTTGCACAATGTTTATACAGGTAACAAGCTTTATTGAGAGTGGCACTACGCTAATTAGACAGTCAACAATTGTCGATTCGAGCTGGAGTTGAATTCGTTGGAGTTGACGTTCATGAAGGTTCGAGAATGCTCGATTTGATAGTTGTTCAAATTGAATATTTGGGCTTCTATTGATAGTCGACACTTGATACTCCTTCAATAGTTTGACTATCTCGTAGATACATATTTTGTGATTCTTGTGTTTTTCTTGCAAACTATGCAACAATGCGAGTAAATATGCAGCAACATGAATAAATATTTATTAACTATGGGATTTAGAGAGAGAAGGAATAAATCCAAAACCTCTTGGATCCATGAATGTCTTGATCTTCTATATATATATATATATATATATATATATATATATAGTGCCTTATGGAGTTTACATATATGATTTTACTGATTGTTGAGCACGTAACCCCCGGGTTGCATAATGTACATATCTTCTCTAATTACTCCATTCATATATATTGTTTGTACATCAAGCTAATGTACCTCAAAATTTGCTAAAGTAGCATACGATAGAAGAATTCTGAAGATGGTCTTCAACGCTACATCAAAAATATCTTCAAATCAATGACGGACGCCTCCGCCAAGGTCCAGGAAGTTCAACAGTAGGCGCAACAACAGCTAGCTCCACTCCAAGCCCAGCTCCTAGCAATGGAAACAGAGAATCAACGCCTGCACGTGGCAGTTGGCAGGTATCATTCTCGGCAAAAGACATCAAAGGCAATGATTTGGCATGCCTTCAAGCATTGGGACCACAACCTGAGTGGCGGCAGTGCATGTCAAAATGGGCGAAATGTAGTACTCCCTTGGACCAGATCACCATCAAGACACTCAACTGGCCAAGAATTTACTCAGAGCACAGATGGGGCACGGATGTAGACGCCAAAAGGGCTCTCATCCAATTTTCTAAATATTATCTCACATGCCTTGATCCTATAGTTCGCGCAACAACCGAATTCACCCGGGACCTAGAGTTTTTGATAAGTGTCTCCACCACATGGGACAACCACTTGTCCCCCATCTTTTTTTATCCTAACACAGCCCTTGCATTCAAAAAAGTTGAAGACCAACTTTTAGTGGCTCGAGTGTACTATAGAGCGGCATTATTAGGCCATCCCTGACGGCAAATTCCAAGTATGGATCGACCAATTTTGGCTCACAGGCGTCCATAAATACTTCTTCTCCTCCAAAGATACGAAAAGCACAAAAGGACTCAAGTTTATGGAAGAAGTCACGGGCTACCTCATCTGATGACGAAAAGAAACTTGGGGTCTATTGGAGTTTAATCTTACTCCTACGCGTCTCAAGCATCTGGAGAAATGAACTAAGTTTCCCACAGTATGTAGAAATACACACAAAGTTCCACAGGCAGAAACCACAACCGCACCGCAAGAGTCTCTTCTATGATCAATATGCGATTTCATGTGGCGGCACAACTTACCGAAGGAACACCATAGGGCACCACTAAGGCACCGCAAGTGTCTAGCCTGTGGTCCAATGCGAAACTATAAGAGACCGGAGGAAACCACAAAGTCATCACTTGTGGTCAACATGCGAAGACTGCAGCTTACCCCGAAGCATCGCCAAGACACCGCAAGTTATCACTTGCGGTCACCTACGAAGTGACCGAACGATAGACTGACCGAAGAGAACTGCATGCAACGCCTACGGTCACAATGCGAAGTGGACTGACCGAAGGAACACCACACTAGTCACGCCTACGGTCAGGCTACGGCTGCAGCCCCTACGAAGAGAAGGACCGCCAAAGCACCACACGAGCTTGCTTGCAGTCAACATGTGGCTGCTTCTTCACGCCCTTACGGACACCAAAGGAGATTTCAAGTACTTGATTACGTCTTCACACTCCATCAATAACCGATATACGGATCAAGTACAAGAGCTATTAATGATCTTTTAAGCTGTAATTAGAATAACTAAAGATCTTATGACAGCTATATAAAGCAAGTGAGCGATTTGACGACTTACAAAGAGAGACATAGAGACACAGAGACATCTATTTGATCTATCAGATTATCGATCAATGTGTTTACAGAGAATAAATGACCAAAATCGGTCTTCTAGGATCTGACTCCTCGGAGTTAGTAATCATTTGGAGAGAGTACAAGAGTGTTTCAAAAGATAGCAATTATTTGTCTTCTGTAAGTAGAATCACGCGCATCACGCTATTGTTTTGTGATCTGATTATTGTTGTTACTACAACACCCTTTTATGCGAAAACACTATTTTCACATCAATTGTATTCTTGTTGAATGTTTGAATGTTTGAATGCTTGAATGTCTCTCACTCTTTTTCTCCTCTATTTTCAGAATTTGTTTGTCAGAAACAGAGAATACCACGGCTGTTTCAGATGCCTAATCGTTCGCATTCTCTATGGTTGTCTACGACACCTACACTGACATCTAAACAAATTAGAATTGCTCTACATTCTTAGTCTCTAAGTAATCCAATATCCTTTTATCATCATTGTCTTTTCTCTGATGGGATAATGGCCTTTCATTTCCACTATGGCTAGAGAAGAACAGTAGATCAAACCCCATCATAGTGGTATCAGAGCATGGTTTTGGATTAGATAGAGTCTTGAGATAAAGAACCTTATACGTTTTTGTTTTTCCAGAGCTAGTTTTATATCTGATTTGTAATCTCTGTTCATCGATCATCATGGAAGGTTCAACCTCAGAGATCCGCTTGACCAACAAGTTCAACGGAGACGATTTTCACATGTGGAAATTCAAGATGAGAATGATCTTGATCAAAAAGGAGCTACGGGAATACGTAAATGGTTTGATAGCCAGACTAGCGGAACCTGAAATGCTACCAGCATGGGAAGCAAAACGTGGAAAAGCTCTTGCCATAATATCCTTGAATCTGAAAGACACTCGAATAGCTCATGTATCAAACTATACCACTTCAAAAGAAGCATGGGACACTTTGACAAGCATTTATGAAACGTCATATGTATCCACTTATCTCTTCTTGAGAAAGAAGGTCCTAATCCTAAAAATGAGCGAAGGATCCTCAGTCAGTGATCATTTGAACGAGTTCAAGCAGTTGCTAAATCAACTAGCACGATAGGTCCGCCTATTTCAGAAGAGGACTCTACGATGTCTCTTCTAGCTAGTCTTCCACCCTCCTATGACAATCTGGTGTTGCTTCTGAGCAATACTCTTGCGCTATCTCTACAAAAGCTGACATCAAGCTTATTACAGAAAGAAGTACAGAGAAAGAGCTTATCTACGACAAGTACCAAGACATTGGCCTTGTACTCCAATAAGCAAAAATCCAAGAAGAAGAATTTCAAGGACATGAAGATGAAGGCTAAGCAGTCAAATTCAAAGCAACCACAACAATAGCACAATCAACAACAACAACCTACCAAGACCAGACTATTTTGCAGATACTGCAAAAGATCCAATCACAACATCAAAGACTGTCGGATTCTCAAACACAATGAAACCAAAAAGAAGATGCAGCAGCACCAAGAAGGAGGCTCTGACTCTGTCAGAAACTCCCAAGAAGAAAAAATTAAGACGTTGATGGTACAAGACGAACCCATTAGATATGCCATGGGTATCTCGATTCCGGTGCTTCTCAACACATGACACCATGTAAATTCCTATTTGAAGATCTCACACCAGCACATTCGAAGTATGTTTACTTCAGTGACTCAAGTGCATTGCAGATTGGAGGCAAAGGATCTATATGCCTCTACCTTCCAAATGGTGAATTAACCTTGCTTAAGGCTATACTGTACGTACCCAAACTGAAGAAGAATTTATTGTCAGTCAACAAGCTTACTGATCCGGGCTGTAGAGCCTTGTTCAATTCAAAACAATGTACCATTTTGGATAAGAACTATAATGAAGTCATCTCTACACACAGAGAAGGAAATTTATATATCTTGAGTTATGAATATACACTTACTACTTCTATGAATAATTTTGATGCTCATGTATGGCATCAAAGATTAGGACATTGAAACATGAGGTCAATCTTGTACATGCATCATAATAATTTGGTCAAATATATGAGTATTAATGTTGTCTCTATTAGAAATCAGACTGCTTGTGAAATGTGCTTACTAGGAAAATGACCTAGAACAAGATTTCCAAAAGTACAAGCCATAAGAGATAAGTCTATTCTTGAATTAATCCATAGTGATTTATGTGGTCCTATGAGCATGTCCTCTTTGTGTCAAGCTTTATATTTCATCACCTTTATTGATGACTATTTACCAGAACTATGTTCATCAAGAACAAGTCTGAAGCATTCAATTGTTTCAGAGAATATAAACAGTTTGTTGAGACTCAAACTGGTCAGAAGATCAAGACCTTGTGGTTTGATTCAGGAGGAGAGTATATGTCTGATGAAATGGTGGACTACCTATCTTCATGCAGCGTGCACCATCAGTTCACTACAAGCTATATTCCACAACCGAACGGAGTGGCTGAAAGAAAGAATCGAACATTGTTGGAAGCATCACGATCCATGATGTCCCATGCTCAGTTACCCAAGAAATTTTGGGCTGAAGCAATATCTACAGCCTGCTTATCTGCAAAATAGCTAGAAATCAGGTTGTGATCTGATTCATTAGTATAAGCTCTAAATGTGGTGATGTAATTAGTGTACAGTCTATTTTGTTTACTGTATATGGTTGTGATCGGGACATGACCCATTAGGATATATTGATCGGGCACTGACCCCATAGCCGGCTACTTGGGTTAGCCGAATAGCCACACATAGGAAAAATTAGCCTGTACAAAGTTATATACAGTACTTGCTTTACTCAGGGGCATGTCCTAAGTTTGTTGATCGAATTTGGCCTTGTTGGGCCCATGGTAGGCCAGTTTTAGGACACCTGCCTTTTTCATGCAGTTTGTTGATACTCTATATGTACAGTGTTTCTTTGTAATCTAATAACTTTTGTTGTGCCATCTTTGAGAGCTTGTGAGGAGTGGTTATGGTGATTGTGTGATGTGATCTGCATATTGCACTAGATTCTATCGGAACTTCAACTTGGTATCAGAGTGTCAGGGTGTTGCAGGTATGCACGATCCGGTGGAGCTATGGGATAGCATCTTTCACCAAGAAAAATAGCACTCGGAGCATCTCAAGAGAGAGGACTCCATACAGGGTATTGGCAGTCCGGATGGTAGGAGACAACAATGTTCCTTCGATCGGAGATTTGGGGAAGATTAGAACGATCGTCGTAGGTGAAATCGGGGGAGAATTCACGAAAAACTTGCAGTTCCGGTGATTTTGAAAAAATCATTGATGATGGCTAAGTAATTGACTGTTTAAAGAGAAATTACATTAGAAAACTTGTTTTATCAGATAACATATTTAATATTGTGCGGTTCCTTCTCTCGACCACACTGTTGTGTTGCAGTGTGTAAGCTGTGGTCTTCATGTGCAAATCTTGACCAACCGCTTGGATATGTATTCTCCGCCTCTATCATTCTTAGCTGCTTCACCTTCTTCTCAGTCCATTTCTCGGCCCAGTTTACAAACTCTGTAAACTTATCAAATGCCTCTGATTTGCTATGCATGAATTATACGGCAGCGAACTTGCTTAAGTCGTCAATGAATGTAATGTGGTACTTCGAGCCTCCAAGTGAGACTACGTCAAAACATCTGCAGATGTCAGAATGTATCATCTCCAAGAGCTTTGTTGTCTTGAATGAAGTCGCTTGTGAAGGGTGTCCTTGACATCTTCCCTTTGTTACAAGCATTGCATGTCTTCGGACTGTTTGCATCTTTTATGATCGTGCCAGTAAATACTCCATTGTGACTGGCCTTGTATAAAGCCATGTATTCATGTGACATAATCTTCTGTGCCACAAGATATCAATGGACTCATGAATCCAGTGTGCCTATTCAGTTGGAACAAGTATCTTCAAATGGTACAAGTTTCCTTTGCGCTTTCCATGCGTGATTATGCATGTGTTTTTTGCTTCGGTCACTTCACATGAGTCATCTACAAAGGTAACGCTCATGCCTTCATACATCGCGACAAATAATAGATCCTTTTGGAGTGTTGGGATGTATAGCACGTCGTCAAGCTTCCTATCTCTATTGTTGGCATACAACCATAGTCGGCCTGTTCCACTTACTTGATGCCTTGATCCATCTCCCAAAATAATGTATCTAGAGGAATCGGTCTGACAATAATCAACAGTCATGTGCTTGGTTTGTGAAAGTACTGTACTTTAGGACCATAAATGGATCTACAAAAGATCCACAAGAGTGATTGGATGCTTGCTTAACAATCTATCAAAAAACTAGACACAAAAAAGTTGCTCTAGATTGGCAATTTGACAAACAACAAGCATTAACAATCAAAAGCATTGATAAACATTGAAATCCGAGCCCACACGTGTGTACTACAGGCTGTAGTACGGCCTTCAACCTGAGAAACAAGTAGAAATTGATTTGGTTTCATTTGGATCACAAAAACTCAATGTACATAGTGAACTAGCTTGAGATTGCCAATGAGCTCCAAAAATTTTCTTTTTTCTCACTATGGAGAGAGGGAATACATAGCAAATTCGACTTCCTTCTTGAAGTTAGGTGGATTTACAGCATGTAATAAGGAAGTTAACTCACTCTCCTTGACCTAAAATGAAACCCTAGTCTATTTCCTAGAGTTATGCTTGGTAGGTAGCTAGTTGGTCAAATTTTCACCTTAAACTTAGGTGTAGGTCCTATAAAGTAGGGATGACCACCAAATAGACATGACCAACTCTCTTGACTTGAACTAACCTACATTAGGATGGGTTTCCCATGTGGCATCATGGCCTCACATGTGTGGGACCCACTTGTGTACACAATTTACACTATTCTACATGGTTTTTGATCAAGCTAGATTTGCCAATTTTTGGCAATTCTTCACACTCCTCCTCAAATTTAGCTTGATCTATTTACAACTCTCTTGATAGATCAATGAAAGCTTTTAGAAGTGTCTAAAAAATCCAGCTACAAAGAAGGAACTTTTGACACTCCAATAGAGAATGATGTCCATGAAGGATCTTTCACCACCTCTTAGAGGATCCCTTACAAGATGTTCCATAAATGTGTCTATATACATGTAACACACTTCAAAACTAAACATCATGCCAAGCCATGGATTCCAAGGCATTTTGTGCACTTGAAGATACATCAATTAAAATATTAAGTGCATAAATAATGTTGCCAAAGACAACTTGTCTTGCTTGATCCATATGTTTGAGCCTAGATGGCTCCATCTTGATACTAAAGGTTCTTCTTGGAGTCCTCGGGTCTTGAGCTTGTTCCTCCACTTGACTTGACTCCAAAACATCAATGAATTGAATAATGTGTTGATCCAAAGGTGCTTCTTCAAGTTTACAAATCTTCCACTCTTGAAAGATCACATTTCCACCATTGACAAATTCTTTGGTTGAAAACAAGTAGATTCTACAATCTCTACTTGAAGAGCAAAACACTACCATTATTCTTATCATTGAAATAGGATAATCTTTGGTCCTTACATTGGAATGATCATGCTCAAAGCATGTGGACCCAAAGATTTCCAATACAAATGATGTTTCATCTTTTATGACACTATTCAAACTATTACAAAAATAGTTATCCAATGAAATTGCTTTATCAACAACAAATGTAGATTTCAAAGCATCCCATTTCATTGTCTTGTCATACAAAGTAATAAACACCATGAATCTTAAAGGTAAGAAACAAGTCACCTCATGTCTACTAATACTTTCCAAAAAGTATTCAAAGATAGTAGACTCTCCAATGCTCACCACCCTTGCAAGATGCACACTTGAATGGACAATTTGCATGCAATTTGATGACTCGGCCATTGTCATTGAGGACTCCCTTGGAACTCTCATGCTTTGAGGTTGATCCTCAAGATATTCCTCCTTTTGATGCTCCTCCTCAATGCAAGCAAGATCACACTTTGCCAAGATCTCCTCTTGAGTGATCTTCTCCTTCGCCAAGCTCATTCTTTCAAAAGCAACACTAGCTTCCAACTTAAACAATCTTCCATGTTTAAATCCCTTTGCAATGCAAACATCATTCTTCAAGATGAAGCAAACACCATGCTTAAAGTGGACATCCAAACCACTCTCTAAGAGTAGACCAACACTAAGCATATTCTTGGTGATTGATGGTACATAAAGGACATTTTGAGGATTCTAGATACAAAGAAATGGTGCCAACACCATCTATCCTACACTCTTCATCATTTGCAGTAAAGACAAACTTTTTAGCATCATTGAATGAGTGTAAGGTTGAGAAAAAGTCCTTTTCACAAGACATGTGGGAGCTAGCCCCACTGTCGATCCACCAATTGTCTCTTGAATTGCTATTGCTTGTTGGTGAGGATGTAGATGCCATCAAGAATAAATCTACTTCATCCTCCTCCTCCTCCTTTGCAAGGTTTCCTTGTTTGTCCTCCTCCACTTGTGCTCTTAGCCTCTTGTAGCATTCAGATGCATAATGCCCCTTTCCTTCCACAAAAGAAGCATTTTTGCTTTGACTTGTCCTTTGAGCTTGATGCATCATCCTCTTCTTTGGCCTCCTTTGGATGCTTCTTCTTTCCATTGGTCTTCTTTTTGCCCTTGACTGAGAAATTGGCTTTCTCATCACCATCCTGCAAAGACAAGGAACTCATCCTAGATTTTGCATGGAGCATCCTACACTCATCAGCCACTAATACACTGTGAAGTTTTTCTATAGTTGGCAAAGTGTCTTGGATGGCAAAACTTTGGACCAAATCTGCAAAGTCATCTCCTAGACCATTAAGGACAATTTGTACAAGATCTCCATCATGAATCTTCTCTCCAATGGAAGCCAACTCCCTATTCAGAGACTTGATTCTGAGTACATAATCATGTGCACTCTCCTCACTTCTTCTCATGCTTTGCAAAATTTGATTTCTAAGCATAAGAACTCTAGAAGTGTTGCTAGACTCATAGATTGATTTTAAAGACTCCCAAGCCTCTTTAGCACTAGTACATGCTGATACTTCTCTCAACAAATCATTGCTCACATTCATCTTCACACAATGAAGTGCAAGCCTAGATCTCTTCTTGTATCTAGCTAACTCTTGTGCACCTAGAGGTTCATCTTCATCTTCAATCAAGAACTCATAAAGGTCTTGGAGCACTAAGAGTGACTCCATTCTAACCTTCCAAATAGCATAATTTGTAGAATTCAACCTCTCACTAGCTTCTAGAAGGTATGCTCCAGCAGATCCCATCTTACTAGTGACTTCTACAAACAAGAAATAGATTTGATTGACTTGAAACTCACAAAGGTCTCACACTTGCAGTGTTTCACTCAAATTTGATTTCTAATCCAACAAATGGACTTATAATCATAGTTCTATCACTCCCTCACAAAGTTGGAATGAAGATAAGATGAAGTGAAAACTACTTTCAAACAAATCTTGCCAAGAAATGGATTTGATTGTCTCTAGAAACTCACTAAGGTCTCTCTCTTGTAGTTTTTCACTCAAATTAGATTTCTAATCCAACAAATGGACTTATAATCTCAGTTCTAGCACTCCCTCACAAAGTTGGAATGAAGATAAGATGATGTGAAATCTACTTACAATCAAATCTTGCCAATTTTGGCTAACTTTGGACAAAAAAATGACTTAATCTCTTTCTTCCTTCTTGGTGTACTTTCAAGACCTGTTTTTAACCTTAATAGGACTTGAACTCAGACTAGATTAATTAGATTCCATGAAACAAATTCAAATCTAATCAATGGCAAATGATCTTGGTAGATTATCCTAGGATCTCCACCAAAAATTACACCAATAGCTCACAAATTGAATTTTTTTGGATCAAATGAATACCATGCATTAAATGCAGGTTCAGAGGTGCCCACACATGTGGACAGTACGGATTTGGACCCCTACCAAGTTTGGGATCAAATCTCCTCACCAAAATCAAGATTCTAGCTTGCCCTCTCAATACTAGTTTTTAGCACCAAAACTTGCTAAAAATGGATTTGCATTAGATCAATGGCTTATGCTCTTGTACTTGGCTCTGATACCATGTGAAAGTACTGTACTTTAGGACCATAAATGGATCTACAAAAGATCCACAAGAGTGATTGGATGCTTGCTTAACAATCTATCAAAAAACTAGACACAAAAAAGTTGATCTAGATTAGCAATTTGACAAACAACAAGCATTAACAATCAAAAGCATTGATAAACATTGAAATCTGAGACCACACGTGTGTACTACAGGCTGTAGTACGGCCTTCAACCTGATAAACAAGTAGAAATTGATTTGGTTTCATTTGGATCACAAAAACTCAATGTACATAGTGAACTAGCTTGAGATTGCCAATGAGCTCCAAAAATTTTCTTTTTTCTCACTATGGAGAGAGGGAATACATAGCAAATTCGACTTCCTTCTTGAAGTTAGGTGGATTTCCAGCATGTAATAAGGAAGTTAACTCACTCTCCTTGACCTAAAATGAAACCCTAGTCTATTTCCTAGAGTTATGCTTGGTAGGTAGCTAGTTGGTCAAATTTTCACCTTAAACTTAGGTGTAGGTCCTATAAAGTAGGGATGACCACCAAATAGACATGACCAACTCTCTTGACTTGAACTAACCTACATTAGGATGGGTTTCCCATGTGGCATCATGGCCTCACATGTGTGGGACCCACTTGTGTACACAATTTACACTATTCTACATGGTTTTTGATCAAGCTAGATTTGCCAATTTTTGGCAATTCTTCACAGTTGTCACGAAGTGTGACGTAGCACCGGAGTCAGGAATCACTTCTTGTACATCCGCTTGAGATGTGGTGCATATCTTTGTGCATATATAGGCGGAGGGATTATTGGTTGCTCTCTCCTTAGCCATCTTGGATGACTCTGGCTCTTCTACATATGTCGAGCTGTTGGAGGGCTCCTTACTGCTTATCGCCTTCTTGTGCCTTAAATTTTGGTAACAATCCATGGCTTCATGGCCTTTCTTGTGATAGTGCATGCATTGAATGTTTGGATTTAACCAGCATATGTCAACGGTATGTCCGTCACGTCTGCATCTAATGCATGACTTCTTATCACCACCTTGCGATTTCTGCTTGGTAGGTGCTTTGGATCTTCCTTCTTTGTCTGCATCCTTGACTCTTCAAGGTGACTCCCTCTTAGCATTAGGCTTCTTCTTGCGTTGATCTTTGTTGTTATACAAAGCTTGATTAGACTCATGTCTATCATTGTAGTGCTCTTTGGCTTCTACTTCCTCTTTGATCTTAGGTATTACCTTCTCAAGAGTCATCGCAGGATCCTTCACTAACAGAGTGCATGTCGTTTGGAACAATATTAATAGTGCATGTAACAGGTACGTCAGTTGCTTCTCATGTGAGACTGCATGCTCCGTGTCAGCATTGTGCAAAGAAAGAAATAGATTCTTCATCTTTCTGATGAGTGTTGTGAGATTTTTACCATCCCAGCATAGGTAGGTGAGTTGATCTTCCAAATGCATGATTTGGCTGCGTGATTTGGTCTTGAACCTTGATATCAGCGCGTCCCATAGTTCTCGTGCATTTGTCATGGATGATAGATCAAGCGTGATGTTGTCTTCGATGGAGGATGAGATAACAGCTCTGCTTTATTGTTTTTCTCCTTCCATTCGCGAAGTTCCTTGCTGATGTTGGTTGGCTTCTCTTCGGTCCCGTCCACCCAGGGCCAAAGTGTTTCTCTTCTTAGGATAAGCGAAGTCTTTGCCTACTGTGCAAATCTTTGATTGAATGTTGCTTATAGACGCCATTGTAGCTTACAACTTTTTAGCTTGAATGAGGCTCCTTCGTTCTGAATGACCTTATATAGGACTGAAGAGAAGCCAGCCATCCACCAGGGCCAAAGTGCTTCTCCTCTTAGGATAAGAGAAATCTTTACCTTCCAAGCTAGGTACTTTGAACCATCTGCCTGAAGTATTGTGCAAATCTTTGATTAAATGCTGCTTATAGACGCCATTGTAGCTTACAACTTTTCAACTTGAATGAGGCTCCTTGTTCTGAATGACCTTGGTCTGACAAAATCTTGGCGCTCTGATACCACAGTTAATCTAATGCATATGCTACGCTCTAACTAAATCCACTGATGGGATGTCAGATAATGCAATCTGTCGTGGATTCCAGGAAAACAGATTGGCTCTAATAAGCCTTATTGGCTTTGATAACTTAAAGCCTTATTGGCTCTGATAAGCCTTACTAGCTCTGAGACAGATGATGGAATCTAATGAGGCGCTTTCAGCCCTAATTCCTAAGGAGCTTAGAACTCTTCACAACAGCTACAGATGTGAGCGAAGATCTATCCTCTTCCAAGTTTTAGATGGACACTACCTATCTAATATTGTTTTTTATAAATTCATTAAAGTGAGCCTATGTGTGGAAAAACATAATAACAGTTGAATGTGTAATGACAATGAACAAGCATAAAGCATTCAAGATTGTATAGTGCTTAGTAATAGGTGCAATAACATTTGTATTACATCAATGATCTTTGAGCATTGTCTGGCATACCAAACATCGCGTTACCACAAGAGAAAACTCTGTCTTACGAATCCTAACTCATCAACTGGTCTCGCTTACTAGCGGACTTTGACAACAATCAACTCATCTACACAATACTAGCCAACTCATCTCTCTTGTTCACCCTGTTTATATAGGAACAGAGAAAATGGTTTAAGCTTAATGATGCTTGTTTACAGGAAATAGTTAAGCTCATTCAAACAACTTCCAATTGTCTGTTGTTGTAGTCCATGGAGTCCGTTCTGCATAATGGTACTTTGTTGATCTTGTCAGTGCTTCGAGTCGTGAAGATGTGCGGCTTTTGCAGTCGTCTTGTGACCGCAATCAAAGCCTTGCGGTGTTTGTGTGGTCGTGAAGGTACTTCAGAGTGTGAGGCCTTTGGTAAGCAACCACAGATAGACCATAGCAAGTATTTGTGCATAGTAGAGACATCCAAACACATGTAGGTGTTGAGGCCTGGTTTGTAGTCATAGTAGGCTTCAAACGGAGTTTTAGAGTCGACTATTTGGTGCTGGAGTAATTTTAGTTGAAATTTCGAATCTAGTGCAGTATGCAGATCACATGGCACAATCACCATAGCCACTCCTCACAAGCTCTCAAAGATGGCACAACAAAAGTTATTAGATTACAAAGAAACACTGTACATATAGAGTTTCACAAACTGCATGAAAAAGACAGGTGTCCTAAAATTGGCTTACCACCTGTCAAACTAACAAGGCCAAATTCGACTGACAAACTCAGGACATGCCCCTGAGTATAGCAAGTATTGTATATAACTTTGTACAAGCTAATTTTTCCTATGTGTGGCTACTCGGCTAACCCAAGTAGCCGGCTACGGGATCAGTGCCTAATCAATATATCCTAACGGGTTACGTCCCGATCACAACCATATATAGTAAACCAAATAAATTGTACACTAATTACTTCACCACATTTAGAGCTTATACTAATGAATCAGATCACAACCTGATTTCTAACTCTCTCCCTTAAGCTCAAATGTGAAAGGGGTAAAGAAATACAAACTGTAGCAATGTCTGGAGTGTCCAAAAAATGTTATGCATGTCCATGCTACCCTGTACTTGAATCACACTCAAGCACACCAACAAACCACTAGGTTTGACTCACAAAGTATCATGTAAACACAATGCTCATACAAAGAGTTTACCATACTCTCGACCAACTGACTCTTCCCCATCCGACTTGAAACACAAGTGGACCACATGAGCGACATGGCTCAGACAGAGAAAATCCCACTGCCACCATGAGACTTACATCCTCCATCTAGCTAGGCTGACATCCTATCAGGCACTTGAAAGCACAAACCTGTAAAGCTGACATAAATGAGCAATTGAGGCTCAACCTGAGGAAATCTTACTGCCACCATAAGACTATACCCTCACTGGATAAACAACTAGTAGACATAACGACAAGTCAATGAGCATGCAATTACTACTTTGTTTCAGACGTAGCAAATGCACAACCCCATACAACTCCGAATCAGATCTAGACCCTCATGAAAAGGTAACATGCAAGCTCACACACACTCATGCAAACCAACACGAATGATAAAGCATCAAATACATGACCAAGGCATGTCCATAAGTGGTATCATGTCATACCAATACATGTGCCACCTATAGATCCGTTGCTACACCACTGGTCTCCAAATCAAGTCCTCAACCATGGCCCTCACCTGTAACAAGATGCCCTCATGTCCAATTGTCCAATAAGTTCTTAAAGGTGATCCCCATCCATTCCCCATGCTCCAAGCACAAGAGCCTACCAAGGACTCAATGAATGAATGTATGCAAAGCTCACCATAGGCTATACTGAGTAGCTTGCCTATCTCCCAGAGATACTGATGATAGTCTGCCTCTCCTACATCCCATGTAGGTTCAACTTCCCATGCTTGATGTTGTCAACTCTGATTTGACCAATACATAGGCCTTCCACCAAGGAGCCTATCTCACCACACATGATGCACCAGTTGAAGAACATCGTCCATACATCAAATGACATGTCATACATGAGCAACTATAACATCTCCTTGAGTGCACCCCAATGGACTCGTCATCCACATACTATGCTTCACCTGATGTCTTCCATCCTGGTCACCATCCTGCTAGACAAGCCGAACTCCAAAGCTTCACTTGCTCCACCTGGCTCCTAGCATCTGCTCGCTCTCCTTGGCTATGTGCCACCCACACCATGCCAATGCAAGCTTGTCCCTGAGTCGCCACTCATGGGATCCCGAGACCACTGTCTCCCTGATCGTACTGAGGTATATGGCTCTAACTGACTTCCTCTAGGCTTATCTCTGATCTCACCACCTGAGAATCTGCACCATGGAAATTCCAACACCTGTACCAAGCCTAGACTCCTACAAATACAACCAACTGCATGAAAGCTATAGATAGCTTATCCACGCCTGTGATGGTAGATGCCTCCCCATCGATGTCAATGCCAATGACTGGCCCCCTGCTGTAATGCCATCTTGTACACCATGAAGTCTTTGCCATCAGTGTCTCCTCTAGTAGATCCTATCAAAACACTCACCACAATGTTTGCTCTCCGATCACACCCCGTGCAATCTCCCAAATGAGCACACCATGAAGTCTCCCAAATGAGCACACCATGAAGTCTTTGCCATCAGTGTCTCCTCTAGTACATCCTATCAAAACACTCACCACAGTGTTTGCTCTCCGATCACACCCCGTGCAATCTCCATCAACTCTCCACCTAGAGCTGGCCCCCAAAGCTTCACGCTTTGCCCATTTGCGTTTGCAGCTTTTTGATTCCATCATGAATCCCACCTGTAAGTCATGTCCATGCCAATGACTCAAGTCCAATATGAAATAGCTGCTCCTTGATGATCATCTTGCAGTGCTATCCCTACCAGGTATCCCAATGCCATCCCTGATCACAAAGATCTGAGCATCTACCCTGTAGTACCCCACCTGTATTCCCCCAAGCTAGCTCCAAAGCTGCTCCTGTGAATGATTCCAAAACACTCCCTGAGAATACACTGAGATGTGAACTCCAAAGCCACCATCAAGTCCCTCACATAACTGTGCATGCCAATATCCCTCCAAGTGAACCTGTGAGATCTTCCATGGCCCAAACCAAACGATCTGCACTCTGCTATTATTGGAATCTGCATCCCTGATGCAATACTGATATGGCAAATTGACTTGACTTACCCAAACTAGCAATTGAAGTGTATCTCCCTGATGACAAACTTGATATACTGCTCCACATCTAAAATGACTTGATCAAAATTAACTTACTGATTGCAAAACTGCAAAATCATCACACTCACCACTCATCAAGAGTATCCAAAGTGTGATTACTGACCCATTCTTCATCCTCTGTGTGTCCCACACACAGCTGTCCAATGCAAGTCTGTTATCCAGCCCAATGGCTTCCAACATCCTACCTGTGAGAGCATTTCTCCAAAATGCCACTGACGTTGGTCTGTTCGAACCCCAAGAGTTCAACCTGATCATGAGAATTTTTCATTTGTAACTGTCATACCATGCCTACCTCTCACCTATGACTGCGTGACCTCTCAAAATTGTCGCCAATGATGAGTAGTCACACTGCCAAACTGCACTTTCGTCGCCAAAACTAGCTTTCTCCACACAATTCCGCTACCATTCGTCCCCATACTGCATTTATTGCTTTCAAACACCCTGTTACCTTGTTAGAAGTAAGCAGTAATGATCTAGAAGTGATTATGCCTCACCGTACCGCCTTGTAGCAGGTTTTACTAGCCAAAAATTGTCCCGAATTTGGCCCTACGGTACCCAAATGGCGAATGTAGCCCATCACTAGGTCACCCGCACTCCGCTCGATAGAATGGTAGTGAAAACAAGCTGAAACACGTTTTGCCCTGCTTTGTGATGTCGCTCTGTCCGCTGGCTCTGAGTAGCCATTTCAGGGGTCAATTTGGCCCAATGATGGCCAAAAAAGGTGCCCTCTAGCCAAAGATAGGCCCTTCCAAAGGAATTGCTTGCATTTTGAATTGAATCTTCATTTTGAAGATTTTAAATGAAGTGAAGTTCACTTTGAACTTCGGGTCCCTTCACTGGAATTTCAAAATGAAATTTTTTTAATGAAGGGAAGGCCACTTTTATTTTTCACCCTTTCAAGGGCCCTTTCAACGCCCATCCAATGGTTCATCTCCATCTGACGGCCCTTAGCTCTCTTCATCTCCACCATCGATCTTCGTGGAGGCTAATCCGATGGCTGAAATTCCATTTGTGCACCCACAACTTCTCCTGTGACCTTTAGGCACTTCAGGTCACTAAGCTCCTGTCCCCGTTGGTCGCGCGCACTGGCCCACGAGCTTCTCCACGACCATCTCTAGTTCTTCTTTGATCTCTCTCTCCTCTATAGCTATGGCTTCTGCGGGTTTTTGGCTGCCCCAAAGAACTGTTCTAGCGCTTTCTCCGACGCGCGGCCGCCCACGGCCATTTGCCAGCTCTCTCTCCTCATCAGGGCGCCCTTCTATGCTACTTCATAGATCCAAAAACAACAACCTATGGTGAAAGATCCAGGCTTTTGTGTTGTAAAACCCTAGCTTCAAAACTGAGAGAGACTTCTTGGGCTTTTGTCAATCTCTTCCTGAGATTTTTCTTGCAGGTACCTGCCTCACAGAGGTCACCCCTACCTCTGCCCTTCTGAAGCAATTTATGGCTCTGAAATTGGTGCAGTATTGACTCCAAATAGGCTGATTTTCTCACCAAACCGTCAACACCCCATGAAACTAGAAATGTTCAAAATTTTCACCGATTTCCACCCAATTACACCCTGTAAATTGCCCTGGCTATGTAACACTATTCTTTATAGCTCCCTTGCAAATCCAATTGCTTCAACCAGCTGCCAAGATCACCAGGATGACAAAGACACTTCATTTGATCGCCAAACATGAATTTACTCATTGAACACAACAATTGCATTGTCGGTGCCATGTTATATTGATGAAAAAGTTTGAAATAATGTCTCTCCAATTTGCATGACTACTAGAACTTGCATATCTTGATACATTGGAAGATCCATTTTGTTTGATTGGCTTCCCAAAATATTATAGATGCTTCTAGTGGACATGAAAGGATATTTCTCTTTAAAATCCAGTTTTGAAAAGCTTGGAAAAGTTAAAATATCCATGGAATAATAGGATTTCTTCACTATTAACATCACCTCCATATATTTTATCATATGAAGTAAAATCATTTTTAACTTCCAACATATCTTGAAGATATTCCATAGTAAATTGAAATGATTTGTAGCTTGTTTCTTTACAACAACCATCCATAGCCAACAATGCTTTTAATTAGTTTTTCCTAGTTGATTATCACCAACCATCCATAGCCAACAATGCTTTTAATTAGTTTTTCCTAGTTGATTATCACCATTAGCTTGATAGATCATGTGTAGTTGGTCACTTAGCTCATTATCATTATTGATGATTGATCATAAATTGACCCAATTGGATGTCCTTGTAGTATTGAATATCTGCATCAAATCGACCTATAAACTTTGATTTATTTGCATCGGAACCATGATCTGAAATTTAATGACTCATTTTTAGAAAATTCTTCTTTTGAATTCATTTCCATTGGATGAATTCATGTTTCCTCTGTTGGATTCACCTGGTTCATCGATTTCTCGATGTTTTAACCCTTTCAAAATCTTTCATAAACATGTAAATATGGATGTTGTTTTCATAATCATGTCCATCAACGATTAATTCTAAAATGTGATATATTGTTGGTAATTAATTTTAATATAGCATTGCTTGAACATCAACATTTTGAAATTCTCTTTGAATTCGTATATTAGTTTAAATTGTAGGTTTTGATGCCATCGTTTCATTCCCATCATCCATTTTTTTGCTCTCATAATTTTCCTAAAATACTTTTGATCTTTGTCATCACTCATGGAATGATCACTAAGTCAATTTGCTTGTCCATGTTGCTCAAATATCATTTAGGTCCTGGTTGTTGAGTTATTTGTTGTTGAACCATTTGGTGTCAAGATTTGGGTCGTTGATATCTTTTCATTGTATTCTCAAAAAATTTCGATGCAGGAGTTTCTCGTATCCTCAGCTTTCTCCAATTCCTAAATTGGTTCAACAATAATCCAGTTTTGGTAATTAGTTCTGCTTTTTTGTTCTCCCATTTTCTTTGCTCAGCTTCAAATGCTAACATGTTGGTAGAGTCCTCATAATTAATTGCATATAACACTATTGATTATAGTTGTAAGCATGACGATGTCATAAAACTTAATAGACTTCTCCTAATATGGGGCTAAAGCCCTCGACATAACGTTGTATGTGGAATGTTTCCATAGACTTGAAATGGGGAGTTACCTTTCAAAGTATGTTATTGTAAGTTGTGACGGTTGTCAGATATCTCAAAGAACACAATTCTTGAAATAGTCACTCATTGAAGTTTCTATAGCATCCTTCCTTAAACTCTTTCTAATCCCATGTGTGGGTACTCGTGACTTGTTGCATTAGAAAAAGTTTGAGCCCAAAAACAGCCTATAAGAATTGCCATGTAGGAGAGAGAAAAAAAAAAGTTAAGTATTTTAGAAAATTCTTTACACAATGCGTAAAGCCTAATGGTAATGTCTAATGCCTAAAGACTATGTGTATCAAAGGGCCTAAAATCACATCCCATAATTCCTAAACCCTAACCTACTTATATGTAAACTTCACCCCCGAACCATTAATCTCTCTCTCACTCTTTTAATATTAGTTTATAGGCTACTTAAGTTAGTTTTCATGTATTTGATTGTTTCCTAATGTTTGATATAAAACTTGATGGTTTTTGTTCCAATTTTTGCAGGTGTTTTGAATTTGAGGGAGTGATTCCACGACATGGACACTCCCTAGTGTGTGCGAAGCAACCCTTCATACATCACTCCAAAGGGTGAGAGCCAGTTTGCAAGGAGGAGGTTGGATAGGAAGCGACAAGCAGTGCGTAGGGTGTTGTCGCTTGCACCTGTAGTTTGTGTCGTTGAGGAGGCGACATGTTCGACCGCAAGTCTGGTTTCAAACTTGCAAAGCATTGAGCACATGTTGACTGTTAGTGTTGGTGGTGTGGGTAGTTCAAGGGGGGTTGTCACGCCAGAGCATGTGCGTGGCAATGCCATGTATAGAATGCCAGAGTTGGAGTCCAGGTCAGAGAGGAAGAGGAGATTGGAGCGGAGGAGAAGAGCGAAGAGGAGGCTTCTCCCTCGCAAGTTGGAGCAGGTTCAGCAGTGTGTTCATAGGGATGGAGTTGGTTCAACCACAGTTTCGAGTGTTGACAATGACACTCCTCTTGGAGTAAGTAAAGGTTGGTTTGTCTGTAAGAGGGTTAGAGTTTGGGGAGGATGTTGCACGGAGCAGTTTGGGAGTAGGGTCGATCACACAGGTTTGTTCGTCTATTAGAGGAGTAGAGACAAGAGAGGCGGTTTCGTTGATGTCTTTAGGTGCAGATTCGACTTTTGTACAGTTTCGAGTGTTGACAATGACACTCCTCTTGGAGTAAGTAAATGTTGGTTTGTCTGTAAGAGGGTTAGAGTTTGGGGAGGATGTTGCACGGAGCAATTTGGGAGTAGGGTCGATCACACAGGTCTGTTTGTCTATTAGAGGAGTAGAGACAAGAGAGGCGGTTTCGTTGATGTCTTTAGGTGCAGATTCGACTTTTGTAGAGTTGGTTAAGCCCGAGGAGGTGCGTAACCACCCGTCATATAGGACACCTGAGGTTGAGTCTAGATAATGACATTATAAGAAATTTGTGAAACCAATGAGATGAAAACAAATTATATCGGTATGATATAAGACCAAGCCATAAGTCCATTAGTCATACTGCACGAATCCTCCGAAATGATGGCTTAGATCATTAACAATGCATTACATTGTCTCACATTTGATTTCACTATGGGTGAATATATAAAAAGCATGCACTAGAACCATATTGGTAGGCGTTAGCGTTTTTGCTAAATAATCTTGATAATCACACTTTGATATGAAGAGCATGTGCAGATTTTGATCTTATAGACAACAAAAGCGTGTAAGATTTGAGAAGAAAAACAAATGACATGTTCATTTCAATGGGCCTTAAGATTTCAAGGCATCCTTTCTCAAAATGGCCATTTCAAAATTAGTCTTTTTAAAGCATTGTCCCAAAGAATCCAGATTCAAACCCTTTTCTCTCCAAAAAAATTTAATTGAGCTTCAAGAAGTATAATATTTTTCAGAAGAATGTTGGTTTCCCCCTTTTTACATGTTTTTGAGATTGTCTGATAGTAGCTAGCTTAAAAAATCAGAAAAAAGCAATTTGAAATGGAGTCTCCTGATTCTAATCTTCTAGAGAACTATGACTATATGAATTTCCAACTTTGGGTATGAATTTTGGAAGTGAATACTCTAAAAAATTGAATTGATCTGGTTTACATATCTCAAAAATTTGCAAAGATTTGAGAAGATGAATAAAGAAAAATTCTAGTAGTCCTGATCTAAATTGCCTCGAAAACTGCTCCAAAGAAGCAACCAAAGAAAATTTCTAGTAGTCCTGATCTAAATTGCCTCGAAAACTGCTCCAAAGAAGCAACCTACGCTTTGAAAACTACTCTGGCATTTAATACTTTGAATAAGATTGATCAGCCAAGAAAGTATAATATAATGAACTAATAGTAGATTAATGAGCCAAAACACGGCATAGTCTATAAAGATCTGGCAGAAAGAGCAGAAAGCTTGTGAATGATGTTACTATTACGTTGATGAAATAGTATTTCATTTTTCGTAAATGGCCAGCTTCTTTCTTACCTAAGCCTTGGAAGAGGAGGCGTTTCCATCAGATGTGACACCAGTAGTAGGCAGCGAGCCACAGATCTGTTCAGCGATAATAAAAAAATTCTCACTCAGTAAGACAACGCTGTTTTTCACAGCCTCTGCAGCAACAGCGGCAGCGACTCTTAATTAACTGAACGATGTGGATATCAAGAATCAATCGGCAGTAATTAAGAGGCCTGAGAAAGCGATGCAGATTCAGAAGAGCCTCGTGGACAGGTGCAAATGGCAGATTTAATGAAAAGTGAAATCTGACTACACTGACACATTGCGTCAGGGTATTCAAGGTTCTCGAACAAAGTGCATGACAAAATGGATATTAAATCCCCATTTCTTTTTCTCTGATCTGACAAACTTCAAAGAAAAGCGTGTTCTTGATTCTTTACCCACCGGCCGCCTGGCGCAACTATCAGAAACAAGATTCATCACTTCAAACATGAAGGGTAAGGACAATTCCAGACAGATTCCACTCGGCAATCCCAACTCCCGTCCAGAGTAAAAGGCTAAAATCCCTAGGTCAGCCAACAAAATAAAAGCCCAGTGTTCCTTGTGATGCCGCTGCCGTTCTTTAACACTTCGTTGCACACCTGTGATTTGCGTGGAAAGCTACAGGGATCAGGCAAAAGGACCACAACAGCAAGGTACCGGCATTAAAATCGCTCTCGCACACTTTCCGATCCACCTCTTTCTTTCACTTTCAGCATCAATGTGTTAAAATTTTCCTGTTTCTTTCTTTTCATTTTGCCTGGGTCCTGGGCTGAAATGACATGTTGTTGCCTATGGCGATGGCGAGTTTAAGAAAGGAAAATGACTGTTGTCTCGAAGATGCTGCCCTCTGCCATCGCTGCGTGAATGATCTCACCGTCGTCTTACGCTAATTCAAGGCCCATCCGCACAGAATTGTCCGGCTACCCTCCCACAGCAACCATCTCTCTCTGTCTCTCTGTCTCTCTCTCTCTCTCTCTCTCTCTCTATCTCTCTCTCTCCTGTGCACAAGGACATGGTCCTAAGCCAAGGGCAGTACGGTGCTTGGGGAGGGCAACCCTTCCCATCCCATGGGCCATGAGCATGGACGGTTGACTAACCCTCACCCCTTGGGGCATGTGGTGTTGTGCTCCCACTCAAACCAAGGCTCACCCTTAAAAAAACAAGTCAGAAAGACTTCACTTTGCGTTTTGTCCCATAACCTAAATCATAGGCTTCATACAGACTCTCTATAATCACACCTCCATCATCAGGAAATGATGATAACACCGTAACCGAATCAGAAACCTACTAAAAGCTAAAGCCATGTTGTATGAAAGGGTTAGACCCATAATCTAATGAAGCTCAATGTTTATATTGAATCTGTGTGCATCATAACAATTCGAGTAAGTGTGCCCAAAATCGATTAGTACTGGAAAGTCTACAAAAAACGTTATATCATGTAAACATGCCCAAAAAGTGAACAAAAATAATTAAAAATATTATGTTTCATCTGAACATGTATTTATAAACAACTAGATTTAGTCTCCATTGTACATGTGTCACAACACAAAAAAAAAATGAATATATGCAACGCAAAATATTTAAGATTTTTCTAGCACGTTGCATATATACAATTTTCAACATTAAATTAAATAGAATAATTTCTTTCGTACAAAATATTTGATCTAGAATTATCCATAAAATATCTTAATGTTTTAGAAAAATGCCAAAAGCCAATATTGAATTTGTGCTCAGAGGAGAAAAAACATATTTATTTATTTATTTATTTATACTAGTTGCTTGTGCCCATCGATGATGGGCAATGGGCACTTACCCACAAAAAGTGTTTATATATTTTTGGAGGCTATGTTTTTTAAAATATATTTAGCTTTTCCTTTTGCAAAAGGGTGACATTTTTTGCCAGCAAAGAGTGACATTTTTTGTGGCAAAAGCATGACATTTTTTACAACACCTCACACATTTTCTCTCTAAAATAGTTTTATACTATATAGATAATAGTTGATTATGCCCGTCGATGACGGGCAATGGGCACTTACCCACAAGTTTATATATTTTTGGCGGCTGTGATTTTTAAAACATATTTAGCTTTTCCTTTTGCAAATGGGTGACATTTTTTGCCGGCAAAGCATGACATTTTTGGCGACAAAAACGTGACATTATCTTTGCGGCACCTCACACATTCTCTCTCTAAAATAGTTTTATACTATATATATATACATATATATAGATGCAACTATAGCCGCAATTCTCGAATAGCCGCAAAAAACTGTATAAGGCCTCAAAATACAAACATGAAACTCAAAAAAAAGACGTAAAGTTTCGGATTTGTATTTTGAGGCCTTATACAGTTTTTTTTGCAATTTTTAACTACATAGAGGGTACCAATACTGTATGGGAGATTTTTTGAGCAAATTTTTCTTTCTCGTGATTCGTTGCAGCTTACTTACACTCTTGTATGCATGGGTGAGGGGCCCCATGCATCCTCCTCCCCTCACCCATGCATACACTTTTTAGAACTAAAAGGATGGGGAGGAGGATGCATGTATGGGAAAAAGCATGCATGGCCCTCCTCCCCATGCATGCATATCCCTCCTCCAAGAGGCAGTCCATGATTAAGAAGGTTTTTAAGTTGGCCAATTTATAATTAATGAGTGATTATTGACGTGCCAATTTCATAATTATTTGTAACAGTCCAAATAATAAATTGCTAATCACGTGCCACTTCATTCTCTCTCTCTCTCTCTCTCTCTCTCTCTCTCTCTCTCTCTCTCTCTCTCTCTCTCTCTCTCTCTCTCTCTCTCTCTCTCCAGTGGACATTCTTTTCATTTCATTTCTCCAAGGTAATCTCAATCTGTGTGAAAGGAGCTTAACAATTTTCATGGGAAGATGTAAGCATAGACCATGATAGTGCCCTCCAGTAAATTAAAGGCAAGAGTAAGTATAGAGACACTGGTGCTCAATTTTCACCTCACCTAAATTACAATTTCTACAAATCAGATCAGCAAGGTCTGTTAGATCTACCCTTTTGGAACTTCCCAGTCTCAAGTCTAGCAAATGCATCTCTAGCCTTAGTAGCCATCTTCGAAGAAAGATTGGGTAGCATGGTGGAATTCTTAGCGATCCTCTCTTTTTAGAAGGTCTTGCACACATTATTACATCACATACTTGAAGTTGGAAGCAAATAAATGTGCTCCAAAAGAGAGGATCGTATACGTGATGTGTTGCGACTCTGAACGGAAGGTAGTAAAATCCAGAAGCAGCCAATCGCTCTCTCTCTCTCTCTCTCTCTCTCTCTCTCTCTCTCTCTCTCTCTCTCTCTCTCTCTCTCTCTCTCTCTCTCTCTCTCTCTCTCTCTCTCTCTCTCTCTCTCTCTCTCTCTCTCTCTCTCTCTCTCTCTCTCTCTCTCTCATGCACCACACCATCAAAACGGCGGCTACTTCAGAATCTGAACGACCTCCAGCGACTTCCAGAACCTAGCAGGTTGAAGATCCCATATACGTGATGTGTTGTGACCCTAAACAGAGTTGTGAAGGTAGTACAATCCTTCAGCACCAATCCTTGAGCTAATTTCTTCTTCCATAATTGGATGGAAATCTCATCACATATTTATAGAGCTCGAATCTGAGCATATTAGGGCTTCTATGTATTCATCATAACCTAACCCTAACATCTAACCTAAAGATCCACTTGATTTATCAAACTTACGAGTTTTTGGATGTACTGCTTAAGCGCAGATTCTTCACGATCTCAAGAAGAAGCTCAACTTCCAAAGTATCAAATGTATTTTCATCAGCTACACTACTTCAGATCAAGCCTACAAGTTGTTCGATCCCATCAAGTCGAAGATATTCACAAGCCGGGATGTCATCTTCATCGAAGATCAGTTTCAAGACCTCAAGGGAAAAGGCACTGCCCATCCAGCCGACCTGTCAGATTCTCTTGACATATTGAACTTTCCAGTTCCTCAGTAGACTATTCTCATTGAAGGACCAAGCTCATCTACTCTTGACGAACAACAAATCAACATCAAATCCGAAGATGATGATGTTGTAGATGGATGTATAGACAACATGTCTCAATGGAGTAATTGAAGAGGACATGCTCATGGTGCAACCCGAAGGTTATATTATCGAGGGTAAACACAATCATGTGAGTAAACTCTATAAGGCACTTTATGGCTTGAAGCAATATGTTCAAGCATGGTTTCAAAGGATCAATACTTTCCTTATTGATCACGGCTACACACCTAGCTCTTTAGATTCAAATGTTTATTTCAAGACAGTGCAACAATCTTTTATCATTATCACTTTGTACGTGGATGCTACGTTGCTTTTCAGCAACAATTTCGATCTGATAAAAGAAGGCAAGACAATGTTATCTTCTGAATTTGACATGACCGATTTGGGCGAAGCTCATTTCTGCCTTGGTATTCAAATCCACAGAGACAGAAATCGAAAGTTGATCTACATTACTCAATAGAGATACATCTACAATATGTTAGTCAGATATAATCTGATTAATAGCAAGTTAGCTCTCTCATCGATTTATGAGAAGAACTGGACGAATGCCAATGGACACCAGCCAACTGGCAATCACATTTGATGACCTAATTACTTAGTATAAATCAGTTGTTCATACATCTCATTATCAATCATCTGAATGAATCAATGTTGTGAATTGTGAAGGAGTTGAGTATTATTACATGATGCTTCATGCGCTCTTATCAGGCACATAATTCACAATTAGAAAGTATTGTTATTAGCTCTCTATCAAGCTTTCAAGCTTGAACACTCTTGAGCATTCTAGCTCAGTCTTTAGAGATTTATTTTAGAGTTGCTATTGCACTACTGCTTATCAGCAGAGTTGCTTATTATCAGACTTATTCTCAGTTACTCAGAGACATCTTTAGAGTGTGCGGTTTCTATCCGCTATTGTCTTGCACTCATTAGCATCTGATCTTGTTTTTCGGAATTGATACTATTTTCTTATTGCATTCAATATATGTCAGAATGCATGCATCTCTATATACATTTCAATTGGGTTCTCCTGGGGCCTAGTAAGTGTTTGCATTTGGTTGTTGATACATAGAGTTCAAATGTGTTGGTTGATACAACTTTGGTGTGTGTTAGTGATTTGCCTTGTTATGTTGAATCCATGGCTAGGGTGATGGACGGGCTGCATGAAGATGTCCTCGGCAAAGTCATAATGCATAAATCTCAAAAAAAATGCATCTTCGTTGACGATGGTGGTTGTGGATCTTAGAGAGGACTAGCTTTCTTCTTTTTGTGGATTAGTTTACTTGCTTTGTGGATTAATGTAGGTTTCAGCATTCAAGTAAACTAAATGGGCTGGATTTGTGGTGTGGATCTTGCATATTCTTGACATTCCATTTCTTGATGTTCTTGGGCAGTCCAAGAATCAAGAAATGAGTGTTTCCTGATCCTTGGACTTTCAAAATGTTGTTTAGTCTTTAGTTTCTTGTTTCTTGTTTTGTGGAATGTATGGTAGCTTAGTTTAGATTGTTAGGATCTGTCCATTTTGATTTGCAGTGTTAAAGTAGGATTTCATGGCTATTCAACTACTCTACACGTTGATTCTTGGTTGGATGCATGATCTGCATGTTTGGTTGTAAGCATGTGATTTCAGTGCAAGAGCGACCTATTTGAGTGTCCTCTGACAAGCTGGACATTACTACAACATTCATCAATCCTTTCTGCCTAATTTGGGCCTAAAAACAAGAACGTTCACATCCAAGAAGTGCCCAATGTAGTCTGGTAACAAGCAGAAACAGTTTTGAACCCAGAGAAGAAGTAAAGAAGAATAGCCAATTGATTCTCTAATGTAGGGAATCACTGAACATTTGGCACCGATTGCTACTTGCACCCGCACATCTTACATCTATGACTGCTGCAATACTACCCATGCTCAGGTTCATGCCCACAATCTCTACATCTTTGAATACCTATGAGCTCTATAGAGAATGTAACACTCTGTCATCTACATCCCTAATCTACAAATGATCTGCACCAAAACACAACAACACAAAAACACAAAACACCTCTTGTAGATATGTTCTGCACTCCACACCCCCCACACCATCTGCCAAGCTCTTCATCACTGCACTCACCCAAACGCTCCTTCCCATCGCATTTTCTTCCTCCCTCATGCACTCTCCATCACTAGTTTTCCTAACAACCCATCTTCATGCTCTTACAGCAGTTCTCCCGCCCGAGCCTTCTCTTTCCAAAAAAACTCGACCGAGCCCCTTTTTTATCATCTCGACTGAGTCACTTGCGTCAATTCTTGATCGAGTTGAAAAAATCGTCAAATCTCGATCGAGTCAAAAAGACCGTCAAATTTCGACCGAGTCCCTCAGTCAGATCTCGACCGAGTCCCTCTATTAAATCTTGATCGAGTCCCTTCGTTAGATCTCGACCGAGTCTCTAGGTCAACTCTCGACTCTAGGTAGTCGACCGAGTCTCTTGATAAGTTCTTGACTGAGTCAGGGCTTGATAAAATCTCAACCGGATCACTTCACTCCCATCTCGACCGGACCGGATCCACTCCCACCCATAATCTTCAACCAAGACTTCTGTTCCAATTTTTGACCGAGCCACCATCTTGATCGAGACTTAGAGCTCAAAAAAATAAAAATAAAAAACAAAACTTATACCAATGGAAAGCTCTTCAGATATTGAGTCTCCCCCTTGACTTACCTACTAGCCAAAAAAAAAAACCAAAAAACAAAACTTATACCAATAGAAAGCCCTTCAGATACTGAGTCTCTCCCTTGACTTACCTACTAGCCCAAAAAAAAAAAAAAAAAAAACCCTAAAAATCAAAACACCAAAAACCCATACAAAACACAAAAACACATGACAATACACAATGGACAACCATATTGATCCTGATATCCCAGAAGATTATCCACACGAACTAATGTCTCCTACAGCTGAACAAATTACACGTCATAGGTTCTACCGAATGCAATCACAAATACATGAGCCATCCACAAACCCATGCGAGAGCCGAGTCTTTAGGGGCACGAGCCTATTTGAATGGAGCTTTTCCCACTCACAGAACTCATCTTGAGAAAAGAACCCCAAAACTGGATCTACCAAAGTTTGATAGTAGTTCAGACCCTCAAAGATTCTTGCAAATCTTTGAGAATGCATGCGATGTGTATGGCGAAACATCTCCTGACGCTATGGTCCAATTGTTTTCCATGACCATGACCGCTAAAGCACGTGACTAGTTTTTTAACCTCGATCGTGAAGATAGATTGGATTGGTCTAATCTGAAAGAGTCCTTAATCAAGCATTTCAAACCATTTCGTTTGATAGAGAGTCCTTTTGTCAAATTGAGTAACATCCAAATGACAAAAAATGAACGCGTATGAGACTATATTGAGCATTTCAAGTGCTTAAAAAGTCAAGTACAAGCACCCTGAGCACCTGTCCACGAGTTGAAGCCGATCGAGGATACCCGAGATCAACTTTGGAAATCCTAGTTGGAATTTCTTAATAAACAACATCAATTGCAAATGGAGAAACTCACCAATGAGTTTCAAACTACCCTGAAGTCTATCCAAAGTAGTATGCCTCATCAACCACACTATAACAATCGCCAGGTGTCACATGCAAACCAAAAGGACACCTGTGGAGCATGAACCACCCAACCAATATGGAGAGGCTAGTCAATACCCTAACCAATCCACCCCCAAGCCATAATGAAGCACACAAGAGAGGAGAGGAGAAACTGGCTCAAGAAACTGAATTCAAGGGAGATGGGCGGGTTTCCATAGGATATATTTCTCCAAGAGAGAGAGAATATTCTCCCTAGGATTCCCATGCAACCTATATTGACTCTATTGACCTCCTATTCTTGCATTAAAACAGTCATTCACTATGCATGTGCTCCTATGTCCAATTATAGGTCTGGGCCCTCCAAGCATGATCAAGGAGCTCAAGAATACATCAAAACTCATGGAAGATAATCTCATTTCATCATGGAGTAGATACATTTACAAAAAGCTTCCTTCTATAAAGGGTGAGTCTCTTAATTAAACAAGACAGTTTCTTAGGTGGCATCCTAGTGGCATTTCCACATTTCCCAAATTACAAGTGGAATAATGCTCTCCACTAGACGTCACCATCAAAAGGTGGCTCAATGGACTTTCTTTAAGATGGGTCTACTTGCATGTATTACATTAGCCTAGAAATACTAGTTCCTACATGGTCATTCCATCTTTCGGGATTCACCATGAGGCTTACATAGTTTTGCTTGTCATTCTTAACTAGTACTTCTCGGCTCTCATACTCGGCTCTCAATCTTCGTTTGTCTCGTCTTCACATAGACATCCTCAGTCTAAGGTGAGAGGTGCTTGTGGGTAGCTCTGGCCGAGTATCTTGGAAATTCGTCAGAATCAGCCAACATGAAGTAATCAACTAATACTCATCGTATCAGTGCACACACAAGGTGCAGATTCTCAACGCTGCCATCATTGTCCGTCAGGATGTGGATGAAGTGGCGAATTACACTCAGAACATTGTGTATTTAGAAGTATTGTAGTAGTAAGTTTGAAATGATATTTATGGTTTATGGTTTCGGGATGCAAGGTTTAGTTAGAGTTAGAGTTAGACTTAGACTTAGCATTTAAGATGTAGAGCAGATTTAGAGTTAGAGTTAGAGTTAAGGTTAGAGTTACGGTTAGATTTGGAGAGAAAAATCAGTCAAATTTTGTACACAGAGAAGGTTGTGTAGAAGGAGATTCTTGGATATAGTCAAGATTTTGAGTTTAGTATTTGATTCTAACATTGTATTTCTTTTTTGCAGATTTCATCGTGCAAGCAGTTGGAGCAAGCGAGTATTTTCATTCCGACGTGCTGTTGAGTGTGTTTTATGTAATCAACGGCGGACGTTCGTGGGGGATTTATGGAGCAGTTTGTTTTGCGTGATGGCTAACACATCTGCACAATTATTTGGTTGTTGCAGCGATACGCGGAGTTTTTAAAGGAACAACAAGACTTGGATATTTGATTCCACGTTGACACCAATTGTTATTAGATGTGGATTTGTTAGTACAAATCTCACACACATTTATGCTCTTATTTGACAGATTCCTCCAAAATTTGCATATGTTACTCTCATATCTCACAAAGAATCTTGTAACTTAGCTACCAAAGAATTTTATTTCTCATGAGTAAATACAAATCTGGGAAATCTCTGAGTTTGAGAATGCATCTTCTCTCACAAGTTTTCCAACCCACTTACAACTTAGCATCAAAATCTTACTCAATCAACCTCTCCCTGATCCTAGTACTCCAACTAAGATTAGGTTGATTCAGTACAAACATTCCAAGATCAAACTTACTTCTATCCCCAAAAAACTGGGATTAGTATCTTTTGATCTTACCCAGTACTACTTGTAATGATTTCCAATTTTAGACCATTTATAGTTCCAGATTGTTCCTCACAATTCCTAAAAAATTCCTCTTATTAGAAAAGTAATAGTCTTGTATCTGAAAATTCTTTCAGATAATCACATTTATATATGTCAACTAGTTGCTTCCAAACACTTTGCAACTAATACATCTTCTGGTAGACTTTTACACACCACTTCAATTCTTATTTTTAAAGAAATTCCCAAATTTTTTACAAAAAATTAATTGGAGAGATGACATATGAAAATAACTGAAAATTCAATAATAAGTGCCTTCCTTAAAAGGATTCACTCTATTGACTTCTTTGATTGTCTTCTTGCAACAACATAGTGATAACTCTAGTGAGAGTTAAATCTGAGTGTGTCGATATGATCATCACCCAATTCTCGTATGTAGAAGGCAAGCTCGAAAGCAATGTTATGATTGCGTCTATGATCGTCGATGATCGATCCGACAGCTGCCATCTGTTGCAAGAGATTCTTAAACTGGTTAACGTGATTTTGAAGTGAATCACCATTAGACATCTTGGAAGTCATGTCGCTCAAATCATATAGTTAGCTCAATCTTCATGTGAGGCTGAATATGTAGCAGTAGCTAAGATGGCAAATGAGTTGATATGGATCAAACAAATGTTGGAAGGATTTGACGAAACTATTTCTGAACCTTATGTCTTACTAATGGATAATACTTCAGCAATCTATCTTACAAAAGATCATGTGTTTCATTCAAAAACGAAACATATAGCTATCAAGTATCATGTTATTCGGGACTTAGTTGAAAAGAAGATACTGAAGCCAGTCTTCATACCTACAGAGGAAATGACAGCTGATATCTTTACAAAGCCACTCAATAAAGCTTTGTTTGAGAAGCAGCGAAGAAGATTGGGGTTAATCCAACTACCCACTTTGAGGGAGCTGTAGAACACCTCAACAGACAAATCTCGGTTCTACCAACAAAGTGCATAGTCTAATTGACAAAGGCTGAGAAACTTGAACTTGAATTCGAAATCGAACTCAAAACATTTTTATTCTTGTTCGAACTCGAAACATTTTTATTCTTATTCGAACTCGAACTCGAACAATAAATTATCTCAACAGATAAACCGCCTCAACTGAAAAATTGTCTCGACAGATAAATTGTATCGAACAATAAAGTGTCTCGACAGATAAATTGTCTCGAACAATAAATTGTCTCGAACACTAACCTTTCGAGTCTGGAAACAGAACATTGTTGAATATCAACCATCTTAATGGTTAGATCGACTGTTACAGAAGGAAGAATGCCAAAAGACCTATCCTGTGACAATATAAATACGTGTGCACTTACTCATTGTAAACAACAAGGCAGCAAGAGATGTATACAGAAGAATCTGAATCTGAATCATAAAAATTCGATTGATCAAAGTTTCTCAACGGATGATTTTTCTCAGTTGTTTTAATTATCTAAAATTGTCTATCACATTCACACATTTATCTCCTAAATCCGCATGCTTTATTCAATCAAAGTAGAAACTGCTCTACATAGACCAGAATCAGACACGATTGAAGACATTGATATTAGTTTGATTTATTCAAACTTTCATCTTCTCTGAAGAAGAATTCCTAGTATTTTTCCTAAAAACACCAAATGGATTGATGAATCCATGAGATATGTCACTCTCCTCACATTTCCTTCCTTTACCAATGAACTTGAGCCTTGATATCTCCATCTTGGACTTTGAAGGTCTCCTTGGAGTTCTCAACTCTTCACTTTTTCCTTGAACTTGACTCGGCTCCTCTCCATCAATGAGTTGAATAAGGTGCTGATTCAAAGGTACTTCTTCAAGGTTGTTGGTCTTCCACTCATGAAAGATCACATTTCCACCATTGACAGCTTCTTTGGTGGAAAACATGTAGATTCTACAATCTCTACTTCAAGAGCAAAACACTACCATTATTTCTATCATTGAAGTAGGATAATCTTTAGTCCTGACATTGGAATGATCATGCACAAAGCATGTAGACAAAGAATCTCAAGTACATTACATTGAATGATGTTTTTCCTTTTATGACACCATTTTCCAAACTATTACACAAATAGTTATCCAATGAAATTGCTTTATCAACAACAAATGTAGATTGGAAAGCATTCAACTTCATTGTCTTGTCATATCTACATAAAGTACTAAACATCACCAATATTAAAGATAAGAGACAAGTCACTTCATGTCTAGTAACACTATCTATGAACAAATCAAAGATAGTAGCATCTCCAATGCTCTCAACTCTTGCAAGATGCACATTGAATGGAAAATTTGCATGCAATTTGATGACTCGGCCTTTGTCATTGAGGACCTCCTTGGAGCTCTCGGTTTTTGAGGCTGATCCTCAAGATCTTCCTCTCTTTGATGCTCCTCCTCAATGCTAGCAAGATCACACTTTGACAAGGTCTCCACTTGAGTGATCTCCTCCTTTGCCAAGTCCACACTCTCAAAAGCAATATTATCTTCCAACTTAAACAATCTTCCTTCCACTAGCTTCCTTGGAAAAAATATTGTGGTACACAAAGTACACATATGTGAGTTGTGATTAGAGGTGAAACCCAAGGTTTTTGCAACCCTATAGTGACTTACACAAAGTTATATCAAGATCCACAAAGGTCTTGATCACTATCTATTAAGGCTTTGTCAAACCACTTTCCTTACCACATGGAGTTCATTTGCTTTCAGACTTCCATGTCAATTTGTTGCAACATTGAAAAGGATGCCCTACAAAAGCCCAAGTGGTGCATCAAGATTTATGTATTATTTGGTTTGTCAATGCAAAAAGAGTCCTTGCTTCAAAGTATCTTGAGTGATATGATCTTGTATTCGCTCCTCTGGTTTTTATAATAAATTCTTGATGGAACATGAGTGACGTAGGTGATATATTATGGAATAAAAGATTCCATAAATTTTGACATATGCAAATTGGCAACTTGAAGACTTTTCAGTGGAAATTTCTACATAGAGCTTTGCTTCACTTTTTTCAACAGTACCAATGTATGTTCATGTTGTTCTAAGATATATATCATATGCTAATTCAATGTCATTGCAATATTGGTGCTCCTCATTATGATGCCTGAGATATACAATGTATTATCCATGTTCTACTATTTGGCGATACTTGTTTGGATTAAGCCTCTCAATGTGGGCACTCAACCCAGACATCAACCTCATTCTAATAACCCAAACCAGCTAGTATGAAATTTCTCAAGAACCGCCATGTATGTAGAATCGGCTGATATGGACTTCTATAGAAACCATCCAAGGTTGAGATTTGTTGGTTGATATTGAGAACCGGACCCAGCTGTGGAGGTTGGCAACAAGCATAGCATATTGACAAGGTTTCATTGCCTTTTTCTATTCCAGGGGCTCACTAGTTTTTCAAATGACTTATTTTTTGCTTCTTTTTGGCATAAGATGAAAATGGACCTGAAGATTTTTTTGATATTGAAGTAGATAGTGAGAGAGATTCACAATCATACATTTGTATGTATTCCTAGTCTTCTAACACAAGATGAAAATTGTCTTTTCTTGCATTCTCCACATTCATACTTGTTTGAGAAGTGAGAGAGGAGTAACTTTATCTTATATAATTCACTAACTATATTTTATATGATTGTAATAGTTCAAACAAACTTTCATGAGTTCAAAGATTTCCTTTCAACGTGGTTGTTTGCTCTTCAAGATTGTTGTCTGTCCTTGATGCTTTGCCCTTTTGGAATTACTTCCCTTCAAGTTTCTCTTAGCTTGCAAAGTGACATTTGAGTCTAAAACCACATAAGAATGGCATGGGAAATCCTTGCATTGAAGCTTAGAGCCATTAGTCTTGTAGTAGATTTTCTTAATAAAACTTTTTGAACCTGAAAGGACGTACTTTTCTCCAGGTCAATTGTTGTGACACCAATAATGCTCTCATCCACATCGCATATAGGTGAAGAGAAGCCGATGTCATTAAGCAACACATTGAGATAATGAAATTTGTTGGATACATGTATATTATCTCGAAAAAAGGCCAACATTTTACTTGGAAATATGGCCTTACAAGGACAAAATGTGATGTTCTATTGAGTTTATGTTACATTTTTTAAAAGCAATCTAAACAAAGGTTTAATGTTGTATTTGCCAATAACATCAACAAATTATTAAGCATACCCAAAAGAAGAAAAAATAAAGCATTGAGTGTTTCATGCATTTGTGACATCAATAAATTAATAGTTAGGGAAACAAAGCGAACTTTAATCATTGACCTTGTGAAAAGTCCTTAAATCGCAAATTAATGAAAAAAACAATGTAAGAGATCCAAGGTGCAATAATGTCAACCAAAATGTACCCTCAAAATGTTTCTCTTGAAAGAGAAATTGATATGACTTGTTCTTCTTCTAGAAATGGACTAAGCAATGTCTTAAAGGACTCCAAATTTTAGAAAATATACTACAAATTCTGCCTAGTATTGAACAAGTCAATATCTAAGAAATAACATTAATATGACCGATTTCGAATGTTGTTCATATGCACATATACCAATTCATATATAAAAGCCATTTAGATGTGAATAACACTAGATTCATTTTTCCTGTCTATTTTCAAGACTACTATATGAGTTACAGGATTCATAAAAACCCATATGACCATAGCAAAAATGTCAATACATGATAATAACAAAAACATTACTTTTACCCCTTCACATTATATTGCTTGAAAGTTGGCAATAAAAATATCAAGGGATTTTAATGAGTTTTGGATTGAAAACTTGTCCGGGGCCAAGCTAATATATTGATTGTCAAATAGATTTTTTCTTAACCACATTCGTAAAGGCAAGAAGGCAAGTTGTAAGGTTGAACAAAGATTCCAAATTTGGGTAGGCAATCATTCATGATATCCAACTTCAGAATGGTTGATAGCTTGAGAGAGTGACAAATATTTGATAGCTCGTCTTGTTCACACTTGCAAAATCAATAAAAGCATGATAAAATGCTCATCATTCTTTGTTATGTTCCCAGATTTCTCATGGATGATGTTAAAAAGCTTACAACAATAGTCTATGGATCAAAATTGCACGGATATATACACACAAATTCATCACAATAATCAAAGTTTTAAGTACTTGGTGGAGTCAATCCCAAAATGTGCTTGTTTCAATGGATCATAATAAGTCCTACGTCAGATTTGCAAGTGAAAATGTACAAGAGGAAGAGACTACATAGGATGTAGTGCAAAAACGACCACAACCACTTGGAATTGGCCCATGCAGAAGTGGTGCTGTAGCATGTTTGGGCTTTCCCAGCGAAATTGCCTGCCCACGCCCACGTGTGGGCAAAGTATACTTGGGATAGAGCTCTGTTTTATAATTTTTCTAAAAGAACCACAAATCACTTACAAAAACTAGAAATTCATATGCCCTGACTATAGTTAGAGCAAGAAACTTATTACAACCATAATCTCTCACTAATTTAACCATAACATTTGGATAAGAAAAACATCAAAGAACATAAAGAAGAGGCAAGAAAAACTTCCGAAAATCTCATAAAAAAAAATCACATTATGAGCTCACACTTGAAATATGTTCTTCCATATGTGACTATTCAAGTTACAACACTTTCCTCATCAATGGGGCACTCGTTAACCAAGAAGAGACTGTGTACCACAATTGTTTAAATATGGTCAATTTCCTTTATGCCTCCGTCACCACAATCAACCTAATGTACTCGCTATCTCCATGTTATTGCATCTTCCACAGCTAAAAAGAGCCCATAAGACTCTAGGTCTTTCAATAGACCATGGAAACGTAGTATACTTTGTGACTTATTACAAGACAAAATGCTACTTGGGGGTTGTTCAAAAGAAGAGAACTAATAGCCCTACTTGCAAGATCTATCAAGAAAAAGGCAGGACTACAAAGAGAGTTTATTTATCTGAAGAAAATCGACTGGGGGTGTTTTCAAGAAGCCTACAAGCCCTATATGCATGCAAGATGCATTAAGGCAAAATGCGGACTCGCGAACAGAATTCAATTTAGTTAAGGACATCGATCCTGAGATTTATCCATAAGATCCCAAAGGAATTCAGAGCATAAAAACTTAGTTCAGTTTTATCTTTTTACAAGATGTTGAATGCTGTTTCAGTGTTCTGAACAAGCCTACTACCCCTATGTGCAAAACGTATCAAATTAAAATGGGGACTCGTTAAGAAAATTCAATTCAATTGAAGAAAATCCTTTCAAGTTTAATCTACTATATTCCAATCAAATCCAGTCGAATTGGATATTGATGATGCTTACAATTCAACAACAATCACTTTCATGTCCTAAGTTGCACAAGAGCCTCCAAACGCCAGCCCATGGCGTTCCACCACATATTCTAAAACATCAAGGCTCTGGAATGCATCTGATAAGAATCTCAAAGAAGAACAAATAAATTTAGATGTACTTTAATGCTACGAACAACATAAGTGACCAAGAGATTAAAAGCCACAATACAACGACATATAAATCTGAATCACACGCTTGACAGGTTTGCACACAAATATCTCAACTGCTGATAGGAAAAGGAACCAATTAGGTTTTCCATATATAAAAGGTTGGTGTAACCTCTTGCAAACATCATCACATGAACTACGGTCCATAGCTGAACCTACACAACTTTACATTGTTGTAACTTGTTTCAAGCTGATCTTCTGGCATTATTCACCTGTTCACAAAACAAGGGAAAAGAGTGACTGCAACCTTCAATTTGCAAATATTTCAAATATCCATCAAATCGAACTAGAATGGAATCACTTTCAAAAAATTTAGAGTCTCCTCCAACTTAAGAATGAGATATCAAGAAAAATGTGTACCACATAGGCTGAGTATCAGAAGGACATGGAAGGGACACAAGTATACGACTTCCTTTTGATTGCATCTTGCATGTACGACTTGCCGCTAAAAGCGATCCTTTGATAGCATATATGTTGTCCCCTTCCAAGTCCACATCAGATATTGCTCAATATGCACCCTGAGCCTTCACTGACAAACTGGGACTCACACAGAGTATCGGCATGTAAGATGTTTTACCGGTACTTTGTAACAAGATATTTTAAGGATATGACCCTTGAAAGCAATATTCAGCCACACAATCGGTCTAACATCAGCCATGGGGTTCAGAAAGGTATCAAACAAGGCAAATAAGATTCATATCTTATCCTCAAACCATCCCATTTATGTGTTCAAGATAAATTTTCAACAATCAAGAAGAGCCTGATGAGGCTTCAAACTCAGTTGTGCACCTGGCTAGACATCCCAGCAAGAACAAAGAAAATAAAGCAAAGAGGATATTCACTGCGATTGATCTCAACAAAAGATTGTGATGAGGAAGTTTATGATATAAAAACCCAGCTTCGCATAGTCTCTATCAAAGGCTATCTAAGAAGCAATTTAGTCTGTTAATTTGTTATTTGCAGATGTATAACAATAGCAACAACATCCAGTCAAAGATTTTGCATACCAGCTAAAAGGGATTGACTGGAAAATCTGCTGAGGTAATGCACACCTCAGCAACCACACCTACAAGAAACCCTGCAAAAGAGTGGACTTTCTGTGACGGACTCAAAGTAAAACACATTTTCCCCCGTAATCCAAGCAATCCCATCTCTACTCTGAGAAACTGAAGTCTCTCAAAGCGTCTCAAAAACTTTAATATAATCTCATAATACAGTTACCTTTGGAGAAAATTAACTTGCAAAAGATACAACAAATTGAATCAGCAGTCTTTAATGCCCGAAGTTCATCTCCGAATATCTGACAGGTCACATGCCGAAACAAATAAGCAATGATTAAGTGAAGCAAGTTATTGGTTGATGACTAGCTCATTCTGTAGATTCACTGCACGAGAATTTAAATAACGTCATCAAAAGTGCTACGTAACCTTTTAACATCTGAAAGTCTTCTAGACTAGGAAACTCAGAAAAACAATTCTAGCCCTTGTCATCTGAAACTATGAAAAGGCTCATTGTTCTACATTCTCTTAAACATGCATAACAGATGAAAAACTATGTACTTTGGCCAATTAACTGAGCACATTGTTTTTTCAAAACTTCCAAAGGACCTACAAGAACGACTACCTGCGAGGTTTATTTTGACGATGTTCAAACTCCTCACTTCCTGGCTCTAGACACAATCAGGTGTCATACGTATCAGAGGCACTAAAATTGATTTCGTGATTATGCTCAAGAATATTAATAGACAAGTCCATATGAGTCTTTATATAAATAGATTGCAATATGACATGCTGAGATGTTAATACCCAACAAAAAAACTGTAAAATAACTTTGATGGTCCTAAGTGGTGTGTTGGTAAAGACGACCTGTCCTATCCTTAAGGTCTTCAGCTTTCCACTCGGCGTCACAAAGAACATATGAGAAAACTTTGATGACCAGAAATTAGCCTAAATAACCTTTACCTGAGGCTTGAGGGGGCTTCCAAGGAGCCAAAGTAGTTTTTGAAGCATTATGGTCTCCCCTGCACACCAAGCAAACAAATGAAGGGATGAACACATGCTGCTCCCAGATAACACCATACGGCAAAACCAGATAAGCCTCTCCTCAATGCGCCCAACTTACTAGCTTTATGAGTTCGAAGCTATTTGGATGCTTAGAGAAAAGCCCTCCTTTTAGATCAACAAATGAATCAAAATTGAGAAACCTTTAACAACATTCCAAGATAAAATTTCATAAAATCCAGGAGTGTCTAAAGGAAAAATATAAATGAAATGTAAAGTCGTACATTGGTTCCAGAGTTAACCTTCTCATGAAATTTTCTACCAGAGAGGCACAAAGTTCATTGCAATGAAACACAGAGAATTTTGATGTAATCACACCATACATGAACATCAGGCGAATTGCCAACTATTTCAACTGACATGAGAGCTATCTAAAGAGGCTGAAAAACATTGCTCCTTTCAGGATTGGACATGGGTGAGAACTTTATCAGAAAGAGATTCTGATAGTCCTAACTAACACCTGAATAAGTCCCAAACATAGTTGCACTGCGTTTCTAGAAACGCGTTTAGAAACGTGTTCAGAAACGCGTTTCTGGATTTTGGTAGCGTTTCTCAGAAATGTGTTTTTTTCTTGTTTTTTTTTTTGATTTTTTTGTGGGCAATATGGGTATCAGATGAAAGCTCTAATTAAGGGCATTACATCTGTATAGGTTGCCGAATGTTTCGGGTACAGGATGGTCCAGTTCAGGTGCATTAACTCCTAGATTTACACTTTAGCTCCTTTGATATAAAAAATTAGAATGTCCCACTACCTACCCGTCATGATCCCTCTTGCCCAGTCCTAATTTGTTCCCATTGCTAAAAGGCCAATTATTTGCCCTCTAGAAGCTTCATTGAGGATCTTTCACAAGACGACTTTTATTTTGCCTTCTCCCTATTTTATCTCATTGCCTTGAAGGCTTGAACTTAGCAAACTCATTTTAAATTTGCCAAAATCTCTAAATAGCATTTTGGACACTAGATCAACATAATTATACCCATTGTAACATCATAACTAAATGGCCCCCCATTGCTTTTTTTTTAAACACGTTTCTATGCCACAAACGTGTTTCTGAGAAACACGGTTTCAGAAACGCATTTCTGTGCAACAATGGCCCCAAATGATGTCAAGGTATTGTTGCAGAAATTAATAATTGATGAAATGTGGTTTTAACAAACTTCTTAGTACTTACCCTGCAACTGTGAAAACAGAATATAAGTAGAATGGAAAGGAGGAAGAATGCAAAAGATTGAAAAAACAATAGTGCATGCTTCCTCTTGATTGTCCATGTCCTTTTTCATGGTCGGTTAGCTTTCACTCTGTGCACGGAAGGACTTGCTATCTGCATAAATGGGATTCTACAGTCTAAAAGAACCAAATCTTAAGATATTAGAGACGCAACTGAAGAAGCTTGCTCAGAAAGATAAATTTTTTAAACTTCAGAATTTTGCCTCTACAACCAAATCAATGGACAGAAATTTTACAGAGCATTGACCAAGCCAAAAAGTTATTTCAGTAATCATTCTACAATAGTGCCCAATAGAATAAACAAGATCCACAATGTTTACTTCATGGAGTCCGCCCAGAGAGTCTTAGACAACTAGGGGCATGCAGAGAAAAGCTATCTTCATCGAAAACATTGTGCCACAAGTCCTTGCTATACAACAAGTTAAGCAGCTTAAATTATCTCAGAAGTTGATAGTCCTCCACCATAGTGTAGGGCTTAGTTGCCCGTTCCGGAACGGGAAATGGGACCTCAAAAAAATTAAAAAAGATACGTATTTTTTTTATGGTGTTTTGATGGTCGAGTATTTATGATCTTGATAATTGAATCTCTTGATGATCTTTGACGATCTTTGTGTGAATGATAACTCTGAAAAGGATATTGTAGTCTTTGGACACTACTAGAATATTTCCATTCAAAAAAATCATCAGAGGATTCAGGAATAAATGCCTTTTCTATAGCTGTAGAAATTAAAAGAGGAGTCAAATGAATGAGTGGCTACACAGAAATGTATGTTCTTGTGGTGCATCATTGGAAGATCTTCCTCTCCCAAATGAGGAGCACCTGAACTGATTATACATCTGCCTTAGAACACTGATCCTATGCTTGTACCTCGGGTACAAGAAGCTGTGACAGGTGATATGCATACAGATCCTTTGCCTTGTTAGCAGCCTATACTCAATCACAACAAAGATATAACTCACAATATTATCTTGTACCCCATACGTGCAAAAACCGGTGCTTGTACCTCATATGGCTCATCACCTTGATCTTGTGGTGCCTTAAACTCACCTAATTTCTTTTTGAAAAGTTTTCTTCTCACGCCCTTGTACTTTTTGTCCCTCTCATAATAGTAGCAAGTCTCCAACTTAGTTGCAAATATCTGGCGCTTATATTTTCTCTGATAAAACTCTCATCCTAAAGTTTCTCTCTAACTCTTAGCTGCAAGTGTCTCGTCAAGTTCTCTCACAAAGATCCTGAACAATTCCTCTTTGTAAAAGTGGATTAAATTCTCTTTGCCATCTAAACCCTGATTCTGAACTCTGCCTGAACCACTGATTCTCAAGCTACAGTTGGATCTTATGCCTTCCTAATACAAATTCCAAATCCATAGAACACCATATAGAGTGAAAAAAAAACGTTTCGATCCAGTACGTTTCAGAACGTACGGTACATACAGTACAGTACGTTCTGACCCAAAAGGGTCGGAACGGGTGTCTAAGGTGTAGGGTATCAATCCCTATTTGACTAGCTAGTGTTAAATAAATCATGATTTGGCGCTTCTATCTCGAGCCACACCATATGTGCCTTTACTTTCTTCTGAGTAATAAAGCTGCATGTGTGTGTGTTTCTCTTCCATACTTATTTCTATGCAGTATGTTCTGGAATCTCTGAATTCTCTCCTTTGTATCCAACTTGCCAACAGCATCTATAATATTGAGTAAACTCCTATAGTCGTGATTTGGCACTTCTATTTGGAGCTACAACGTATGTGTTCTGTACTTTCTCCTGAGTAATAAAGCTACAAGTGCCTGTGTTCTCTTCCATACTTATTTCTATGCAGTATGTTCTGGAATCTCTGAATTATCTTCCTTTGCATCCAACTTGCCAACAAAGCCTATAATATTGAGCAAACTGCTATATTTATGACTTGGCGCTTCTATCTTGAGCTACAACGTATGTGTTCTGAACTTTCTCCTGAGTAATAAAGCTACAAGTGTGTGTGTTCTCTTCCTTTGTATCCAACTTGCCAACCATGTTTAAAATTTTGTGCAAGCTCTTATACGGTATCAAAGAATGGTTAGCTTTGCGACAAAAATTCATAGTAAGATAACTGGTTGCAACATGTTATCTTCATTAAAACCTAGGATGTTGAGAAGCCAATAATTGCATTTGAAATGAATCCTTACCTTTTTCCTGGTGAAAGGCTCTGCAAAAAAGAAATTTATAGAAAGATCATATATGAAGCGATGCAGCACCTAGGTTAAGCTTAATCCAAAGTCAATCCATAGCACATGAGTCAGCGACAAGAAAATTCACTTTGGACAGAAGTACACATGTCAATCACAAAGAATTGAAAATCTGTAATCAGCATAGGATCGTTCAAGTATATAACCTACTCTTGGCAACATATGCCTCCGGTATACGTCAAAAAGACATTTGCAAAAAGGAAGAAAAAAGTAATTTTTACTGGAGAAAAAATAAGCCTTCAGGTCCTGGAAGATAAAAACCAACCCAGGATTTTTAAACGTTGACGATTGAACCGGAGGTTGTGCATAAAAAATAGTCGGTGGAGTCCCCTCCATCGCAACATAGGGTGAACCAAATCCAACCCCAAGAGCACCACCTCCTGCCAATACTGGCACCCTGCAATATACAAAAACACAAGCATGTATCTTACAGACAACTCAGTGTATTTATCCAACAATATCCTAGGAAGCTTTCCATCTGAAACTTGTGTATGATACATGTCTTCATCATATTGAAGACCAAAGTGGGGAATAGTTTGAATCCATTCCACAAGAGAGCCAACGTAACTGAAAGAGAAACTACACAAGGATGGTTCCCAAGACGTTCAACTCACTTTTGAGAAACAACTTAATGGCATGATTTTTCATGTCTTCATATCATCCGTATTCTTACATCAATAAAATCTATACTTAATTCAAAGAGATGAGCCTCAGTGTGTACAATCGTCGTCAAAAGCCAACTGAGATGAATCATTCAGAATTTTAAGTGCAGTACATTCTGGAACGTACCGCTGGCAAAAGCATTAAAAAATTAATAGAAGAAAAATAATACTGCCCATCAAAAATTCATTCAAGCCCATAAAGTTGGAAATCATCACTTTCATGGATCTTTGGCAGGTCCTTTTCAGCATACAAGTTTCTATAAAATTTCATAACTAGTATTTCTTGATCTTCAAATTCATGCCAACACAAACTCACAAATTGAGTATGACAAAATGCCCGGAGAGTAGTTACAATGGCAGCTCAATGGCCAAGTTCAAATACTATAATGCATATCTGGCCACAATTATCAACCGCTGTATTGTGTGACAGCCAAAGTTGTATCCACCTTGATAGATACACAGTTTCACATGCTTAGACAAAACACATAGAGATACCAGACCATTTTGTTCAAGAAACATTACTTAATGGTGCCAATAATCTTGTCTTTTGTGAATCTGAAGATCAAGTGGCGGATGCTTTTACCAAGTCATTGGGTAGAATAATATTTGAGAAAATTCGCACTCAATCAAGTATATAAAAACACAATCTTATCATTGAGGAAGAGTGTTAGAATTTCAATGCTAAACTTCGCTCTTCACTCGTTCATTCTGTACTAGACTAGGCTATGCTGGTTGTACTGTAGACTGTAAGTCAACCCTTAAACCCCTAGTCTCTCTCTCTCTCTCTCTCGTATTGTACTATTTCATTCTGTACTAGACTAGGCTAAGCTGGTTGTACTGTAGACTCTAAGTCAACCCTTAAACCCCTACTCTCTCTCTCTCTCTCTCTCTCTCTCTCTCTCTCTCTCTCTCTCTCTCTCTCTCTCTGTGGGATTGTACTATTTCTATTCATTAACACAATGATTTGTGTTGTGTGGCCTTTCCTAAAAATTTTCATAACTAGTATTTCTTGATCTTCAAGTTCATGCCAACACAAACTCGCAAATTGAGTATGACAAAATGCCCGGACAGTAGTTACAATGGCAGCTCAATGGCCAATTGGTTCAAATAGTACAATGCATATCTGGCCACAATTATCAACCGCTGTATTGTGTGATAGCCAAAGTTGTATCCACCTTGCTAAATATACAGTTTCACATGCTTAGACAAATAGAGATCGGAGATACCATACCATTTTGTTTAAGAAACATTACTTAATGGTGCAAATAATTCTGTCTTTTGTAAATCTGAAGATCAAGTGGTGGATTGTTTTTCCCTAGATATGGGGGAATTGGTTCAAACAAAGTTTCGAAGGATTTGGCTACAAACCTGCTGAGAGGCTTTGCAACCTAAAACAGAAGAGCACCTCAAGGTTGAGCTCAACGTAAGGGCAAGTATGGTAAATAGTAACAACTTAGAGGGAATGTGAAGTGCAGATTGTGCTCGTTCCAAGGGAAAATCTGGTAAGTAGGCCTTCTTAGACAATGAGCTCTAAAGAGGACATTAGTAAAATAGACGGTTTGTAATATTTATTTGATGCCCCTTAATGATAGTTTGGCCATGCTTACGTGCTCTTATAAGGGCCATTACTATTTGTAGTAAATTCGTTTTTTATTGCTTATGCATGTAGGTGGGCGCACTAATACTAGATTAGGGATCTGTTTTAGTACTTAGAAATTCACCTTGGCTCTTTACCCAATATAGGTAATAATCTTAGCAATTAGCTTTTCCTCTTTTGCTATTTGCTTTAGGCTTTTCGCTTTTCACATAGATTAGAGAAACTATATATGTAGGTTGGCGCCCCACCACAAGATTATTCCAGTGTGTTAGAGCTTTGCTCAATTCTTTTATAATCTGATTTCTCTTTAATCTCTATGCTTGGTTTATGTGAGTGCTAGTAGGACTAGTAACTCTATCTAGAATTTCATGGTATCAGAGCGGGCTTTTTGGTGAGAGAGAGAGAGAGAGAGAGAGAGAGATTTCTTTTTGAAAGGTTGCAAGAAGTGGATTGAAGGAGTGGATCGCTGGCTGTAGCTGCGTGTTGGATCGTTAGTTGCATGTTGATCAGTTCGCTGGAATCAAACTTGGTGGATCGCTGAGTTGAAAGCAGATTTGAACTGACAGCTGTCTACTGCTTACTGAGAACCTAAATAGTTGTCTACCGATTGATCGTAGGTTGGAGACTGTTGGCTGTCTGCGTTTCAGGCTGATCGCTGTCACATCTGAATCAGATCGCTGAAAACAGGTTGATCGCTGCTGTTTCAGACTTTATCGCTGCTACAAAGACCAGTTTCAGACCTGTCCGCAGCTGTTTTTCCAGAAACAGACCTGAAACAGACCTATTTGCTGCTGTTTTTTCAGAAACGGACCTGAAACAGACCTGTTTGCTGCTGTTTTTTCAGAAACAGACCTGTTTGCATTGTATTTTCAGAAACAGATCTGAAACAGACGTGTTCGCTCCTGTTTTTTCAGAACAGATCTGGTCAGAACTAATTGTTGTCCGATCACGGCAGTTTTCAGAACTTTGCAAGGTTTTTGGCTACTGATTGGAAATCTTGATTGAGTTTGACAAGATACTGATTGCTGAAAAATCAGGCTATAAAAATCAGGTTGCTAAGAATTGTTACGAATCAGAATAATGGCAGGATTGAACGATGCTGTGTTGCCAGAGTCTAGCAAGCTAGATAGAAAAAACTACAATATATGGAAGTTCAAGATGCAAAATATTCTCCACGATCGAGAATATCGGGAGATCGTCACAGGTGTCGAGGGGGAGATCGTCAGAGGTGTCGAGGTACCTCCTTATACTGACAAAAAGTTGCGAGAATATCAGAGACGTAGAAGAAAAGCTCATCATATCATCAACTTGTCATTTAGAGATATGATCATACCTCATATCAGAGATGCTGCTGGACCCAAGGAGGCTTGGGATATTTTGAAGGAACTTGTATGAGACGGTGAATCAGTCACGGATCTTGTTCTTGACTAATAAGTTTCACATTGAAGATGGGTACAGGTGAATTAGTAACGGACTACTTTACTCGGGTGAAAGATTTGAGAGGGCAACTTATTGCAGTTGGAGAAAGTGTTCAAGATTCAGTCTTAGTATCCATTGTGCTTAATAGTCTACCTTTGGCTTATCAGAACTTTGTAATGATGCTATCACTATGGGAAACGAGGCAGAGAGCACGAATCAAACACCGTTTCAACTAGTTTATGGTCAAGATGTTATCATGCCGATTGAATTTTTAGTACCATATTACTACAGGAAGAAATGAAACGATTTCAAGGAACAGGCATTCCTAGCAAAGAAGCAAGAGTAAAGTTCCAAGAAGGGTGGCAAAGGGAAGAAGAAGAAGAAGAAGAAGAAGAAGCTAGATAGAGAGGAGAATCAATCAAAGAGATCAGAAGATGGAAGGAAAGAAAGTGGTTTGAAAAGGAAACTGCTTTATTAATGGAAAATCGGGACATTATGCAAAGGAGTGCTGGCACAACAAGTTCAAGAAAAAGCAGGATGGGAATTTTGTTGAAGAAGAAGAAACATCTAATGCAAAATTGAGTGCTTTGGATCTTGAAGACTATGAGTTGTTTTCGGCATCAACATCTTCTGGTGGTGGCTTCTCGAAGAAAGAAGACTATTAATTTATTGATTCAGGAGCTTCGAAGCATATGACACCTAGACGATGTGAAGTTGGGAGATAACTACACATATAATATAAAAGGAGTTGGAAAAGTACAATTTTTCAACTACCTTCAAGAAAGATTGGAGACATAAAGGATGTCCTTTATGTACCAGGAATCAAGAAAAACTTACTCTCGTTATCAGCTATTGCGAAGCAACACATGGTGGTGCAGTTTGATGAAGAGCCGTGTCTCATCAAGAGGAAGGATAATGAAGTAGTAGCTGAGGGCATACTTGCAAGGCGATTGTACAAACTTCAGACTTAGGTGGTGGATCATCATGCAAGTGTTGCGGATATTGGATCAGTGAGTAAGTTATGGCACGAAAGGTTAGGACATCTGAATTACAAAAGTCTACAAGTCTTGAGGAAATACAACATGGTTACAGGTTTACCTCAAGTTGTTTCTGATCACAAGGTTTGTGAAGGCTGTCTTAGGCAAGCATCATATGAAGAAATTTTCACCAAGTATATTCAGGGCAACAAATGTTCTAGAACTTGTTCATACAGATTTGTGTGGTCCTATGAGGACTCAATCTTATGGGGGAGCAAGTTACGTCATGGTGTTTGTGGATGACTAATCTAGGAAGACATGGATCTATCTTTTGAAGAATAAGGGTGAAGCCTTCAAGTATTTCACATGGTTTAAGACACGGGTGCAGAAAGAAATAGATAGACAAATCAAGATACTCCGCTCGGACAAAGGGGGAGAGTATATTTTTACGGAATTTCAGGTGTTTTGCAAGGATCATGGTATAAAGAGACAATTTGCAAACACGGACTCGCCTCAACAAATTGGAGTTGTGGAAAAAAAGAACCGGTCTATAGTAGACACTGCGAGGAGTATGCTCGAATACAAATGTTCCAAATATGTTTTGGGGTGAAGCAATTAAGACGACGGTTTAGCCATGCTTGCGTGCTATTATAGGGGGCCATTACTATTTATAGTAAATTCGTTTTTTATTGCTTATGCATGTAGGCGGACGCACTAATACTAGATTAGAATCTGTTTTAGTACTTAGAAATTCACCTTGGGTCTTTACCCAATATAGGTAGTAATTCTAGCAATTAGCCTTTGCTCTTTTGCTATTTGCTTTAGGCTTCTAGCTTTTCACATAGATTAGAGAAACTATATATGTAGGCTGGCGCCCCACCACAAGATTATTCCAGCGTAAAATTAGAGCTTTGCTCAATTCTTTTATAATCTGATTTCTCTTTAATCTCTGTGCTTGGTTTTTGTGAGTGCTAGTAGGACTAGTAACTCCATCTAGAATTTGTATGACAAATTCTGACAGTTAGTGCATCAAGACAAAGGGAAGCCACATACAACTGCACGATTAATGAGTGGCCAAAATGGGCGAGCGTGGGTTGATAGCATGGAGCAGTAGCTCAAACTCAAGGTCCTTGATATCTTTGGCACAGTGGGTCTTCATTTTCTAAATGACCCATGTTAGAGGTGCAGAATGTGAACTTAGATGGGCAAGGACATATGGAAATAGGCATGTCAATGGATATGGTATATAGCATGGTAGCATAAGCAATCCATATACGTAAGTCATCCAAGAAGGGGGCTGGGGCAGAAGGTTGAACTCACGCCTAAAGGCACCCAAAGCTGAGTTAAAAAGAAGGTCGACAAGTCCTTTCACTTCACGCTTGTCATAGGCATTCTTTTTATGGTGAAGTGTACGATGGTATGATCGGCGAACAACACGTAAAAGCCCCGGTGCATATGTGCGTGCATAGGTCACTATATGGCGTAGAGAACGACACTCGTCATCATACCAATAAAGAGTGAAATGGTCTAGATGTATGTTTGTGGGGATTAGCGAGGAAGAAGAACGAGGCAACAATGTGGGCGATGTGGTGAGGAAGGCAGCCTCTCTCCAACACACTATCATGTGGAAAACGATGAAGAGAACAAGTGAGAGACCCCTGCCATGCAATCATATAAGAGTGGTTGAAGGTGTATTTGGGTGCCCGGTGCACGATCAATGGAGAAAAGGGATGGAGACTGAGAACATGATGTACGAAGATGGACAGAGAGAAAGGAATAATCAGAGAGGGTCGTGGGGAAGATATAGAAGTTGGATATCAGAGGGATGGAGGTTAGTGACCCCGTACGTTTTGTACAATACGTTCCTAAAAAGTATCTACAGAAACAAATTATCCTGAACTTCGGTTTCTCATCTTGTATGTAGCACCTCTTCTTGATGTCATCACTTTCGGAAGCGTATATTCATCAAAAGTCTTCATGTTTGCAACAACAATGGAGTTAGATAGTCTAAGACTCTTTTGGGCATCATCTGCTCCATATTTTTCATATGCTTGAATATAAACTTTTTCTTTGTTAAACAACTACAAAAAAAATTTAATTGATCACATTCCGAAAGGGGCAACTAGGCTACACACACACACACACACATATATATATACATCATAGTTGCAGAGTCCGCAATGTATTCCGGAAGTTAGGGTTTAGAGTTTAGAACTTCCTGGAAGGCAACAAAAGAATTTGCAATTTTCCTTGAGATTTTTTACAAGACTTGTCAAAAAAATCAGCTGAAGTATAGTAAGAAATAAGAATAGTAGTAAAATTGAATGCTATAACAATCACTTTCCTTCTCATAATTATAGTTGGCTTATAGTGAGTAGCTATTCTTTTAAGCTAACTATACCATGGTAATCAAGAAAGTATAGGAGGCCACAACTTACAAATATTGACTTGTATACCAGGCTTGAACTTTACATCCTTTCAGTGGTCAAGATGAGAATTAAAGAGCAAAAACAAATGCTCAACTTGTTTTCAAGGTTTAAGAGGTCTATAAAGATTTCCACCCTTGAATAAAAGTGTGTTCCAAATATAAACAATATCATGGTTGCAGCAGAACAACGTTCCAAGGGCCAGCATTCCAAAACGCTTAATCCAGAATCTTGGAACTCTGTAAAGAAATTGATATTTATACTTGAAAAGAAATCAAGTTCAAGCCTAACTTCACTTAGCATCGCTATGATAATGCTTGTCGATACAAATTAAATAAAACAAAGGCGGGGCACCTCTTGCAATGCTAATGAAGAGGGCATAAAGAAAAAATAACCTAGTAATACACGGTATTTAGTATATATTTAGGGATGCGCGTCCGGGCCAGACGCGGGCAATCTGGGTCCGCGTCCCGCGTCCGCGTCCCGCATCTGGACCCGGCCGTGTCCGACCCCCGGACGCGGGGTCGGACGCGTCCCATTTTTTTTATTTTTTTAACTTTATTTAACACTAAAAAAACTATTAAAAAAAAAAAGGCGGACATGTCCGGACGCACCCTTGGCACGTCTGGGTCCAGACGCGCGTTCGGACGCACCGTCCACTACCTTAGGTATATAGTAGTGAATCTGTTTCAAGCATAGAACCCACGGTCCTGGGAACCGTGGGGTGAACAGTACCACGGTTCATGAACCGTGGTACGGTTCATCTATTTAATTAATTAATTAATTGATTAATTACCAAATTCACAGATTTCACAGATTTCACAGATGATACAGATTTGAAAAATTTCACAAGATGTACAGATGATTTGACAGATGATACAGATGATTTGACAGATGTGAACTCATCTGAAATCATCACTGATTTAACAGCTTTCACAGATTTCACATGATGTACAGATGATTTGACAGATGATACAGATGATTTGAGTCATTTGACAGATGATACAGATGATTGACAGATTTTAGAGATGATTTCACAGAATTCACACATTTTTTTGGCCCTTTTTTTGCATACTTTTGGGTTATTTTTGGGGCGGAAACTAAAAAATTAATTAATTAATTAATTAATCAGTACGGTTCACCACGGTTCTGGGCAAAACATTTTAAAAACCGTACGGTTCACTATACGGTTCTCAGAACCGTGGTGAACCGATAACGGTACGTTAATTCTATGATTTCAAGATAGGGTTGCATTGCATGAGTGTCAAAGAATTGCAAAACTATGGAATCTAACTATTTCCAAAGATCTTTCAGTCATCTACATATGCATGATATTGTGTAATCAATTGTTGGACTAGAGTCCATAGAACCCACGGTTCTCAGAACCGTGGTACAGTTCCTGTAATTAATTAAATAATTACTTATTTATTTTATTTTTTCTCCCAATTCTGATTTCACAAATGATTTCACAGATTGAACAAAAAAAAATTAATTAATTAATTAACTGTACGGTTCACCACGGTTCCAGGCAAAAAAAAAATTGTGAACTGTACGGTTCACTGTACGGTTCTCAGAACCGTGGTGAACCGTGGACGGTTCATTAATTCTATGGACTAGACGGATATGTAGATAAGCTTCGCTAGAATTCTCATGGACAAATTCGTACTAGACTACCTCTGTAAGCTGTGCAAAGTAGAGCGGTTTTGATGCAATAAATATACAAGAGACACTATTGTAATTAGGTTTGATTAAGCTGCAAGCCTGAGGCTCTAGAGTATAGAAGAGAACCAGAGCATTTTGGCAGATTTTCAAGCTTTGTATGCCCATATGGGTTTGAACTTTGTTTTAGCTTTCGTGTTTGTCAAAAGTAGTTCACGGTGCACCTCAGTACTATATGTGCCGATTGATTTTTTATTGCAAACTATACACTATATGCAGTTTTAATGTAATCTGTCTTCAATCATTTCAGAAATCCGAACAACTATGACATGTAATCTACATTCCAACTGTAACTCAACAAAAAACTTTGGCTACTTCCAAATGGGTCATTTTTATGCATGTTTCCAAAGTGACACATACTAGTGGCAACTTCCTTTTGTACTATCAAATCATACAATAGGTTAATAACTTTATTTGGTAGTGAGCTCAAGGACAAACCATGTTATTTCAGAATTTCCAAACCCATATTGATGTTGTCCCCCAAAACTCGGCAATGCAACACCCACTGCAGGAACTCCCAAACCTCCTTGAGACTGACCAGCGTACTGTACAGCAACTGAATTCCAAAGCACAAAATTTAAGAGAATCAATCCTGAATACCAGAATTTGCATAGCCACAAAAACTTTACATGCTCGGTTGAAAGACTGAATGTCCTTTGCATTTAGAAACTCCGGCAAAAGTCATGTTCTGCTTGCATCCAAGAAAAACTCTTCTAGAAATAGATTTCATTCTAAAAAGGGAAATGCAGCTGAAGCCCCACTTGTCAACTTGGTTGCATAATAGTCCTTTACATACCTGGTGCTATGGGTTGCGAGGGTGCATACGCCTGTTCTCCAATCACTACACCACTGCTTATTCCTCCAGGTCCAGCACCATTATAAGCAACCCTAGAAGTCAGCACTCCACTGCCACCACCTCCTGCTCCAGCACTCTTCAATCTGCCACTTACTGATAGTTGAGGGGCTCCAGACCCTAATGTGCTAACTGTCGATCCATGAAGCATACCTCCAGATGCCTGGCCCTGATGCTGTGATGGTAGTTGTGGTGAAATCTGCTCCTGCGGTCTACCTGTGAAACTTAACTGTATGGGGCTCTGTCCTCTTCCCAATGGTGGTGCAACCACAGAAGTGAGTGGCTGGGATGCAGACGGTAGATTGACCACCTGAGCACTTCCTTGAAATTTCCCAACCTTTGCTTGGTTGTTAGAACCTCCAGCTGGTTTGAAAGGCGTCTGTTGTGCGTCAGAATGCATTCTCACTTCTGTCAATTGGTAGGAACTTCCACCAGGAGATTTCTGAGAAGAGACTGGAATTATGTCACTTGAAACGCTATCAGTTTGATGACTTGGTTTAGGTACAAACACCAACCCACTGGCTGCAACTTTCTTAACTGATGCACCTTCCGTTACTTTCACAACATCCATATTCACATTTTTCAAGCCAGATACCTCAGAAACTGGTGCCTTTCCCACCAAAGGCTGAGAAGCTCCAGAGGGATAAAATGGTGGTGAGGAAGAATTCAAGATAGAGACGCTAACTAGCCTCTTGGGAACCGCTGTTTCTGTTTGATTTGTTGATGAACTGGAATCTTTCTCAATGACCTCGCTTGCAACACTCCCTTGAACACCACTGTAACAAGAAAGAGTCATCTAATACAACCAATCAACATGCTACAACAAGTCACCTGATAAAGCCAAACAATGGGCTGAATGCTACTTAAATCTGAAAATCTGTAAAAAGAAAAAACGGGAAAGGGGGAGGGGGAAGGGGGGAGGCCTTCTTCACAAAGATCTCTGGGCACGAGAGTTGATAGACAGCGTCTCTAACTATTACAGTAATGATAGGCAAATGAATTGGAGATATATGATAGCATATGAGATTGTTATAGCAAACATGCATGTGCTCTCCGACTAATGTATGAAATTCTATGATTTTCTTCGAAACCTTTTTTGAACTCTAATATACTTACGCTAGGTTCCCATATCTAGTATCAATAAGATAATTTGTAAAGAACGACATTTAAAAAACTGAAAAGATGTTGCAGCTATGTAAACAGCTTTGCAAATCTATGGAAGGTGTAATGCCCTAGATAAAAAACACAAGCCTAAGAGTCAGAAGTATGTTCAAAAAGAAAAGATTTGAAACTTGTGCCTTCAGTACGAAGTCAAAAAAATGCCACATCATCATGTTGTGATATTACATGGCAAGTGAGTAAAGCACTGTTAGATATGCCTGCTAGATATCATCTTAATGTGATCCAGAAAATCCCAGAAATCTAGAAGTTCTTTGTTGCTATGAGGGAGCTCTTGAAAGCCAGAAAACTCAAAATCCAGACTTTAACTATTTGCAGGGACCGCAGTTGTTTATTGATAAGCTTAAAAACAGCAATGAGAAAAGTTTTAAGCAAAGACTTCTTAAGCACCTGGTAGAAATATTTGCTGTGTCTTCTTGTTTCTGACCCTTGACGACTGCCCTGTTAAAGCCTCCGCCTCTACCACTTACCAGGCGAGATCGAATAGAGCCTTGATCGTCAAAAGCATTCATCTTGACAACTCTTTCTCTGCCTATTCCTTGGCCTCGACCTCTTCCCATGCCTCTACCCCGACCTCGGCTGCGACCTCTTCCCCTTCTAAGCCCCTGTTTGACATATCGCTTAAGACATCTCTGAGTAACAAAGCAGTGCAGATCATACTTGAATAAAATGATCTAAATCACAACAGAGGCATGTAACTGAATGCTACCTAGCATAATTTCTGTTTGTCAGGAGCCAATTCTAAGACATTTGATAAGTGCTATACTCTATTTTCAACTCAAGGCTTTACTATGTCTTTAACTCCTAAACATTTAGCAAACTTACAACAACAAACATAATTCCAAACCTAAACACTTAAATCCATTAGTTTGAACAGACACAAGGATGACGTTCAAAAAGCACACAAAATTTTGAAAGAAGATCTACAATGCAAGTTACTACAATGTTCGAAAGTTACCCTCCCTTCATTGTGTATATGGAACTCCTCAAACATGTCATGCACCCAACGTTTATCATCCTTGGCTTCCCACAACTTTCTCCCCCCCGGACTGCGCCTGTTAAGTCATGCACAAACCAAAGACAGTATATCAAGGAGGAATTCCCTACTTTTACAATACACCAGGAAAGTAGAGACTTTCTTGTCCCATGAAATTTGGAAAATGATATTGGAAAGTAACCTATCATCATTCTAGTATATGACAAAGATTATTTCAGAAAGAAGGGAGAAGTTTGGTTCAATCATATCAAAATGGTTGCCATTAGCTGAATCCTTCATGATATTACCCAAAACCACTGCCTTCCTACTTCCCAAGCCTGCAAAGGCTCTCTTCTAAAATGCATCCCACGTGTACATTGAGTAGATTGTTGGAAAATGTCATCATATGAACTTAAATGTTCAAATCAATTTACTTTCCCTACATTGAGAACATAAATATATGGCTTCTGCACGATCATGTTTGAACTTGTATATTTCCTATACAATTATCTCCAATCTGACAGGACTTTACAAAAAGAACTGATTTCCTAAAAAGAAGGAGATCTGCCATGTAGTCAACAAACATGAAATGATGATTGAGGTGTCACAGTTCAGTTCTTGCTAGTTCTTTTTATAATAAGTTGGTAATTGTACGCAGAGCTGCGAAATTCTAAAATGTGGCATAGTTTTAAGAAACGACATTTCCCCATGTTTTTGGATGGGGAAACGCCATTTCTCCAGTGGATGAAATGTGTTTTCCAACACATCCTCTTTAAACACTTTTGCATGAGTAAAGCAAGCTTCCAGCTTTAGAGAAAGAATTTCCACAAGATAACTTTAACAAGAAAAGTTCTTAGGTCTGGGAAATTTGCATATTTACTATTTTGTTCTAGGTTTTTCTCTATTTAGAGCTATGCAATAAGCAATCGCTACTTAGTATTACACGGCAGACAGAGAAGGCATCAGACCTGGGACGAGCGCTACCACTTTCACGAAATCGATCGTCATGCATGTAAAACGCTCCCGCTGTTGGAACCACAAAAGGCTCTACTTCCTTCTTTTCACCTCCATCTTCGGCTCCTACGCCCTTCGGCTTAGAGCCTGTTGGATCGCCGTTATCTTCTAACGAATTTTCAACAATATCTTCCTCTCCCTCGTCCCCTTCTAAATCCTCATCGTCAAATTCGTCCCCCTCCTCATCCTCCACACCACTTGCTTTCTGTCTTCTCCCTAATAACCCCCTCGAATCGATTCCTTCATCGTCTTCTTCCTCATCATCCATCGGCGGAGCCCCCTCTGCTTCAGTATCAGCATCCGAAAAGGAACGTCGCGATTCAGCATCATGACCTAAAAACGACCTCCTTTGCAACCGCTCATCTTGATCATCATCATCGCTGGCCTCACGGCGCCTCAAGGCAAGAGCCGATGTGCCTTCACTCTCACTTTCGTATTCCGCATCATCCAATCCAGCTTCTGAATCAGACGAATCGGGATTATGATGCTTATCGACGATCGTAGCCATTTCCCCCTTCCTCCAGCCAATTCTTCCTCTTCTTCTTCTTCTGCTGCTGTAGATTAAGGCTTCTCCTATCCGATTGCTGATCTACAATCCTCCTCCTCTAATTTAAGCATCAATCACTGCAAACAGCAGCATATTTTGCATCGATGCTAACACGGCTCTCGCTCTCCCTCTCGCTTTAACTCCCTGCGCGATCGCTATTGCTGCCATAGAATGCATGAGTGAATGAATGAATGCTTTCTCTTGCAAGGAGACTCGAGGGTTTTCCTAGTCATTCTGCCCCACCATTTAAGAGGATGACATATATATGGCATTTTGCTCCCTATTTTGGTGTGGTGTGTTGTTTTTTTTAATTATGTTTTTTTGGGCCTTGCTTTTTGCAAAAAGGCAATACTATGTGTTGACTATGATTGAGGCACCTTGATGGAGTTTGGAAACAATACACGCTAAAGATACGAAACACTTAAGGTCTAGACCTTGGTGAAGGGCTAAAATAGGATGCATGTATGAAAAGTCTGCTTTTTATAATCTTTTTTGGCAATTTTTTATATAGGTTCTTTGTATTTGACATTTTTTTCCTTGCTTGAACAATAGGATTTGATGCTTTTGATTGCAAGCTATAAAAAAGTCTGAGCACATAGCTTAATTTGAGTCGGCTTTTGAGTCTAAGACCTAGGCTATCGTGTTGCGGTCCTGGAGGGAGGGCTATGTTGCATGTAGAATGGACAACTACCTAAGAGCTTGTTTGCATGGTAGACGTGCGGATGATTCATGCCTCAATCGTCTATTGCTCCATGCTTGTTTAGAGCATTATGATGATGATTGCTTCAACAAAAGTAGTTTTTTGATAATGTTGGCAGTTCTTTCAAATGTTCGTAGTAGAAATTATTGGAGCAACATCCGCTATATTTTACTTCATACATTTGTGTGTTTTAGGCCTTTCTGCTACTGATGAGCTTTTGCAAAAACGCTTTTGGCAATTTTTTTCCTATTGCTTTTAATTGGGAGTGTGGAAGCTTTGTATCTGGGGAAAGCTCTCTAATGTTTGAAAAGTAGAATACTAAGATCTTGTGTCGGTGGATCGAGCAAATGTGCTTTTGTTCTGTACATGGATGCAAGAAGCTCTTTTGGTTGCTTATTATTAGCACTTTTGGAAATTAATCAATGGCATCGGCAAAAGTTACTGACTTTTTTTTGGTTCTGGGAAATTCAAATACACCTTTTCTTGTGTTGAAGTGATGTAGAGCAAATTTAAGTATAATGCTATAAACTGCATCACAAGTTCCTATTTGTTGGATCGGTTAATCTTGAACTCCAATGTGGAGAGTGGCCCTATTTTTGTGTTTTTTGATTATGTTACCCTTATTTTTGCCACCTTTCCTTCATATCTATCTCTGCTAAAGAACTATGGACAAGTAAAAAGGAAGAATCAACTATGTTGTTGTATAGGGAGGTCAGGAATCAATCCTACATGGAAGATGTGATGTTAAGGTAGAAAGTACGTCTCTACGATTAGAGAAGCAGTAGTTTGTCACCGACTGCCTCTTTCAAAGCCTACACCCGATTGGAGGATTAAAACTATAAACAAACCTAGAAACTGCAAGGAAATATCTAATCTATTTCTAATCCTACTTCTTGGCTATTTGTGGGCGTCGTACCCTTCATAGCTCTTGGCCTCTTTGGGTTCCAAGGCCTAACGAAAAGAGAGATCTGCCTATGTTGGCCTAAAGCCCTTGATAATGATCTAACACTTATGTTTGTGTTGCATCAAAGAGAGAGAGAGAGAGAGAGAGAGAGAGAGAGAGAGAGAGAGAGAGAGAGAGAGAGAGAGAGAGGGAGAGAGAGAGAGAGAGAGAGTAGCTATGAAAGAGCATGAAAGCCGATCTTCCTATGCGCAAATCCATAGCTCGATTCGTTCAACCTGCATAGCATTCTACCACAAATCTACAAACAAAAGAGAAACACCACACATGTCTAGCGATCTAGGCATCGTACATGCATAATAGAGAAGCAAGCATGAAGCACAAACCATACACCTCACAAAACTCTCTCTCTCTCTCTCTCTCTCTCTCTCTCTCTCTCTCTCTCTCTCTCTCTCTCTCTCTCTCTCTCAAAACATTCACAAGACACAAAACAAGAGGGAACTCAACGCTTTAATTAACAAATAAAAGTTGTGAACATAAAATACAAAGGATTTGGCCCTTACATAGTTGGGTCCAAATGAGCTGACATGGCACGTTCTTATTGGCTCATTTTTAAACTTAGTAGTCTAAGTAAACTTGTTGTTTCTTTATTTGACAAGTAACTTGACTTTACAATGCTTTTGATAATAAACTATTTGAGACATACCACATAACTTCCTACGACGCTTTGAGACATTTAACAAAATATAGCTGCTTATTTTGTCTCACTCTTCAAGACATATTTACAACTAATAATGGCGCTTTGCACAATACAAGTGTTATGTGGTGTTTGACGTTTATTTATTTACAATGCTTTCAAAATGGAGGTTGTGAGAGCCCTCCATATTTATTTGTTCCATGCTTTGGGCATGTACCGTAAATGGCCAACATGCCCCCACACTAACTTCGTGCTAATCCCATAGTGCCAATGAGCGATAGAGTTGGAAGCTGGGATGAGCAGGTGCTGGAGTAGTTGCCACTCTACTTTTGATCTACTACTTTTGTCGGATTTGCCGGATTGTAGTTTGCATTGATCTGCTTGGAGCTACTTGGATCTAGTGCTGAGTTAACTAGTGTTGTGCTGGTGTCGATAATTGAGTGTCGAGCTAGTGTTTTGCTGGTGTGAAGTTCACTCGAGTTGACTCTATTAAAATAGTGAAGGTGAAGGTGAAAAGAAAGGGGGGGTGACAGGGGAAAGAGAAATGAAAAAGATGCCTAAAAAAGGTGGGCATTTCTTTTTCATAGCCCTTATAAATGAAAGATATACAAGAAGAAGTACGAAGAAAGAGATTATCTATGACGAGTACCAAGCCAATGGCCCTATACTCCAATAAGCAACGTTCCAAAAAGAAGAACTTCAGGGACAAGAAGACGAAGGCGGAGCAGCCAAATTCAACGCAACCACAACAATCGCAAAACAATCGACAACAACAACCTACCAAGACTAAACTCTTCTGCAAATACTGCAAGAGAGCTAACCATGACATCAAGGACAAGTTCACATAAAGTCAAAGGCCAAGGCCATATTCGACTTCAGTTTCCAGAGGACATCACTAGACAGTTTGTTACATACCTATGTAACTAGCAGTACTTTAGTGACCCCTATATGTCCATTTAGAGTTGGGGGCTAAATGGCAAGTCACCCTTGGATAAGGGGTACCCTTAGGATTAAGGGTAGGTGCCTTTGGATAAGAACAGGCAAGTGACTATGAATCAAGTTACCCTTGGATAAGGGATAACCTTAGGATTAAGGGTATGTGTCTTTAGATTAAGGTACTGGTGTTCTTGGTTAAGGACAGGTAGGTGTCTATGCCTTGGTCGGAGGTATGGAACCTAGTGAGGTGCTAGAAAGTCATTATCATGGGTGTTATGGCTATTTTTCTAAACCTTGGGCCTCAACCTTGAACCATATCACTTTATTGGTCTTGGACCAAAGTATACAAGCACAACTTGGGCAATGGGACCTAGTAGGAGGGCGCACTTTCAAGGTGTCCATTGAGTTCCCAACTCCCACGAGAAAGGCATTCAAAGAGTCATAGGTTATGGAAGAAGTCTCTTGACCTTCCATAAGCCTATGAAGGTTCTTTAACTCCCCTAAGCCTCTCTCTTTCTCATTGATTGTGCATGGAACTTCATAGCATATTGGAGGGTGCCATTTGCCATCTATATGATGGGAGGAGAGCGCCCATAGGGAGGGGGAGAGATCTATTTTGTTTGCTATGCTTATGCTCTAGTGTGGCTACTAGTGTATAGAGTGTTTTCTTGTGTGTAGTATGCTTAGGGTTTGGATCTTGCTTATGATATGGGACATAAGTAGGGTTTAGATCTTGAGTATGCTATGGTTTTTGGTGGTATGCTTGTGATTAGTTATTGGTTAGCAAGGGAGTGCTAGATTAGCCAGGTTGCAAGATTGCATGTGCTAGCTAGCTATGGTTGGGTAATGAATACTTGAGGCCACTTATTATCTACCTTTGTAATTAAGATTAGGGACACAGGTGGAGGAGAGATCCATGGAGGCTTGAAGATCCTTACTTGCAGGTGGAGGCATCTTAGCTTGGAGTTGGGGAGCATTTTGGAATTTGCAGGTTACTTGGAGGACCTTTGGAGGCACTACCTTTGGATTAGGAGGACTTCTTGACTTCATTTATAAAAGTGGTATCAGAGCTAGACAAAGGATGGTAACCTTTCTAACCTTCTTCAAATTCTATAAAGATCACAAACTAAATTCTTTTTGGGGAAGATTATTGGCTTGTCTAGTTTTAGGAAGCTTGTAGTTGAAGTATCCAATGAATCTAGTTCTCTTGATAAAGAGTAGTGATGTTTATAGAATTGTTTAGGGGCTGATTTTTTATTATGTTAGAGAAGTTTTAAAGTGGGCTTTTGGTTTTAAAATTTTTTGAAAAAAGATTTGTGGAATGGTTAGAGGAAGTCTTCCTCTACATTGACAAAAAAAAAAAAAATTGCAAAAAGATTGATCCTAGCTATGTGTTTTGATCAAAACTAGTGTTTTTTTTTTTTGCATAAATGAAGTGTTTAAACTTCTGATTTTCATTTTAAATTTTTGTTTTTTAGACCTAGAAATCTGAAAATCAAATCTGAAAAGTAAAGTTTTCATAAAAATTTCATTAGTTACACCTTCATGAAATTTTTATGAAAATTTCATGAAGGTGTAACTAATGAAAATGGCAATGTAAGAAAGAAAAGGTAGTGTAACTTTATGCATAAAAAAGGTTTTGAAGTTCTGTTTTTTGTTATTTTGGAGTTCTGATTTTCAGACCCGTAAATCTGAAAAACAAATCTGAAAAGTGAAGTTTTCATAGAACTTTATTAGTTTTCCATTTCTAGTCACTAGTTTCATGGATTTGAAGAACTAGGAAAGTCAAAAATGTGAAAACTTGTGTTGAATTTGAAATGACAAATGGAGATGGAATTGGAATGGAAACTTTATGTAAACATTACCTTGAAGTAGTTAATTGAAATTTACATAAAGAGTAGTTTGGAATTTTGCTTTGGATTGAGGCAAAAGTAGGAAATTGCTTGGTGTAGTTTTCCTTTAGGCTTGGATTGAGCTTGCACAAAGTAGGCTTGAATTGAGCTTACAAACAATAAGTATTGAATGAGTAGAAGTAAATGCTTTTATTTGTTGGATTATGTAAGAATTGAAGCATTTCTATCATTCTAATTAGAATTACTTGTTGTTGTATTTGCATAATAGGAAAACACACAAGTAACTCCAATAGATCAAACCAATGAAAATCCATCATTTGATATATCAAACCCATCCAATCTGGCAGAAGCTCTTGAACTTTTATACCAATAAATTCAAGCCACTAATAAAAAGCTTCTTGAAACTAATCAAAGGAACCAAGACTTAGAGTCTAGGTTAGCCAACCAGGAGAAGGATGTAGTTCCACCTCTTGTAAAATTGTTTAAGGGGGAGAAGAAAGATGGGAACTTGCAAGTGGTAAGTTCATGGCTTAATGTATGGAACAAATACTTTGGCATAAACCAATTCCCTGAATGTGAAAAGTTGTCCACTGTAACTGTGTTCCTTGAAGGAAGAGCCTTAGTATGGTGGGATGACCTAGTTGCAAAAGGCAATCAACCTTGTACATGGGATGATTTTTGCATAGTTTTTAGGGAATACTTCCTACCACTATTAGATGACTATGAACACTTTCAAAAGTTGAGTCATTTAACAATGAATAAAGGTTTGCAACAATTTATTCAAGATTTTCATGAGTACTTGAATCCACTTTTATAGTGACATTCCACCAAAGATACAAATGTTAATGTTTATTGATGGGTTACCCAAAGATTACCAAGTGGATGTCCGTAGGAACCATCCAAAAACCCTAGAGGATGTTATTAGGGCTACAAAGTATTTTGATGACACACCTAAGCCATCTAGGGGTCACCAGCCCAATGAGCCAAAGAAAGGTTTTCAATTCAAGAGGAATGATAGGGAAGCTGTTAGTGAAACACATTCCAATTTCAACAATCCTAAGAAAACCAAGAAAAACTTTAAAAACCATTAGGGTGGCAAAGATATAGCTGAAGCTCGTAAGAAGAACATGTGCTTCAAGTGCACTGGCGAGGGTCACCTTGCACGAGATTGCGTCAAAAAAACCAGCTTCTACTTCAGTTAATTTATCTCGAAGTAATGAGATGGATGTATGTTTTCTTAATTCTTTAGTTTTTGGACCTAATGACCTTATTTGTATTAAAGGTAAAGTTAAAGATCAAGTTGTTAATGTCCTTTTTGACACAAGATCCACTCATAACTTTATTAATGTAAATTTGGTGCAGAGGATAAACCTTCCTACCAAAAAAGTGAAAAAAAAAAAATATTTTGTGACAATGGCATCGGGAATCAATTCCGAGTTTATGGATTATGTTGTTCCTAATGTAGAGTTACACATACAAGATTACTTTGAAAAACTAGAATTCCATGTTGTTGCATTAGCTAATGTAGATATTGTTCTCGGGCAACAATGACATTTTGATAAGAATAAGTCATTGAGAATTGATTTTGTTGAAAAATCTTTATCTTTTATGATTGAAAATTGTTTGATTAAGATCAAGGCTAGTTTAATTGTTAACGCTAAAAATGTTAATCCTTATTCTAAACAAGAACTTAATTCAATAATGAAGAATTATAATTTTAATGGTTATTTATGTTTTCATAATGATTTCATCTGCTGCAATGATAAAAAACTTACATAAATGCCATGAATGCCATATCTACAAAGTACATTGTTCAAATATACTTTCCGGCTTATAGTAATCCTTCTGCTTGCGCGATACCAAGTAGGTAATGAACTGGACCTAAATCAGTCATTTTAAATTCTTGTGACAGTAGAGACTTTGTCTCGTGCAATAACTGAGTTGAATCGTTAATGATTAAATAATCATCGACATATAAGGCTATTATCACATAGCTTGAGTCTTTGTTCTTGAGATACACATTTGAGTCTGCAGAGCATGAAGTAAAATCATGCTGCAACAAGAAGTGATTGATTCGTTCATACCAGGCCCTAGGAGCTTGTTTGAGGCCATAAAGTGCCTTCTGTAATTTACATACCAAATGCTCTTGGCCTTGGAGGACGTAACCTTCTGGTTGATAAATGAAAATTTCTTCTTGCATGTATTCATGAAGGAATGTTGTCTGGACGTCCAGATCTTCTGCAGCAGCTATAGCCAGCAAGGTGTGAATAGATTGATGTTTTACCACTGGATTGAAGGTGTCAGTGTAATATATTTCATAAACTTGTTCATAACCTTTAACCATTAATCTAGCTTTCCATTTGGATATTGATCCATCTAGCTTAAGCTTTAGTTTGAAGATCCACTTAGTGTCAATAGGTTTTATACTTGCAAGATGATAAACAAGACTCCAAGTCTTGTTTTTCGTTAATGAACCTCAGCATCCATAGCAGCTTTCCATTTGTATGCATCTGACATTAATAGAGCTTCTGCAACAGAGGTAGGTTCGTTGGCTTATAAACACCTGAGGGACGAAGCGATTAGGTTGTTGTCATTGTCATGTAGGCTTTCGAACTGTAGGTTCTCGAGTAGACGTCTCTCTTGGATGAATGATTGGGAAGTCTTCATTCTGTGGTTGACATAGGTTTAGGCCTATCGATGGTAAATGGAGTTGTTGGAATAAACTCTTGCATTTGCTGATTCTGCTTGAATTAATAAAATTTTGTCTTCAAGGAAGACAACATCTCAACTGACTAAGATCTGATCTATATTAACATCATAAATGCAATATGCTTTATGTGATGTTGAGTAGCCAATGAAAATGTACTTACAGCTTATAGGGTCAAGCTTCTTCCTCATATCAGACGATATTTGTGCATAATAGAGACATCCGAACACACATAGGTGTTTTAGACTTGATTTGTAACCATAGTAGACTTCAAACAGAGTTTTAGAGTCAACTGCTTTCGTGCTGAAATCGTTTTGTAGATAGCAGCCTGTGGATATTGCTTCAGCCCAAAATTTCATGGGTAGCTGAGCATTGGACATCATGGATCGTGCACCTTCCAACAAGGTTGAATTCTTTCGTTCTGCTACTCCGTTCGGTTGTGGAGTATAGCTTGCAAGGAATTGATGGTGCACGCCGCATGAAGTTAAGTAGTTTGCCATTTCATTAGACATGTACTCTCCCCCTGAATCAGACTAGTTTGGGTCTCAGCAAACTGTTTGAATTTCTTAAACCAATTAAAGGCCTCAAACTTGTTCTTTATGAATATAGTTATGGTAAATCGGGAGAAGTCATCAATAAATGTGATGAAATATAAGACTTGGCCCAAAGAGGGCACACTCATAGGACCACATAGATAGCTATGGATTAATCCAAAAATGGACTTAGCTCTTTTGGCTTGTCCCTTAGGAAATTTAGTCATAGTTTATTTTCTTAGTAAATAATTTTCACACATAGTCTAATTTCTACTAGAGATAACAATAATATTCACATCTTTGACCAAGCTATTATGATGCATGTACAAGATATATATAAATTTTCTTCTCTGTGTGCAGAGAGGATTTCCTTTGAATTTTTATCAAGAATAGTACATCGACTAATAGAAAACAAAGCTCTAAAGTCCTAATCAGTGATCTTGCTTATAGACAATAAGTTCTTTGTTAGTTTGAGTACATGCGTACTCATATGTTTCCTCATCATTGCTGGTCCAGAGAAAGCCTATAACAAACTTTCCTTTCCACAACAAAAACTTGTCAACTTAGTACACTGTCTAACTGTTTTACAAATGAAGTCAGGAAGTCCTCCTAATCCAAAGGTAGTGCCTCCAAAGGTCCTCCAAGTAATCTGCAAGCTCCAAGATGCTCCCCAACTCCAAGCTAGGATGCCTCCACCTGTAAGTAAGGATCTTCAAGCCTCCAAGGATCTCTCCTCTACTTGTGTCCCTAATCTTAATTACAAAGATAGATAACAAGTGGCCTCAAGTATTCATTACCCAACCATAGCTAGCTAGCACATGCAATCTTGCAACTTGGCTAATCTAGCACTCCCTTGCTAACCAATAACTAATCACAAATATACCACGACAAACCATTGCATACTCAAGATACCTACTTATGTCTAAAACCATAAGCAAGATCCAAACCCTAAGCATACTACACACAAAAAAACACTCTATACACCAGTAGAGCATAAGCATAACAAACAAAAGAAGTCTCTGCCCCTCCCTATGGGTGCCCTCCTCCTCTCATATAGATGGCAAATGGCACTCTCCAAGACACTATGGAGTTCCATGCACAACCAATGAGAAAGAGAGAGGCCCAAGGGAGTTAAAGAACCTTCATAGGAGATCATATGGCTTAGAAGGTTGCTTCAGAATCTGCAATTTTCACAAATCAGCCCTACTATACTTCAGTGCGACAATTAGAGATATATAGCTCTACCTCTGAACCCACGAACTCATGATAGAACCAAACACATAGAGGTTCAGTTTCATTTTCTTAGAGAGAAGGTTAAGAACAAAGATGTTGTACTAAGTTACTGTCACACAAATAGTATGTTAACTGATATTTTGACAAAATCATTGTCGAGGAAAAAACATTTCACCATGGTAGGATTGTTAAGTCTCAATTTGAATTTAGATTCGTAGCAGTAAGCTTAAGGGGGAGTGTTGAAGTTTAATCTTACTCCTACTCATCCGTTTCACCCCCTTCATCTCTTAAGGAAATCACTCTATCAAGCATCTGCAGAAATGGTCTACCTTTTGTGACATTCTGCAAAATACACGAAAAACTTCAATAGGCAGACACTGCAAAGAACCGCCAGGAACCGTAAGTGTCTTGACTACGGTCACTTACGAAAGAGACTGAAGTAAATCACAAAGTCTTGCTTATGGTCACATGCGAAGACTCACTGCCAGAAATCGTAAGCTTACAGTTACTTACGAAAGAAACTGAAGTAAACAGTAGAGTCTCGCCTACGGCTACATATGAAATGAACGAACCGCAAGACATCGCAAAGTCTTGCTTATGGTCAACGAAGCGAAGAGTACAACTCACTACCGAGGGCACCTCAAGACACCATAAGTTATCACTTACGGTCACCTACGAAGTAAACGAACGGCAGCTGACCGAAGGAAACTTCCAAGTCACGATTGTGGTTGACGCACAGTTTTATCTTCACACTCCTGCGGTCAGGCTACGGTTGCAACGACGCCACATTCTCATGCTCCTGACGCATACGAAGGAGAATCTTTTACTATACTTCTTCACGTTTTCAAGATGCACCAATAACCGATCTACGGATCAAGTACAAGGGCTGTTAATGATCTTTTAAACTGTAATTAGAATAACTAAAGATCTTCTAACAACTATATATAAACATCTGAGCGATTTGAAGAATATACACAGAGTGCGAAAGTGCAACAAAGATCAAACGACCATAAGCGGTCTTCTAGTAGCTGACTCCTCATAGTTAGCGATCATTTAGAGAGAGTAAAGAGTATTATGAAAGATAGCATTCATTAGCTTTTGTAAGTAGGATCACGCGCTTCGTGCGATTGTTCTGTGGTCTGATTATTGTTGTTACTACAACACCCTTTTATACAGAAGCGCTATTTTTCATAACAATTGTATTCTTGTTGAATGCTTGAATGTCTCTCACTCTCCACTTATCAGAACCTATCTGTTAGAAATAGAGAATAGCAGGACTGTCTCAGACGCCTATATTGTTTGCATTCTCCATGGTTGTCTACGACACCTACTCTGACATCTAAACAAATTAGAACTATTCTACATTCTTAATCTCTAAGTAATCCAAGATTCTTCTTCATTATTGTCTTTTTCTTTGGTGGGATGACGACCTCTATTCCGCTACGGCCTATCAACATCCATCCAAGTCCCATCAGAGTGGGGTGGGGAAGAAGGGATGGTAGGAGGTATGTGGGGAGTTGAAGCTGCAATGAAAGGTTGTCGGGGAGAAGACTAGGGAGGTGAGGATTGGGTTGTAATGGTTGTGTTTGTTGCTTGGGTGGAGTGGATAGGGCTTTGGGAATTTGGTGAAATAAAGATGGTGCCAAGTAGGGCCTGTTGGACGGCGATAGGGTTGTCGAGTTGGGCTTGGTGGTCAGAAAGTTGGGTCTTAATGATATTTGCCACCTACAGTGACTTTGTGGGGTTTGTTTAGAGCTAGACAAAGCTCTTTATGAATGAGGATTTTCCAGTTGTAGGCAGATAAGGGGTTGGCGGTATCCTTGTGAAAGTAGCTCAGGAGGTATCGAAAGGGAATCTTAGAAATTTTGTCAGCTCGAGATGAGCCGACAATCAAGCATGCTAATTATGACCAAAGAGACGGCTGCACCTATGATGGGACAACATTAGAACACAATTGAAGGAGATCTTACAACAACTAGAAATTGAGATTCTATTTAGGCTGGTAGCCTAAATCAATGGCATTAAAACAAGGAGATTGCTAGGTCACGAGAACCTTTGTCTTATGCAATGCTCAACATTCAAATCATAAATCATAAAATAAAAACAAAAAATAAAGATTGAGTTTGAAAAAAAATCAAAAATAAAATTCATATAAAAATGACACCTCAACTTTTAGCAAATAGTCGTTGTAACTTATTGATATCGCGACAAAGCTAACCATACCTTACCATATGGACCAGTGCTCGAAAAACCTCATTTGAGTTATCCTAAAAAAAACGCATCTTATAGAGCTTCTTAATTTTTTGAAGACTTTTACTTATAAAAAAAGTATATATGCTTGTATAAAAAATCGTCGATATTTTATGATATCAATTTTTGAAAACAATTGTCGGTTCCATTTTTATACTTTGCCAATGTTCTACAGCACTTTGAATAAAAGAATGAGAATTGACATAATTGCATTGAAATGACATATTGGACGGTCGGGATAAATCTGTGAGGCTGAATCTAGACCGTCTACTCGTATTCTGATAGCCGAAACCCTAGCCCGAAGCTCTCTGATCTGACGCTCCTCACATTGCATTCTTTCTGTGCTTCGAACGCAGATTTTGATCTGCTCTTAGCGGTTGCGCAATGGTAAGCGTTGCTTAAACGCCTGTTGCCTCAATTTGCTGTTCAGTATTTGATTTGTAGCGATGCATGTCAGCAATTCATTGCAGTGTTATCATCTTATTTGATTTGTTTGCTTTCAAAGGGGCGAGTTCGGACCAAAACAGTGAAGAAGGCTTCTAGGGTTATCATTGAGAGATATTACTCTCGTATGACATTGGATTTTCAAACAAATAAGAAGATCGCAGAAGAAGTGGCTATTATTCCTTCTAAGAGGCTTCGCAACAAGATTGCAGGCTTTGGAACAGTGAGTTCAGTCATGTTTCGGTAGTTTTTGGTTTAATTAATGGTTGCGTTTCCATAGAATTGTTTTTTCTCCAGAGGCTAGGGTTTTTTAAGGATTGACAACAATTCAATGGATTACTGGATCTTCGTAGTAACAATTACGATTGGTCCAATTCGTAAAGATCCTTGTTATTCTGTCTGTTGGAGCCTTGAGATATTTAAGTTACTAAAGCGGCAGAGTTTCGTAAATTTGGAGTCACATTGACTGTTTGTTAGCCATATTATTTGTCAAATTCCTTTCGGATAGCTTCTGACTTCAGAGCTTCAAACTTATTTGTAAGAGGCTCTTATTTTCTTTAAATATAGGTTATTTTACTTGTGGCGGCATTTTAGCTCCGTGAAATTTCGGCAATTGGAATGTAACCTTCTAGCTCATCAACGTTACTTCAGAAACAATTTATAGTTTAGTACATCACGCGTTTAATGCTACCTAATTTTCAATTTTTGTGGGTCTGATATATTTTCGATATTGTGCTGATGTTCCCTCTTCATTATTTGAATGATGGTTGAACATTTCTACCTTGTTGATCCAAGAGAATACATGTCTGATTTCCCTTTAAAGTTACTTTAGGGAATATGGCTTATGCTTTCCAAAGTTAATGCCACCAATTCTCTTTCAGCATTTGATGAAGCGGATTCAGAGAGGACCTGTTCGAGGAATCTCCTTAAAGTTGCAGGAAGAGGAACGTGAAAGGCGCATGGACTTTGTCCCTGAGGAATCTGCAATCAAAACAGATAGTATCGAGGCAAGCAGATTATGCGATGCTTGGGACTGTTTCTGTTTTTGTGGACCTTAACTACCTTGACATTGTCAATATGGTTCAGTTGAAACTATTTATCCTGAAGATTATTGATTTCAATGTGCAGGTAGACCAGGAAACGCTAGATCTCTTGGCATCGCTGAACATGCCAGATCTTCCTGGTGTTGCTCTGCAACAGGTACAGTTTGAGCTTTTCATCGTTCAGCAAGCTTATGCAGCCGTTAACCTAATTTCAGGGGATGACATAATTCTGTTTTGTTGTTGCAGCAGTCTGCGCCTGCAGCTGGTGGTGGTTTTTTTTTCCAAGGGAACAGGAGAACATAGTTAGATTCTAGTTACAGACTTAAGCTATATGATCTCGTGCTTGATTTGCAAGCCCCTGCAGATATATTTTTTCAAACAGAAATTATTCCAAGCTGTAATACTTTCATGGTTGATTGAGCTCATTTTTTATTTCAAAATGTGAAGACATAGCGTGTCAACATTGTGAGATATAAATGTTTCCAGGTTTTGAAGTTGTTCTAGTAGCTGTTTAGAGGCAATTATCCGCACAGTTCTTATATACAGGTTCAAATAGCTGAAAACGTTGAATGAATCTGTGAAATGTTTAGCTTCCTGAATTGTGGGTCACTTTGGCACAACTTCCTTTATCCAACATGGAGGTTATGGCAATAGGGCACTAGTTTGTCAAGCAAGGCACCTAATTGCCTCAGTCTCATGTCAGTTGGTATGCTGGGCACTTTATCTTCATGCTGCAGATCACATTGAAACCACCCATGGGAAATTAGTCCAGATTCCTTAGAAGGTAACTTGTTTTAAAATATAGCATCTTATGCCATGATAAGAAGACATTGTATGCCAGTAGGGGACCTGTAATGATGGGCCTGTAGGGTCTATGCTTTTTACATAGCTCGAGCTAGTTGAAGACCTCTTTCAACCCCTTTTAGGTTTCACATGGAATGAGCTAGGCCCATATCAAAATGTGCATTTACCTCCCAATTTGAAAGCCCAGGTCATTCCATGTCATTGCATGTGAAAGCACCGCTCGTTTGGAATTTAGGGCATCTAATATTTAAATTCGAATTAGATAATACATTTATATGTTTTATTAGAGGGGAGAGAAATGGCCTACCACTTACCCTGTATACTAGGAATATAATATATGAGACATATTGGAGTATACAGGGTAAGTGGTAGGCCATTTCTCTCCCCTCTAATAAAACATATAAATGTATTATCTAATTCGAATTTAAATATTAGATGCCCTAAATTCCAAACGAGCGGTGCTTTCACATGGAATGACCTGGGCTTTCAAATTGGGAGGTAAATGCACATTTTGATATGGGCCTAGCTCATTCCATGTGAAACCTAAAAGGGGTTGAAAGAGGTCTTCAGCTATGTAAAAAGCATAGACCCTACAGGCCCATCATTACAGGTCCCCTACTGGCATACAATGTCTTCTTATCATGGCATAAGATGCTATATTTTGAAACAAGTTACCTTCTCGAGACTTGGTTGTCATTTAAAGCTGAGTTCCCTCTTGAAAAGAAGCTCGGTCTAGATCCACTAAATACTCTCGTTCAGGTTGAGGGAGCAGTTGGCGCCAATGTGGTCTCATAATCGCAGACCTGAAGTCATTGGGCATGTAGTTGTCTATTGCTCACCGGGTCCAAGACTGCATTCCAGACAAGAGATAGTGGGTCTTGTCAGCCTCGGACATATCTTCAATAACCTATACACTCTGTCTGAAGTTATTTAGGTACTCTCGCAATGAATCTTTCTGCTTGAGTCCTGATAATTCTGTCCTCAATCTCATGTATGAAATCTTAGGTATGAACTCCTCTCATAACGCGGTATTGAACGTGTCCCATGTCTGGAACTGCATTCTTGCCATCCGGTACTAGTTTGCACCATCCATGTGCAACTTCCGTAGCTGACCGGCTAATCGGCTCTGATACCACATATTGCGCCGACATCTCAAAGGGCGTTCGGACTTGAGCGGTTTCTCCAACATGCGCTTAAGTCTAACATTCATCCATATCATGCACTTACGTAAAAAGCCAACTTAGAAACGTAACAAGCTTAACCATTCAGACTTAAAAAAACTGGAATCCCAACCAACCCGAAAGCCAACTTAGAATCATTCCCAAAAGGTAACCAAAGGCAAAGACAAGTCACACATGAAACCCCCAAGGCATAGTGGTCGCCAAACTGACCAAATGGCATAACGGCGAGCCACACATCGGTGACGTGGACCCTTAGGCGCCGGCGACGCAAAAAAATTGTAGTAAGGGTCCTTCTACTTGGACCAGTCCCAGAGGCGAAACCGAAATGGTAATCATCCCCAAGGATCAACTTTATTAAATTTGAAAGAGGTTACATTCATACATAGACTGACTGGTCTCAAGGCCACCAACACGTGTTGGGCATAGGCGCTGGTAGAAGGAGCTGAGACTTGGCGACTGGATTCCTGGAGCTGCCCAAGTTTTTGTCTGCAGGACTCCCCTATAGTTCTGGTGTGATTCGGCGCACCCCCTCTATCCTGGAATATAGTGCTTTCTGGTAAAGCACGCTTTTTTGGACTGAGTTTTTATTTTGCTGATTAAGCCTGGCAAGCCTGGCAGAATCAGTCTGGCTCCCGAACATGGGTCCCGGGAGCCGTCCCAGCAGCAGAATCAACTTGGTTCCTGTGACTTGGCCATGACTCAAGCTCCAGACTAGCTCATGACTTGTGACTACTTGACTGGCTCACCATAGGTCAGAGGCTTAGTCCTTGACTTTCTAACTTGCTCTGGGACCTTAGGGAGCGTCACCCCTTAGAGTCTTGCAGGGCACACTGGGTGCACCCGAGTTAGCTTTACAACACCATTCCAAATGAAGACCAACTGCTCCATAGAAGATCTCCCCTAAAATTGCTCTTTCCAACTTTTGACTTCTTGCTTGCGTCTGGTGGGCATTGTCGCAAATGAAACTAACCCAAGTAACAAGGCTAGCCATCCATCCATTTCAAACATCGAGTCGCTTTGTTGTCGTTCACGTGTGAGTACTTGAACTGCGAATCAGCCCCATAGATTATGTGGTTCTCTTTGGATTAATGGTATCAGCCTTCAAAAGAAAGGTTCCTTCTCGAGCTATCAGCTCCTTGTATCACAAGCAATCATGCAAACCAGGTAAAGCACGAGTACTAAGACTCACCACGAATACATACAAGCAAGACACTAAGCAGGATTACTAACAGGAAACAAAGACAAGGTCCCCCTTTGAGATAGCCCTGCCAAATGACCTTTGCCTAGTCGTGCCCATACAAATCGATCACAGAATCAGCCCATAGAAAACACCCATCCAACTATCCGTGCTTTCACCATTAAGCAGCACATTGCCTCAGTCATGCCCCACCAACTATGGTCGATAGCCCTTATACCTAAACGATCGGCAGCTATCCCGCACTGGCAACTAACCCACATGTGCTTTACACCCGAATTCGAGCAGCATCTTTGTATCAATGGTTAACCCATAAAATTCAAATATGTCGTCCCGCACCCCACAAGGCACAGACCTTGCTTACACCAACTTAATGGCAACACTTTGCCTCATCTGTCCTACGTGCAGACAGCGCTAGGCTTGAACCGCGGGAACTAACTGTGCTTACACCTCAAGGGTAGCACCTTGCCTCATCAAGTCCCACGTTCTGCCGACCACCTCGACCGTGGACACACCCGTGCTTACACTGTGGGCAGCACCTTGCACAGCAGTTGTCCTGATGAACCCCAAACAATGGCCATCTCTGTGAGATCCGCATAGCTGACCGGCCAGTCGCTCTGATACCACATGTTGCGCAAGCATCCCAAGGAGCCGGGAACCATGACTTAGCTTCCCGGCCTTCAACTTTTGTCGTCCGAACCCACTTGACATACAAGCAGCCACCTCGCCAACAACAATCAGACTTAACCAACTTGAAATTCGGAAACCAACATTGAGATCCAACCTGGCGCCATGCCAGACCCCCCGATGTGGATGACTTCCCTCCAAGCAAGCCGCTCGCCGACATACATCAAACTTAACTAACTCGAAGCTTCGTTACAAATAAGTAACATACATTCCAAGCAAGTCGTCTGACTTACATCAGACTTAACCAACTCAAAGCTTCGTCACGAGCGCTGGAAGCCAACCTGGCGCCACGCCAGACTGGACAGCCATAAATAGTTAACTTCCACCCAAGCAAGTCATCCAACTCAGCTGACATGTTAGAGCCCATTCCCCAAGAGCTTAACTCATTCACGTTCATGCAAGGAACACTTAGAACCACAAGCCAACCGGTTTTTGGACCGAATGGTCCCGACAGCATACCGCTGGCGTCCCGAGATACGACCCTCAGCTATGTGTCAAATCAAAAAGATTTGAAGCGACCTTACAATTGACGCTTTTACCGAACACTGAAACCCAGAAGGTAATCCAGAGTCAGATTGAGAAAAATCTCACTTTATTAATAAATCTGAGAAAGTTACATTTCAAGTGTGAGATCGAGACGCTGGCATGCCAAGGCGGACGCCAAGACAACATTCCAACAAGGGAAGCTGAGACCTGGTTGGAGCTCGCCCCGAGTCACAACCTGCATTCCCTATAGTTCTGGTGGGATTCACCACCTGGCCTCATACCAAGTGCTCTCTGCCTAAGCTGGTAAAGCACATTTTCTCTCTCTAGGATTTTCTCTCTCTAGAATTTTTTGATCCCCAATCATGCCTAGATCGTGTGAGTTGATGGCCACATCGATCCGAACTCTCTGGACTTCACTAGAACCGATCAAAGTTTTTCAATCTTGATTGGTGGAGCCACCAAGCAACCAAAGATAGTTTTAGAATTTACAACCCTATATAGTGCAAGAAAAAAGTTCATATAGATGAGTAAGACACCACCTATCATGTACCCATAAGGGCACGTAACAAAATACCTAAGGTGACGATCTCATTCTTTGGGAGAAAATGCTGGGCTGGAGCTATAAGTCACTTGGGTGTCACATGTCAATATCCTATTGGTGCAGGCGACCCTTTGTTATGGACCCGCATCAGTGTGCACAACTGATGCGTGTCGTTGGTCAAACGTGACCCGTTTGGTCGAATGCCACCTAGACTGTGTATATTGAGGTTGGTCTCCAAGAGCTTATCATTCATTCTCTCATGGAGAATGAAAAACCTTCCACTGGTGGTTAGGTCGAGACGTTAATCTAGGTCTTTGTTTAAAAAAAAATTTAGGTCCCATAGAAATGACGTACATATAGCTTAGGCCGACATTTTTTAATCCTAGCTAACTCGTATAGAAGAATGCACCCTCCTCTCCTTCAGATGTTTGATTAAAGCTCATCCTCCATCTTTTGCCAAGATCTCTTGCACATGAGGGTTTTTTAATATGCTTGAGTGATTGAAAGTATAACATGTGTCCAAAAACATGGGGAAAAATGTGAAGGTCCGAAACATGTAGTCGGCCTTCGATTTTCAGGATGCTCATTACTTGAACGATTTGTTTAAGGCTGAGCATAAGAAATCAGACATGATTTATGGACGCCTGTGAGCCAAAAATAGTCGATCCATACTTGGAATTTGCCAGGCTAGGGATTGCCTATTTGAGGCCACTTCCAAGAATTGATAAGTTTTTATCCATAACCAAGGCAACAGTGGAGAGAACACTTTTCAGATAATGAACAACGTTGGACCTTCAGCTAGTCACAACAACAGCTCACCAATGGTGGGCAGTTCCATGCGTTGCTTTAATTGTCATCAACAAGGTCACTCTTGGAGGTCATGAACAAACAAATCATGGTGGCAACCGAGGTATTTGATAGAATGGAAAGAGAGGCATTCAAGCAAAAAGATCGTGAATAGGATGACGAAGAAGACCCAGAAACGGATTTGACGGAGTCCGACCTGAATGCCTTACAACAAATAGGGGCACTTGCGGCTTATCGTGAACATCTCATGGTGACTCCTGTGAGAGGATCAAAGTTATTGTATTCGAAAGGTTGTATCCAAGACAAGATCATTCACTTCATTGTAGATTTGGGAGCATCGCATAACTACTTGTCAGAAAGCCTGGTAGGGAAATTGGGCATTCAATGTGAAGGAAATGCGACCCCTATTTGTGTGGAGACTGTGAAAGGTACAATGATAATGTCCTCGGCACCAACAGCACCACTGCTGCTTCCGGTGCCATCGGTGCCGGCGCCGCTTCCGGCGCCATTGTGACCAGAATCCAGCCGACACCAAGTTCCTATGGTTGAAAAACTTTGATCGGTTCTAGCGAAGTCCAGAGAACTCGGATCGATGTGCAATCACCTCACACGATCTAAGCATGATTAAAGGAAGCCTGAGGATCAATAAATTCTAGAGAGATAAAATGACTTTGACATTGTGGACGAGAAGATGGCCTTCTTACATGGTGAATTAGACAAAGAGGTCTACATGGATCAACCCCCAGGATTCATCTCGAATTCACCTCCTGAATATGTATGTAGAATGCATAGAAGCATCTACGATCTGAAGCAGTCAGCTCGACAATGGTACAAGAAGAAAGATCAAGCCCTGAAATCATTAGGATTCAAGCCTCTGTTGGCTGAGTCCAATGTGTATGTCAGAATTACAGATGGGCAGATCATCATAGTGGCTGTATATGTGGATGACACTCTGATACTTTGCAGGAGTGAGCAGCTAATTGTTGAGGTGAAGACAGACAGATCAAGGCATTCACGGATCCAGATTAAGGGGGGGTGTTGGATTTATCTCCTTCACTCTCCTAAATCCTATGTTAATTTGCCTCTATTCATGCTGTTGTATTTTTACTTGTGTTGTGGCACAGTCTGTATATTTACATGTAAAATAAGACAAACGAATAAAACGTGATTGTCTGCATAAATACAAGTGAATTTCAACAGGCGAGAAAGGCGAAAAAGATGACACTGCCCTACAAATGCCAAAGGTGCCCTTCATGATTTAAGATACCCTGTAAATCAGTTTTAAGGCATTTGTCAGAGTGTCGCGTTTTTCGCATCTTCATCAATGTTCACTTTAGCAGAGGCTGACATCACGACCTTCTCACGCTTATCCCATCAAGTGTGCAATCAAATTCGACAACCACAATAGCCACCCACGATCTCCCACAGACAATACATCCACTTTATACTTTCTTCATCTGCACACCTATAAAAATTATGTATGTATATTGAATACCATCTACGTATTCATATACCATAAGTGAGAAACAAGCATCAAGTGTATGAAGCAATACACTGCATCGGAAGCTTATCAGAGATAGATGAAGTAGATGCTTTTGCGCATCGATTCTTTGTATTGTCAATAATAGGTTTATCACTTTCACAGATTGGATTAGCTTTGTAAAGCATGCGGTTTTGTCCGCTATTGTCTTGTGCTCACTTGCATTATTGACATGTATATCTCAATATACTTAATCTGATTACAGCTCTATTATTCTGCGTTCAGATTTGTGTCAATATTGCTATGCTTTTCTACATTTTGTCTGACTTTCTTATTGCTTAATCTGGTAGTCTGTTCTTCGTGAATTATTATTAGTCTAGCTGTTCACGACTAATATTTAGTCTTGCCTTTTGCGACTAATTCGTGACTAATCATCAGTCGAGCTCATCCTAGCTCTTCGCGAATAATTCACGACTAATAATTTGTCTAGTTGTTCACGACAAATTAACTTTTTGATGTTTTGTTGCTTGATGTTTGGCTACATAATCAGATCGAACGTGATTTCTATTGCTATTATTCTGTTCATGTCTGATAGGCGTAGTCATGTTTAATGAAAGAGTGAGATAGCTTATTCTGTTGCGCACGAACACTTTCCATTCGAGTTTGTTTTTTTTTTTTGAGTTTCGAGTTCACTTCTTTTCATGTTCATTTCTTTTCGAGCTATTTTCGTCTCTCACACCCCTCTTTTCCAACAATCTCAAATCAAACGGTCAAATGAAAAGGGCCAATCGGATAATGGAGGATATGCTGCGAGCATATGTGGGCCATCGGTAGTCTGATTGGAAAAATTACTTTCCACTAGTGGAATTTGCATATAATAGTGCAAAACACTTAGCGACCGGATTAAGCTCTTTCATGCTTATGTATGGTTATCAACCTCGATCACCGATTAGTGCTGGCATAAAGAACCTTAGGGTGCAAGCCGTACCTGATTTCCTTGCGGATATGCAAGAAATGTTATGGCTGGCTAAAGATAGCATAAGAAGTGTCCAAGACAGGGCAAGACACAATGCTGATCTATCTCGGAAGCACAAGGTATTCATGGTCAACGACTGGGTGTTTTTTAGGGTCCCTAGTCAATCTAGGGGGTTGAAAACTGGCAGGTGTGCAAAGTTGGCGCCTAGGTATTGCGGTCTTTTAAAGGTTATCCAAGTGATAAACAAGGTCGCATACAAACTAGAACTTCCAGCTAACATTGAAATTCATCATATTTTCCACGTTAGTAAGTTGAAACCCTCGTTGGGGGTTGGGAAAACCCTGGTCCTTGTGGAAGATCTAGTGGAGCTTCTTCGTGATGAGTCCGCGAGTGGATCACCTGAACCCGAGGCGATTGTTGATAGCCGATAGAAAACTCTAAGGAATAGAGTGCTTCGAGAATTTTTAGTCAGGGGGAGGGGCAAATCAGGAGAAGAGGATACTTGGGAAAAGGAGGCTGATCTCCAGAAGAAAAAATTTAAGTTTAGGGGGAAGGACTGTTACATACCTATGTAATTAGCAGTACTTCAGTGACTCCTATATGTCCATTTAGTGTTGATTTCTGGAGAGCTTGAGTATGTAGGAACCATACAAGCCATATATGAGGTGTGTTTTGGTGAAACTATCTGCATCGTTGTTGTTACATGCCGCTTGATCAAGGCTTGATTGAATTTTGGCATTTAGTAGTTTTGAGTTGGTTCAAAATCATAATTTAATAGTGAACCATGTTAATTCTTTTGCTTAGATCACAGGATCAGATGGGGATTTGTGGTATCCATCTGATAGACATGCTAGTCATCCAAATAAATGGATTCTCCAATATATGGAAATAAGAGATAATTTTCTATGTGAACTATAGGACAGCTAGATGATCTGTGGATCTCTAGAATATCAGATAAGACGGTTAAGGGTTTTTTGGAAGGAAAAGCTGATGGTATGAGACATCAGTAATTTTGAAAAAAAAAACTCTAGCACTGCAAAGATCTGATAATCAATGGTGTGTTTAGTACCTAGTCATCATACGGGAAAAAAGAAGAACCATTGATTAAATGTGGGGTATTTTGAGAAATTTTGAGGTTTAATCTAGATCCCACTGTGGTATCTCATTATTTACAAAATCAGAGGCCCTCAAATCAATTTCTCGTTTTTTTTAATCCTTTACTTCTTAGTAATTTCTCGAATATAAGACATCAGACTAGTTTATATGATTCTTTCCAACATGAAGTTATGCTTCTAAAAGACTGTTATGTCATATAAATTACTACTTGTGGGAATGGACTTGGAATTCAAATAAATTCTAAGGTTAAAGTGTTTCAATTTCTTAAATCTAGAATATCTTTGTTGCATAAATAGGTTTCAAATGAACGATTGTACTGTCACTCGGGTTGAAAATATTTGAAGGAAAAGTCTCGGTTGTAATAGAGTGAATCCTTTAGTGGAAGCACTTTTTAGATATTTTCATATATCATCTTTCCAGTTAACTTTTATTGAAATTTATAATTTCTTTAAAAGGAGGGGTGAAGTGGTGGGATAAGATTCTATTTGGGAGTATATGTGTTGCATAGTTTTCGGGAGAGAACCAACTGTGGTATAGAACTGAGATTTTTCTGAAAGTAATTTCGGATAGATTTAGAGTAAGATACCTAATTGGAACTTTTTGAATAAGAAAAATTCTCTAGGGATTGTGTGGACAATCTAGAACTAGAACAAGTTTGGAATTTGAACAACTGTCAATGCACCCTCTTATGGAAGTCTTCCATAGATATCCAAACGTGAAGTGGTAATCTATGATCATCACAAGCTTGTTTGCATCACCGCGTGGCTAGCAAAGGCCTTTTATCAACAGAGAATAGTCATAACAACATTCCTACAATTATTCTTCTTTTCGTTTCTAGTAGAAAACCTCTTCACCCATCAGAGCCAGCAACAATAGAGAAGTAAACCAAGCAAGAGAGGAAGAAAGCAGAAAGAGTGGACCTTAGGGTTGTAGTCTCCTCTCCTTAAATAGAGGATTCAGTGCTTCTAGAAGCATCAGTTGGTTGTAGATACACACCGTTGGATTGAATACTTGCTATGTGCATAAATCATAGCCCTTCAATGAGAAGCAACTTTTCCACCAAAAGACCATAAGTTTTCTTTATTTATTTTTATTTTAAATTTGGGGTCATGCTTCTAAGTTTGGTATTGTAAGGCATTTAAATTGGTTTCGTATCATAAGAGAAAACATCCATTTAAAATATTACAAAAGGCAAGTAAAGTGTAATATAATATCATAGAGTCCGAGAGAGAGAGAGAGAGAGAGAGAGAGAGAGAGAGAGAGAGAGAGAGAGAGAGAGAGAGAGAGAGAGAGAGAGAGAACCCACCAACTGTACCCACAACTAGCAAAGTCTCTCAGGAGGTAGTTACTACCCCTGAGAAGGAGTGCTAACTGCCCACCAAAAGAAATTTAGCATTTTTTGGTAAAGTAAATTTAAGTTTCGGAAACAAATTGTGTAGGAATAGGTTGTTTCTGATGTCATATTCTTCCTTTCATGAAGCCATTGTCAAAATTATAAAAAGCTATCTATCTTAGTCTTAGGGGTTTCAAAAAGTTTTATGTCAAGCTTCTTTGTGTAGATTTGTGATAGGGCCAAAAATTGGCATAGATGGCAAATTGGTCAAATCCACATGTAAAGCCTCTATTGAGCCAAAAGTCATTTGTGATGCAAACTCGAGCTATGTAGGCTAGCAAATAGGTTTGTGACACTTGTATTAATGTACTTTGATGAGTGATGAAGTCAATTGGCTTTGGTGATACTGAATCTCAATGTGTTTGGTTCTCGCATGGAACACTGGATTCTTTGCTAGCTGAATGCCACTCTGACTGTCGCTATGTATAGTTGTGAGATTTTTCTGTTTCATGCCAACTTCTTCCAAGATTTGTCTCAACCAGAGAGCTTCCCGTGTTGCACTACACATTGCCTTATACTCTGCATCTGTGGTGGATAGAGCAATTGTACTTTGCTTCTTACTAGACCAGAAAAAGCAACTACCACAAAGCTGGAATACATACCTTGTGGTGGATCTATGATCGTCATAGTCACTCCCCAATCTGCATCCACATAGCCACATAACTCAGGTAAATCCTCATGCTTCCTGTAAATCAAGCCATAATTTGAAGTGCCTTTGACATAACGCAAAATGTGCTTAGCTGCCTTCCAATGCGTTTTCGTAGGTGTTGCCATGAACTGACTTACAATACCAACAACATAGCATATATCTGGTCTAGTCGTGGTAAGGTAAATCAAGCTCCCTACTAACTGCCTATACATCATAGCATCAAATGGCTGTGACTCATCAAGCTTAGAAAGCTTTTTACCTGGTTCAAAAGGAGTTTCACTGGCTTGCAGTCCTGCAACTTGAACCTGTGCAACAACTCTCTGACATACTTCACATGTGTTAAACCCACTTCATGTCCTTTTTGCCACACCTCTACTCCAAGGCAATAATGCATTAGGCTAAGATCTGTCATCTCGAATTGTTCCATGAGGTCTTTCTTGATCATGTATCTCATCTATTGATTACTTCTCGTAATAATCAAGTCGTCAACATAAAGAGCAATCAAAGCAACCATACCATCAAAGCATAAGACATATAGATTTGGATCAGAATGTGTTTTCACCATCCCCTTTGAATGGAAGTAGGCATCAATCCTGCTATACCACGCACATGGTGTCTGTTTAAGACCATAAAGCGGTTTCTTCAAGTGACATACTTTATTCTCTTATCCTTTCGCTACAAAGCCTTCAGGTTGAACCATGAACACCTCTTCTTCTAACTCACCATTTAGAAAAGCAAATTTCACATCCATCTGATGCAAAGGCCAACCAAAATGTGAAGCTAAAGCAACAAGTAGACGTAGAGTATTCTACTTACATACTCGTAGTCGATCCCTTTACTTTGTGCATACCCTTTGATCACCAATCTTGCTTTGTGCTTTGCTATACTTCCATCTGCATGGTACTTAGTCCTGTATACCCATTTACAACCAATGGGTTTCTTGCCAACTGGTGGTTCCACTAAGTCCCATGTGCTATGCTTAGCAATTGACTCCATCTCCTCTCCCATGGCCTTGACCCAAATGTCATCATCCTTCGCTTCACCATAAGTCGAAGGTTCGTTGCTTTGAATAATGCTAGATAAGAGAGCATAATTTGCTTTATACCTTTCAGGTTGTGTCTTCTCTTTTGTTGACCTCATAGCTCTCCATAGCTAGATGATCCTGGAAAGTCATCCATGTCGCGGCTATCTGAAACCACTTAGGGAGCTTCTTGTCAGGTGATCGGCTTCCTGGTGAAAATGTATCCCACGGTACATCTTTCTCCTTGTATTTTTCACCTGCAACTTCAATCCTTCTTGCACCAAAAGGTTTATCTCTACCTCTCCAACCTACCTCTTGAGGTTGAGTCGTAGTATCTTGAGATTTATCCTCATGTCCATCACTAGGAAAGTCAATAAATGGATTATCATCAGAAGGTATCCTCACTATACCATCTTTCCCACTGGATGTGTCTATCTTCTCAGCATCCTCGTCTTTATACATCTTGGATTAATCAAAGATGACATTACGACTTACATATATTTTGTTCTCCACTGGATCAAAACATCTATAGCCCTTCACACGATCATCATATTCTAGGAATATACACTTGGTAGTTTTCACATCAAGTTTACGTCTCTCTTCCTTAGAAATGTGTACAAAGGCCTTACATCCAAAGATTCGCAAGTGGTTCACATTTGGCTTCTTCTTCGTGAATGCCTCCTTAGGTGTTATCTTTGGTATGGCAATGGTAAGACTTCTATTTTGAAGATAGATTGTCGTACCGCATGCTTCTGACCAAAAATCCTTTGGTAGTTTCATCTAAGCTAGCATAGATCTGGCACTTTCCACAATCGTACGATTCTTGCGCTCAGCTACACCATTGAGAGCAGGAGTATCAGCTTGCATAAATTGTCTTTTGATCCCACATTGATCACAAAGATCATTGAAGTCATTAGCTTTATACTCACCTCCATTACCTGATCTTAGAACTTTGATCTTCCTACCTGTCTGATTTTCGACCAATGCTTTGAAGCTCTTGCAATTGTCAAATGCATTCAATTTTTTCTTCAAGAAGTAAATCCACGTCTTACGTGACATATCATCAATAAAGGTCATGAAATAGAAGACTTTACCTAAGGACATAGTCCTCATAGGCCCGCATAAATCTGTGTGGATCAAATTCAAGATGTTCTTTGCCCTTGCAATACCACCTTTATTGAACTTCTCTCGATGTTGCTTTCCATACACACATGATTTGCACATCGATTTCAAGTGGTCTTCTATCATAGGCAATCCTCTCACCATTTCCAATTTTCTCATCAAACTGAGGCTTCCTAAGTTCAAGTGACCAAGCCTCTTATGCCACAGTTCAGTTTGCAAAAGAATGGACGAGACAAGTCCATGTTGCCCCTTGATTGTAGCATTCAACCTGTACAATTTAGTGTTGGGTTCCCTTATTCGATCCGCAATAATTTTGAACTTTTGGTTCACATCCACAAAGCAACGATTATGGGAAAATTCTACTTTCAACTTTTGATCAGTAATGACGCCAACATAAAGTAGATTTTTCTTCAAACCTAGTATGTAAAGTACCTCCCTGATCATTCTGCTTTTGTCATCAAGTAGTTGGATTGAAACAATGCCTATCCCCTTGATCTTGCACACATCACCATTTGCTTGTGAAACGGACGTTCCATTATCCAACACTTTCAAGCTACTGAACCAATCCTTGTTACCTATCATGTGTCTTGTGGCTCCCGAGTCAATATACCACGCTTGATCATCTTGATTAGATGACAATGTTGATATGAAGATGCTAGAGTCTTCAATCTCACCCTCATCGACAAAGTTACCTGCTTGCTTTGGTTTTCCCTTGTCTGATTTTGCCAAGAATTTCTGACATTCACTCTTCCAATGGCCCTTTTTACTGCAATGGAAGCACTTGCCTTTCTTCTTGGTCTTGCTGGAAGATCCCTCATCCTCTTGAGCCTTGGCAAATTGTCGTGTAGACTTCTTCTTGCCCTTGCCCTTGCCTTGTTTTTGCGTGTCGCAAATGTCTGATTGTCAGTGTTTAGACGTCTAGCTTTCACCATTTCTCGTCGTTGCTCTTCCTGCATCAAGATTCTTATAAGCTCGTCAAAGGTTGGCAATCTTTCTCTTGATGCTATTCTGCTCACAAACATCTGATAGGATTCTGCAATGTTGCACAATGCATTGTGCACTAGCTCCACATGACATATGCGCTCACCAATAGAGTGCAGTTCATCCCTCATTGTCTTGATTATGGTCATATAAGTCTGAATGTGCTCTCCTTGTTCCATGCAGGCACTATTCAGTTTTGACTTCAGAAACATGATTCTTGACGGATTTGACGTCTCGAACTACTCCTTTAGCACATCCCATGCCTGTCTGGGTGTAACAGCATCACAAATGTGGGTAATGATGTGATCCTTCACTGACAAGTTAATGAAGGTCAAAGCTTTCCTCACCTTCTTATCGAACACTTTGATGTCCGCTTCATTTGGCGGTCTTCTCTCATCACTTGTGACGACATCCCACACTTTCTTCTCCATCAGTATGTTTTTCATTTTGAATTTCCACACTGCATAGTTAGAAATCCCATCCAATTTGTTACTTTCACTTAAAATGGACTCTCCCATGTTTGTCATTGCAAAACTGCTTGAAACTTCTACCGTAGGCTAAAAGCAGTATGACGAGGCCAATTGTGATGTTAGAAGTAAAAAATGATGACTTGTACTATTTTCCTTACCAGGCTACCTGCCGCTTTTTCGCCTAGTTGAAAGCCAAATCAGCATCGCCTTCCAAAATGCACTCTATCGCCAACTCCCAACTACATGCCCACTGGAATGGTGAAACTACTTTTTGCGCACTCCGAACACTTTCTCCATTGCAATCACTTTGTTTTGTTGTATCGTACTTGCAAGTACAGTCCGGGTGCCCTTTGTTTGGAGTCTGTAGCCCTTCGTTTGGTTTAAAACGAATAAAGGAAATAAAAATAAGGGCTTTTTAAGTTTTTGAACTATTTCTTTAGAGTGAAGAAACTTCAAACTTCACTAGTGAAGGGGTTCAACTCCCACTTCAAAGTGAAAATTTTTAATGCAGTTGAAGGCCAGTTTACCCTTCAACTCCCTTTAGCCCAGTTCAAGACTCTTTTCACTGTGCATCTAATGGTAGCCCATCATCCTACGACCCACATTACTCCTAGAGTAATCCATTCTGGTCGTTGATCCATGTATGGCCCAATCCTATGGCCAGTCTCGATTTGACGCGCTAATCCAACTCCCTCAGGCCGCTGGCTCCTTTCAGGCACTAAGGCCTTGCCTTCTCTAGGCACGCACGAGCCTCCTCCTCCTCTTCTCTTCCTCTTTCTTCATAGCTTGTTAGCTATGGCTGATTTGGACATTTGGAAATCAGTCCTTCTCTGGTTGGCGGCCATCCACGGCCCTTTGCCAGATCCATTATTGTCCTAGGGTGCCCACAACTGTAGATTTACAACATTGAAATCTGTCCAGAATGAAGAGAAATCAATAGTTTTGGGCTTCCAAATCCTAGCAGTGTAAAGAAGGGAGAAATCTTGGGCTATGCACAGTCTTTCTATGAGCTTCAACTTGCAAATTTTTACTCTACAGAGGTTGCCCTACTATTGGTAATCCACTGCTTTAAACCATTTGTCAATCGATATCCGATTGAATGCACACCAATCGCAAACACCAAGCAGCCTCTCTACGATATTTTTAGAATTCTGTCTTTCTTGAGTTCTAATTCAGCCGACAACTCCTGTCTCCGAATCCTCTTACAGTCTCAAGCCTAGCAGGCTTCCGTATACTAGAAGCTATGCACCAGTGCTTCACTTTATGTCTGCAACCTGTCGTAAACCCCGAACTCTCAAAAGACTACTCTTCTCCCGAAGCTCTCTTCAACGACGACACTGTACTGTGTACACTCCCTATACGGCTCTAATACCAACTTAGAATTTGCTTCGAACAGGAACACAGATCATGCTACATAGTAACACAACAGAGAAAACACTCTCCACAACAAGCTCACATAGCAACTGTATTTCTCAAAAATGAAATTACACTGTACATATAGTTCTTCACTCAGACAACCCATGCATGATCCAGCTTGTCGTTGACGGGACACATGTCCTGCCGACTCGCCTCGTGGTGAGACCAATTGATCCTTATCGATTGATAAGACCCACAGTACAGTAACACAGTGATTCTACTATAATTCTAACTCTTTGGTTATCAACTATTGCATCCATCTTTTGTCTCTATGCTTTGCTTGTTGATCTAGATCTTGGAAATCAATCTAGAATCCATTGGCAAGTGCACAAGCTTTTTTAGGACATCAATCACACACTTTAGGGCATTCCCACATGTGTGAAATTTCACATGGTATCAGAGCCTACCTAAGCTCTTGATGCTTGTTTCATCCAAAGTTCCAAAAATTCCTTGAAAATCTAGATCTAGAGAGATAGTTTGCATCTCCCATGCTATCTCAAGCAAAATTGGATCATAAGGGTTCATAATCATTTGGATTGAATCATTTCTAATGTTGTACAGATTTTTCTGCTCAGACACATGTGAAGGACAACCCAATTCACTTTGGTGATTCTCTTCCATGTATGATCCAGATTTAGTGCTTGATAGCTAGTTTCAAAACTATTAGAGTCTAGTTTGTGTAGCAATTGGCTTTATAGTGATTGGATCTCCCAATCAAAATCTATAGAAGGGTGAGGTGAAGTGGGAGTACTAGTAGGAACAGGGGTATCAGCAAAAGAGACACCATTTTTTTTTTCCGAACAGGCAAATACTTCCCGAATATGCATATTACAGAACTTTTCTTCAGCAGCAATTCGTTCAACATAGTTTGGGAGGTCAACATAAATCTTTTCAACCATGCTAAGGGTTTTCTTCTTTTTAATAAAATCTGTATAAATATTGATCCAATCCATGATGCTCATCAAATCAACAAGGCAAAGAATTTTATCCTCCGTACCAGCAGCATTACAAGTAGTCATATCATAAGTAGTAATCAATTTGTGAACGTCAATAGCTTTCTTTATGCAACATATAATAGCCTGAACAAAAGGACTAGGAGGAGGAAGGGGCTCCCCATAGCCAAGAGTCACTGCATCATGAAACCAACTTGTGGACTACACCTTGTTAGCCATAAAATACAAGTAAAGGTAAAGGTTTGGTACTACCGCAACCAAAGGGCAGTTGGGGTGGCATTAGAGATGCTAGAGAGAGAGTAACGAGATTTCACATAGAATTCTCATCTACTCATTGGAACAACACGTAATAGCATAGTAGAGCTACTATATATCAAAGAGACAACACATGATAAGTGCTCCATCACATTCTTGATGGCATACATATGCTCAGACCACATATACAAAAGTGCCCACATATAAGAAGCAAAACATATTGTTGAGGGCGCGGCTCACTGGCTGCACTGGATTTCGCTGGCCAACGGCCAGTCGCCCATCATTTTTGCATGCTACTTCCATTCAAAGGTGCTCATACACACTCCATGCAAAATCGTTGTCAAGAGACGCATCCCATAATCAAAAAAGGTAAGCCATACCTGGGAGCATATTATCAGCTATCAATGCGCCCTCTTACGGAAGTCCTCCATAGATATCCAAACGTGAAGTGGTAATCTATGATCATCATGCCATTACGTAAGCTTGTTTGCATCACCGCATGGCTAGCAAAGGCCTTTCATCAGCAAAGAACAGTCATAAAGTCTAAACAAGATGAGCCTTCTTACCTTTGGTTGCAGTAGCATTCCTACAATTATTCTTCCTTTTCTTTCTAGCAGAAAACCTCTTCACCCAGCAGAGCCAACAATAAAAGAGAAGTAAAGCAAGCAAGAGAGGAAGAAAGCCAAAAGAGTGGACCTTAGTGTTGTAGTCTCCTCTCCTTCAATAGAAGATTCAGACTGCAAAAAAACTTAACTAGCTAAAATTGGAATGAAACCACTAAAATGGCCATAACTTGGTCATTATAGCTCCAAATCAGAAAATCTCAGTACCTCCAAGAAGCTAAACAAGAGATCTACTATCTACAATAAGAAATCACACAAAAAATGAAGATTAAGTGGTCAAAAATTGAATCAGAACTTTATGGAAATTGAAAAGCCAAGAAACCTAGAACAAGAAACTCTACCAAATTTAACAAAATCTACCAAATGTAATGGGGAAAGGATCTAATGCTCTGATACCAAAATTTTCTTGTGCCAATCTTAGCATTCAAGCATCTAATCCATTCATAAACATCAAATTACAATGGAAATGCAAGAAATCAAGAATACTAGTCAAAAATCAAGAAGATAGCTAGAAGTAGCAAAACTTCACCAAAATAGGCAAAGTAAGGTATCAATATTCATTATTATTGATCATTCACAAGATAGGGACCTGATTCTAGAGCATGATCATAGCTCTCATGTGATTTTAGGCACATGAACCACTTTCTCCATCAAGAAAGCTCTCAAAGACAAGCTTCAAGATCTTTTAAAACTCAAAATTACAAAATGAATAATAGCCTCCAAATTTAGCACGACCTCAGCTATTTATAGTGGTCATTTGTGCCTCTACTATAAGTTTGGGGATTTATTTGGCTAATTTGGGCCTTACAACCATTATTACAAGTCTGCTATTCACAAATATAGCGAGGTTGTTCGAGCCACCTTATTAACTGTCCTAATGACTAATTCTAGTCTAGTTTAGCTCCATGGCCATATTTGGCAATTCATTAGTAAGCTCATGGTCTAATCACATGCAACACATGACAGGACGTGACTATGGTACACCTGAATGACATGGAATTTCCCAAGTTGTTCTGTGCTTGGACTCCCAGAAAAAGTGGTACGGGAAATCCATGGGGCTAGTGTATCACGGAGGTGCTCTAGTACCTAGCACTGTGACCAACATCAAGTCTTTGTTATTCTTTGTAATGTAAGATAGCTGCTTACATGTAGAATATATTTGTGAATCTAATACGTTCCTTTTTGCTCTTGTACTGATTAGTATGGCTTTTGCCTTGATACGACTTTGTTAAATGGCGGAACACATTGCTAGATTAGGAAGTAAATGATTGGGAAGATTGGACATACTTGTTATTAATGCAATTACGCTGATAAAGTAGTGAATCTTGTTTCGGACATGGATAACAATTGATTCTCAGCTATGACACATGTCTTCCTCACGCAACTAACTTATGCAGTTTTGTTGTGTGCGATGGTGGCAGTGGGAATCCTCAAACTTGCTTCGCTTTATGGTACTCTGTGCTGTTAAACTTTATACAATTGTATTTTTACCTGTTATGCTGTAAATTGAAGGGTTCAAAGGGTTTGGTCTTGACTTGTCAAGAGGGACTATGTGAAATCTTGTTCTCTCTCTCTCTCTCTCTCTCTCTCTCTCTCTCTCTCTCTCTCTCTCTCTCTCTCTCTCTCTCTCTCTCTCTCTCTCTCTCTCTCTCTCTCTCTCTCTCTCTCTCTCTCACACACACACACACACACACACACACACACACACACACACACACACACACACACACACACACACAAATCATACACTACTACACTATCTACTTTACACTTTCATCTACTTTACTTTCTCTCATTTTCTTTTTCCCTCCTCACTTTTTAGTATCCCTCCTCACTTTCTCTCTCAAAAACAAACAAAACAAACTCTATCTCCCAAAAAAAAAGAAGCAAAAAACAAAACAACTACCTCCAAAAGTTCCAAAAGCTCCAAGCACCAAGCTCCAAAAGATCCATGCTCCAAGCACCAAGCACCAAGCACCAAAATCTCCAAATTCGCCACCAAAGTCTCCAAACGCTACAAATCGGCACACAAAAAAGTGCGAAGAAAGTTTTTGAATTGTGCAAAATCTGAAATTCAGACAGACGTGGGAATCCAACGTCCAAAACACATTGGATTCCAACGTCCCTTCCAAGTTCATGTCAAATGAAAATTTTTGGGAGCTTGGATCATTGACGTGGATGTCGGAATGCGACAGACATTGGAATACGACGTCCATGTCAGAGGCCAACTATTTTCTTTTTGGTAAACAATATTCCACGCCATATCCACGTGTGTTCGTCGAACGCCCAGTCGAATGCCCACGTCGGAATCCTTGCGATATGTTATTGTGGATTATAGAGGTAGAATGAGGATATTGACAAACAATGTGATGGGAGGGATGTAAATGAGGTATAGTTCATCTACAATTATAGAAAGAAAGCATGTGAAAGAAAAACAATCAAAAGAGAAAAAGAAACACAAATGTGAAAAATGAAAAAGAGAAAAATAGAATAAGAGAAGTTTTGTTGATGACATCACCTTGTCTATCATTTTTGTGCGATGATCGAATTAACATCAGTGGAAAAAAATAAAAATGGATTTCTTAAGCATCCTAGACTTAGTTAATGAATATTTATTTCTGAGATGGTTCATCACCTTCTTATGAACAATTTTGTAACTAACCCTCAAAAGAGGCTAAAAAAGAAAGATAGATATAATATTTGTTGATCGTAAGTTATAATGATATCATCACTAAGTGTTGATTCTAGATTAGGTGCTAGATGATAGCCTAGTAAATTATTTTTTGGTACAATTGGATCTTAACCTAAGTGTATGTCATCTAGAATTTCAACATTACATTTAGAAGTTTTCTTGATTCTATCTTCAAATGATTTCATGGGAAATTGCATATCGTATGTAGATCCACATCATGTCTTTTGAATGGATGTTTGAGAGAAAATGAGCTTGATTCAAGGCACAACATTTTTTGAGAGATTATGTGCAACATCATGATCAATATGAGATTGTGATTTTAAAAAAACTAGACTATTTGATAAAAGTCATTTTTTCACATATTACTTGATGAGTTACACATTGCAGACATTATGCATGTATCTTACACAAAATATCATAGTAAAATGCACCTTCAATCCCTCCTTTACATGGTTAAGATCCAAGAAAGTTAGCGGATTGTGGCAGGATTGTTGGTTTGCTCCTTATTGTAACCAAAGATCAGGGACATGGATTGGACCTTGAATGATCTGAAATCCTTCACATGGTAACAGAGCTATTGTGTTTCAGATTATGAAAGGATCAACCATCTTTAGCAAAGATTTGGAGGAGTTACCAATGCTAGAGCATGCTAGATTGATCTCTACTCAAAAATCAGCATTTTAGCATATGTAGATTGGATCTTTTGTAGGTCAAAACTCAATATAGGGTTGTATACTTGATCAATTCTGATTTCACACTTGGTTTATTGGAATTAGATGACTTTTGGTGCATTAGGGAGGTCTCATTGGAGGCTACAAGAAGATATATCAAGTTTCTAGAAATTGCATGTAGAATTTGAGATATTCAATTTTTTGTGATCGATCCTCTCAAAGACTGGCGCTTATAGCCATCTGAAGAGCACATTCATCACTATCATGAGTTCATCAACAATCTTGACGGCCATGCAGACCATGCAAGCCAAAGCTCATGTAGCAAAAGTGTTTGGACTTTGCTCATGAGTGAGTTTAGAAAAATCCCTTTGAATATGACAAGCATCAAAAAGTTATACGAGTGAGATTGAGTAAACAAATTATTAGTCATCTTGGCTCTTGAGGGAGAACATTTTGTAGATTACTTTGTCAGTAAATTTTAAACCTATGTAGCATAGTGTGCCCGCCGATGGCGGGTGATCGATGGTGTGTGTGTGTGTGTGTGTGTGTGTGTGTATCTATACGTATATGTGTATATATGTGTAGGTGTATGTGTATGTATATGTATATGTGTGTGTATGTGCATGTGTATGTATATGTTTATGTGTGTATGTGTATATGTATGTGTATGTATATATGTATATGTATGTGTGTGTGTGTGTGCTTGTGTATGTGTAGTCAAAAAATAGGCTTTTATATGTGTGCATATGTATTGTATGTGTGTGCATATGTATTGTATGTATGAATAGGCAAAGAGTAGGGTCTAGGTGTGACATAGGGAGACTAGGGTGAGTTAACAACACATTTACACTCTCTCTCTAAAATATGTTCAGTATATATGTGTGTGTGTGTGTGTGTGTGCGTGTGTGTGTACATATACATATACATGCATATATGTATATACATATACATATCCATGTATATATATATCTATGTACACGCGCGCGCGCGCGCGCACACACACACACACACACACACACACACACACATAAATCAAGCCTGCAATATGTAAATAATTTTTTGTAAAAATCAAATAGATGTATAGAGCTTCGTAAGTAGCGCGCGCGCACACACACACACACACACACACACACACACACACACACATAAATCAAGCCTGCAATATGTAAATAATTTTTTGTAAAAATCAAATAGATGTATAGAGCTTCGTAAGTAGAAATGTGATTTTGATAGCCATTACATATATGAATCTTGATACATGACATATACCAAAAAAATAGGGAGCAATTTTTAGGACCATAAGAACTAACAACATGAGAAACAATACTGATTCTTATTTTATGGTCAATATCTTATAATCTAAGAAAAGGGGGGAAGGGGGGGAGGGGGGGGGGGGGGGGGGGGGGGGGGGGGGGAAGGGGGTTCTAACACTCTCTAGCTTGACACATGTAGAAGCAATTTATGAAATATTTGGGCTAGCACAACTTGCATCTTGTTAAAAATTTTTGTTGTCTTTGCCTCCAAGAGTGTCTATTTCTATGCTTGTGGCATCATCTCCAAAAATAATTGTACAAAAAAAATAAAATCATATCTATTGTCAAGACTAATCTCAATATCATTTGCTCATTAGAATTGTTGATCTACTCCCCTTAAGTTGTGCAATTACTAGCAAACAATAGAGTGAACACTAGAGAAGGACTAACTAAAGAGGATTCCTTACATATTCTAAGCTATCACTTGTGAGCAATTTAGAATTCCTTTAAATTGTCATTATCTTCTACCATATATGCAATCTCCTTAGGCATCAAATATACCAATGATATTTCTTCTTATAACAATCATTCAAAAAAGAACCTACAGTTTCTTTTATATTGCAATATTCAATTGAATTGCCCTAGAATCATTATGTACACTGCTCATGAACTTACCACCGCAATATGGAGCATAGAGCCCATAACTTTTAGAGTTCGATGGCTCTGAAATATCTCATATGCATGAAAACTGAGGTTTGAGCATGAATCTTTGTCACCATGTGAATGGTTTATAGTCTTTTTTGTCACAACAGTAGGCTTCATTGCATCTAAATCATTATGTGCAGTATAGCCCTACGTAGTCATAAGAGTCCGCCCTCCCTCGATGGACTGAATTCACCCTACGGAATGGATCGAGCTACGTATGGAACGAATTGAGGTAAGCCCATTCCATGGCATTAATGTCATCGTCTTTCTATTTAGAGACAAAGAATGAATAACTCATAGATAAAATGTACACTATGCCTACTCCGATATAATATACTATGTCAAAATTTAGGCTTGCATTCTGCCTCGCTTCAAGGGCTTGCAGAATGCATGCATACGCCAAAGCTATAGGCTTGCATTTGGCCTTGCTTCAAGGCAATTAAAGATCGAGGCTGTTCATAATCAGACAAATAGAATGAACATTATATACATTGACTAGTCCGTTTGCATACATTTTCATGGTCAATGAAATATCCATCATGCCAAGTATGCCATTGACGGGAGACAAAAGTTGGGATATATAAAATTGGGGAAAAGCTTATTACTCGCTGTGGTTGAGGATGCATACAAGGCTTGTGAAGATTTGATCATGGCACTTTTTGATCTTGCTACATTATTGGAAGAGGTTGGGCCCTACACTTAAATTTGTACTACAATGTTTGTTCATCACCATTGGACTTCCCCCCCCCCTCCAGATTAAGATTCAAATTTTGTTACATCTGCTCCAAATTGAGGCTCTTATCAAGTATGCATGTGGCAATGTTCATGAAAGCATGTTAAGTATAAGAATGAAAGCATCATTATTTGTCAAAAATCGGTATAATAAAAAATTTCACAATTTTTAATATAGGCACATAAGCCTTTGAATTAGTAATAGTCCTTACAAAGTGTAATGCAATGCTAGATGCTTAGTTACTCTTTGTACTCTAGAGGCACTTCCAAAAGTAAAATTTTCAGGTCAATTTAAAAGCATAAATTTTTGTGAGCCTTCCCACAGGTGGACAGCCAATAAAAAAATTGGCACATAAATGCATGCCCATGCTTTAAATGCACCTTAATATTTAAGTTATAAATAGCACAAAATTTGTGTTCCTCTCTTTTTCTTGTATGCATCCCTTTTTCCAACTTGCGCGATGCACGAGCACTCAAATAAATATTATCTAGTGGAATTTGAATTCACAAAATCATTTCATAAGTGTATTTTTTTTTTATTGTTGTCATATCTCTACTCATGCACAAACTATACATGAGTTCAATCCTTGAGGAAAGTGAAATGCTAACCATTATGCCACAATTCAAGGACAACTAGGATTCGAACATCCAAAAGAATCAAGTTCTTGCAATAAAGTCCTTAGCAATGTGACAAAGCATTTTGTAAACACGTATCCTTATAATTTAAGACATTGACTTCAAGGTCGAATCTTGCAAAAACTCCATTGACCAACTTGAACACATAGTATTGACTTTTGATATGCATGCCAAAAAAATCAAAAATTAACTTTGAGCTAATGCATTAAGCATCGTAAGTGTTGTAAAGCTGACTCAGGTGCACCCAGCGTGCCCTGTAAAACTCTAAGGGGTGACGCTCCCTAAGATCCCAGAGCAATTTAGAACGTCAAGGACTGAGCCTCCGACCTGTGGTGAGCTAGTCAAGTAGTCACAAGTCATGAGCTAGCTCTGAAGCTCAAGTCATGGCCTAGTCAGGAAGCAAGTTGATTCTGCCACCGGGACGGCTCTCGAGACCCATGTTCGGGAGCCAGACTGATTCTTCCAGGCTTAATCAGCAAAATAAAAACTAAGTCCTAAAAAGCGTGCTTTACCAGAAAGCACTATGTTTCAGAACAGAGGGGGTGCGCCGAATCACAGCAGAACTATAGGGGGAGTCCGGCAGACAGAAACTTGGGCAGCTCAACCAGCACCAGGAATCCAGTCGCCAGGTCTCAGCTCCCTCTACCAGCACGAGCCAGGCACAATGCCCAGCACATGTTGGTGGCCCCAAGACCGGTCAGTTTATGTATGAATGTAACCTCTTCCAAATCTAATAAAGTTGATCCTTGGGGATGATTACCATTTCGGTTTCGCCTCCGGGACTGGTCCAAGTTGGAGGACCCTTACTACAACCTTTTTGTGTCGCTCGCGCCTAAGCGTCCCTGTCATCGACATGGACTTGTCGCTATGCCAATTGGTCAGTTTGGCGACCACTATGCCTTGGGTTTCATGTGTGGCTTGTCTTTGCCTTTGGTTACCTTTTGAGGACAGATTCTGAGGTGGCTTTCGGGTTGGTTGGGATTCCAGTTTTCTTAAGTCTGAATGGTTAAGCTTGTTATGTTTCTGAGTTGGCTTTTATGTAAGTGCATGATGGATGAATGTTAGACTTAAGCGCGTGTTGGGGAAACCGCTCAAGTCCCAGCGCCCTTTGAGGCGTCGCGCAACATGTGGTATCAGAGCCGACTAGCCGGTCAGCTACGCAAGTCTCACAAGGATGGCCACATTTTGGGATTTGTCAGGACAACCGTTGCGCAAGGTGCTGCCCACAGTGTAAGCACGAGTGCGTCCACGTTCGGGTGGTCGGTAGAACGGGGGACTTGATGAGGCAAGGTGCTGCCCTTGAGGTGTAAGCACGGTTAGTTCCCGTGGTTCGGGCTTGGCGCCGTCTACACGTAGGACATATGAGGCAATGTGCTGCCATTAAGTTGGTGAAAGCACGGTCTGTGCCTTGTGGGGTGCGGGGTGACATATTCGAACTGTACGGCTTAACCATTGATACAGAGATGCTGCTCGAATTCGGGTGTAAAGCACGGGTGGTTAGCTGCCGGTGCAGGATAGCTGCCAATCGTTTAGCTATAAGGGCTATCGACCAAAAAGTGGTGGGGCGTGACTGAGGTAATTTGCTGGTAAAAGCACGGATGGTTGGATGGATGTTTCCCCGTGGGCTAATTCTGTGATATATTTGAGTGGGCGCAGCTAGGCAAAGGTCCTACGTCTGGTCTCAAGGGGAATGTGGCTTGAGAGGGATCCTTGTGTTTGCTTTGGTTGGTATGTTCGTTTGTGGTGTGCTTGTTTGGACCTGAATAACCCCTGGTTGCTTAACTTCTTCCAGGTGATCTGATCTAGTTGGGAGTTGAAGGAGGAATTTACATTTGCGGGTGGACGACATACAAGTATGGAAAGGAGCTTCCATGGGGCAACCCCCAAGATTGGTTCAAGATTATTATTCCTATCCGGAAAGATCGCGGGGAGGAAGTCAGATTTCATAATCGACTCCGGAGCTTCACATAACTATATTTCAAGGAGCGTAGTGGAACAGTTCAGCTTGTCGACCAGAAATGTAACATCAATGCTCAAGGTAGAAACAACAAAGGGAGCACTGGACGCAGACAAAACAACATTGAACATCCCGGTGCAAATTGGGAGATGGAAGACTAAACTTAGCTTTTTGATTTTAGAAATGGATGCCTTCGATGTAATTTTGGGCCTTCCCTGGCTAAATGAACATTGTATTGCAGTTTTGGGTAGGAGCTCAAACTTGGTTCTCTTGGATTACAAGGGACAGATCTGTATGACAAAAGCTCTGCCTGGAGGGAACACGAAGGGCACCGATATTGAACAAAATCTGGTTGCTACATCTGTGATTAAAAGCATGGCGAAAGGGAAAAGGTCAAAGTGCTTTCTTTGTATCTGCAGATAGGTTCCAAAAGGAAAAACGCACAACAGAAGAACCTGCCAAAGGAGGTGGCAGATTTGCTAGAGGAATTTAGCGATATGTTTCCAGAAGAACTCCCAGCTAAGTTACCTCCTCGAAGACCAGTGGACCATAAGATTGAGTTGGTACCAGGAACAGAACCAACTTCACGAGCACCCTATAGGATGTCCCAAGAAGAGTTGGTGGAACTGAAACGACAACTTGGTGAATTGATAGACAAAGTATTCATTAGACCCAGTGCTTTGCCTTTTGGAGCCCCTATATTATTCGTGGAAAAGGCGGACAAGACACTGCGGATGTGTGTGGATTACCGCATGCTCAACAAAGGTACCATCAAGAACAAGTATCCCATGCCTAGAATTGATGACCTGTTCGACCAACTCAAACACGCCAGATATTTTAGCCAAATAGATCTTAGATATGGATATCACCAAATTCGAATAGCTAAAGGCGATGAGCACAAAACGGCTTTTCGAACACAGTATGGGAGCCACAAATTCAGGGTGATGCTGTTCGGTCTAACAAACGCACCAGCCACTTTTTGCACGTCGATGAACAACATTTTTCAAAACTGCTTAGATGAGTTTGTCATTGTGTACATCGACGACATCTTGGTGTTTAGTCGTAGCCTCAAAGATCACATTAAACATTTAAGGACTGTTCTCCAACGACTGAGGAAGAACAGCTTGTTCTCGAAAAGAGAAAAATGTGAATTTATGGTAGAGGAAGTTGATTTCCTTGGACATGTTATAGGCTACAGACGAATTCGGATGGATCCTAAGAAGATCAAGACTTTCTTGGATTGGCTGGCTCCTAAAACTGTTCATGGCATCAAATCTTTTGTAGGCTTATGTAACTTTTACAGGAGATTCATTGAGGCATTTAGCAAAATTGTGGCACCACTGTTGGAGCAGACCAAGACTCATCTGAAGATGACATGGATACCGGAATGTGAAGCAGCGTTCCAAGAACTAAAACGATGGATCTCTTAAGAACCCATCCTTGCCTTATCGGACTTTAGCAAACCTTTTGAAATACATACAGATGCGTCGAACTTTGCTATTGGGGCTGTGCTGATGCAAGCCGGAAAGCCTGTTGCATATTTTTCAAAGAAATTGAGTGACGTGGAGCGACGATGGCCAACTCATGAAAAAGAAATGGTCACAGTAGTTCAAGCAGTGGAGCATTGGAGACATTATGTGGCAGGAAAACCCTTTAAGGCGTTCACTGATAATGTATCACTCAAGTACTTCTCATCCCAAGGTATGCTCACGCCAAAGCAAATGCGATGGCAAAACTTTGTCTCAAAATTCAATATAGACATTGTACACACAGCGGGAAAGAACAATGTGGTGGCGGACGCACTAAGTAGACAGGAACACTTGATGGCAACAGTGAAAACTCAGGTGACTGGCCTACTTCAAGAAATCAGGGAGAATTATGGTGCAGATGCATTGGCGAAGGACTTAATGATCAAATTCCAGCTGGGAAAGCCTCATAAACATTTCACTTGGAAAGATCAAATGGTTGTTTATATACAATGCAGAGTATATGTTCCAGACAACATCAACCTGAGGAAGAAAGATTTGCGAGAACATAATGACGTACTAGCCGCCGAACTTCTAGGGGTGAATCGAATGTATGAACTTCTCAAAAGAGGCTTCTATTGGCCAGGTATGTGTGCAGACGTTGAATCCTATGTGCAAACATGCTCGACATGTCAACAAGTGAAGGTGGAACTGCTAGCTCCAGCATGACTACTCCAACCATTACCGGTACCAGCATACCCATGGGATTCGGTGAGCATGGATTTTATTGTTCAACTACCACGGTGCCAAGGCTTCAACTCAATTTATGTGGTGGTTGACCGCTTTTCAAAACAAGTTCATCTAGTACCAACTAAAAGTTCAGTGACAGTTGAAGAAGTGGCAAGCTTCTTCAAATACCACGACCTGCCTAGAACGATTATTTCTGACTGAGACACCAAGTTCGTCGGAAAGTTTTGGACTTGTCTATTTCGCCTCGTGGGAACTGGACTGAATTTCAGCACTACATATCACCCTCAGACAGATGGGCAAACGGAGCAAGTCAATTGACAAATTGAACAATATTTACGAAATTATGTCGCTTAGGACCAATCCGATTGGGTCAACTACTTGGATATTCTCGAGTTTGCACATAACAACCAAGTGAACAAATCTACTGGAAGGGCACCCTTCGAGATAAGCAATGGTCGGCTACCGATTGTTCCAAGCTCTTTTCTTACAGGCGTGCAGGAAACACCAGTACCCACTGTGGAGGAATTCATCAATGAGTGGCACACAAAGCTGACAGAGGTGAAGTAATCTTTAGAGCAGTCACAAAGGAGTATGGCAGCTGACGTAAAGCCACATCGATGAGAACTGGAATTTGAGGAAGGTGATCAAGTATGGCTGAACACAAAGAACATTGCATTACCAAAAGGTTTCTCTCATAAGTTTGTTCAACCTTATGCGGGACCATATTATGTCACCAAGAAGATCAACCCAGTGGCTTACCGATTGGCGCTGCCATCCAGCTTGGATATACACAATGTGTTTCATATCTCATTACTCAAACGGTACAAACCAGATGAGCGATTTGATCGGCAACACGAACTCCGTCACCCACCAACGACACATGATGATCCGAAGAGGCAGCTTGTACCAGAACAAATATTGACACATAGAAAGCAAACTGGCGTTCAACGTGAATATCTAGTGAAGTGGCTACGGGCTCCACTTATTGAGGCTTCTTGGGAGTACGAAGACAAACTTAAGGAGGGAGCCCCCGAAGTACTAGTAGATTATCTACAGAAGAACCAACGCAATAGCCGTTTTCCCAGATCGGCACACAAAGCACTACCTGGCGGCATGCCTCCTACATAAACATTCATGGCCATTATGAAGTTCAAGGAACTTCCAGGTATCTTCCTTAAGTTTGTCAATAAATCACTTGCAGCTTTACACAGGTTTTACGTAAGTGAACTTTATCTACACTTTTCCTGTGCAACTGCCAGTGTATTTTTTAATTCAAAGTTGTTAAAGCCGGTGAATTAAGCCCTTGCCATACGTCCTAGGTCTAGTTTGGCCCTGATGAGGACATCAGCTTTTTCAAACGAGGGGAGGATGTTGTAAAGCTGACTCAGGTGCACCCAGCGTGCCCTGTAAGGCTCTAAGGGGTGACGCTCCCTAAGGTCCCAGAGCAAGTTAGAACGTCAAGGACTGGGCCTTCGACCTGTGGTGAGCCAGTCAAGTAGTCACAAGTCATGAGCTAGCTCTGGAGCTCGAGTCATGGCCTAGTTAGGAAGCAAGTTGATTTTGCGGCCGAGACGGCTGCCGGGACCCATGTCCGGGAGCCAGATTGATTCTACCAGGCTTGGCAGGCATAATCAGCAAAATAAAAACTAAGTCCTAAAAAGCGTGCTTTACCAGAAAGCACTATGTTTCAGAACAGAGGGGGTGCGCCGAATCGCAGCAGAACTATAGGGGGAGTCCGGCAGACAGAAACTTGGGCAGCTCAACCAGCGCCAGGAATCCAGTCGCCAGGTCTCAGCTCCCTCTACCAGCACGAGCCAGGCACAATGCCCAGCACGTGTTGGTGGCCCCGAGACCGGTCAGTCTATGTATGAATGTAACCTCTTCCAAATCTAATAAAGTTGATCCTTGGGGATGATTACCATTTCGATTTCACCTCCGGGACTGGTCCAAGTGAAAGGACCCTTACTACAACCTTTTTGCGTCGCTGGCGCCTAAGGGTCCCTCTCATCGACATGGGGCTTGCCGCTATGCCAATTGGTCAGTTTGGCGACCACTATGCCTTGGGTTTCATGTGTGGCTTGTCTTTGCCTTTGGTTACCTTTTGGGGACGGATTCTGAGTTGGCTTTCGGGTTGGTTGGGATTCCAGTTTTCTTAAGTCTGAATCGTTAAGCTTGTTACGTTTCTGAGTTGGCTTTTACGCAAGTGCATGATGGATGAATGTTAGACTTAAGCGCGTGTTGAGGAAACCGCTCAAGTCCCAACGCCCTTTGAGGCGCCGACGCAACAGTAAGTCATGACATCATGTGAGGGCCTTAGGCCATTTGCCCTGATACAAAGTCGCACTTGGGCAATAGCATGAATCTGTGTTTTGTTTTGTGCATAATAAAACCAAGAACAATACCCTTCTTGTGTGCTCATAGGAGTGCGCAAAACTTGGGTGCTTGTGAAATTTTTTGTGAGGTCAATTATTTCAGGCTACACCAAATGTTGTGTGAACACCAAGTGGTTCTCGCAAGCTCCGACGACATGGCCAAAGAGGAGCTTAATAAAGTGTAGTTTTTGCACTAGTGGTGGCCTGTGGACGGTCGACGCTTGTTTGCATGGAGACAAAAGGAAAGAGCAAACTGATGGGTGCACGACTTGTGGACCAAGAAGGTTGTGAAAATTTTGAGCAAGTTGGAAAGGTGTCCCCAGTCATGTTGTCCCTATTTTTCTTGAGCATAGGCTCACGCACGGGTCCCTAGTTTTTGTGCTCTCTCTCTCTCTCTCTCTCACTTTGCGCTCCCAAGCTCTCTTACCATTTCTCTCTACGCTCTCTCACAAGAGACTCTCTCTCTCTCTCTCTCTCTCTCTCACTCAAATGGGCCACATGAAGGAGTGTGCCACGGGTGGTTGTCGCTGGAGCAGCCTCCAAAAATGTGGGGGCAAGCCACATGTATGAGGTAGAGTGCTACCTCCAACTATGTGTCAACATCTGATTGGGCATGTTTTTGCCAAGGGCAGAGGTTTCTTTCAAATGATGGCCTGCCTCTTGAAGGTTAACCTTTTTAAATTCAAGAGATAGAGCCAACCTCCAAGAGCTAGGAGCCAGGAGGTACGAGGCCGTGCCTTAGGAGGCAGGAGAGAATATTAACCTCCTACCTCCTCCATGTGGCGACTTTTCTCTCTCTCTCTCTCTCTCTCTCTCTCTCTCTCTCTCTCTCTCTCTCAAATTTTGGTTTCTTTTATTTATTGATCAGTAGTCAGTCAGTTCTGTAGCTGTAGCTGGAACCTCGCAATTCCTCCGCAAAGATCTCCTTCATCGATCGTTTCGGCATTTGCGTGCTGCGCCATCACTCATTACACATACTTGTCTCGAACCAGTCTTTGCTAGATATTCTTACAAATTATCCTTGAACGCAGCTTGAGTTTACAATTTATCTTTGTGTTGTTTGGTCTTGGCAGGCCGAGTATCAAAGATTTCCTTTGTGCTATGTGATAAGTATTATCTTGGATTTGTTGTTTCAGCAGTATGGATTGGATCTCCATAGGAGCTTTGATTATTGCAGTAGCTATTCCAGTGGCTTTGGGCCGGATCGCAGGGGATGTTTTTCTCCAGGTGCCCAGGATGGTAAGATCCATTGCTTACAGAATAATCTATGCGCCATGCTCATTGCAGGAATTCTTCTGTCTAATCTACTTTTCTCACAAGGAAGGTCGGCCTGTAGGCAGATATTTATTGACTCATGAATCAGCAGTGAGCACTTGTGTATCCTTATTTCCCTTTAAATGACATCAAGAAGAAGGCGTAAGTTCAGAGATATGAAAACATATATGGTAAGATCTATTGTTTGCATTGTATCTTACTGGAAAGGTAGTAAGGGCTTGCTTTCATAATTAACCATAAGTACGTACTTTTCCCATCTTGAAACCAAAAAATTTCCCCGTCTTTCCAATAAGAAGCACTCTTCAACCATTCACTTAAAGCTTCTACTATAACTGAGTGTCTGATCAGATTTCCTCGCTAGAAGTTACACAATCTAGGAACCCCATGCATTTGCTAGCTGGATATTGCCGTTTAAGTCAAGCTAACATGTATCTCCGAGCCAGATAGCTCAGTGAAGAAATCTAAGGTATTTGCTTCTTTGTCTAAGTAAGGCAGTACACGAGCCGTCTAATATACAGTCACAGTATCAGATTCAAAAAACTTGAGTTGATTGCCTTCATCTTGAGGAGAAGCTCTTAGTTATACTTCCATGATTGGTAACTTGAGTAATTCTTTAGTAATTGGGATATTATAACTTTAAAATGTTTGTGAAGGAGATTGTAGTCGGTACTAGGTAGGATATGAACATGCTTTTCTCATCCGCTTTCCCAAAGTCCAAATACCACTTGTAACACATGGTTTTAATACTGACCATGTAAAAGCTGCGAGTGATAAGTGTCGCTATAATGATAAAGGCATAGACCTCGAGTGAATGATTAATTAGCCATTTTGATGTAATCACGTGCAGATTGGTACAGATCTTTGATCAAGCCGCCATGTACTCCTCCAGTATGCACTTGTGCCTTTATAGTACTGTTTGCTTATCTATTTGATCTTGGCAATTGCGTATAGAAAAATGATTTCATGATTATTTACAGCTCTCTGTGGGTGGCTAGGTGGTGAATTCAGTTAAATTTGCGCTATTTTAACTAGCGTGTGACGTAGAATAAACTGAGTCTCCTGAAGCTAGTCCCCTATTGATCCGAAATCCGAATGCAAATCTTCTTTATTGTTTGATTGACTACTGGTGTGACACATTGTTGATCTCCAGGGGTGGGTTTTTTATGTAACGTGGACCACATTGTACATCCTGATGGGAGTGGCTTCTTGGCTGGTTTGGAAAGAAGGAGGTATTACGTAATCTGTTCTCTTGTATGTTCTCGTTTATGTGATGGATTGGAGTCCACTTTCTAACCTCAGGCAGAAGAAAGGAAGTCCGAACTAACTCACCACTTATTGGAGGATGAAATTTTGTTATCTTTGCAAAATGCACATTTTATATCACTGCATTGATTTTGGCTGTCAATGTTGGGAGGGTTCTGACCTCCATTTGTGTTTTTTCGACAGATACATGTATGCTTGATACCACGTAGGCTGTAGCATTTTTTTCATTGTTTTTGAGTGAATTTTTAAATTTGGCGTTTTTCCTTCAGAGGACAAACAACAATTGTATTTTTACCTGTTATGCTATAAATTGAAGGGTTCAAAGGGTTTGGTCTTGACTTGTCAAGAGGGACCTTGTGAAATATTGTTTTCTCTCTCTCTCTCTCTCTCTCTCTCTCTCTCTCTCTCTCTCTCTCTCTCTCTCTCTCTCTCTCACACACACACACACACACACACACACACACATCATACACTACTACACTATCTACTTTATACTTTCATCTACTTTACTTTCTCTCATTTTCTTTTTCCCTCCTCACTTTTTAGTATCCCTCCTCACTTTCTCTCTCAAAAACAAACAAAACAAACTTTATCTCCCCAAAAAAAAGAAGCAAAAAACAAAACAGCTACCTCCAAAAGTTCTAAAAGCTCCAAGCACCAAGCTCCAAAAGCTCCATGCTCCAAGCACCAAGCACCAAAATCTCCAAATTCGCCACCAAAGTCTCCAAACGCTACAAATCGGCACACAAAAAGGTGCGAAGAAAGTTTTTGAATTGCGCAAAATCTAAAATTCAGACAGACGTGGGAATCCGACGTCCAAAACACATTGGATTCCAACGTCCCTTCCAAGTTCATGTCAAATTAAAATTTTTGGGAGCTTGGATCATTGACGTGGATGTCGGAATGCGACGGACATTGGATTACGACGTCCATGTCAGAGGCCAGCTATTTTATTTTTGGTAAACAATATTCCACGCCATATCCACGTGTGTTCGTCGAACGCCCAGTCGAATGCCCACGTCGGAATCCTTGCGATATGTTATTGTGGATTATAGAGGTAGAATGAGGATATTGACAAACAATATGATGGGAGGGATGTAAATGAGGTATAGTTCATCTACAATTATAGAAAGAAAGCATGTGAAAGAAAAACAATCAAAAGAGAAAAAGAAACACAAATGTGAAAAATGAAAAAGAGAAAAATAGAATAAGAGAAGTTTTGTTGATGCCATCACCTTGTCTATCATTTTTGTGCGATGATTGAATTAACATGAGTGGAAAGAAATAAAAATGGATTTCTTAAGCATCCTAGCCTTAGTTAATGAATATTTATTTCTGAGATGGTTCATCACCTTTTTATGAACAATTTTGTAATTAACCCTCAAAAGAGGCTAAAAAAGAAAGATAGATATAATATTTGTTGATCATAAGTTATAATGATATCATCACTAAGTGTTGATTCTAGATTAGGTGCTAGATGATAGCCTAGTAAACGTTTTTTTGGTACAATTGGATCCTAACCTAAGTGTATGTCATCTAAAATTTCAATATTACATTTAGAAGTTTTCTTGATTCTATCTTCAAATGATTTCATGGGAAATTGCATATCATATGTAGATCCACATCATGTCTTTTGAATGGATGTTTGAGAGAAAATGAGCTTGATTCAAGGCACAACATTTTTTGAGAGATTATGTGCAACATCATGATCAATATGAGATTGTGATTTTAAAAAAACTAGACTATTTGATAAAAGTCATTTTTTCACATATTACTTGATGAATTACACATTGCAGACATTATGCATGTATCTTACACAAAATATTATAGTAAAATGCACATTCAGTCCCTCCTTTACATGGTTATGATCCAAGAAAGATAGCTAGATGTGATGGAAGTGGGGGCATGAATATATCTAGGAATGGTTGTGATGCAAAATTGCAAAATCAAGATGCTACTATAGAATGAAGTTGATGATAGGGGATTTTCGGACAAGGTCATCTTACTTTTATATTATGATGTTGAAAAAGATAAATGAGAGGCGTTTAGCATCTCACTTTGTGTGTTGAGGCCACTATTTCTTAAATTCAACGATCAAGATAGTCCAACACGGTTTTTACAGAACTATACAAAAGCTCGTAACATTTGTGTGTTCAAAAACCTAAGGAGCCATGCCACTACTTCAATGTGTGCATTGATGATACAACAACTTATTGGGAATTCAAATTGGAGCTACATGCACAAGAAAATTGAAAATTACTTGAGTCAGCTTTCATTGAACGTCACTATTGCCCCAAAAAATGTCGCTAAAAATAGTAAAACTTATACATTGCCCACCAATGATGTTTATAACATCATATTTGTGTTGTGTAGTAACTCTCGATTTGTCATCTTCTTTTTGGGCCCTAATAGAATTTTGGTGTCTCATTTTCATTTCACTTTCATTGCTTTTGCTTTATTCCTTGTGCCTGTGCTTTGTGAACTGTGATTGTGCTTTGTTATATTAGTTTTAGTTGCACTGATTTGGTTTGAATACTTTTTTTTTTTTTTTTCGTTAGTTTAGTTTTCTTGTAGTTTAAGTTTGAGCTTTCTCATAGTTTTATTTTCACTTTATGTTTCAATTTTTAAATCATGTTTATGTGACTTAGTACTTGTCCCACTAGTTTCAATGGCCAATGGAAGTGGTGGATGACGAGGTCAGCATGACCAGTTGTCTAGCTCTTTTGGGGGCCAAAGTTCTGAGGCTGATCGTAGCTCTAAGGGGGGTCACATATCTAGTGGCGGTCGTAGCTTTGGTGGTGGTCATGGAGGTGTGACGTTTGGTAGTGACCAGGGTGAGCACTTCATCTCATGATAGTTTTATATCCTTCTTCTCGTTGGTATGTTTATGAGCAGTCAATGCATGTCATTTGTGAGAGATTTCAACTAGTTTAGTCTAGTTTAGTCATATTTTGGTAAATTGTCAATAAGAGGCCAAAACTCATTTTAGACTTAGAGATAAAAATTTTGAAGTTATATTAGTTTAAAATACATTCAATAAACACTTTTTGAAAGTGTGGAAAAGTTGTTAGTCGATTTTGAGAGAGATTCAAATTTGAACTTTGGGTACATTGAATCTAGACCCAAAAATAGTAGGGTTTACATTTGGAGGGAAAGCCAAATGGCCAAATAGGGTTTGGACACTCTATAAAAGGATGTAACTTGTGGAGAGACACATCTTCTCTCTTCTCTCTCTCATTTCATCATTATACATGGTTCTCTTTGGGTTCTACTACTCATTGGTGCACTATCTTGGTGTTATCTTGCAATCTTGTGTGTAGAATGCTCATATTTTGCTATTTTCGGTTTCACACGTGTGAAATACAGTAGGGTACTGTAATTGTACGAACAACAAACATATTTTATGTTTTGGTTCATGTTTGATCGGTATCTCTTAGAGTTTGCATCTCATTTTGTATGTAGTTGCTGTTTTTTCTACATTGCTAGGATTGTGACAGGATTGTTGGTTTGCTCCTTATTGTAACCAAAGATCAGGGACATGGATTGGATCTTGAATGGTCTGAAATCCTTCACATGGTAACAAAGCTATTGTGTTTCAGATTATGAAAGGATCAACCATCTTTAGCAAAGATTTGGAGGGGTTACCAATGCTAGAGCATGCTAGCAGCATTTTTGCATATGTAGATTGGATCTTTTGTAGGTCAAAAATCAATATAGGGTTATATACTTGATCATTCTGATTTCACACTTGGTTTACTGGAATTAGATGACTTTTCGTGCATTAGGGAGGTCTCATTGGAGGCTACGAGAAGATATATCAAGTTTCTAGAAATTGCATGTAGATATTCAATTTTTTGTGATCAATCCTCTCAAAGACTGGCGCTTATAGCCATCTGAAGAGCACATTCATCACTATCATGAGTTCATCAACAATCTTGACGGCCATGCAGACCATGCAAGACAAAGCTCATGTAGCAAAAGTATTTGGACTTTGCTCATGAGTGAGTTTAGAAAAATCTCTTTGAATATGACAAGCATCAAAAAGCTATACGAGTGAGACTGAGTAAACAAATTATCAGTCATCTTGGCTCTTGGGGGAGAACATTTTGTAGATTACTTTGTCAGTAAATTTTAAACCTATGTAGCATAGTGTGCCCGCCGATGGCGGGTGACCGATGGTGTGTGTGTGTGTGTGTGTGTGTGTGTGTGTATCTATACATATATGTGTATATATGTTTAGGTGTATGTGTATGTATATGTATATGTGTGTGTATGTGCATGTGTACGTATATGTTTATGTGTGTATGTGTATGTGTACATGTATATGTATGTGTGTGTGTGTGCTTGTGTATGTGTAGTCAAAAAATAGGCTTGTATATGTGTGCATATGTATTGTATGTATGAATAGGCAAAGAGTAGGGTCTAGGTGTGACATAGGGAGAGTAGGGTGAGTTAACAACACATTTACACTCTCTCTCTCAAATATGTTCAGTATATATATGTGTGTGTGTGTGTGTGTACATATATATATATATATATATATATATATATATATATATATATATATATATATATATATATATATATATATATATATATATATATATATATATATATATATATATATATGTACACGCGCGCGCGCACGCACGCACACACACACACATAAATCAAGCCTACAATATGTAAATAATTTTTTGTAAAAATTAAATAGATGTATAGAGCTTCCTAAGTAGAAATGTGATTTTGATAGCCATTACATATATGAATCTTGATACATGACATATACCAAAAAAATAGGGTGCAATTTTTAGGACCATAAGAACTAACAACATGAGAAACAATACCGATTCTTATTTTATGGTCAATATCTTATAATCTAAGAAAAGGGGGGGGGGGGGGGGGGAAGGGGGGTCTAACACTCTCTAGCTTGACACATGTAGAAGCAATTTATGAAATATTTGGGCTAGCACAACTCGCATCTTGTTAAAAAATTTTGTTGTCTTTGCCTCCAAGAGTGTCTATTTCTATGCTTGTGGCATCATCTCCAAAAATAATTGTACAAAAAAAATAAAATCATATCTATTGTCAAGACTAATCTCAATATCATTAGCTCATTAGAATTGTTGATCTACTCCCCTTAAGTTGTGCAATTACTAGCAAACAATAGAGTGAACACTAGAGAAGGACTAACTAAAGAGGACTCCTTACATATTCTAAGCTATCACTTGTGAGCAATTTAGGATTCCTTTAAATTGTCATTCTCTTCTACCATATATGCAATCTCCTTAGGCATCAAATATACCAATAATATTTCTTCTTATAACAAGCATTCAAAAAAGAACCTACGGTTTCTTTTATATTGCAATATTCAATTGAATTGCCCTAGAATCATTATGTACACTGCTCATGAACTTACCACCACAATATGGAGCATAGAGCCCACAACTTTTAGAGTTCGATGGCTCTGAAATATCTCATATGCATGAAAACTGAGGTTTGAGCATAAATCTTTGTCACCATGTGAATGGTTTATAGTCTTTTTTGTCAGAACAGTAGGCTTCATTGCATCTAAATCATTATGTACAGTATAGACCTACGTAGTCATAAGAGTCCGCCCTCCCTAGATGGGCTGACCAACTTGAACACATAGTATTGACTTTTGATATGCATGCCAAAAAAATCAAAAATTAACTTTGAACTTGTGCATTAAGCATCGTAAGTGTTGTCAAGCTGACTTAGGTGCACCCAACGTGCCATGTAAAACTCTAAGGGGTGACGCTCCCTAAGGTCCCAGAGCAAGTTAGAACGTCAGGGACTGAGCCTCCGACCTGTAATGAGCCATTCAAGTAGTCACAAGTCATGAGCTAGCTCTGGAGCTCGAGTCATGGCCTAGTCAGGAAGCAAGTTGATTCTGTCGCCGGGACGGCTCCCGGGACCCATGTTCAGGAGCCAGACTGATTCTTCCAGGCTTAATCAGCAAAATAAAAACTAAGTCCTAAAAAGCGTGCTTTACCAGAAAGCACTATGTTTTAGAACAGAGGGGGTGCGCCGAATCACAGCAGAATTATAGGGGGAGTCCGGCAGACAGAAACTTGGGCAGCTCAACCAGCACCAGGAATCCAGTCGCCAGGTCTCAGCTCCCTCTACCAGCACGAGGCAGGCACAATGCCCAGCACATGTTGGTGGCCCCAAGACCGGTCAGTTTATGTATGAATGTAACCTCTTCCAAATCTAATAAAGTTGATCCTTGGGGATGATTACCATTTCGGTTTTGCCTCCGGGACTGGTCCAAGTTGGAGGACCCTTACTACAACCTTTTTGCGTCGCTCGCGCCTAAGGGTCCATGTCATCGACATGGACTTGTCGCTATGCCAATTGGTCAGTTTGGCGACCACTATGCCTTGGGTTTCATGTGTGGCTTGTCTTTGCCTTTGGTTACCTTTTGGGGACGGATTCTGAGTTGGCTTTCGGGTTGGTTGGGATTCCAGTTTTCTTAAGTCTGAATGGTTAAGCTTGTTACGTTTATGAGTTGGCTTTTACGTAAGTGCATGATGGATGAATGTTAGACTTAAGCGCGTGTTGGGGAAACCGCTCAAGTCCCAGTGCCCTTTGAGGCGTCGGCACAACATGTGGTATCAGAGCCGACTAGCCGGTCAGCTACGCAAGTCTCACAGGGATGGCCACATTTTGGGATTTGTCAGAACAACCGTTGCGCAAGGTGCTGCCCATAGTGTAAGCACGGGTGCGTCCACGGTCGGGGTGGTTGGCAGAAGGGGGGACTTGATGAGGCAAGGTGCTGTCCTTGAGGTGTAGGCACGGTCAGTTCCCGCGGTTCGGGCCTGGCGCCGTCTGCACGTAGGACAGATGAGGCAATGTGCTGCCATTAGGTTGGTGAAAGCACGGTCTGTGCCTTGTGGGGTGTGGGGTGACATATTCGAACTGTACGGGTTAACCATTGATACAGAGATGCTGCTCGAATTCGGGTGTAAAGCACGAGTGGTTAGCTGCCGGTGCAGGATAGCTGCCGATCGTTTAGCTATAAGGGCTATCGACCAAAAAGTGGTGGGGCATGACTGAGGCAATGTGCTGCTTAATGGTGAAAGCACGGATGGTTGGATGAATGTTTTCCCATGGGCTAATTCTATGATAGATTTGAGTGGGCGCGGCTAGGCAAAGGTCCTACGTCCGGTCTCAAGGGGAATGTGGCTTGAGAGGGATCCTTGTGTTTGCTTTGGTTGGTATGTTCATTTGTGGTGTGCTTGTTTGGACCTGAATAACCCCTGGTTGCTTAACTTCTTCCAGGTGATCTGATCTAGTTGGGAGTTGAAGGAGGAATTTACATTTGTGGGTGGACGACATACAAGTATGGAAAGGAGCTTCCATGGGGTAACCCCCAAGATTGGTTCAAGATTATTATTTCTATCCGGAAAGATCGCGGAGAGGAAGTCAGATTTTATGATCGACTCCAGAGCTTCACATAACTATATTTCAAGGAGCGTAGTGCAACAGTTCAGCTTGTCGACCAGAAATGTAACATCAACGCTCAAGGTAGAAACAGCAAAGGGAGCACTGGACGTAGACAAAGCAACATTGAACATCCTGGTGCAAATTGGGAGATGGAAGGCTAAACTTAGCTTTTTGATTTTACCTACCTTCCATCCTTATCAATATGTAACTTACCTACTTTTCCACATGGCTTGTAAGCCATACGACACCTAAGAAAATGCGCCCTCTTACTCCTCCCCTCTTGCTCTAACTAATTGATAAACACCCTCTCATACCTATACACCTCACCCTCTCACTTTACTTCTCCTAGAGTATCCTTTACACCTCTCACACTTATTTTGGACACCTCAGCCACTCCTTCAAGGCTACACATTCCCTATAAAAGGTCTAACTCGCCCCTCTCCCTCATTATTCATCTCCCATTCATTTTTGTTTTGCCTCTTGCCCTTGCTTCTATGTGTGTTAGGTGCTTGGAAGAAAGCTTGGAGCTATGGCTTGAGGAAAATCTATCAAGCTTGGATTGGAACCATTTTGGAACGCACACATTCACTTTCTCTTACCTCTTTCATCTCTCTCTCTCTCTCTATCTCTTTCTCACTCTCTCTCTCATCTTCCTCTAAAATTGTCACACCATCCATAACTTGATGGCCATGTATGTCACAGCATCCATAACTTGATGGCCTTGCATGTCACAATGCACAAATTTTGTGCATTGCTTAGTCTGAAGATCAAGGCATTCACAGATCCAGATTAAGGGGGGGGTGTTGGAATTATTTCCTCTGCTCTCCTAAATCCCATTTTTAATCTGCCTCCATTCATGCTGCATATTTACTCACGTTGTCGCGCAGTCTACATATTTACATGTAAATTCTCACAGGCGAAGAAAAGGCAAAAAATGTGACACTGTTTTTACACGTGATTTGTGACAGGCGAAAAAGATGACACTGCCTTACAAAATGTCGAAGGTGCCCTAGGAAAAGCTAAGGCACCCTGTAAATCAAATCCTAAGTCATTTCGTTAGAGTGTCACATTTTTCACATCTTCACCAACGTTCATTACGGAGAAGGCTGACGTCGCGGCCTCTTCACTCTCACCCCATGTAGCTGTGCTAACAGACTTGACAACGACTGCAGCCACCCACGATCTCCTACAGACATCACATCGACTTTGTACTTTCTTTATCTAAACACCTGTAATATTGTGTATATATACCGAATACCATCTGCGTATTCAGATTGATCGATGGACGAAGAATGATCAAGGGAGACGATTGATTGAAAGATTAAGATAAGCATTTTTAAATCTAGCTTTAGAAGCTTATCAGAGATAGATGAAGTAGACGCTTTGTGCATCGATTCTTTATTGTCAGTAATAAGGTTCCATTCCTTTACAGATTGAATTAGCTTCATAGAGCACGCAGTTTCACCCGCTATTATCTTGTGCTCTACCACATTATTGACAAGTATATCTGATAATAGCTCTCTGTTCTGCGTTCAGATCTATGTCAATGTTGCTATGCTCATTCTTCATTCTGTCTGACTTTTCTAGTTGCTCAATTTGGTAATCTGGCTTTAGACGACTAATATTTAGTCTTGTCTTTCGCAAGTCATTCGTGACTGATTATCAGTCGAGCTCAGTCTAGCTCTTTGCGAATCATTCGCAACACATAATTTGTCTAGCTGTTTGTGACAAATTATTCTTCTGGTGCTTTATTAATCAATGTTTGGCTACGTAATCAAAACGACCGTGATTTCCATCACTAATGTTTTGTTCATTCTGATAGGCGTAGTCATGCTTAGGGAAAGAGTCATATAGCTCATTCCGCTGTGCACGAACACTTTTCGTTCGAGTTTTGTTCCTCGTTCGTGTTCGTCTTTCTTTTCGAGCTATTTTTTGTTTCTCACACACGACTGTTTCTCTCTCGTTCCTCTCCCCTCTTTTTCCCAACAGTGGCAACTCTTAGTGACGGTACCAAAAACTCAATTGGCACTACAACATCTTGACCATAAACCAGTTGGAATGGTGTATAATCAGTGTTTCTCTTGTATATTGTCTTGAATGCCCATAGAGCAGCATATAACTTATATTCTCAATTAGATCTGCTAGCTTCGACTGCTTTTGTGATAACACTACACAATATCTTGTTGGAGAATTTCGCCTGTCCATTACCACAAGGGTAATATGGCATGCTGAATCGATGGATCACAAAGAATTCTTCCAATAGAACCTTGATGGTTTCATTGACAAAATGAAACCATCTCAACCGAGCATTCGGAGCACACAATGATATGTTCATAGATAAATTTGGCAGTATTCCTAGAATCATCCACTCGTATTGCCTTGGCTTCTACCCATTTAGTCAGATAATCCATAGCCACAATAATATATCAGGCTTGAGAGCTCCTTGTTGCTGGGTGGATGGAACCAATATAGTCCAATTCCCACTATTCAAAGGGTGCTTGAGCCAGAACGGGGTGTAGAAGATCATAGCTCAATCTCGTTGGTCTTCTAGCTCGTTGGCCAAGATCACATTTCTTTAGTTATTCTTCCATATCCTTATAAATTGTCAACCACCAGCATCTAGATTGCAGGACCTTGTGAACTATAATGTTAGATGCAAAATGACCTCCACTCATGCCTTCATGTGGTAGTGATATTATTTGAGTGGTTTCATGTGGAAAACACACCTTCAGAGGATATTATACAAACCTCATTGCTATAATTGGCTGACAATCAACTAGTAAGGTCTGGCTTTAAGTATCAACTTTTGATGTTCCGCCTTTGGTAACGCCTTGTTTGGTTGGCCGCACATTAAATATTCAACAATATCAGCGGCCCAAATCTGGTACTCTGTCAGCATAAAACAAGGCAGCATCTAGTAGCTCATCATCCGGTTGGGTTGTCTGATTCATAACACATGATCTGCCATATAGTGCTACTTACCCTTGCATACCGTTATCCTGAAGTCAAACTCTAACAACAAAAGTAACCATCATGTAATCTGTGTGTCTAGATACAATGTGACCTAATATAAACATATGTCACCCAAAATTGACACTTTTATGGGTTCAAGGATATGTGGTACTTGCGACATTGAATCAACACCTTTTTTCAAATTAGATAAGTGTTCACTTTTTGGCCCGTGCATGCACAATTATCCAAAAAAATCTCTAGAAATTTTTGTAGGCATTCTTTGAATGTCGCTTGCATGACTATCTGGAAGGTACTGGGGGCAATGCAAAGACCGAATGGCATTACCTTATAGGCATAAGTTCCCCATTCAGTGGCGAATGTTGTCGTGTGTTGATCGTCACAAGCGCAATTTTTTAAGAAACTTTAAGTTTCTAAGTGTTAAAGCTTCTATATTTTTGTTCCTGGCATTTTTTGAACTATCTGCATATTTGAACTAAGTTTCGCACAATTCGCATTCTTCACACTTTCCCGAAAAACTGACATATGGCCAAAACTTAGAACATATTTCCACAAACCATTGGGTTTTCTCATTTAAATATGTCACTAGGTTTGGCTAAGTTCATTGGTTGTGTACATGTTGGTCCTTTGAAGACTTGCTCTTTATCTTCTTGAGCCTTGTCGTGGGCTCTTGTTGAGCTTTTGGTAGCATTATTACCACATTGTCTAAGGTATAATTTTTGAAGATTTATGGCATCTCATGAACGGGTGCTTTTCAAGACTCTTCCTTCAACAGGTTAATCTTAGCATGATTGGTGAGCTATAATTTTTCAATCATCTGTGATGATGATGCTGAATCTTGTTCCAGTTGAACGGATTTTAAGGAATCACTTTTTTTTTTCCTTTCAACAAGATTGGTTGTATCCTTGTTGTCCTTCCGGAAAATTGGTTTCACATTCGACTCGTAATTGTGAATATTCACATATACTGTAGCTATCGCTTCTTTCGGCATATCACTCCAACAAATCACCTGATTGTATCACTATTTTATTTGATTTTTTTTAGTAGCATGTGCCTTGAGTGGCTCCACCTTGGAAACTTAAGCTGTTGTGATTTCTGAGGAGGTTAATCTGATATTTTTCTCATTCCAAATTGATCAGAATCCATATGTTGCAGGATCAGTTCATCCGTCAACTTATCTTCTTTATTGTAAGAAAATGCATGTTGCTAGGATATCAGATCATCTTCAACTTGCTCTGAAATAGGTTCTACTGCTAACCTTGCCACATTGATCATGTTCACCCCGTAAGTTATTGGCGTGTCTAGGGTGTATTCTTTTGGTGAGAATGTGCTGGATTCTGTCTCTAAAGATGGTTGACATGCATGCCCAGCCATACAGTCAACAGTGGCTAATGTTTTCGTCCAACACACAATCCCAGATTGAGAATCGTAATGCCCCCCTTGGCTGTCATAAAACATGGTGGCAGCGAAGTTTGACCGTAGATGTGTAGGAATGGAAACGCAACAGTTAGCAGCAGAAATATTCAAGATGAATCATTCATACAAAATTACGCAAATGAACAATATAGTAGTGAGACAAAAATTGCACTTTGATTAATATCAACAACAAGTACAATGGCTTGAAGTGATAATTTCACCTTGTTGAGCGTGATAACGTTGATTACAGAAGAACTCTGATTATAATGTTAAATAAAAAATACTTACATTGCTTGATTCGGCTAGTAGTATATATTTACAAGTGTCTTTAAAAAATATCTTACAAGCATTGAATGCTATTTATGCCAATCTTTGTATATGTACAAAGTGAGTAACCACCCTTGGGATATTTAGCGGTCCAACTATTTTTAAAGTTGATGATTAGTTGGCGACGTCGGTCTGCCACTGTTGGAAAAACCTGAAAAATGCGAAGGTTGAACAGAGAAAGCATGCAAATCCCGAAGGTGCGAAAATTTTGAAGGTGCCTTTAAAGCGAAGGTAGAGAAATGTGAAAAAACCCGACGTGCCTTTAAAATGGATTTTGGTCACAGTGTCGCATTTTTTTTGCGAAGGTGCGAAAAATACGAAAAACCCGACAGTGCCTTTAAAATGGATTTCGGTCACAGTGTCACATTTTTCCCGAAGGTGAAAAAATAAAAAAACTCGGCAATGCGTTTAAAATGGATTTTGGTCACAGTGTCGCATTTTTTTCGAAGGTGCAAAAAAATGCAAAAAAGATGAAGGTGTCTTAAAACGAAAATGTTTTAAGGAAAATTGAAGTTTTGGAAAATGCCAAGGTCCGAAATATGTTGTCGGCCTTCGGCTGTTTTCAGGATGCTCATTACTTGAACGATTTGTTAAGGCCGAGCATAAGAAATCTAACACTCCCCCTTAATGTGGATTCTGAAAAACTTTGATCTTCAGATTTAACATCATGTTAAATTTGGGATGTGGCTCCTTTGATAGAGCCTTTGTGAGATAATTTGCTGCCATGTAGTTTGTTCTGCAGAAAACCAATGCTACTTCCTTGCTATGCACTTTCTCTCTAAGGTAATGATACCTGATTTTGATATGTTTGCTTCGAGAGTGAAATCTCGAATTGAGAGATAATGTTATTCTACTTTGATTGTCACAATAGATTGTTGTAGGAAGTGTTTGTGCAAAGTTGAGGTCTACAAGTAGTTGCCTTAACCAGATCATCTTTTTGGTTGCATTTGTGGCAGCTATGTATTCAGATTTTGTTGATGACAATCCAACCGAGGTCTGCTTTCGACTGTTGCATGAGATTGGGCCTTGGTTGTATAAAAATACAAATCCAGAAGTTGATTTTCAGGTATCGATATCTCCTGCCCAATTCGCATCTGTGTAGGCTTCAAGAATGTTGGCAGTTTGGCTACCTCCATAGCATATGCTGAGAGTTTTCATTGCCTGGATGTACTTCATGACCTTTGTTAGTGCTTTCTAGTGAGTTAAGCCTGGATCTGATAGGAACTGCCTAAGTGTACTGATTGAATATGCAAGGTCTGGTCGCATACAAATCATTGCGTACATCAGTGAGCCGATGATGGATTGAAATGGGTAGCACTTCCTTTTCTCCTTTTTTGCCTCAGTTTGAGGAGACTGTTCCTTTCATAATCTTACTCCAAGGTCGAGTGAAAAGTGACTTTTTTTGCAGTTGTCCATACCATACTTTTCCAGCACGTTGTTGAGATATCATTGCTGACTGATAAAAATCAGTCTGCTGGGTCGATCTCATTGGATTTGAATTCCGAGACAATAGTGGGCTGGCCATCTTGTATTCCTAGGCTAATATGCGTTTGGTATCTTTCATCAGATTCAAATCGTTACTGAATAGTAGTGTATCATCTACATAGAGAGTGATGATGATGAAGTAATCTAATATAGACTTCAAATAGACATTCGAGTCTGCTGAGTTTGGAATAAAACCATTCTCTATCAGAAATACGTTGATCTTCTGGAACCAGGCTCTGGGTGATTGTTTCAGCCCGTAGAGAGCCTTGTGGATTTTGCATACAAGGTGCTTTTGATTGCCCTTTAGTTCGTATCCCTCTGGCTGCAACATATAGATTTCCTCTTTGATGGTTTCGTTAAGAAAAGCGGTCTGGACATCCATCTGGTGGACTTCAAGATCTGCAGCGACTGCAAAGGAGAGAAGTAGGCGAATTGAAGCATGTTTGATAATTTGGACTGAAGGTTTCAAAATAATCCAGATCTGGAATTTGGGAAAAGCCTTTGGTGAGTAGCCTGGCCTTGTAACGATTTAGTCAGCCTTCAGCATCGTACTTCACCTTGAATATCCATTTGCATGAAATTGGGTTTCGGTCGTTTGGCAGCTCAGTGACTGTCCATGTTTGATTCTCTGTCAGATTCCTGCACAAAGTAGCAAGTTGGATCATCCATAAATCTGGATAGAGGCTGTTTGGACCTGTTCGACCTTCTGGTTTGAACTTCGGTCCTCTGATGTGTGTTGACTCGTTGAGATTATGACTCATTTTTGAGTCAATGTCATTTTTTTGCAGTTGAATCCCCGGATCGAAATTCGGGTGCTCGATCCTTGGGTCGGATTTATTAGCAGCTTTTTCCTTGTGGTCGATGAACTGGTCTTCCACAAAAATGACATCTCTACTGGTAAATGTCTTCTCATTATCCAAATTGTAGAGCTTGTATGCCTTGTGATTTGGGAATAGTCGATGAAAATCATTTTTCTGTTTTTTTCGTCCAGCTTTCTTCTTAGACCTTCAAGGATCTGAACGAAAGTGATGTATTTAAACACTCAAATATATTTGAGTGATGGTTTTGATTATGTCCACACCTCATAAGGTGTCTTGCCATTCAGGGCTTTGGTGATGGATCGATTCTGTAAATAGGTGGCTATAGTAACAGCTTATGTCCAGAATTTCTTTGGAAGAGAGGCATGGGCCAGCATGCTCTTGGCACTTTTGATGAGTGTTTGATTCTTTCGTTCAGCTACACCATTAGACTGAGGTGAGTAGCTGGTTGTAAATTGTTGATGTATCATGTTGGCCTTGCAGAAATCCTTAAATTATGTGGAGATATACTCTCCCCCTCCATCTGTGTGTAGAGCTTTGATCTTTCTCTGGGCCTGATTTTCTGCAGACACTTTGTACTGCTTGAAGAATTTGAACGCTTCGAATTTGTTTTTCATAAAGTAAGTAGCAGTTCTTCGAGAGAAGTCATCGATGAAAGTTAGGAAATAGAGAGCTCCCCCTGTCGAAGCAATCTTCATCAGCCCACGAATGTTGCTATGTACAAGGTCAACCAAGCCTTTGGAAGTATGAACTGAGTCTGAAATGAAGGGACTTCTTGCATGCTTGTTGATAGTACAGCTTTCGCATGGAGAAGTTGGCTTGCTGACAGAAGACAGATCTTGTACTTGTCTCTGAGCAAACATTTGCTAAATACTATTGAAATTGAGTTGGCCAAGTCTGAAATGCCACATCATATCAGCTGATTGAGAAGTGGCTGTGTGAAGAGCTTGACTGTTAGAAGAGTAGCAGTGGATGAGTTTGTAAAAATAGCTGTTTCTTCTTCTGAAGGCTAGAACCTTCCGGGATTTGTCAAGAATTGTGCAGCCTTCTATATAGAATTTGACCTTTTGACCTAAATCGGTGATTTTGCTAACTGAGACCAGATTCTTGGTCAGATTTAGAACGTGGAGAATGTTGGACAGCAACTTGACTTCACCTTTTTGGAATTCGACTCTGACTGTTCCTTCACCTTCAATTGAATGTGATGAATTGTCTCCAAGTTGCACAACTCTTGTATGGGTGAATGACTTGTAGTCCTTGAACCAGTCACGATGGTAAGTCATGTGTTGAGTTGCTCTAGAATCTAGATACCAGGAATCAATATCTTGTTGTTCTTCGACTTTGGTCATGAAAGCTGCTTCATCTTCTTCTTGTTGCTGAATTGAGTAATTGGCTGTAGCACTATGTGCTTGTTGTTAGAACTGTTTCTTCTTTTCATTGTTGTACTTCAAAGTTTGACGGTCCTTGATTTCATGGCCAGTCCTCTTATAGTATTTGCAGAATAGTTTTTGCACTGGTTGGAATGATGAAGAACTTGAATTTGATCATGAACCGGAATTCGGTCCACTCTACATGTTGCTCTTCTTGTCAGTATAACCTGACTTTGTAGATCTCTTGGATCTAAACTTCTATTTTTTGGAATGTAGAGCTTGAGGATCCAATCATGTTGATCTTTTGATCTCCTCTTGTAGAAGCAACAATATTACACTTGATAGAGTGAGGTGCTCCTGGGTAGAAATTGCCATTACCCAATTCGTAGGCTTTAGGTAGACTCGATAATAGAGTCATGAGTGGATCGAAATATTCTATGACTGAGCCAGTTGCATTCAGCTACTCCATAAGATTTTTGAACGTGTTGAGATGACTCGAAACACTTTCTGCATCAGACATCCTAAGGGTGAAGAATTTCTTCCTCAAGTGTAACTTAGAAGTAGCATCCTTGATGTCATAGAGAGTTTCTAAGATGTCCCATGCATTCTTAGTAGTCTAAGCAACACATATGTGGCTGATCTGAGTATCCTTGATGTTGAGGGTGATCATGGCAAATACTTTGCCATCTCTTAGTCTCCACTTGGTGATGATGGCTGAATCACCTTCTAGTTTGAGCTTTGTGCCATCAACGATGTCCCACAATTCTTTGGCTAGTAGTATAACCTTCATCTTGAATTTCTAGAGATGGTAGTTATCTCCATCGAGTTTGTCAATGAGAGATGAACTAGATAATGGATCCATTCTGGTTGAACGAGATCATTGGTAGAAACAACTATTGTCGGAATACTGTTGGCTGCGCGTTTGCTAGAGAGACGTCTTGGTAGAAACAAGACTGATAATCTGTAGTAGAAATACAGATTACTGAAATGCCCGCTCTGATACCATGTTGTAGCGTGGGAATGACTGGCAGCGAAAGCTTGAGCGTAGGCGTGTAGGAACAGAAACGCAACAGTTAGCAGCAAAAATATTCAACGTGAATAATTCATACAAAATTGCGCAAATGAACAATACAGTAGTGAGACAAAAATTGCACTCTGATTAATATCAACAGCAAGTACAATGGCTTGAAGTAATAATTTCAGCTTACTGAGCGTGATATGTTGGCTACAGAATAACTCCGATTATAATGTTAAAAAAAACACTTACATTGCTTGATTCAAATAGTAGTATATATTTACAAGTATCTTCAAAAAATATCTTATAGGCATTGAATGTTATTTAAGCCAGTCTTTGTATATGACCAAAGTGGGTAAATGCCCTTGGGATATTTAGCGGTCCAGCTATTTTTAGGGTTGATGATAAGTTGGTGACGTCAGTCTGCCACTGTTGGAAAAACCCAAAAAATGCAAAGGTGCCCTGACAGAGAAAGCATGTAAATCTCGAAGGTGCCTTTGAAACGAAGGCATAGAAATTTGGTATTTTCATCACCACGAAGGTGATCAAAAATTGCACTCCCGCTATCTTTACTGGAATGTCTTCAACTACACCTTTTGGTTTGACACAAGACTGATCAACTAGTTTGATAGCAAATTTTGTCGATTTCAGCCCTTGTAAATCCCATTTCTGATATAAGGTAGTGAAGATTAGGTTGACTCTTGACCCTCAATCTACCACTACCACTTGTGCTTGATTGGAAGGGTGATGATGTGTTGCTAGCTTTCTCATGCTGCTCCAATGTTGAGGATGTTGCTGGTTCCCTCCTACTCAACACAATACAAGGGTTCTTTTGCTACCATTTCAGGTTTCGAATTTATCCATTCTGCTAGAACGCTCTTTGCTTGTGGCACAATTTGCGGAAACTCTCTGAGGGATAAGTTCATTTTGCTAGTCAATAGATTTGTGAGTAGTTCTGTTTGTGGAACCTCGGGCTCTCCCATCTGGAATGGTACTTCCTGATGGTGTAAACAGTAATTAAGATCTCTTAACAATATCTAGTGAGCAAAAAACCATTAGATTAGTTATGGAAAATTGATATTGTAGTCCATGGAAAATTGAAATTGGTTATTAACCTTGATGAGTCTGAAATTGTTAAGGGACAAAAATTGGAATGGGTAACTTTCACCGTTATGAACAGAGCATTAAATAATACTGAAAATGTTGAAGATGATTCATCATTTAGTGTTCAATCAAAGAATGAAATATGGTGTTTAGCAGCATTTCATGTATATTTCAGTTTTACTTATTCTTGTATTTTGTCACCTAAGTTTGCCATGATTTTTTGATTACCTAAGTTTGCTAATGTCAATGTTCATAACTTTGTATATGTTTGTTACTTTTCAGGTTTTAAAAAAAGACCATGCTATCTTGTCATGGATTTTTTCAACATCAAATTATACGAAGATTATTCAAGAGCACATGGGTGGAAACAAAATATTTGTGCCAAACTATGGCACATTTCAAATTTTATGGCATCTTGCAGGTGATTTAATGTATAATGTTTCGCATGGGGAAAATACTAAACATCCTTGTCTGTATTGTATGAAGAATTGTAAAGACTTGAATGTGACAATATCAAGATCAAGAGTTGGTCCAAAAGGATCCAAACCTTAGACCTATGTTGCCAATTCCATTGATCAATGTTCACATATGCACATTGCATGCTGAGGTACGAACTATTGAAAATTGATTTACAATCATATTTTGTATGTTTGGAATACCAAACCTGAATCGGCCTCTAAAATTGGAATTGAGATATTAGAGCACGTACTTTTAAAAGCAGATTTGCACAAGGGAAGTGTAAGTGAAAAACTGTCTGGTAAATCAAGGAACGTTTCAAATAGGCCATATGTTGGTGGTGCAAAAGCTAGAAGGTTTCTGTCCAATCACACTGGAAAGTCTTCTACCATGACATGGCAATGTTTGGAAAGACATTGTTGCAGCATCAAATGACTTTGAAGATAGGGGGAACACAAGATCAAAAAAAGTTGCAGTATGACAAAATCTCGACAATCTGATTGGCATATTGCGAAAAGAGATTACCTGAAAACGATATTGCAAGTTTACAAAAATATTGTGAGATATTTTTCAAATCGGTAGCAGAATGTTGGAGAAAAAATCATGTTACCCACTATATGGTAATTCAATATTTGTTTTTGTGGACAAAGCATACAACATAAAATATCATATATTTGATTTCTAATATATGCATTTTATTGGTTGCAGCATATTCTATTACATCACACAACATTTTTTGCAAAAGAATATGGAAGTATGAGCATATGGTCTTCTCAAGGTATGGAGAAATCACATTGGCAAGCAAGAGGAGCTTTTCATCAAGCAACCAACCATGGAGGATATAACTCAAAGAGATGCTAATTATATCAATTATTTTAATGGTTCTATAGAAGAGCACAATTTAGATATCAAACCAAACATTCAACAAATCTCATTTCATTCAAAAAGACATTTCAACATTTCAGGAGAAATAATTCAACTTCATCATCGTTATAGAAAAAAAATCTTGTACAGTTAAAACATTACATTTCCTCATCAGTATCAAAGGTTAGTTGGCAGTATGGTCATGAAGAAATTATCGTCTCTCATACGAATCCAAATGCTCGATCAATCTTCTTTTACTAAACTCTATGTAACTTGATGGTGTGTGAGATAAACAAAAACGAACGAACGGGCCGCAACAGAAATAAGGAAGGTCGTCCACACCAACAAATAAAAATGATGAACAATAATAACTATGATAAGGATCTGGATTACTTAGAGAACAGAGTGATAGAGCAGTTCTGACTGTGTTGATTATGAATATCAGTGTAAGTGTCATAGACAACATAAGAGAGATTGCTAAAAGATTAGGCGTCTGAGACAGCCCTGCAATTCTCTTTTACTGATATTCTGATATAAAGAAATGTGAAGCAATTAGGCATCAATGACAGCCATACATTTCTTCATTTATGATGCTTGTGATAGTGGCGAAGTAAGATAATTTGTCATCAACAGGAGGCTATCAGAAAAGAAGAATTTATGCATTCAAGTGAGTTTTGACTTTTGGCCTTTGCAATCTTTTTATACTTCAAAAGTTCAGATCTTATATTGTTTTAATATGACTATAAATTGTAACATTAATCATTTATTATTATTATTTTCTTTTTTTTTACAGATCTGCATTGGTTGGGAATCAAAATGTGAAAGACAATGCTAGTATAGGCAAGTCTTTGGACTCCATGTTGACAACAAAATCAATTGAGTCATTGATGACCAATAATTGAAATAGTCGTGTTAAGATAAAAATGGTTGATGCATTAATGATTGAAGTACAAAAAATACTTGACAATACTATAATTCTAGGAGCATGTGATTTTGTTGGAATAAGCAGAGATGCTTATGGCACCATATTTAAGATTATCAAACAAGCTTTGACACTGGTTAGCATAGAGAATTTCAAAAGATTATAGGTGTCCCATTTCATATCGAGGAAGTATATCAATCAAAGGACAAAAAATCCATGTCTTACAATCAGTCAAATAACTTGTTTGTCGATATGAATACGTTATTAAGATTTATTATACATTTCTATGATATTTCCACAGAAAAGATAGACAGTAAGATAGTCTTGGTACTGAAGCTAGATGAATCAGAACTTATTAAAGGACAAAAAATGGAAAAAGTGAGTATAACACTCATGAATGGAGCACTTCAAAAGACTAACGATCAAGGAGATTTTAACTTCAGTGTTCAGTCCGAGAATGACATCTGGTGGTTGGCAGCCTTTGAGGTATGATATTTTAAAATCTAATGAGTTTTGATATTGTATGCTACTTGGGTTTTGTATTGTTATCAATTGACTAGTTTTTTTTCTATCCATTTTTAGGTTTTAAAGGAAGATCATGACATTCTGTCATGGGTGTTTAGCAAAACAACATATCCCAAAATCATCAAAGAGCATATGGATGGGAAACTTTTCAATGTACCTAAAATAGGAGACTTCAAGATAGAGTGGCATTTGGTTGGTGATTTGGAATCTTTAAAATGTATGTTCAACGTTTCCCATGGACCAACCTCCAAAAATCCAAGTTTATATTGTATGAAATTATCAAATGACATGACCAAGAATACAAGAATAACAAGAGACAAAGAAGATCCCAACTACAAAACGTACATATTTGCACTCTCTATGCTGAGGTTAGAATAATTGAAAAGCTTGTGTATTGTCACATATTATATGCTTGGAACACAAAGCCAGAATCATCTTCCAAGGAGGCTATTTCTAGAATAGAAGATGTTCTGTCTAAACCAGGTCTCCATAAAGGACATGTTAAAATACAAAAGCACTTTAAGCTTTCAGAAAAAAAAAAAGGAAATGTACCTTGCAATTCAAGCATTGGCGGTGTAAAGACACGAAGATTTCTATCTAACCATTCAGGAAAGCCATCTAAGATGCGTTACTCAGTTTGGAGAGACGTCGTAGTTACTACTCAAGATTTTGTTCAGGATGGAGTAACAAGGGTAATGAAAGTTGAAGTATGGAGAAAATTAGATGATATGGTTGAAATATTACGAAAGGAAATATTTTCAAACAATGACTTGCTACTGCTCTAGAAACGTTGTGTTGAGTTTGTAGATGCAGTTGAAGTGGCTTGGGGAGATGATCATATCACACATTACATGGTAAGCATTTAAAAACAGATATCAAGGTACCATTCTATTATGTTTTTTGAAGTTTATTTATTGATAGAAATTGTTGATATTTTGCACATATTACGACACCATTCCATATCCTTAGCAGAAAATCATGGAAGTTTGAGTATATGGTCTTCACAAGGGAAGAAAAATTCTCATTGGTAAGCAAGAGCAGCATTTCATAAAAACACACAGCATGTTGGCCTCAATGGTAGACACAGATATATTCTTCAGCTATTTCAATGGTTCTATCGATGAGCACAAATACGACATCGAACAAAATCTGCAAATTATATCAAGTTCAGAAAGGCGTGTAAATTTATACGTCAAGGAAGGTAGATTGACAGACACAACATTGTACTATATATGTACAAACCATTGCATACATGAGAGATCCAAGTATCGATCGATAAGGGGTCTCTCATCTGCTCCTCTTCCTGTTTGGTCTGAGGACATTGGTCCTTTGACAAATACAAGCTTGGATCCATCGGTGAGTGAGCTAACTTACAATTCATTAGATTGTATATGTTAAGAACATTGTGAAGATACCTTTGTTGAGTGATAGATCAGTCATCTCGCTCTGTCTCTGTGGATTTGTATGCCTAGACAAAAGTGAGCTTTGTCCATATCAGTCATGTTGAACTCAAAAATAGCATCTATTTGAAATCCTTGACCAAATTGGTATTGTTGCTGAAAAGCAACATATCATCCACATATAAGGTTATGATAATGGAGGATTGTTGCACCGACTTGAAATAGACGTTGCAATCAGCAGTGCTTGGTTAGAAACCTTGTTCGATGAGGAATGTGTTGATCCTCTTAAACCAAAATCTGGCAAACTATTTCAAGTCGTAGAGTGCTTTATGGAGTTTAGAAACATGATTTTTCATACCTTCCAAAACATATCCTTCGAGCTGGATCATGTAGACGTCTTCTTGTATAACTCCATTCAGATAAGCTATTTGCACATCAAGTTTATGCACTTCGAGGTCGGCAGCTGCAGCATATGATAGGAGTGCTCGACTTGACAGATGTTTGACTACAGGACTGGAAGTCTCACTATAGTCGACATTGGGGATCTGAGTGAATCATCGTGCTACCAGTCTTGCCTTCCTTTGATCAATTGCTCCATTGGCATTGCATTTGATCTTGAAGATCCATTTGCAATCAATGATATTACAGCCAATAGAAGCTTCGACTAGTGACCATGTTTGGTTCTTGATCAGAGAGGAATACTCTCTGTTTATAGCTTCTCTCTAGAGATCAGAGTCTGGTTGGCTGAGTGCCTCTTCGACTATTGTTGGTTCCTATATCAAAAGACATGCAGACTCAGGAGTATACCTTGTGGGCTATGTGCGCACTCGGCTTGATCTTCTGAGAGGAATCGACTGATGAACCACTCCTGGGACTTATTTCTGGGTAGCAGCAATGTCTTTATCTGATTTGTTGTCAAAATAGTGGGTCGACAATGGACACACCTAAGCCCGAAGCTCATATTGTCATGTCAATGGCAGGTGATGAAGGTCCTCCTAGAACAATATCCTTGCCTTTGATGTCGACAAACTGATCCTCGATAAATACTGTATCCCGTTGGTTGTACAAGATTTGTTGGGGATTGGGATCATACAACTTGTATGTGTTATCAGATGAAGTATATCCAATCAAGATGGTCTTGAGACCTTGGAAGTCAAATTTCTTCCTCGTGTCTCAAGATCTGCACGTGGGCAACGCATCCAAACACTCTTAGGTTCTTCACAGAAGGCTTAGAGCATGCCCACACCTCATGGGGTGTCTTGCCTGAGAGGGCCTTGGTCGAACATCTGTTCTAGACATAAGCTGCAGTGGAGACGGCTTCGGCCCATAAACTCTTGGGCAGCGATGCATTCGCTAGCATACATTTAGCTGATTCAACCATAGTACGATTCTTTCTCTTGGCTAAGCCATTAGACTGAGGATTGTAAGGAGTGATGAATTGCTGCTCAATGCCTTGGCTCTGGCAATACTCCTTAAAATCAATAGAGATGTACTCTCCACCATTGTCTGACCTTAAGGCCTTGATCATCCTTCCAGTCTCTTTTTCTGCACGCTCCTTGAAGATTCTGAAGCAATTGAAGGCTTTTGATTTCTTCTTGATAAAATACACCATAGTCCTTCTGGAAAATTCATCAATAAAAGTTATAAAATACTTTGCATCCTTCTGCGAAGGATTTTTCATCGGGCCACAAATGTCTAAATGCACAATGTCTAACAATCCTCTAGCAGTATGCTAACGGCTTGATCTAAATGGTTTTCTAGTCTGTTTACCAACTAGACAATCTTGACAGACAAGTAACTCGACTTTATCACAAGGATAGTCTAGATCAAGAACAATAGAATGTCTAGACATTTGTTGTACAACAGCATGATTCAAGTGACCAAGTCTATAATGCCAAAGTAAACTTTTATTTGCACGAATAGAAGTATTGAGCACCTGACTAGAGGTAGAAAAGCAATGATTTAATCTATATAAGTATCCATGCCTCTTTTCGAGTGCTAGGATCTTGCATGTCCTATCAACTACTTTGCACTGATCACATTCGAATTCTACTCTATGTCCTAGATCTGTGATTTTGCTTACAAAGTGCAGATTTGTAGATAAATTGGGTACATACAAAACTTAAAGTAGCTTAGACTGATCATTTGCAAATTTTAATCTTACAATACCTTCACCTTTAATAGCTTGTGTGCTATTATCACCAAGGTGAACATATTTGTTGATACTGTAGGGTGTATAGGACTCGAAACAACGAATGAGACTAGTCATATGCTAAGTGACACCGGAATCTAGAAACCAGGAACTGTCGCTGGATGCTCCTTGATGGCTGGTCATGAAGGCATCGTGATCCATCTCTTGAATAGGCTGTGGAGCTTCTGTAGCTGCATTTGTTGCTTGATTTGACTGCCCCTTGCTGCTGTTCTTTGCTTGCGGCATCCGACAGTCTTGCATTTTGTGGTTGTTTCATTTGAAGTATCTGCAGAACAGCTTCTTCTTTGTTTGTGAATTCAACTGTTCTTTGTACTGTGCTGGTTTCTGGTCTTGGTCTTTCTTCTTCTTCTGCTTAGTCATGCTCTTGTTGGTGTACAAAGCATGAGAATCAACTGAGGAATTAGAGGCTTCATTCCTCCGCGTGTCTTTCTGCAACAACAATGTAATGACTCTTGAAAGAGTTAGTTTTGGATGTGTCGTGATGGTCATCACCCAACTGTTATATGAGCTTGGCAATCTTGTAAGCAGTTGCATATTGCATCTTGATCGTCTATGACAGATCCGACAGTGGCCATTTGCTTCAGTAGGTATTTGAATTGATTGATGTGATTCTGCAGGGAATCACCATTCGCAATCTTGAGGGAGTAAAATTTCTTCCTGAGATGTAGCTTGGAAGCTATATCTCGCACTTCGTATAATGTGCTCAAGATGTCCTAGACTTCTTTGGATGTCTAGGCTTCATATACATGGCCAATCTGAGTATCCGAAATGTTTAGGATGATCAGCACGAACGCTTTGCCATCCTTCAGCTTTCATCTAGCGATTGCAACGTCGTCAGCTTTGGGTTTCCCTTCTGCCTCTGTAACAACGTCATACAATTCTTTAGCCATTAGCACCGTTTTCATCTTAAATTTTCACAAATGGTAATTGGATCCATCAAGCTTGTCCATGATAGGACTGGCTTTCCCTTGGAAATCCATGTGGAAGATTAGTCTAGGTGATAGGAATAACTATCAGTGACGTAAGTATGAAAGTATGGTGCTGAATTACAGAACAAGAAGACAATCACTCTATCGGCTAGTAGAGTCTTGTTAATGTGGAAGCTTATCAGGCTACAGAAATTAGCTCTGATAGCATGTTGGGAAAGAGAGATGTGAGAAACGCAAATAGCTCAAAAAGAAACAAACACGAAAAGAAGCGAATTTGAAACTTGAAAAAAAAATGAACTCGAATGGAAAGTATTCGTGCGTAGCAGAATAAGCTATGTTTCACTCTTTCCTTAAGCATGATTACACCTATCAGAGACAAACAAAACAATAGTGAAAGAAATCACGTTCGATTTGATTATGTAGCCAAACATTAAGCAACAAAACATCAGAAAGATAATTTGTTTCAAACAGCTAGACAAATTATTAGTCGCAAATTATTCGCGAAGAGCTAGACTAAGCTCGACTGATAATCAGTCGCGAAAGACAAGACTAAATACTAGTCGCGAATAGCTAGACTAATAATAATTTGTAAATAACAGACTACTAGATTAAGCAATAAGAAAGTTAGACCAAATGTAGAAAAGCATGGCAATAGTGACACAAATCTGAACGCAGAATTACAAAGCTGTAATCAAATTAAGTATAGAAAAATATACAGGTCAATAATGCAGGTGAGCACAAGACAATAGCGGAGAAAACCGCGTGCTTTACAAAGCTAATCCAATCTGTAAAAGTGATAAGCTTATAACTGACAATACAAAGAATCGATGTGCAAAAACATCTACTTCATCTATCTTTGATAAGTTTCTGATGCAGTGTATTGCTTCATACACTTGATGCTTGTTTCTCACTTATGGTATATGAATACGCAGATGGTATTCAATATATATACTTAATTTTTACAGGTGGTGTGCAGATGAAGAAAGTACAAAGTGGATGTGTTGTTTGTGGAAGATCGTGGGTGGCTACTGTCGTTATCTGATTGCATAGTTGCATGGGATGAGCATGAGAAGGCCATGACGTTAGCCTCCTCCGCTAAAGTGAATGTCGATGAAGATGCAAAAAACGCGACACTCAGACAAATGCCTTAAAACTGATTTACAGGGTACTTTAAATCGTGAAGGGCGCCTTTGGCATTTGTAGAGCAGTGTCGTCTTTTTTGCCTTTCTCGCCTGTGGAAATTCACTTGTATTTATGCAGACAGTTGTGTTTTGTTCGTCAAACTAAGTCAGGTGCTCTTTGTATACCCGGATGTCCTGCGCATGGACTATCATGACACTCATGCAAGATTTGGGCCCTTACTATGTCATTCTCCAGTACACACACCTTGTCTTTACGAAACAAAATCATGTTTCGAATAGCAAAAACCATTTCAGTCTTTTCTTGATTCGAGGAATCTTGCATACTTGAATCGACCCTAGAAAGTACTTGTTGCCAATACTTTCCAAAAAAAGGATCAGACTCATATAGTTCTTGGAGAGACTGAAACAACCCCGGTTCTATGATAGTAGCGCATAACTGATTAATAATCATAAATTATTAATCAGTTATGCGCTACTATCATAGAACCGGGGTTGTTTCAGTCTCTCCAAGAACTATATGAGTCTGATCCTTTTTTTGGAAAGTATTGGCAACAAGTATAGAAAATTCAATGATTTGCATCAGCTCAGCCCATCTCGCTTGTCTCCCTTTTAAATCTATAGCATTATAAAAATATCGAAGAGTATGTTGATCCGTCAAAACCTCAAATTTGGCTCCATACAAATAATGTTGCCAAATTTTTAAGGCATGAACAATTGCAAACAAATCCTTCTCATAGGTACAATACCTAGATTGAGCAGAATTCAGTTTCTTGTTTTCATAAGCAACATGATGTCCATCCTGCATCAAAACAGCTCCAATAGCATAATCATTGGCATCGGTCCTACCCACAAAAGTCTTATTAGGATCGCCAATGATTACTATTGGTGCTGAAGTAACACTTTTCTTAAGCAACTCAAAACAATTATTCACATCCTCCGTCCACTACACTTGTGGACTCTTAGCCCTTCGGCTTAGCTTCTTATAGCTTTCAAGGCCTGGGTAAGAGGAAATGCCAATCGAGCAAATTGGAGTATATGCCGACGGAAAAATCCTACAAACCCCAAGAAAGACTTGATTTCCCGAACTGTGGTAAGAATAGGCCAATCAATAACCTTCTGGATATAATCAGGCTCGATCTCCACACCTCGTTTGGAAATCTTATGCCCCAAGTAGGACAATTCCTTAGCAAAAAAGTCACACTTACACTCTTTGGCAAAGAGCTTTTCCCTTCTTAGGATGTCCAGGACAATTCTAAGATGCTCTTTATGTTCCACAAAAGTCTTACTGAACACTAAGATATCATCTAAGAATACCACTATGAATCTTCCCAAATATGACCCAGACATCGTTCATCATTTGTTGGAAAGTTGTCAGTGCATTAGTTAGACCAAAAGGCAACACCAAAAATTCGTAGTGTCCAAAGCAAGTTCAAAAACCCGTTCTTGGTATATCTTCTGCCCTAATGCATATCTGATAGTATCCCGACCTTAGATCTATCTTGGTAAAGTACTTAGCACCACAAGATAATCTATTAGGTCATCCATCCGCGGCACTAACTATCTATTTAGTAATAGTTACCTTGGTCAATTTCTTATAATTTATGCAAAACCTTATAGTCCCATCTTTCTTGGCCACCAGAACCATTGGTGATGCCCAAGGAGATTTACTAGGTTGTACCCACCCCTTCTTCAGGTAATCATGTAATTGCCTATTTACCTCAGCCTCTTCCAATGCACTCATCCAATAAGGATGTTGTGCGTCGGAATTGAACCAGGTATAAGTTCAATTTTATGAGACAACCAAATTTTCAAGAAATTTAGCGGAATCTTGGATATCTAGAATTCAATTCTAGACAATAGTTTGAAGTTTTGGTGGTTAAAGATAGTTATTAATACCAATTTGATATGCTTTCTGTCTTTGATTACTTGATGGTTTCAGAATTTGAATAGCTCATGTTTTAGTTAAGAATCCAGTTTGGAGAATATTGTTAAAATCTAGTATTTTTCTAGTGAAAAATATTTTGAAATGATTCTTATATTTTCTTAGTTGTGTATTAGACATAAACTCCAGTATTTTTTAGAAATTAAGTATGTTTTGAGATTCCAAAGAATTATGATTGACAAATCATAAAAATCTAATTATTTATAATTGACGGATCATAAATGGATACTTAATCTGTGGACAATCAAGAAGTGTGTTGATTCTTAAGTATGTCAAAAAATTTCTCATCTATTAGTTGAGTTGAGATTTCATATTAGTATTTTGAAAATCTAAATCTCTTTACTCTAGTATTCTTTTGAGTCCTATGTATCTCACCGACATTTCTTGTTAAGTAAATTGTTTTTGCTTATAGAGAATTTTGCTTACCTTAGTGGATTGTATTCTACTACAGATTGTAGTCTATAAGTGTTTGTGTACAAGTTCAATCTATATCTCTGGACTTATAGGAAACAGTTAAATCTATTGAGATTTAGATGGATTGTTGATTTCTTACATGTGATACTAGAAATGAGGCTATTAACTCAGAGTAACTACAATACTCTCGATTGAGTTATAATTGTCTGAGACTCGATGGATCTCCTAGAGATTTGGATTGATTGAATTGTTATATTTTAGAATATTTGGATATTTAAAAAAAAAACTTACCAAGAAGCACTATTATCTACAAGAAATTGTGAATAGAATTTAGACTATCATAAAAATGAATTTTCTTTAGCTTTTGGAATCGATTTCAGAAATAAAAAATCAATTCACCCAATGGTTCATGTATTTGGAATTGCATGAAGGTGATGAACCTTTATTTGGAGAACATCAACCTAATTGAAAGATTTATAGCTTAGTGGATTTTGAGTTAGTACTCTTGTATAGAGGCAAGCAATTGAAGAATTGTTGCATTTTTTAGTACTTATTCAAATGGAAAGATCAAGACTAAGGATCAGTTGAAAGCTTAAGAATTAATTTCATGTCTTCTCTTTCTCGTTCTGCAGATAGACCCTGTTTAAGGGAGGAAGAATGTTATGGCCATATTTTGTTAAGGACATGAAATAGTCCTAATATGGTAGACTGGCCCTATGATGTTCGACTGTTGCAAACAATTCACGAAATCTTTTGGACTGTTCTTCAAGCTCACCTGTTGCAAAACTATCTTGAACAGTTTGCAAAATATTCTAGATTTCTTTTTCAAGCTCAAGAATTGTCATCTGTCGTGAACAATTCGTGAAAGAAGAAAATGTCGCAAAGAGACAAGTGTCGCGAACAATTCGTGAAACACAAAGCCAAGACGAAGAGATGAATTGTCGCGAATTATTCGCGAACAGATTTTATTCGAATCTGGAAACAGAGCATCTATTTGAATATCAACCGTAACAGTTAGATATCTACTATTATAGCATTGAAAGGCCAAAAGACCTATAAATAAAAGGCCAAAGGACCTGTCTAGTAGCAATATAAATACATATGCACTACTTGTTGTAACACACTCACTCAATCAGAGACATAACAGCGAGATAAGACAACAAGAGATGTATATTGATGAATCAGATTCAAAGTTATAAAAATTTGTTTTTGATCAATAGTTTCTTATTGTCTAGATAGTTTTAAGGTGTCTCTCACTTCCACATATAATTTTTGCATGCATACTGTTCTATTAGTACATAGATCAGATAAATCAGGATTGAATACACTGATATTAGTTTGATTTATTCAAAATTGCATCGTGTTCTCTGTGGAAGAATAATTACTATTTTTCCTACAGATGTTCAATAGCGTGCGGAGCAACAATTAGCTGGATATGCAAAAAGCAAACTTTGGTAGCTCAATCCTCATGCGAGGCTGAATATGTCGCAGCTTCAACGGTGGCGAATGAGGTAAATTGGTTGCAGATGATGTTGGAGGCAATTGGCATACCACAAGGAGAACCATGCACGATGATGATGGATTCTCAAAGTGTCATATATATGTCCCAAGATCATGTCTTCCATTCAAAGACAAAACACATACCTCTGAAGTACCATCACATTCGAGATTTGATCTTGAAAGGAGAGCTCCAAGTCCAGTACATAAAGTCTGAAGACATGATTGCAGATCTACTCATGAAGCGATCTATTTTCTTAAACAAAGAGGAGGAGGGCCAGGAAGATCTACTCTCTCCCTCACACCAAAAGAAAAAAGTACAATAATCAATCATGGCATGAAAAGAGGGCTTGAAAGAGAGAGGAAATGTACAACATACCTCATCTTACCCACCCTTTTTACAAGGTATGGTTGCACCCAAACATCTTTAGGAGAGAGTAATAAATACCCCCTCCCCCCCCCCCCCTTTTTTTTCACCCCGTACGAGCCAGACAAGCTGACAGCAGGTCCGTACGAGATCGAGTTATCAAACCTATCAAGGGGACAACAGGTCCGTACAAGTCTGCACTACCAGATTTCTCTCTTCTTCTTCTTTTTAAAACAGAAGGTTAAAACATGAGTTGCACATCTTATAATAGTTTTATTCAAATGAAAATTTGAATTAAACTATAAGTATCAATTTATAAATAAAATATTTCCTAAAATCTTAAGAAGCTAAGCTTAGAGGTTTCAAAAGCAAAATTAGTGCTAAAAACACCGTAGGCAGCACCTTGCACAATAGTTATCTTGATGAATCCCAAAAAATGGCCATTCCTATGAGACTCGCATAGCTAACTGGCCAGTCGGCTCTGATACCATATGTAGCACAGGCATCACAAAGGGAGTCAGGAACCACGACTTAGCTTTCCGGCTTTCAACACTTGCCATCCAAACCCACTCGACATACAAGCAGCCTACTCACCAACAAAGATCAGTCTTAACTAACTTAAAGTTTTGGAACCAACATTGAGTGCCATGCCATATCGGGGGTCCCCCGACATGGGTAACTTCTCTCCAAGTGAGCCGCTCGACTTATATCAAACTTAGCCAACTCAAAGCTTCATTACAAATGAGTAACATCCCTTAACAACAAGTCATCTGACTTACATCAGACCTAACCAACTCAAAGCTTTGTCACGAACACTGGAAGCCAACTAGGCGCCACGCCAGATTGGACAACCATTGTTGAGAGTATTTTATGTAAATAAATAAAAATAGCTAGAAGTAGAATATAAGTTGTGAGGGACGTGGCATCCTGCATGCGTAAGCCCATAGCCCAATGAGCACTTGTAAAATATTGTATTTTAAATAAACTAGACTTGGGCCATGTAATTAAAATAATGTAAAAGGGCCCAAAGTTTAAGTTAAATAAGTTTTGTTAAGTTCTAATTAGTAGTCAAAGTCAAAATGGTGGTAGGGGGTGGGGTTACTTCCTTGTGCACCATAGATTGAAGTGTGTTTCTTTTGAAGGGTTAGGATTTCAATCCTCCCTTTCTTGTAGTAGCCAAAAAAAACCAAGGGGCAAGGGAGTCCCCAAGAATAAAAAGACACCACTTGTACACCATTTACCATGCTAATTGAGAGAAGGAGACTCTACCATTTTGAGTACTCAAGCATCTTCATGTGCTATTGCTATTGTGTCCAATGCTCTTTTGTTTGAAGTTTTCTATTTCCCTTTGATTGTTATTTCATTGTTTATAGTAGTTAAGGCTTTACAATTTGATGCTTGCTATTTAGCTAATGAGCATCTCCCCCTAATCTCTCTCTCTCTCTCTCTTTTCTCCTTTCACTTCTACCAAGAATGTGGGGTGTGGTTAATGTTAGTTTGATGATAGAGTTAGTGTGGGCTTGTCTTAGTTTGTGTTAGAAGGCAACCAGAGTAAGCAACTAGCCATAGTTAGAGTCATATTCTAGTGGAACTAACACTTTTGATAGGCAGAGGGCTACTCATCACCATTGCTATAGCCAACAGTGGCGTCATTGCTAGGGATAGACTACTATTAAGTAGTTTAATTTTCATTTTAAGTATTTTTTAGTCTGTTTTGGTGTGTTTTATGTGGTTTTGGGGTAGTTTAGAGTGGCTTTTGCTTGTTTTTTTTTTGTGATTGATCAATTGGAAGCTAGTGGAGGATGTGTTTGGAGGTAGTGGAGACCTAAGACAACCTCTAAGAGCTTGACATATTATCACATTCACCAAAAAACCTCAAAAAATTGAGAAATCTGTAATTTTGGAGAGAAAAAGTGAGCCAAAAACCATCAGATTTTTATTTCTTCCTATCTAGTGGATAAGAACTCTCAAACTACTGGCAGCATTCTGAGGACATTGTCCCAGTCCTATATAGAAGCTTGCAAGAGTTACTTGCCAACAGATTTCCAAAAAAACTCAAAAAATCATAAAAATCCAAAAAAAAACCTTGTAAAATTCCAAAAAAATTCAAAACTACTCGACAACCTTCGCCAGACCTCTTGTAGCTAGATCTCATTGAGAAAAACTCATAGACAAGTCTGTGAGAGTTGCTTTGTAGAGAAAGACTTTTACGAGAGTTTCCAAGTTTCAAAAGAGCCAAAATGAAGTCAGAATCCTCACAAATAGCATATTTTGTAATTTTTCTGACAACTCTCTCTCGCTAGACCTCTTGTGGCTAGATCTCATTGAGATAAGCTCACAAACGAGTCTACAAAAGTTCATCTTGTTCCAGTGAACTGTAAGAAGGTTCCAAGTGCTGAAAAAAGTGAAAAATCATCAAAAGAAGAGAACCCTCGTAGCATGGTCCATTGAGTCCTTAAAGTCATTTTCCATCAGTGATCAAGTCTGCGAGAGTTAATATTCAATATTGATGAATCTATAAGCTAAAAAGTGATAAAAAATGCCATTAGACATTAGAATTTTTTACTGCAAAAAAGTACAAAAAAACTCTCGCACAGACAACCCTCGCAGGATTAACCTTTGCAAATAGGATTAATAGAAAGATATGTCTCAGATTTGACTATTGTAAAAATTTCAAGCCAATCAAAGCAAGGATCAAAGAGAAATGAAGAAAAAATCATCGAAAAGGAGCTAAAAGCACACTAATAGCCATCAAAACTGATCAGATCCTCACATATCCAGGCTGATTTCTCTGCCTCCATCAAGATCCATTAACCTTGGACTTTTTTGATGAATGAATCTGAGATCAGGACGATCAGTAAAAGAAGAGTTGGAAATCAAGCACCAAACCTCCCCAGAGTTGCAGCCGCACAAATTGAAGTAGGACCAGGAACAACAACAAGGGGCCCAATGGATTAACCCATACTTGTTGTACCCTTGCAAGCGGTTCAAAGGGCACCAAGTCTCAAAATATCAATATACGATGGATTGACAGATTCTATCAGATTCCTCCAAATTTTCCAGATTCCTCCAGATCCTCAGAGGGCACCAAGTCTCAAAATGCCAAAATACGATGGATTAACAGATCCTATCAAATTCCTCCAAATTTACCAACAAGCATGCAAAATCTGCGATAAACATACTCTCGAAAAAAAATTAAAGTTGTTTCCAATGTCATTGATAGTGGCAACCCAAGACTAGTTTTTCAACTAGTCGGCTGAAAAAAAGCCACTTGGGAAGGGGATAAAGCAGCTCTCATCACCCATTTCAAACCAAAAGAGTCCCTGGAATACTGATTTCTCCTGCTAAGGAAAATCAAAATGGAAAAACGAGAAAGGGTCCGGGACTATATCGATCAGTTAAAACATCTACAATCCGAATGCAACATGGCCTTGACTCTCGATCATGCAGTGATTATGTGGTTCCTAGCTGGGTTACCACGAAGCATCAAAAGAGAGCTTAAATGTCAAGAGTAGTATGCCACGTTGCAGGAAGCCATAGAAGATGCTATCAGAGAAGAAGATGAGGCTCAGATGATGATTCAACCCATAACTATCCAACAGTCCATCATCTAACTCCCTCGGTAGCATCGACCTCCAACGCTTCTAACATTTCACATGATCTACTAATGGATCATATTACAAAACTCCACAAAAAATAGATGGAACAATTGACAGCCCAGTTTGACCAAAAATCGAAGGCCTTTCAAAGTACTGTAGCAACATCTTCTAATGCGGCTGATCAGAATCAGAAACAGTACCCACGATGAGGGAATGTATGGTGTCCAATTTGTATACAAAATCATACAACCAATGAGTGTCCAATTTTGAAACAAAATCTCAAACTAACATATCGATATTGCCATCTATGTAACGTGTCATCACATGAAACAACATTTTGCCCATTCAACCCCATGAATATTCAACAAAAGAGAAATCAATATCAGACCTCTTATCCATACCACCAAGGGCACCGAATGCAGTGCCGCAGTTTGGAGCTCCAATGAATCAGCAACTCATGGCATTACCTACACCACAGGCTACTTAACAATCAAGTGGCCCAAGTAAACTTAACAATAGTAGAGCACGATGTACCACTCCAACATGAGCAATAGTAGTGGTATGGATTGGATGAGCTATACGTTGATCCGGCTATCAACGAATATTTTGTGACATACGCCACCCAACCTCAGCACCACGGTGGGAGAATTTACGGCTGCTATGGATGCAGATAAGGGCATAGAATTGTCGAATGTCCTCATAAGGGCATATACACTCTCTTCTGCCAAGAGTGTGGATACGAGTGTTATTACAGGAATGCCCATTAAGTCCTGGAGCAAGTGCTAAATTTGATCACGTTGTAGACACCAACAACTCCAGTATCATTGGAAGATGATCAACCTTTAGCCCCAGGGAAGAAGGACGACAATATCAGAGAATATGCCACTGGATACAGGAGGCCCAGGCAGAAAAGGTTGCACAAGCCAAAGAAAAACCGACAAAATCTCAAGCCTTACAAGTTCCAGCACCACTTGCCGGATCATCATTAAGAACATATCTTAATGACTGCTTGCACCATCAAGAATTACCATTCCATATAGAAGAGCATGAAATTATACAAACAGAATTGCTCACAAGTCTATTGACTAGCATAATGAACTTATCCCTTGGGGAACCAACCACAAAGCACTCCTTTGAACAACAACAAATCTACCTAAACCTACTCTAAAAAGCAAGAAAATAGCTAAAAGGCAACTACACTAGTTAGTAGATGAAAATTTTTTATTCATAGTATGAAACTTATTCTTTATTTGCTAAAGCCCTATTGGATTTTTTTTAAATGCTACATGGCAACATCAAGTGGAGTCATGTTGGAAGCCAATGATAGGCTTACCTCAAGTAACTATTCATTGTGAAAAGTGAGGATGGAATCACTTCTTGAGATGAATGATGTTTTGGATATTGTTGTAGGTTTGGAGGAGAGACCAACAACACAACAAGATCAGATGAGGTATGATAAGAGGGCCAAAAGGGAGCGGCATGGGAGAGTAAGCAACACAACATCACCATGCCAATCAAACACAATAGATATGAGAACGAAGCCGTTGTGATTCAAGCGAGCACAGGGCGAAGACAACCCCACTTGGCTTTAATACCATGTCAGAGTTTGTCAATAGCAAAAAGCAATGACATTTTGGTCTAGTAGACTGTCTTGCGCATTGTGCGCACCTGCGGGCCATGCGTGGGATCCCATCTCCACCACCTAGCCACCTACCTCTTTCCCACTTAACCAAGGGCTGGTACCAGGGGACAAGAGTATTGTGTCTACAATGAGCTTATATGTGGGTGATATTTTACTCTCCATTTACTTATGGGACAAATGCACTCCTTTTTTGTGCCTTTTACGAAAGTAGCCCATTGTGTGTAGCTTGCATCCTCCAACACCCCCACTCAAGCAAGTAGAGGGCGAAGGACACCCGCACTTGCTCGTTTAGGACCAGAACTTTGGCTCTGATACCATGTTAGAGTTTTTTGACAATGGAAAGCGACAACCATCAAGTCCAGTAGATGATGTCGCGCATTGTGCGCGCACCTACGAGTTGTGCGTGGGATCCCATCCCCACCGCCTAACCACCCGCCTTTCTCCCACTTGACCCCAAATGGGCTAACACCAGGGGACCATGGTATTGTATCTACTATTAGCTTATATGTGGGTGATGTTTTAGTCTCCATTTACTTACAGGACAAATGCACTCTTTTTGTTGTTTTTACGGAAGCAGCCCACTATGTGTAGCTTGCATTCTCCAACAAAAATGGGAGACTGGGAAATGTAGATATGAGATTTGGAGACTGCAGTTCTGGGATTTGGGGAATGCAAATCTGGGAATGTAACTTGATGAAACCAAAAAAATTAATGGTGGGAGATGGGTTGGGAGTTTAGATTCTTCAATTTGACTAGTGATAAAAGTTGGATGGATGAGGATAAATACCAAGTGGGGAGCTTGGATGGCCCATTTTGGGATCTCAGGTTGATTTTGGGATTGTAAGAGGCTGGAAGTGAAAAATGGCAAGCTAAAGATCCCTTGGGAGATCAAGTTTGCCCTCCTAGGGACTGAAAGATCTATATCAGATCTCTCATATCTGAAAGTGGCGAGCCTAGATCTTGAAAATTGAGACCTTTAGAACAAAAATAGTAGTTTTGAGACTTTGCAACTTTCTAGCTGATGCTTTGGGTGTCTTGGCTCCCCTGACTCAATTTAAGCTTATCTTAAGTGAGGCATGCAACCTGCAAACAGGCGAACCAGGATCTTGGGAGAGTAGTGAGAAATGACACTTTGGGATTGTTCAGCTCTCACACATGACGCCTTCGAGAAGGTTAAGCAAGCCATGGTCACTACTCCAATCATACGGTCTCCAAACTGGAGCATAGAGATTCACGTGCATACAGATGCATCTAAGTACGCAATAGGGATCATGTTGACCCAACCAGACGAGAAAAAGAAAGATTTCTCCCTCCGCTTCATGAGCCGACAACTCACTGAAGTAGAAGTTAACTACACCACTGAGCAAGAGGCCCTTGTCATGATTTTTAGCATTAAGAAATTTCAACATTATCTTTTGGCCAACCCTTTTACCTTTTATGTTGATCATCGATCATTGTTGTACTTGGTTAATCGGCCTTGAACAACGGGCTGTACTACACGATGGCTTTTACAACTTCAGGAGTTTGAGTTTCGGATAGTGGTTAGGACCGAAAAACAACATTATTTGGCTGACTTCCTTTCTATTTTGACGACACGCCGAGAAGAAGTGGGAGTTGATAATGAGCTTCTAGATGCTCATATCTTTTATGTGGATGTAGTTTCAGAGTGGGCTGCCGACATAGTTGAGTATCTTGTGAGGGGACGACCTGATCCTTTACTACCTTCCGTAGATCAACGAAAGTTTATAGTAAAAGTTGTCACATATAGCTTTATACCTAGACAACTTTATCGAATGAGAATGGACCATATCCTCTGAATATCCCTATTGGACCATGAAGTAAAACCTATTATTAGTGCAACTCATGAAAGCATTGGTGGCGGTCACTTGGCAGCTGACGCTACTGTTCAAAAGGCCCTCCAAGAAGGATTCTGGTGGCCTACCTTACACTGTGATGTGGCAACCTTTGTGAAACACTGTGATGTTTGCCCACAAACCACAAACTGAGAAGATCTGGGTTCATGCCTTTAAAGCCTATCATAGCAGAAAACCCTTTTGAAAAATGGGGCATAGATTATGTTGGTCCCATTCACCCTGCTGCGAGAGGAAGTCAAGCCCGATACATTATAGTGGCAATAGATTATTTTACGAACTGGGTAGAAGTGAAGGCCATTAGAGTAGCCAATGCGACCAGCATAGCTAAGTTTCTCTATGAGAATATAATTACGTGCTTCGGATGTCCTTTAGAACTTGTGAGTGATCGCGGAACTCACTTCTTGAATGAGACAATACAAGTACTCATAGTCAAATTCCTTGTGGTTCATTGCAAGAGTACGCCGTATTATTCTCAATGTAATGGGCAAGCCAAATCTTCCAACAAGATTATGTGCAATATTATTATGAAAACCATGGAAGCCAGTAGATCTTACTGGGAACACAAACTCCAAGCAACGTTATGGGCGTTTTGGACAACCTATAAGCTTGTCACTGGCCATACCCCATTTCAATTAGCCTAAGGGCTCGAGGCTATAATGCCCGCGAAATTCATTGTCCCTAGCCTACGTGTGGCTGTAACGGAATGATCAGACACAAGTAAGTCTACCCAACATCGATTACGCTTACTGGTGAATTTATGTGAAACCCAAATCATTGCTTTGCATGCATTGCACACCAAAAAGTGTTGGATTATTCTCCTTCCTACTAATCAACATCCAACTGTTTATCCAGTTCTGGGATTTTTCCGTGTCTTTATACAATCTACAAAATTACAAGTGTTTTTACACAGTCTGCAGAAATACACAGAGTTTGACAACAGTGTCGCATTTTCTCTCTCTACAATCCAGACAATGTCGTGTGTCAAGAATTACGAGTAAAATTACAGTGTCGCATTTTAGCGACATTGTCGCCTGTCAGGAATTACGTGTAAAAATGTAGTGTCACTTTTTAGCATTTTTTGCCTGTCAGGATTTGCGAATAAAACTGCAAAGTCGCATTTTTCACATTTTTCAAAGTGCTCAAATGTTAAGGAACTGAATATGACTACCTCAAATATGAAGGAAATGAGATTTTAGGACACTGTCATTTTTTTCGCAAAAAGTTGACACTGTTGTCTTTTTGCAACACTGTCACCTGTTCATTTCTGCAGAGTAACAATTTTAGTTCATTTATGCAGACAGACTGTTTACGACCAATTTTCATCGCTTATCAACAATCAATTTCTGAGAAGGAACTGGATAAATACCAACGGATTCCAGCCAACTGACAATCACATTTGATGACCTAATTACTTAGTATAAATCAGTTGTTCATACATCTCATTATCAATGATCAAGTCCTGAATCAACATTGTGAATTGTAAAGGAGTTGAGTGTTAGTACATGATGCTTCTTATGCTCTCATCAAGCAGATTGTTCACAATCAGAAAGTATTGTTGTTAGCTCGCTATCGAGCTTTCAAGCTTGAACTCTCTTGAGCATTCTAGCTCAGTCTTTTAGAGATTTATTTTAGAGTTTCTATTGCGCTACTACCGATCAGTAGAGTTGCTTATTTTAGACTTATTCTCAATTACTCAAAGACAGCTTTAAAGTGTGCGGTTTCTATCTGCCATTGTCTTGCACTCATTAACATCTGATCTTGTTTTTCTGAATCAATACTATTTTCTTATTGCATTCAATTTGTGTTAGAATGCATGCATCTCTGTATTGCTTTTGTAACTAATAAAAATTGTCTGAGAATTCAATACTTTATGTTTGGTTATGTAATCACTTAGTATCTAGCGAAAGTTAGTTGCTAAAGATTGGACGTGATTTCCATCACTAGTGCTTTGTTCAATTTTTTATAGGCGTAGTCATGCATTGGAAGTAGAAAGTTTCCACATTCCATTACTCACCTATTTTTGACATGGTATTAGAGCATATCTACATGGTATCAGATCATTCTATCATAGTATCAATGCTAGATCACTACTTTTTTGTCTGAACCTTCACGGTATTAGACTTGTGATCTCTATTAGGGCCTTGTGCTATTTTGATAGGAAAAGCTCTAATACTTGATATCTTTTGCGATATCATATTTTTCAGTTCTTCATCCTTTCATATCATAGAATTGATTTTCTGTTCTTGGCATCACTACATCTTAGCGTCATCGATACAATCGACAGAATTCCAAATGGATTCTCAAAGCAAAGCTGGTCTTATCGCAGACAAGATGAATGGATCCAATTACCATTTTCAAAAATCTAAGATGAAGACCTTGCTAATCGCCAACAAGTTGTGGGATGTTGTTACAGGTATCGAAGTGAAACATGAAGATGACACAGAAGACTCAAAATGGAAATCAAAGGATGGTAAAGGTTTCGCACTTATTATCCTCAATATATCAAATGAGTCAAATTGGCCACATAGCTGAAGCTAAAACTTCGAAAGAAGTTTGGGACATTCTGAGCTCACTATATGATGTGAGAGACGTAACTACTAAGTTACATCTTCGAAGGAAATTCTTCACACTCAAGATGTCAAATGGTGATTCTCTTCAGAATCATATAAGCCAATTTAAGAATCTCTTGCAACAGATGGTCCTTGTCGGATCAGTCATACACGATCAAGACATAATTATGACCTTGCTTTCAAGTCTGTCCTCTACATATGAGAATTGGGTGATGATCATCACGACACACTCAGATTTAACTCTTACTAGAGTTATCACTATGTTGCTGCAAGAAGATAATCAAAGAAGTCAAGACACTTTGTCTACCTCTTTGTCTCATGCTCTATATGTCAACAAGGGCTCAAAACGACAGAAGCAAAAAAGCTCCAAGCAGTCTGCATCGAATCGGAAACAGACTCAAAATCAAGGACAATCATCAAATCCACATTTCTCAAAGAAGAAGATGTTTTGTAGGTATTGCAAACGCAATAACCATGAGATCCAGGATTGCCGGATTCTCAATCCGAAGAATGCAGACAAGCAACCTGATCAACAAGTAAATACAGTTACAGCATCTCCTTAAGTCGAAATGGACGAAGGTGCGTCGCTTAGGACACTTGAACTATGCATCTATTTCGACCATGTCCAGACAATCTATGGCTCTTGATCTCGACTATCCTTCTGGTAAAGTCGATCTCCCTATCTGCCATAGCTGCATTCTTGAAAAGCAGTCTAGGATTCCTTTTAGATCAAGTCATAGGCATGCAACAAAAGGTTGTTAGATGTTGTTCATACAAATATATGTGGACCTATGCAAACTCCTTCATTATTAGATGCAAAGTATTTCATTACTTATATTGACGAATTCTTCACAAGAACAATTGTTTATTTCATTAAACAGAAATCAGAGCCTTTCATTAAGTTCAGACAATTCAAAGAGCATGAAAAAAATTAAGCTGGTAAATGAATCAAAGCACTGAGGTCAGATAACGGAGGAGAATACATTTCCACTGAATTCATGAAGTACTGCCTTAACAACGACATTGAGCAACAATACATTACCCCCTATTCGCCTCAATCAAATGGTCTTGTTGAGAGAAAGAATAGAACCTTAATCGAATCGACAAAGTGCATGTTATCACATGCGACACTTCCGAAGTCCTTCTGGGCTAAAGCTGTTTCAACAACAACCTATATTCAGAAGAGATGTCCTATTAAAGCTCTCTCAAACAAAACACCATTCAAAATTTGGACAAGTACCAAACCTTCTTTATCAAACTTACGAGTTTTTGGATGTACTACTTATGTGCAGATTCCTCATGATCTCAGAAAGAAGCTCGACTTCTAGAGTATCAAATGTATTTTCATCAGCTACACTACTTCAGATCAAGCCTATAAGTTGTTCGATCCCATTGAATCGAAGATATTCCCTAGTCGGGATGTCATCTTCATCGAAGATCGGTTTCAAGACCTCAAGGGAAAAGGCACAGCCCATCCAGCATACCTGTCAGATTCTCCTGACATATTGAACTTTTCAGTTCCTTAGTCGACTATTCCCATTGAAGGACCAAGCTCATCTACTCTTGACGAACAATAAATCAATGGCAAATCAGAAGATGATGATGTTGCAATTTAGCAACTACAGTATGACGAAAATGATCAACTTCCTCTATTTTCCAAAAGATCATCAAGAGCTAGCAGAACACCTATTAGGTATATCAATGAGTCTACAGCCTACCTTGTTCACAAGTCGACGATTGTTGAAGAGGCACTCAGTCAGCCAAATTCAGATCTTTGGAAAGAAACTATGGATAAAGAGTATTCATCTCTTATCAAGAACCAGACATGGATGATTGTCGTGGACGATTGTTGAATTACCTGCTAGCAGAAATGTAGTTGATTGCAAATAAATTTTCAAATTCAAGTACAAAGCATACGGAAGCATCGATAGAAGAAAAGCCCGACTTTTTGCCAGAGGTTTTTCTCAGGTATACAATGTCGATTACATTGAGACCTTCAGTCCAGTAGTCAAGCATTCTTCTATTCGACTTTTATTATCGTTTGCTGCTGCAGCAGATTTGGCAATACATCAAATGGATGTACAGACAGCATATCTCAATGGAGATATTGAACAAGACATTTACATGGTGCAACCCAAAGGTTATATTATCGAGGGTAAACACAATCATGTGTGTAAACTCCATAAGGCACATTATGGCTTGAAGCAATCTGCTCGAGCATGGTTTCAAGGTTAATACTTTTCTTATTGATCACAGCTATGCACCTAGCTCTTCAGATTCAAATGTTTACTTCAAGACAGTGCAGCATTCTTTTATCATTATCACTTTGTACGTGGATGATACATTGTTTTTCAGCAACAGTACCGATCTGATAAAAGAAGACGAGACAATGTTATCTGCTGAATTCGACATGACCGATCTGGACGAAGCTCATTTTTGCCTTGGTATTCAGATCCACAGAGACAGAAATCGAAAGTTGATCCACATTACTCAACATAGGTACATCTACAACATGTTAGTCAGATATAATCTGATTAATTGCAAGTTAGCTCTCTCACCAATGGAACTAGATCTCAAATTGTCAAACGACCAGTGTCCTTAAATAATTCAAGAGAAGGAGCAGATGCATGAGCATCCTTACCATTCTACTATAGGATCTCTTATGTACGCAATGATTTGTACCAGGCTAGACATAGCTTTTGCAGTAAGCTCTCTCAGTCAGTATATGACCAACCCTGGTGTAACACATTGGAAGGCCCTTATCAAAGTCATGAGATATCTTTGAGCTACTATGGACTTTTGCATTTGTTATGGAGCAGCCGGCAATGACAAACTCAATTTACTCAGTGGTTTTACAGATGCAAGTTGGGCAAGAGATGTAGACACACGTAAATCCACTTCCATATTTACATTATTCCTCAACAATGGTCCAATTTCCTAGAATAGTCGCAAGCAATCTTTGATAGCTCTATCTTCCACTGAATCAGGGTATATCACAGTCTCACAAGCTACAAAGGAAATGATCTAATTGATAAACTTATTTTCAGATATCAATCTGAATCAATCTGTTTCGACATTATTATTTTTTGATAATCAAAGTGCCATTGCCTTATCAGCCAACCTTGGATTTCATTCTAGGAATAAGCACGTTGAACGGAAGTATCACTATGTCATAAGTAGAGTTCTCAATGAAGAGGTCAGATTGCAGTACTGTCGAATGCAAGATATGACAACAGATATTTTTACCAAAGCATTAAGCTTGGATGCACATAGAAAGTTTTGTGCAGAACTAAGTTTAAAGGTCAAGGCATTCATGGATTCAAATTAAAGAGGAGTATTGGATTATTCTCCTTCCTACTAATCGACTAATCAATTTTAATCTTCATCCAACTGTTTATCCAGTTCTGTGGATTTTTTTCGTGTCTTTATACAATCTACATAATTACAAGTTTTTACACAGTCTGCAGAAATACACGGAGTTTGAAAACAATGTCGTATTTTCTCTCTCTACAATCCAGACAGTGTCGTCTTTTTGCGACACTGTCGCGTGTGGCAGTTTTAGTTCGTTTCTGCAGAGTAACAGTTTTAGTTCATTTATGCAGACAGATTGTTTATGGTCAATTTTCACTACTTATCAAAAATCAATTTCTAAGAAAGAATTGGATGAATGCCAGCGTACTCCAACCAACTGGCGATCACATTTGACGACCTAATTACTTAGTATAAACTGGCTATTCATACATCTCATTATCAATTATCAAGTCCTGAATCAACATTGTGAATTGTGAAGGAGTTGAGTGTTAGTACACGACGCTTCATGTGCTCTCATCAGGCAGATCGTTCACAATTAGAAAGTATTGTTGTTAGCTCGCTATCAAGCTTTCAAGCTTGAACTCTCTTGAGCATTCTAACTCAGCCTTTTAGGGATTTATTTTAGAGTTGCTATTGTGCTACTGCTTATCAACTACTTATTCAAATTACTCAGAGATAGCTTTAAAGTGCACAGTCTCTATCTGCCATTGTCTTGCACTCATTAACATATAATCTTGTTTTTCTGAATCAATACTATTTTCTTATTGTATTCAGTTTGTGTTAGAATGCATGCATCTCTGTATTGCTTTTGTAACTGATAGAAATTGTCTAAGAATTCAATACTTTATGTTTGGCAATGTGATCACTTAGTATCTAACAAAAGTTAGTTGCTAAAGATTGGATGTGATTTCCATCACTACTGCTTTGTTCAATTTTTTATAGGCGTAGTCATGCATTGGAAGTAGGAAGTTTTCGCATTCCATTACTCACCTATTTCCAACAAAAAGAAACGTCGCAAAGCCTGGCACGACCATGTCCTAAAACAAAAGGACTGACACAAAGGTGACCTACCATTGATGTGTCAAAGCAATGTCACAAAAGGCAAATTGCAATTTTCTGGCCTAGGACCCTATTGAGTGATAAAAATATTTGAAAATGGCATAGTTCGATTGGCCACTTTGGCGGGTGACCTTTTACCAACCTTGGTAAATGGTAGTAGGCTAAGGCGCTATTACCACTTACCTCCCACTGTATAAACTTCATCATTTCTTGATTTATTTACTTTTCACCTTTATTTGTCATTTTTCAGTTATTTATGACAGTTCTTTTATTTGTCTATCTTTTTGTAGAACAATTGATCAGACATATCGTAAGCTCTGATGCCACTGTAGGAAAAATAGTAATTATTCTTTCACAAATAACACGATGAAAGTTTGAATAAATCAAACTAATATCAGTGTCTTTAATCGGGACTATATTTGATCTATTTACTAATAGAACAATATAAGCTCTGATTGAATACGCGTGCAAAAATTATATATGGAAGTAGGAGACAATCTAAGACAATTTGGACAGTAAGAAACTATTGATCAAAAATAAATTTTTATAGCTCTGAATCTGATTCATCAATATACATCTCTTGTTATCTTATCTCGCTGTTGTGTCTCTGATTGAGTGAGTTACAACGAGTAGTGCGCATGTATTTATATTGTTACAAGACAGGTCTTTTGGTTTTTTATTTACAGGTATTTTGGCCTTTTAATGCTGTAATAGTAGATATCTAACTGTTTACAATGGTTGATATTCCAGTAGACGCTCTGTTTCCAAAGTTGAATAATTTTTGTTCGCGAATTATTCGTGACAGTCTATCTCTTTGTCGCAGTTTTGTGTTTTGTAAATTGTTCGCGACACTTGTCTCTTCGTGACATTTTTGTCTTTCGCGAATTGTTCACGGTAGATGACAATTTTTGAGCTTGAAAAATAAATCTAGAATATTCTGTGAACTGTTTTCCAGAAGGTTTCGCGAATTGTTTGAGACATCTGAGGTTTGAACAAGAAACAAAATATTTTGTGACAAGATATTGTTCGTGAATCTTTCGAGCTTCAACTAGAAAGCCACGAGCTTCTACAAAAAAACTATTTTGCAAATCTTTCGAGTTGACTGCAAGACAAATTTTGTGAATCCTTCAAGATTGATCACGAATAAAAATGTTTTGAGTTCACATTCATTTCTTTCTCATCCTTTGTCAAGTAAACCGCATGCTTTGTATACAATGGTATCAGATAATACAGGTTCAAAGCTGATATAGTGATATCAGAACGAGTCAGAGTTGATACAGTGGTATCTTCACACCTCTCTCAGCATTCTTTATACATCCATCAGCAAGCCGCTATCTGGAGTGATTCAAAAAATTAGAAGATGTCAGTCATCAATATTCAAGCTAAGATTACTACAATCTTGGACCCAGAAGGTTCAAACTACCTGATTTGAAAATTAAAGACTTCACTCTTATTGAAGGGCGAAGGTCTATGACAATGGGTAGAACCAATAGAGGAGAAGCTAGTAGCTACTCCTGGCAACGAACTTCGGGAATGGAGTTTAAAAAATGACAAAGCTACAGCAATTATTGCGTCTTCAGTGCATGACAATATAATGCTAGATCTTACATCAATTTTGAATGCAAAAGATTTATAGGAAGAATTGCAAACCAAGAATGAGACTCGATTTCGTAATCATATCATGTTCTTGGAAGACCAATTAACTTACCTAGAGTGAGACGACAAAGACCTGAACACATTCGTGCGAAAGATAAATTTACTAAGGAAAAGCAACTTAGTTATTTTCTTCGAGCCCTACCCAGGTCATTCCACACAACAAGAACCTCCTTGGCGAAAGATGCGACAATGACACTTCAAAAGGCAATAGATGGATTTAAGGAGGAAGTAGAAGCTCGTGAACGCTATGACAACAATGGTGATTCCGAAAATGCTCTATTTACTCAGAAGAATGAATCTAAGAAGTCTAAGTTTAAGAGGGAGTCGTCTAAAAATAATGAGTTTAAGACAAATGAACAACAATTTGGTAAACAACAAAAGAATTCTGGCGATAAGAAGATCTGCAACAGATGCAGAAGATCAGGTCACACAGAAGAAAAGTGTTGGTTAAATCCAAAGATTGAATGCATTCATTGTCATAAACGGGGTCATGTAGCAATAGACTGTTATTAGACTATGTCGAAGACAAAGTAGAATGCTCCAGAGCAGCAAAAGACAGGGCAACAAAGAACTCAGCAGCTTATGTTAGTACTGATCTATGTTGTTCATCCGATTCAATTCAAGAAGTAGTACTTGATTCGAAAGTCACCTCACATTTTGTTTCCTCGAAACAAATATTGTTTGAGTACAAGAAGACGAACTATTTGAGATTTATTATACTTGGATACGGTTCTAAACACGTGGTTGTTGGAACTGGTGTATTATGGCTAGACATGAATCAGGGTGACAAGAAACTGGAGGAAGCTCTTTATGTCCCTACTCTTGATAAAGATCTTCTATCTGTAGCTAAGATAGTCGATACAGGCATGTCAGTAACCTTCACAAAGAACTCTTGTAAACTGTTCGAGGAAGATTTTGATAACCTGGTTGCTAAAGACAACAGAGAAGGAAATTTATATCACCTGAACATTCAAACAAGAATCAAACAAGTCAATCAAACTCAAGAATCGACAGATGTATTGTGGCACAAGAGGCTATGTCACATGAACATGGAAGCCTTGTACTGTGGGGTCAAAGATCTCTCATAGTATAGCCCTTCCGCCTGTCAACAAAGGTTAGATCACTGGATAGGTGCCTAAGTATGCATAGATGCTACTTTTAGTTAATTTCCTACTTTCTCCCTTAACTCTACTCACCACTATACTACTCCTCTTTAACTCTACTCCTCTACACCTACATTCATTATAATTTTGGTTGGAGAGAAGGAATGGAGAATAAGAGATTGAGAAAGGAAGAGAAAGAGAGAGATAGAGAGTGAGGGTGGAGGTTAGCTCAAATGCTCCTTATGCTTGCTAATGGAAAAACATTCACTATGGCAAACAATAAACATGGAAATAGAAAGCAATGGAAAAGATCAAGAGCAATAGCAAGTAGTGAATAGCAAATGAGGATGCTTCTCTTCCAAAAATGGTAGAGTTTCCTCCTTCTCATTAAGCATGGAAATAGTGTACAAATGGTGCTTTTTTATAGAATGGGGAAGGCCCTTGCCCCTCAATCTTATTGGCTAATATTCACAATGATCCTATCCATTCATGTTGGACCCAACTTGATCCAAGGGTCCACAAAAAGTACATTAGAAATTACAAGATTCATGTGAGTCCCAATTTGGACCCAACTCTAAAAAGTGATCTCTAAGTTTAAAAATGACATTGGGCCTCTAGTTTTATTTTAATTACAAGGCCCAAGTCAAGTTTATTTTATTTACAACTTCAATTGCGTGCTCATTGGGCCATGGGCTTATACACGCATGATGTCATGCCCTCGCAACACATTTTATTGGAGGATTTTATTTATTTACACTTTGTTGGGAATACCCCCAACAGGACCCACGGCCTGAAGTAGTGTCGGTCCCTCGGCACTCTGCCGGTTTAGTATAGCGTTCTCTTGGACCGCCTCTAGTGGATGAGATAGTCCGTAACATCTTCCATGAAGTTGAGACGGTCTAGTTTCTTCAAGTCCTTTGGCGTGTGGAAGGACTTGTGGACTCCTGTCAGCCATTCCTGATCCACCCATGCCTGGAATCGTTTTGTCCAGGGATCTCCAAGGAATGCAGCTCGGTAAAATACGCGAGCGACTGGCAGCTGGTCTTCGACTTTGTCGGAAGCGAGCGTCTTATTTGGATCAAAAAATATAGAGGAAAGAAAATCATCCCATTTTGTTTTAATGCCCATTAAATATTCTAAGTCCCAGGCGTAAGTGGCTGTCGCGTGGACTGTAGGATCAGGGCAATTGATGTAGTAACTGGCGAATGCGGAGAGAGCCCTTCTGGCGTCTACATCTGTTGTCCACCCATATTCGAATTTGATAATTGGCCAGTTGAAATTGTGCAGTGTGATCTGGTCCAAAGGAGTGCCGCATTTCGCCCATTTGGATCTTCTTGGACATGGCAGGAAATGCGCGTTCACCCGTGACTATTGCAGAATCGTCACGTAAGCTCTGATGGCCGTAGGGTCTCTCTCAAAAAATTGTTGTCGCCATGCCGGTTGTGGTTGGAGGGCGGGTAAGGCTTGCAGTTCTTTTCCCTTGATGGTCTGAGCTGAGAGTGATATCTGCCAGCCGCCTCTTGATGACTCATGGAGATATTTGGATAAAAATTCATTGATGTTTTCCTCCACGGACTTTGGTCTTCGAAAGGCCCGGTTGGCAAATATCGTATGCGATCCTCTGGATGATGTTGTTTGGCCCTGGCTGGTGGTTGCACCTTGGCTCTGGTCTCGCATCTCAGTGGCGACATCTGTCTGCCCTTGGTCTTGGCCTTCGGACCCTTGATCTGGTTGAAATCCCCCTACTGTCTCCTGGCTCTGATCTTGGTTGGTACTAGCCTGTGCAACGTCAAAATTAGGTGGCGGTGGGATTACCACGGGGGTGGGCTGGGCCTTCGTTTCCATGTATTTTTGGCATGCCTTGAGGGCTTGCTTGGCCAAGGCGAGCTCTTGCATTGCACTTGCCCGATACTTATTGAACTCCGCCTGGTAGCTATTGAGGACTTGGCTATAAATCTGCACCTGACGTCGTAGAAGGTTCATCTCTGATTGGGAAAGCGGCCTTGTGTTCGGTGCAAATTGAGCTAACCAGACGAGCTTTTCATCTTGTAAGGCTTTGATCTCCGTCCCCAGGCGCGTGTTCTCTACTTCCAAAAGTGTAAGTTGCGTCTGGATGGGGACAAGCTGTTGGAATGCTTCTGCTTGAAGCTCCCACACCTTTGTGGAGGCCTTAGTCAGCCCTTTGGAGAGGCTTTGAATATATTTGTTTAGGTCCCCCTCCTTCTGCTGCAGCTTGGCAATCTCCTGGTGCCCTGCTTGTTTGTGTTGTTGAGCTAGAATCAGCTCTTGCTGCAGCTTGGTGAGGTCTGCTCGCAGTTGTGTATTACTCATTGCCAACTGTAGTACCTTGCTTTCCAGAATAGCTTTGGCCGCTACCGCATCCAAGATGTATTTTCCTAGAGTTTGGTATGTCGACGTTAGATCTGTGGGAGCAGCTGGTACACTGGCACTAGTAGGGACTTGTGTTGTATCGGCCCCGACGACTTGTGGAATTCCGTCGTCATTGTCTTCGATCAGATTTTCATTTGTCCTGATGCCATCTGGGGCGGTAGGGTCAGCCCAATCTGGTGATGCTGCAGAAATTGTTTGTACAAATGCGTCATCAGGCAGCGGTTGGCTGTCCTCGGCAACCTTTGTTGGCGAAGTGGGTGGGGTGTGAGAAACAACTTGGGAAACAAGAGTGAGGACGGTTTGTCCGAACGAGAGGATGGGAGGAACAGTGGGGAACTGAAGTATGGTGTGGAGTATGGAAGAAGGTGAGGATGGAGCAGAAAGTGTCTGGTGTGGGGGTGAAAAATTGATAACTTGCATCCATGCCAGAGTGTCGGGAGACAGTTGCGAATCAGAAGGATTGAATGTGAGAGGAGCAACGGTGGTGGCAGGAGTGATGGAGAATGCGATGGTGATGGATGGAGCAGTGGACACTGGAAGAGAAGTAGGAGTGGTATCAATAGAAGAAACGGGGATGGAGACAGAAACAGATGTGGATGGAACAGGAAGAGAGGTAGCGGCAACAGAAATTAGAGGGGGGGGTTTGCACAGAAGAAGGAGTGACGGTGGCTGATGGAGTGGTTAGTGCGGCAGTGGAGACACGTCTTTGGATAACAAGTGGAGATGTGGATGTAGAGGCAGCGCCACGCATTCGTTTGTTGGTTGTTGTGTTAATGACTGCAGGTTGGGAGGAGGTAGATGCTTGAGATGGTGGGTAAGGGTTAGTATGTGGCACAAGGGTAGATAGGAGGAATGAGCATTGGAAACCGCGCACTTTCACCTCGAGAAGTGCGCAGGCAAAGTTACACAACAGGGGGCCTGCTGCGATTCGCTCACGGTTGTTGGGTTTGATGGAGTTTGTTAGTTCTCAAATAAGGAAGCTATGCCAGCCAGTCATATGGCACAATGGAGGGGCTAGAAAATTCCACAAAGGATTCCACTATCTGACTCAGCAGCGTAGACTGGATTCTGTCCTTACGAAATGTTGAAATAACCAAAAAGTTATTTAATAGATGCGCAGTCGCCTGAATGACGGGTTCCGAGATAACTTCTATCAGGTAACCATTGTTAGTCTGGATGGGGATTTCTGGTGTGATTTGGGTGACAAATGGTTTGATCAAAGCCTTGGCATGGCTCTAGTGTCCATGGTTGGTTTCACCTCATTGATTTGATCTCCTCTGACATTGCCTGCTTTCAAAATTCCCTCTCTGGGCTCTGGACAGCTTCTTGATATGTTGTTGGCCCTTTAGTGAAGCTGTAGTACTCGAATTCTATGTCTTTGTTCCACTGAAGATTGTTAGCATATCGATTTGAAGGTCTTCTTTGTCTTGTTGATCTTCTGGGGCTATTTCGTCGCTGCTCAAAAGTTTTTTGTTCATGGAGTTGATCTTTTGCTTCCTGTTGCTCTGGAGTCTGGGGCTCAACATTCCGATATGATGTCTGTCCTCGATCTCTCTCTTGAATTGGCAGTATTGTGAAGATCTCATGGCCTTTTCATCTTTCAGCCCAGGGAATGTGGACTCATCAAACTTTACATCTCTACTCGAAACAACCTTCTTGGTAGTTGGATTGTAGAGTCTGTACACTTGTGATCCGTTCGAGTACCTGACCATGAATGTTTGCTCTGATTCATCATCGAGCTTGTTTCTTTTTTCTTTTGGAATGTGCTTGTATGCTACACATACAAACACACACACATATGATAGATCAAGCTTTCTACTTGTCCACATTTCATACGGTGTCTTGTTTTCCAGGGCTGTCGTTGATTTGTTCTGTAGGTGTACTGCTGCAACTATTGCCTCAGCCCAAAATTGACTTGGCAATCGAGCCTGTGCCATCATGCATCGGGCTCCTTCGACTAGCATCTTGTTTCTTCTTTTTGCGACACCATTATATTTTGGTGTGTACGCAGGAGTGAATTGATGCTCTATTCCCTGTTCTTGGCAGAATTTAGAAAATTCCGTGCTCTTGTACTCACCTCCATTGTCAGATATGATGATCTGAATCTTCTTTGAGGTGTGTCTCTCTGCAAATGCCACGAACTTCTTGAAAGAGTCAAACGCTTCAAATTTTTTCTTTAGGTAATAGATCATAGTCATCCAGTTGTAGTCATCAATGAACATTAGGAAGTACCTCGATCCTGAGAGAAAGTCAACTTTCATCGGTCCACAAACATCTGAGTGGACGAGCTCAAGAATTTCTTTGGCTCTTCTTTTCTCATGTGTGAATGGATTCCAATTTGTTTGCCTTTCTGACAGGCTTCACAGAACTCAGTATCGGGTCTTGATATCTTTAGACTTGTGACTATGTCTTTTTTGCACATGTCATATAGGCTTCTCATGTTCAGATGATACATTCTCCTATACCAGAGCTGATCTTCATTTTCTAATGCATTTAATATGCTATCAGAATTGTTCATTATCTTGGCTTGGTAGAGATTTCCTTCTCTACATCCAACTGTCAGCAATTTGTTTGTTGTTTTCTCGATCATGCAACATGTATTGCCACCGAATAAAACTCAAATTCCAAGATCTGCCATCTTGGAGACTAATAGCAGATCTTCTTTTAATGAAGATACGTAGAGTGCTCCTGGCAATTCTGCTTGACCTGATAGTGTTCGCAGCTGTAGAGTCCTGATGCCTTTGACATCGTTCAGCTCCCATCACCTAGAATCACTGCTCTGTTATTTTCGAGTTCTCTGAAGTCAATCAAGATCTTCTTGTTGCAGGTGATGTGTGATGTTGCTCCTGAATCAATGACTACATCATACTCTTGTTCAGTGTAGCTTGTTAAAGCTTCATCAAGTATTGTGAAGGCTTCATCACCTCTGTTTGCATCTTTGGATGACTCTACAACATTTGCTTTCTCAACTTTGTTCTTTTTTTTTTAATTGAATCTGCAATCGTGTGCAGAATGCCCCTTCTTCTTGCGGTGCATGCAAGGTATTGTAGGATTGAACCAACATTTGTTGGCTGTGTGTCCTGTTTTGTGACAGTGATCACGGAAAGAAGATTGTTGATTATCATTGCCTCTGTTCGAAGGCTTTGTCTTGTCGAATCTGGGCTTGTTCTTGTTCTTCTTCTTTCCTTTTGTGATGAGAGCTTTCTCTTGATCACTGCTTCCTTCTCCTTCGTCCCTCATCAGTCTCTCATCAGCGACAAGACTGACTGCTTTGTCGAATGTCATATCTGGTAGACTCAGTATGAGCATTCTCAATGGTTGATAGGACACAGGTAGAGACTTCATGATGTACATCAACTGTTGTGGTGTTGGGACCTGGTGTTCTTGTCCTGATGCAACAAGTCGAGTGAAGATCGTTCTGATTTTCTCAATGTGTTGATCCAACTAGTTGTCATTCCATCGTATGGATTATAGTTGATTGTGAAGATGCATCACTGAAGCGACAATCCTCACTTTGTACTTCTATTTTAGTCTTTTTCATGCTGCACGACTACTTTCACCATCTTCAAATGATGATCGCAATTGCATGCTCATCCTTTCTGATCCATTCAGCTCTCCTTGGGTCTCCCTCAAGAGGTTGCACCTCTCTGAGTCCGATCACCGACCAGATGTTTTGATTTTGAATTTTCACACTCTGAAGTTTTCGCCATCAATACTGATTGTTATTCTTGTCTGGATCGTTGTAGCCATATTGTGTTGCCTAGAGTATCATTATTCAGATATCAGTAGTGATAACCTCGACGCTCTAATACCATGTCGTTAACACTTGAGTGCTCTGATACCATGTCACAAACGAATTTTGTATCACAAATAGATTGTTTTCTTTCAGTTTTTCTTGCACGAAAGCTTGCAGGATCCTAAACACACAACTACAGATCACAGGACAGAAATCATTCTAGCAATCAAGATAGTGGAAAACAAGGAGATGGACAATAGAGAACAACTATATTATCAGTTTTGATTTTTAAAGCGAGATTATCAGTGTCTCGCTTGTTGGCGGCCTAACACTAAGCTCTTTCGATGTGTTCTGCTCGTTGGCAGACTTTCATGCACAGCTATTTCGTTTCTCTATTTTTTCTATTCTTTTCTTTTTTTGCTCTACTCTCGTTCTTTTTCTTCTCTCTCTATGTTGATTCAAAAACTGCATTTATATCTCCACTGCATGGAGTTTACAAGATAGCTAAACCGAGAATTACAAGAGTAGTTAATGCTAATCAACTAGTTAGTTACTCTCTGTTATTGCTAACTATTTCAGCTGAGCGTGAAGTTTAAGGCTCCACGTCAGTTGAGCTACCAGCTAGCAGCGTGAAAGATTTTCTTTCATTTTCTTTTTGTTTCGTGTCTTTGGTCCTGGAGGTATGTTTGACTTTTGCGAATCATTCGACCTTGATCTTAGTTTCATTTCGTGTCTTAGGGTTTTCGAGGTACGTTGACTTTCGCGAATTGTTCACCATTCGACCTTCGCTTCGTGTCGCGTCACTTTGCATCACGAAAAATTTGCAGGAGTTCATTTTTGACAAAGTATAATGCGCTCTTGGCCAAACGTCAAACTTGTAAAAAGATGTTACAAGATTTTGAAGCTCAATACTCAGCCATTCATTGATGTAATTAGTGGATTGGAAAAGTAGAATGAGGAGCTTGAAAAGTAGCTTGATGATCTGCTAGCGGATCGAGAACCTCCTACCACCCCTCAAAGCGCCTCATCGGCCAGCACACAAGCCTCCAGCTGACCATTTTTGAAACTGATACATTCTTTTTCATTGACAACATCGCCAAGAGTGAACCATTTGTGGCTACAGTGACACATGACCTTCCATCCCCCATTGATTCATCATGCACAAAGGGGCCAAGCCAAGGCACATCCACACCCAGTGCCAGATGTCTCTTTAAGAAGCCACAGTCTCTTGAGGAATCCATCCAGGAGTACGAGGCCACCTTTCCATAAGAAGAGATGTGGAGAGGCCATGCTCTTCAGTCGACATCAAGGGCAAAGGAAAACAGATACTCGAGCAGCTGGCACAGCAACCCACATGGCGCAAAGTCCTCTTCAAGGACGACAAAAAGATCCTGGCCAAATACTTCAAAATTCCCAGATATCTAGATGTGGACCCCCGTTATCGGATGGATTCAAGGAGTTTAATACCTTCTTTTTCCTTTTTTGCCCACATGATCGATTACATCCTTGTTATCCTTCTAGGGAACTAGTCAGTTTTGGGAAGGCAGATTCATGGTAGCTTAAAAAATAGTTTGAACGTTGTTTTTTACACTGTTTTGTGAGGAGATGTTAGATCAATGATAGGCCCACGCATACATATGCTCAACACATCCAAAACACAAGCATAACATGCATAAAAGTATTTACAAAGTAGCCACTAAAACGACTGGTCAGTCCTGTGATACCCCATATTTGTATATTTATTCCAAAATGGCGATATATACTTGGAAATGAGGACATGCGTTGAACAAATACATATTATGAAGAGGCCTATATCATTTTCGGATATAATTGCTAATGACTTGTCTTTTACTTAAGGACAAGACCTCCTGAAATGAAACTACGCCTGTAATATAAAGTGACTAGATTCGTATCGCTACAATGAACCATCAATTGTACAATTACATTTACTTGTAACTTATGGAATTTCAAGTGGTGTGTTTGTTTGCTCTGTAGGTTATAAATTCAGACATGCTTCATTCTCACATTACCGAGAGAGAGAGAGAGAGAGAGAGAGAGAGAGAGAGAGAGAGAGAGAGAGAGAGAGAGAGAGAGAGAGAGAGAGAGAGAGAGAGAGAGAGAGAGAGAGAGAGAGAGAGAGAGAGAGAGAGAGAGAGAGAGAGAGAGAGAGTTATTGTATGTTTGAGATTGAAGAAGTGAATAGAGCATCTAAGGTTATTTCCTTTAGTCTCTGTTCTTCGCACTGTTGTGTGTGAGTGACTTCGGGTCTACTAGCAATCTCGTACCAAGACTTAAATCACTCTTTGGTCAGACAGTACGATATTTCATTACAGTCGGTTGTTGTATTTCCGTGAAGTTGATCTAAAGAACTATCTTTAAACTAATTGACTTGTCTGTACAAATACTTTGTGTTTGACATTCAAGTGAAATATCCCTTGGTGCAGTTTTTCTACAGTTGTTGATAAGAGAAGTATGTATGTTTGTGAAATACTAGTCCCTGGCTGAGGAACTGAGTTATTGATATGTATTCATGTTAGTAACAAAAATAATTGTTTCTAACATATTCGCGAACTACTTGAGTTCTTAACCATGACTGGACTTTAGTTGTTGAGGACTTCTATCTAGAACACATTAGTTCAAGAATAAGATTAACTTTTTGTCTGTTAATACTCATCTGCATCGAACATAACACAGATTCCTACTGACAACTTAATCAACCAGAGTGTAATTCACTCGAGTTACTTTGATATTATTTTACATATATAACGCTTTTCCTTCGGTTTGATAGAGGAAGACTGACCTTTACACCACTTCATCAAAAGTAATACTGGTTACTTATAAAATGTCTGTTGACAACCAGATTTTCATTCAACTCCATTTCATTCAAAATCAGTCAAGTCTGTATCAATTAAACAACTTATAAAGTGCTATCTCCTCGAGGAACGATCTAAATACTACATAAATATAGCAATTTTGTATTGGTATGTTGTGACATGTACCAATTTTTGGCACCGTTGCCGGAGATAGCCAAATAAAGTTGATGCAAACTGACAACTCCATCTCCATCCCCTTTGTATGTCAGATAGAGCTGTTTGACTAGAAAGATATCGGAAACTTCGAGAAGAATTTTGCAAAAGACTTCAGGAATCTTTGCAAAGAGATAATCACCTTTCCTAAATTTTAATCTTGAAAACTTATCGAAAAACCCTCTTTCTGAAGCTTCTGCTACAGTTGAACCAGGTTCTGAAATCATAAATCTTGATCCTGATCCTGAGCCTGAACTGGAACCAAAACCAAATATGGAAGACCCTGGAGGCCCTGGTCCTCGTTTCACCTCAATCTCGAAGATCAAATATGACTATTTTAAAGGGATGTCTTTTTGATGATGTTGACAGTTATGTTTCGCAGTTCGAGTCACTCGCTAACTTGAATAACGAAGGTGCTGATGCAGATACGCTATGGATTTTCTCTGGTCTTTTGAGAAAGCAAGCACGCATATGGTACAACCAAGTTGGACCAGGATGTGTCGCCACCTGAATACTGCTAAAAGATGCATTTTTAAACCAGTTTAGAAAAATTGGTTATTCGTCCAAAGTTTTCGGACGACTTAACAATGTCCAGAAAAAGAAAAAAGAATCTCTTCGAAGGTATACACGAAAAGTAAAGAATTTGATTGGAATTCTAACTAGTGTGTACCCTGTCGCAATGCAGATCAAGTGGTTTTTGGCAAGACTACCTCCGAAAATTGATCGATATTGTAGACAAGGAGATATGACTTCTTTATCAGCAGTCATATCGAGTGCTGAGAATTATGAGACTTCCAAGTTAGCACGTAAAAGATGTAGACTAGACAAACTCAAAAGTCTAAGCATGACTCCAGCGACAATGAAGTGAATCTAAATCTGAATCCAGTTCAAATTCTTCAAGTTATGAATCTGATTCCAATGACTCATCAGACCCAAAAACTGATGATACTGATCGTAGAAAGAAACGAAAGTCCAAACAAAAAGAAGATAGTAAAACAATGAGGACAAGTCTACAACCTCTAAAGTTGAAAAGCTTTGGAAAAGTAACATGGCTAATCTTAATAAGAAGTTCAATGATTTGAAAGTTCAAATTTCAGAAGTTGCAGACAAAAGACCGAAAGCTTCTTCTTTGAATTCAGGAATATGGTGTACAAAATGCAGTATATCTGGACATTCTAAAGAAGAATGTAGAGCTGGGAACTTAAAGTATGTTGAAGATCCTTCTTATTCATATTTCAAGATGATGCAGCTACCAATTATGTTCAAGGTTCTACAATGTGAAGTTTTTAGCACGTGTGAGCTTCACCACACACCCTACAGAATCTTACTGAGGTGTTGCGATTGCACGAGATTGATCACAGAATGGTATGCTTGAAAAATCTAAGGCAAGAGTACAATGGCATACATCTGATGAGAAAATCTAACTCTTCACTATGAGAAATGAATGTCAGAAATAATTCTAAGTGTTTAGTATGGAAAAAAGAAGCTGCTCTCGGGTAGAGAGAGAAAATTATACATAGAAAACTCGACTAGAGAGAGAATGAGTCCAAAACACCAAAATCTCAATATTCTCAATGTGGCAAAACATGCCCAGCTTTTTCTACACGAGAGACTCGAATTCCTATAGCGGAGTTGCATGGAAAGTCCACTTAATTGAACTAATTCACCTACCAGAGATCCACATGTGTAACTGCATGCATGTATGGTGCATGTACTGCATGTCAACTCATAAAATTGCCTAGACATGTGTAGATCACATAAACTACTTTGCATGTTGCATGCACTGATTGCATGTGGCTTGCATGCATACAGTAAGACTTTGCATGCTATCTAAACATCTGCATGTCATCATAATTGAACCTATCTAACTCAAATCCGAGCTACACTAGAAGGATATGTGCTCAATTCACACTCCTTGTATGTACAACATGAAATCTAGTGGAAATTATCATGGACATGACCCCAAACTCGAGATAGAGCCACTTCAATATGTTTGCTCCTTGCATAAAAGACTGGATTTTTTGCAAGAGCCTGAGCAGAAATGTTATCATTCTTGATAATTGGTAAATCTTCATCTGCATAACACTTAAGCTCCAAAAGTAGCCTTTTGATCCATAAAACCTCCTTTGTTGTGGTTGTAAGAGATTTGTATTCAGCTTCACAAGATGATAAGAAGATAGTTTCCTGCTTCTTTGACAGCCAAGAAACCAAATTTCCTTTAAGAAATATAGTGTAAGCACTTTTGGATTTCCTATCCAACCCGTCTCCTACAAAATCTAAATCTGAAAAAGCAATCAAAGTCAGATCTTCTCATTCATAGTATAGTCCATAATTCAATGTAGAAGATATATACTCAGGCCTAGTCATTATTAACCAAATAAGTGAGCCAATAAGACTCCTATAAAGGGTGACATCCTTAAAGAAAATTTCATCATCTTTAATATGAACTTTTACAGTGTGCTCCATGGGTGTATATATGCCTTTATAGTTCTCCAAATGAAATTTCCTGAGCATGGAAAGTGCATATCTACTTTGGCTTATAAATGCATGACCTTTCCAAAAATCTATTTCAAGGCCTAGAATATAGTGAAGAACTCCTAAGTCCTGCATCTTAAACTCAGTACCAAGTGCATGCTTAGTTTCTTCAACTAACTTCTCACTGTTTCCACAAAGAATGATATCATCTACATAGATGAGAAGAATAATTACAAAGTTATCTACAAACTTATAATACATAGAAGGGTCATATTCACTTAGACAAAATCCGAGTGATATGAGATAGGAATTGAGCCTTGCATACCAAGACCTTGGTGCCTGTTTCAGTCCATACAGACTTTTGAACAAAAGACAAACTTTTGATTAATCACCTTCTTCACAAACCTGGGGGCTACTCCATATAAATCTCCTCCTCAAGGTAACCATTGAGAAATGCATTAGAAACATCAAAACATGGAAGAGAGATGAGTATTCGAATTGTTACCATCTTTGCAACTGGTGCAAAGGTATCTTCATAATCAAGACCTTTAATCTGTGAGTAGCCTTTGGCACAAAGTCTTGCTTTATACTTATTGATAAATCCATCATGATTATACTTGATTTTGAATACCCACTTACATATGATCACATGCATGTTGTTTGGTGGCTTCACAAGCTCCCATGTGTTATTTGACATCAAGGCTTCAAATTCTTGGGTCATTGCTTCAACCCACTCCTTGGATTGAAAAGCTTCTTGGACATCCTTAGGCTCTTCATCTGATATAAAAAGTGCATGATAGGAAGTTTCACCTTCCACTTGCCTTCCCTCTTCATCATATGTGAGCCTCCTTGCCTCATATCTTGCTCGTGTAGATCTTCTTGGTGTGGTAGCTTGAATTTGCTCCTCCTCAAGCCTCGGCCTCACCTCTTCTTGAACAACATCAAGATTGATGATTGATCTTGCATGAGTCTCTTTGATTTGTGCATCATCCAAGTTAAATTTCTGATCTTCATGGAAGACCACATCTCTACTAACAACATTTTTGTCAATAGAGGGCAAATGAATCTTGTATGTTTTTTTAGTAGATGCATAACCTACAAAAATTCCTTTTACGGCACTAGGATCTTCCTTCTTCCTAGTTTCTAGAGTCACATGCACAAAGCGTACACATCCAAAAACCCTAAGATGATCTACCTTAGGCTTTTTCTTATACAACATCTCAAATGGTGTCTTTCCTCCTATTGCAAGATTTGGAAGCCTATTACAAAGATAGTTTGCACATGCAACTGCCTCTCCCCAAAATTCTTTAGGCAGAGAAGCTTCCAGCCTAATGGCTTTTGCACATTCACACAAAGTTCTATTTTTTCTCTCAGCAACTCCATTTTGCTGAGGAGTATATAAATAAGAGAACTCTCTTTGAATACCCTCTCTCTCACAAAAGTCTTTAAACTTATTGGAAGTGTATTCCCCTCCACTATCACTTCTTAAACCTTTTATCTTGAAAGGAAATTGCTTCTCTACATAAGCTTTAAAAGTAAGAAAAACATCATAAACCATGGCTTTTGAAGACAGCATATATGTGAAAAATCCAGCAAGTTCACACGTGTGGGGATCCACAAGAGATGTGTGAATGATCTTGACCATGCTTTGTGGTGGCACACAGAACAACTGTAGAGCAATCCTGCAATCTACCAACAAATCTGAGGCTAGAGCACAATCTAGAATGCTACAGATCAAATCAATACTAATTCCTCACAAATAGAGAGAATACATAAGCAAAAGAATGTATGAAGAAGACCTTCTACTCGAGTTAGAGAGAGAATATCAAAACAAGCAAAATAGCATGAGATTCAATTTTGACATTATGACATTACCAAAGCTTGATTCATCATTAGATATAAATGAGAATGATATGTACATATATAGGAGAGCCAAAATTCGTGGTACTCCTTGCATTCAATGCATTCCATGCATCTAATCAAGTGTAAACTATTACCATATTGACACCTAACAGCTTGCATGCTGAAATTGCACCTAACTCCTACCTACTTTGTCCAAATGTCAAATTCTCAACTATGAACCTACAAAACTACATGCATGTGTCAAATAGTACTTGCACGTCTTGCATGTAACTTCCCTAGATGACTTGGACATATGTAGAACATGTATACTGACTTGCATGTTGCATGCAATGATTGCATGTTGCATGCATGCACTCTAACTAGTTTTATGCATGTCATCAAATCTAGATCTACCTAACTCAAACTTGCCTAGATCTACAAGGTCATGTGCTCAATTCACATACTTTTGATATATACAATGGAACAAAGTGAATATGACCATCTAGACACTGTGCATGTCATGTAGCTCGAGTTTGTACATACTAGAAAATGGTATTTACAACTTGTAACTACACAAGCAAGATGATTTTCCTCATCAACCCCTATAGACAAGTTGAATGGCGTTTTATTCTTCACACTCCTCCTGAAGTTATCAACTTGGCTTGATCATTTGAACTTGAAAATCCTCCAAGGTTGGTCAAATTGTTGATGAAGAAACTTTTTGTGTGTGGATTCTTTGCTTTGGATTTGAATTGAAGATGATCAAAGAATCCATCATAGCAGCACCCTTACCATAGCCATGATAAGATCTATTTGACAGAAATCTTTTCCAAATGCCTTTGAAAAATATTCCACCAAATTGCCACTATGTCAATGTGCCTCCTGCATGTCTGATGTCGATCCTGGGACCAGGACATTTTTCGTCTGACTGTCTGCAGCCACAAAAGCTGATCGAATTTATACCTTTGTGCTCGAACTATAAAGAACCTAGCCACAAGTATCCGGATTGTCCACAACCGTTGAAGCCGCGTCCAAAGTACCAGTATGTTGTTGCTCCCACTACTACTGTTGACACGAAATTAAAATCTTCGGTTGATGCTGTTGTGCAGAAGGTTGATGTCATTGAAGCCAAACAGTCAAAACCAGTTGACCAATCTTGGCCAAGCGATGTTGAGAAGTTATTGAAAATAACTACAAGAAGCAAAAGCTCCTTGAAACCTGACACAAAAGTAACTTCAAAGAAATGTAGAAAGTCCTCAAAAAATAAATCTTCGAACAAAGCAGTAACGAAAGAAGATCTTAAAGCTGATCCTGATTATGATTTTGATATAGCTAAGTTATTTTCAAAGGATATTTCTATAGAAGCAAAAGAAATTATTTATTTTGAGCTACAGATAGCTGCAGCAGAGAAGAACGTCACCTTTGAGGAAGGGGACATGGAAATCACGAAGACAAAACTTTCGAAGGCCACTATTGATAAGCCTCTACATTAATGAAAGATTGTTGACCATTGAAGAACTATCCGAATCTCAAAACAATTCGAAGAATTGTAATATAGGAGGAGCTAAAGAAAAAGCATGATACTCATATCAAAACTGTTAATCTTAAGGTTGATGATTATGCTTTGATTTACGACAGTCGACATCATAAATTTTTTGGAAAATTACATATGAGATGGATGGGACTGTACAAGGTTATGGAAGTATTTGAGAACGGTTCTGTCCAACTTCAGTCATTGGATGGTGAATTATTGCCAACACGTATTAACGGTTACAGACTGAAAAATTATTATATCTGACGAAGGATTTCAAGGGGAGGACTTTCGAGAATCTTTTGGTTAACTTTTGAGCATTCATCTCGAATTTTTCTTTTTCTTCTTTTTGAATTTTTCTTTTTCTAAGTTTTGTATTTTCGATTTTTTTATTTTTTTATTTTTATAATTATTTAAATAATTGTTATTTATTATTTATTTTTCTTGGATTTAGTGAATCTCTTTTTATTAAATGTATAAATGTACACGTGTTATAAAAGGTCATTCACATTTATGTTTACATTTATGACCACGTGGAAGTGCGTAGGCATGATTATTTTTAGATTTTAACGGTCTTGATTTAACTAAAGATTATTTCTAAGCCGGCCGTTTTTATGAAAGTGACAGTTGTCAAATCATGTTGCCACGTAATCATCCCATCGTGTCACCATTTAAACATTGTAATTTTTTATTTTCATTTTACACTTTCTTTTTACTCTCGCTCATTTGCTCTCGTTTGCTCTCTTTCGTGCTCGCTACCACTCTTCTGTCATTTACACGATCACCAGTTCCAACATCAATTGGAAAGTTTTTTGTCGAACTACTTTGTACCAAGCAAGGGATACAAGATCACAATGGTGTGGGATGTGACCATGAAATTTTTCTGCAAGTATGCAAATCAGATTCTATTGAGGTTGATGTCGTAGCAGTTTCGAATAAAGCAGAAGAGGATGTTGCTGCGAAATCGCTCTCTAGACCGATTGCTCCAGAAGTCGAATGAGGAAGCCCAGACTTTTCAAGATAACAATAAGGCATTACAGGCCAAATCTACAGAATTGCAGAAGAATTTTGATTCGTTATCAGTAGAACTAAATAAGGTCAAGGTAGAGAAGGCTTCCCTACAGACCACACTTCGTGACGTGAGCACAAAAAGAATAAAGACAGAAACTGCCTTACAGCTATGCAGCAGCTTTGGGCTAATCCAGATAGATTCCTCGAAGCTGCAGTCTCTTCAAGACCAGATGCTCAAAAATTTTTGAGTCAAGTTTTATATTCCACTCGAGAATGACAAAGCACTAGTCAAAGAAGAACTTGCCAAGTTGAAGGAGTTATCAGTCGAAACAACTACCTGGCTCTGGGCCAGATGCACACGAGGAGTACTCGCAGACCTTAAAGAAGATCGATGAGTTGACAAAGCAGCTCCAGGTAATCCATAAATATACAGGGGGTGGCAAATCACCTGGAGTATGCAAAAGCCTACATCCGAATCTCTGACCTACGGAAGGAGGTAGCAGACCTCAAACAACAGCTCGAAGACCAGAAGCTCACTGCAGATATCCACAAACAAGACATCGCGGAAGCACATCCTAAGGCAAAGCAACAGAAGAGGGATCAGTCGAAGGTATGTGCGGAACGCTTTCAAGTTTTTTCTAAAAGATTCTGAAAGTGGTGTCCTTGCCATGTTAATGTCAAATTACAATGGCATATCGACTATTTGATGTTCCAGACATAGTAGGCATGGCATTTGAGGATTGGCAAATGGAGTGGGACAAAGAAAAGTTCCTCTGGTTATGGGACCAGCTAAGCATAGAACAAATTGGATGTTTATGCTGGGCCATAATCTAGGGAAAGTTCAAACTTATGCCATTCATATCAGTGGATCAGTTGTACATAGGCTCAACATTTTGGTATGCGCTGGAGTACATATGTATAAAGGAGCACCAGTTTTTGCGGCATAGTGATTCGAAGCGAAAGTTTTGGAGGAAGAATGCTCAGTTCAAGTTATATTTGCCAGACGGCCAGACAAACATTGAAGAATTCGACGACGCATGTCTGTTGCTAAATATCAACATCAACATGGCGTATCCGGCGTTGTAGAGTATCTACACCGACTGGGAGCGCAACTTTTTAAGCTATTTTGCCGAAATTAAGCATAATTTGCAGGATAGATTGAGATCATGAGAATATAGATCATTTTGTACATATAATTTTTGGCAGTTTGGCACATTTGCAGCCAGAGTTTTATTTTCTGTTCGAAGTTTATTTGTAAAGTGTAAATTTATTCGGTTCTCTTCTACTTTACTTGAACAATTTGCACTTAGGAAAAACTCTGAAGAAGATTTTCAGTTAGTACAAGAATTGTTCAATGGCTTTCTGCTCACTGTAAGGTTGATACCTTACGACAATTTACCTATCGGGAGTTACACCAAAGCAAGAGAAGATGTATTGTTGCTCGAGTCCAAAGAGATTTGGAATTGGCACAACGATTACATGAAGACCTTAATACATGAAGTCTTTTTCTTATATATTGCATTGCAGACTATGTGATGTTTTATATGTGATGTTGCTGAAATATATTTGGAATCAACATTCGATTTCGAAATATCAAGTAAAGGTCATCAACTCAACGAATGAAGAAATGTTTCTACTTGTGACCTAACGAAGATCTTCTACACGAAAATATTCATTTCTAAAATATGAATAACCTTCAAAACAAAGATCATCTATTCATGAGGATGCTTCACATTTGAGGAGGGGGATATGTGATACCACATATTTGTATATTTATTCCAAAATGGCAATATATATTTGGAAACGAGGACATGCGCTGACAAATACATACTATGAAGAGGCCTATACTAACTATAATTCCCCCAACTCCTTTCCCAAATATACTTTTGGCCTCATCTTGTAAACACATGCTACTTGTTCAACGTTTGTGAACCTAGTAAAGTTTAAAAAAAGTGTCTATAATTGTGAGCCCATAATAAGAATATTGTGATATACCACGGGCCTAGTGGGATTATGGAATAAATATTTATTTTGAAATACATTTTAGCCTTATAGGTGAGGGATCATTGTTATGTTAGTTATTTCCCTCAAGGTTTGAACCAACGATGAGTGGGTACAAGAACCTTGGAGATGTTTCACCAATACAAAACTTTGCTATCCCTCACAATGCTCGACACTAGTATACAAGCGGGGCAAAGTAAGCAAGAGAAAACTAGAAAGAGAGATACATTACTTGAATAATAACCACATTAATTCGTCTTTTCCTATTCACATCATTTTCACTCTTAGTCTAGCCCTCTCTACCACACACACACTTCAATCTACACTACCACATCGCACACTTAAGTTATCACACAATATCTCATAATCTCTTCTATAATCACTTTATGAAAAAAAACACAAATGTTAATGCATTGGATACCTTAAACCTAAAGCTCTCTCCTATGCAGTCCCATAAGCATGTTTGCAAAAGCATAGGAAGAGAAATAAGCATAAGCATAACACTAGGGACTCATGGACCCAAAAAGAGAAATTGGGCACATTATCAATCATCTTATTCAATACATTGCACCTCTTTTACATAGAATGAGTGGAAGTCAATTGTCCGCCTTGCTTATGGGACTTAAGTCCAAGTGTGTAAGTCACAAGGTTCTACTTAAACTTGATTCAATTAAATGTCTAAGTAAATAGTTCTGGGCCTGGATTAATCAATAAGTTTTTAAAACTAAGTTTATCTATAATAAGCTCGTGACTTGGGCATATACATGCAGAATGCCAACTGGGCTTTTTTTCTACCAAAAATATCTAACCAAAGATGCGTTGTTTTATGGTAGAGTATTGTCTTTACAATTGCACTTTGATTTTGTTGGGCTAACTTACGTGCTCTCGTACTCTAACTGCCAACATTCCACCGTTGTTAATAGGGTGTCAATCCAATGGCACTTATTAAAAGAGCTTAGCTAATTGTTGTTCTTTTACTCGTCGTGCTCCTTGTGTATCTATTAGCTTGTTGTAACCTTCCAAAGCTTGAGCTCTTGCGATGTTGGGATACACAAGGTAGCAGCCAGTTGGTTTAGAAGGACCCTTACTACAACCTTTTCGCTGGCACTTAAGGGTCCATGTCATCGACGTGAGGCCCGCCGCTATGGCATTTGGTTAGTTTGGTGACCACTACGACTTGGTATATTACTAGTGACTTGTCTTTGTCTTTGGTTAGCTTTTGGGGACGGATTATGAGTTGGCTTTCGGGTTGGTTGGGATTCCTATTTTTCTAAGTCTGAATGGTTGGGCTTGTTGCGTTTTCTAAGCTGGCTTCTCAGTAAGTTCATGTCGACTTAAGCATGTCTTTGGGAAACCTCTCAAGTCCCAGTGCCCTTTGAGGCGCCTACACTTCACCACGACTCCCTACATTCAAAAGTCCGAATCTAGCATCAACCCTCGTATATCATGGAGCTTTGAAGTATGTCATGAGATTTCTTTTATTATGGTCAAAGAGAGGTTTGTGCCATACATTTTGAGAGCACAATTTTGCAATCATCTCTTTTTTCTTTCCCTTGTGCTGGTCAATGGTGCATGCCTATTCATATCTTCATTTGCTCTAGTTATTCGAATATTTGCTTATGAACTCAATTATATATTCAATTAGGTTAAGGGATTTCTCAAAGACTTTATTGGTGGTACTTTGTATCAGAATTCGTCTGTGTGATTGTTGTTGAGTGATGGTTATTTGTGAAGCTCCACCATCATCCTTGTGGGACTCCTAGTATTGGGGTACCCTCAAGTTTGAACATTGGTTCGTGGAATACTTATGTTTCCTCTAATGCTTGGACCATTTCTATCATTTATATCCACTTGACCTTGTTTTATCATTGCCCCTGTAGGAATTTCTTCATCTTGTAGCTTGTGGACTAGTTTTACTAGGTGGCCCTCAATGATCATATTTGTCGCCTCTCCCAAATATTATTTTTTGGCCATCAATTGCGACTTCTTTTTGTCTTTGCTTGGCACATAACTCTATATCATTTATTGTCTTACAAGTCTTAGGTACTTGAAGAACAAAAGTGAAATTTGGGCTTTATTTATGCTTGTCACTTCCAATACATCAACCACAGCCATGGCTGCAGCCTTGAAAATGGGGGTTGTTGATGGATTTGATTAACACACTATCATTGATACACTAGTTGGATATTGTCTGGTTAGCATATCCTTCCAATTCTATGACATTGGCCTTGCTGGAGGGGTTAATTAAGCTTTGGCCCTTGAATAGTCTCAAGCTAATGTAGGGCCTTTGAAGTATAATGCATTTCATATGTTTGATTGGCCACTTCTTAACTTGAACAACTGCTTGTCAATGTTTGATGTAGGCCTAGTAAACCATGAATGCAGATTGCCTAGTTGATGTCCTAATTGCTTGGGATTTACACACATCCGGTATGGATCTGCCTCTTGCCTACAATCCTTGAAGGTCCCCTACATTGGCCATGGATAGTGGGGCTGATACTTTGCTTCATTGTTGCATAAATTCTTCCTCATTAGACTTATGTGGGTGGGTTAAAGACCCGACTCAAATATGAATGGGTGTCATGATGACTCTCATCCTCACTTTGGTGTGGTTTTTCCAGCTTTGGCACTTGGTTGATGTTGTAAAGCTAGCTACAAGCTCAAGTTTTACTCTCGGCACCACTATTGGTTCACTACAACCAGCCGACACCAAGTTCCTATGGCTCAAAAAACTTTGCTTAGATCTAGCGAAGTCTAGAGAGCTCAGATTGATGTGCAATCACATCACACGATCTAGACATGATTAAAGGAAGCCTGGATATCAATAAATTCCGAAAGGAGAAAATGACTTTTTAGATAGTTGATTTGGTCTAAGCACTTGTTGTGAGGGGAGGTTGCGAATCCCACCATAAAGGATGTAGGTTGTGACTCAGGACGAGCTCCAACCAACAAAATCTCCAGCCAAGTCTCAGCTCCCCTTGCTGGAGTGTCGTCTTGGTGCCCACTTTGGCATGCCAACACCCTGGAGACCAAGGTCAACAGTCACACACTTAAAATGTAACCTTCTCATATTTATTAATAAAGTGGAATTTTTCTCAAATTGACTCTGATTACCTTCTAGGTTTCAGTGTTCAGTAAAAGCACCAATTGTAAGACCGCTCCAAATCTTTTTGATCTGGCATATAGATGAGGGTCATTGTATCCCGAGATGCCAATAGTATGTCATTAGGACCATTTGGTCCGGGACACCAACAATATGTTGTCAGAAATGGTGATGAGCAGTCCTCCGCCTGTCAAAAGGGTTAGTTCCACTAGAATAGGACTCTAACTATGGTTAGTTGCTTACTTTAGTTGCCTTCTAACACAAACTAACACAAGCCCACACCAACTCTATCGTCAAACTAACACTAACCACACATTCTTGGTAAAAGTAAAAGGAGAAAAAAGAGAGAGAGAGATTTAGAGGGAGGTGCTCATTAGCTATTGCAAGCATCAAATGTAAAAGCCTCAACTATCATAAACAATGAAATAACAATCAAAGAGAAATAGAAAACTTCAAACAAAAGAGCATTGGACACAATAGCAATAGCACATGAGGATGCTTGAGTACTCAAAATGGTAGAGTCTCCTCCTCTCAATTAGCATGGTAAATGGTGTACAAGAGGTGTCTTTTTATTCTTGTGCCCCTTGGTTTCTATTGGCTACTTCAAGAAAGGGATGATTGAGATCCTAACCCTTCAAAAGAAAGACACTTCAATCTATGGTGCACAAGGAAGCACACCCCACCTACCACCATTTTGACTTTGACTACTAATTAGAACTGAACAAAACTTATTTAACTTAAACTTTGGGCCCTTTTACATTATTTTGATTACGTGGCCCAAGTCTAGTTTATTTAAAATACAATAGTTTACAAGTGCTCATTGGACTATGGGCTTACGCGCGCAGGATGTCACAGCCCTCGCAACTTATTTTCTACTTCTGGCTATTTTTATTTATTTACAGAAAATACTCTCAACAGGGCCTCCGCCTTGAAGTACTATCGGAACCTCGGCACTATGGCGCTAGTACAGGCCTCGGGTTTTACAACGGCGCTTTATTAGATATCCGCGCTCCAAGCTGTGCCCGTATTTGGGTGAAAAAAATACCTGCCAGCCAAAATTAGGCTATCCATGTCTGAAATTTGTCTGGCCAAGGATGGCCTAACATTGCCGCTCTATAGTACACTCTGGCCACTAGAATTGGGTCTTCAAGTTTCTCCGACGCGAGGGCTGTGTTGGGATCAGAAAACAAGGGTGGCAAAAAATTGTCCCATTTGGAGAGGAGCGGCAGCAAAAACTCAAAGTCTCGGGCGAATTTGCTTGTCGCGCGAACTATGGGATCATGGCACTTGATATATCGTGTGGAAAATTGGAATAGAGACCTTTTGGCGTCTACATCTGTGCTCCGTCCGTGTTCTGAATATATCTTTGGCTAGTTCAATGTGCGTATTGTTATCTGGCCCAAAGGGATTCCACATTTCGCCCATTTGTATCGTTGTGAAATGAAGACGAAATGAGGATTGATCCGCATCTGTCTCGAACCGGTCACATAGGCTGATGGTCGACGGATCTTTCTCGAAGGTGTGCTATTGCCATGTAGGTTGTGGAGCCAGTGTTGGAAGGCACGCGATCTTGTTGCCCTTGATATCTTTGGTAGAAAAGGATATGTGCCAGCCGCCACGTGGGATTCATGGGAGAATTGTACCAGGAATGCATCAATTTCCTCCTCCACACTTCTTGGTTGGCGGAATGCTCGACTGGCTGAAACAGACCAAGAGCCTTGAGAGGTTGATGCTTGTTGCTCCTTCGTTGCTCTGTTTGAACTCTGTCCTGGCCCTTGAGTAGTGTCTAGGCCTTGATCTGGGCCTTGGTCTTGGCCTTTGTCTTTATCTACATGCTCCGCTGCGTCCTTGATCATGGCTCGTGCTAGCCTGTGCAACTTCTATTGTAGGTGGTGGTGGAATTTTCATTGGGTCTCTGGTCGTGGCTGCGCGCCACGGACTATTGCCAATATTTGAGGGCCATCTTAGCTTGTGCTAGCTCTTGGTGTGCGCGATGACGATAGCTATCAAAGGTCGCTTGGTAGTCTGTCAGCATTTATCTAAAAAGCTCCACCTGTTGGGTCAGATAATCTGCCTCATGGGTTGGCCATCTTTGCTGCTGCAACATATTCTGCTTCACAGGATGACTGGGCTACAATGGTCATCATTTGTATGAGGTAGGGGTACTAAGGGGTAGGAAGGAGGCGATGGCTTTAGGGCCGCATTGATGTGAAGGCTTTGGTCTATCACCAGAGACAATTTCAATGGTAGCCAGGGATTTCGGATTTACATGCACGCGGTGCATGGTATGTTGGACATAGAATCCAGATTTATCTGCATCCCATGTCCCGAAGGCCGCAACACCGAAATCTATAAAGAGAGCGCAGGTGAAAAGCATTAGGTAAATGTCCATCGCTTCCAAGAGGGGTTGGGCAGTCTGGATCCATGGGACGATTTGAGAGTCTGTGGGCAAGTCGTATATGTGGGTGGATTCATGGATTTCACGCCAAGCGATTTGAGTGGTGTTGGTTTCATTAGAGGGGTTGAATGATTGGTTATCTGGGTTGGTGGAAGATGCCATGCTGACGGTGAGGTTGGACTGTAGCTTTCATAGATGTAGGGTTGTAGCTTGGAGATGTAGGGTGGTAGCTTGGAGATGTAGGGCTGTAGTTTGGAGATGTAGGACTGTAGGTTGGAGATGTAGGGTTAGGTAAGGTCTGGGTAATGTTTGGATATGGTAAAAGCGAAAAGGCTCAAACAGAGAAAAATAGTGGATTTTGATGGGATAAAGGTGGAAATGAGGTTGAAAAAGGTGATAGAAAATGTTGAGGATGGTGTGTATGAAGTTTGATCGCATTCGGAGATAGCTAAAAATTTGAGTAAAAATTCGGCAAGAGCTTTGCTGTGTAAAGTAACAAATGACTGGAATTGCCTGCTTATACAGAGAAAAATTAGAGTGCATTTTGGGAGAAGTAGACTTTCCACTGCTCAGTTCCATACCAAATTTTGCAGGGACCTTCTTCACAGTTTTCTAAGACCCCAGAGAAGTCGATGAGAGTTCAGAAGCTGATTTGACTGCCCTGCGAGAGTTATATAGGTCGTGCAAGTGTTAAAATAAACACTCACTGGAGGGAACTCTCATCCAACTTGCTCATGTTATCAGATTTTCAAGATCTAACCATATAGGTAGGTCAATTTCACTGCTCTGATTCCATTTATGCTGCCTACGAAGGTTGGTAAGGTGATCTTGATGGCATGCGAGAGTTCTGAAGACTATGCTTATCTGAACTCTCGTACTTTTTTTTGGTTGATCCTTCACAAGTAAATCTCGCATAGATTTATGTGAATCCATTTGGGTTAGATCTGACTATGGTGAGTCATACGAGAGTTATTATGAAGATATGGTAGTTGATCCATCGATTTAAGTGATTTTTACCTCTGTTTTTGTTATTCTTTTTTGAGATCTTCAAATCCGATCTGCATCATCAGAGGCTCATTGTTGTCAGATGGTGTTCTACTACCCTTTTGATCCTATCTAGATCTGGATCCTACTTGGATCTTGTTGGATCTAGTTGTAATGACCTTTTGTAGTGTAGTGTAAGATTTGATCAACCATTAGCCTAACTAAGGCCACACGGTAGCCCTAGCTACTTGTTAGTACTAATTCTCATCATTTAACAATATGGGAACATTATAGGGTGTAGTGCAAATCTATTCCAAGCTTACAGAGACGTTACTAGTTTCTTCAAGTAACAAGTGAACAGCATGCACCACTGTGAACATCACCACACCATCTCTGAACAGAGCTTGACTCTTTAAGCCAAAGCCATTATCATCTCCCTCTTTATGTTATGGTGTCTCTTGTTTTTAAGAAGGGAGCGAGTCCTTGCTTTACTATGCAATATCAAGATGTTCGCTCAAATAACATCATTTTTCTTTTGATTATTCACGTTCTTTGTTTTGGGTGTTGCTATGAACTCGTGCATGCTGTGTTTGAGGTTGCATTTTTTGCCATTTTGTCCCTTTGCATCTTTGTGTGTGATGGAGGCAATGCCACCATCTCATCACTTGGTTTCAATCCATCTCAGTGTAGACATCGTTCTTAATATGATCTTCAGGAGCTTCAAGAATAGATTTGGTGGTGGCACATTAGGTGTTTGATGTGGATAGAGCTACTAGTCCATAACTCGTGTCTACTGACTAATAGGTGCAAGTGGAGCCACACAAGGCTTAATCCCAACGTGTTTTGGTTTAACTACCACGCAGTATTGGGGCCCACATCTTCTGTTATCACTAACTCGGTTCTCCTTTACCCCGCCTCAATTACCCCCCCTCCGGTCGCTAACCAAATGCAAGTGAGATTATGCCCTTATAGGAAGTAAGATTCATCTCAAGATGCACCTATAAACACATCCTCTAGAGTGTAGACAAGAACCCTAAAATGAAATCTACAAAAGCTCTATAAAACGAATGATGGCATGCTTGAGACCACATTTTGTCATTTATGTATTTTATATGGTCTTGTGCTGAATCATATGTGAAGCAGCCCCGTAACCCTAGAGAGAGAGAAAGAGAGAGAGCGAGCGAGCGAGCGAGAGGGAGGGGGAGGAGAGAGAGAAAGAGAGAGAGAGAGAGAGAGAGAGAGAGAGAGAGGGGAGAGAGAACGAGAAGGGGCTTTTTGGCTGAGTAAGCTGTACATCTTCCTTCTTCCCCTTTGAGAAAGTGTAGATCCATTGTTCTACATTGAGAGCTCGTCTTGGGAGGAGACATATGGGCGTCGCAGGAAGGGCAGAGGGATTGGGATTATGATGCGAGGTTGGTAGGGGCAGCGCTGGCTTACTCTCGGGCTCCTGAGATCTGCGGCAGTTTGAGGCAGAGCAGGTTGATGGATCGGATGCAAGTGCAGCAGATGGCAGAATGTGTTAAATTAGGGTTATGAAGGTTGGGGGGTTGGAGCCGATTGAGGGCAGGGTTTGATCAACACCTTACCGCTTCAGGAAAAAGACCGGAACTCGCTCTGTGGCCTTTATTCATTTCAAATTGGAAATCAATATGTGTCACCGGTTCTCTGTTGCAAAGTGAAGAGGGATCGTGGCTTCATCTCTGGTAATCTGGGAAGTGATGCTGTTTGGGCGGATTTTTTTGTAAGGAGGCTAAGTATCGAAGCGGATAAGATTGCCTGTTACAGGGTTTGCTCACGACTTACCGGTTTCCATGGCGTACTTGAGGATGGATCCTATAGCTTGATTCACGTCTCTTAGCGTGAGGATTGGGGGTTAGTTATTCATTGCTTAGCGCAGCGGTTTAATTTTAAGCTTTGCTATGATTTTATAGCTGTGGCGGTAGTATGGCCGTTAGTTGTGATTCATTATGTTTTGCAGAATAAAAGAACACCAGATCAATCCAGTATGATGCAATATATCTTATTGATCAGATCTCTATCGTAGCCTTCCTCTATTCAACAAATGACCTGTATGTTAGTCTTTGGTATTTAGAATGAAACAATTTTACTCTTTCACATTTAGTAAAGGCAGAGCTTACTTACGACATGGCAAATTGGAGATCTTTCAATCTGGTGTATTGATCGGTTATCTATATCAGGGCATTTTCTGGAAGCTATCTGTCACCTTTTGTTGCTAACACGCGGTCTGTGAATGTGATGCCGTGCACCAAAAGTAGTTTTTTTTGTATGGGAAGGCCAAAGGCAGCATCATAATCACGGTGATTTGAGGGTCTTATAGCAATACAACCCCACGCTTATAGCGTGATATAGGCATCTTATGATCTTACAGGGTAGTGTTGATTTGGCATTTACGGTTATTGCTTTGATTTTGATACAGGATCAGTATGATGCCATCTAAATGCCTGTCTGCATCACAAATGAATACAAGTAGTTATGCCAAACCTTCTACGCACTGAGGGTCGTAGCAAATTGATGACCCCTTGGAATTGGTGGAAGCACAGTGTAAAACATGAACTCCTTAGCTTATGAGATTGAAGGAAGGGAGCTCAGTGGCCAACAAGTGTCAAAAACTGAGGGTTTGATAGCAGGACAGTTTGATGACACAAGCGATGAAGATGCTTCATTGTTCGAAATACATGATTCTGAAGAGGATTTGGAGGAAGTAGCTCCTGAAGCATGCTCTTTGATGTCAGAGCCTCAGGTGCCAAGTCTTCAAGTTAATGGACAGCTGATTGATGACAATTATCAAGGTTACAAGGAAGAAGACGATGAGGGTGACTTTCTTTTTGAAGGGATGGAGAAGCATTCATCTTCTGATGATGGATTTACTAATGAGGATAATACTGCTTCGATGGGGCATCTTGTCAAGGAAGATGATGTAGACAGCTATATTGACAGGAGAAAGAGTAAGACTTTTTGCAGTTTGCAAGTGCCACTTAAAGCTTATGTTACGCTATCCGAAGCAGGGAAGGAGACTTATAACAGACAAGAGGACCTTATATTTTACGGTGGTTCAAAAAGAAGGGAAGCACTGCTTGAAATGGTGGGAACAAATTTAGGTCGTATCTTTCAGAATCCAGAACCAACAGAGTCTTTGCAATCACATATTGTCAATGAAGTACCTTCATCAGTCAGGATTGATGAAAGCGAGCAATGTGATTTTGAGGTACGGCCTGAGGAGGAAAATCAAGAGGCATGTGAAGTTAGCTGCTCCAGTCCAGTTTATCCATGTTTGAGAAGCAAAGATTCCAAGCTGATTATGATGGAGATGGAGATTAAAGATAGAAGCCATGAACCTTTTTTGTCAGTTGCAGAGCCAGTCGATGGGTCCCATGCAGCAGCTGAAGGACTATCATTACATGCACAGACATTAAAGGCATGTGCGAATGAAGATGTTAACAAGAAGTTATTACCATTTTCCCAGGAAGATGAAAGAATATCATCAGTTGATATGAAACCTTCAATACAAGATGCCCAAGACGCGGCTGCAATTGGAAACAAGAACAAGGATCTTGAATCTTGCACTCATGAGTCTTCTCTTTCCTGTGGAGTGCAGCAGGAAACATCTTCATCTAGAGCTACAGACAGATTATGTCCTCCAGATAAATTGCTTATTCACAAAGATTTTGAAGTAGGACCAATGCGAGTTACACGTAGCATGTCCATGGGAAAGCTTCATCTCAAAAGAACAGGAGATGTCAGACTTGATAGGAGTGGTTTTGGAATACCTGTAGGCAAGAGAACGGGCAAGAGGACTGCAGCTAGAGGAGTTCGCTCGGTATGGGGCACTGGTATGGGACTCCTAAGCCTTAATGGTGGCATTGATGTTGTTCAGCCATGCGTATCTTTAAAAAAGAAACTTGCTGGCAAAGACAATCTTGGTCACGTCAAACTGAGCCTAGGCCCAGTTTGGATGCAGCGAAAAGGTAGGGGAAAAGGAAAGTCTCCAGTTTCTGGCAAGACACGAGGAGTTCAAGAACATATTTGCCATGATTCAACTGACGACAATATGCTTGAAGGAGAAAGCATCACGCCTGCCAAGAACTCAGAAGATGTGCAAATTAGTCGTGGAAGCATGGCTGGCCAATCCATGACAGGGCTCCGAAAAAAGCTTTCTAAGAAAATGCAGGCTGTTGGAACTGTAGACTCAATGAAACCTAGCGTGTCAAGAGCTAGAAAGAGAAGCAATTGCAGAAACAAGAGTAACTCTGGAAAAGGACAAAATGATGGCGAAGTTAGGCTGGACAGTAAGGATTTCATTAATGATCTTGTTTCGCCAACATATGTGGATTCTAAATTAGAAACTGATTGTGAACTTGCTGTGCACAAAATACCATCTACGGAGACAGGATCAGTGGTATTAGCAGATATGGTGCCGGAGGTCTTTTGTCAAAATCGTGTGACTTCTAAAGCAGCTGTTATTGAAGGGAGGGCAATAGAGGGCTTTACGTTTGGATGTGTTGGCAGTAGGATATCTAGTGATTTTGCAGGGTTTCAGAAGATTCTTGGACAAACTCTGCAATTCCAGGAGAACATGGAAAATGGATCACAAGTATTGGGGAATAGGAATAATGCCAACGTTAGTGGTAAGATTATGGACTCATTAGCTTCCAATGAACTCACGACAGAAACCCTGCATGACGTAGGTAAGCAGATTGAAGAGAAGTGCGAAATTCAAGAGCCGGCTTCAAGGGTAGAGAGTCAACTGATAACTCGTATCGAGGGTTATGGGGAGGCGGTTGGAATGCATGTGAGAGAGGAAGAGGGCTTAGTGCTATTGTTTGACAAAGGCAGAGGTGGTGTAGATGAACAAAGAAGTCCTCAAAGAGATCAATTTTGTAGCAAACACTATACAAGTATACAGTTTGTGGATGAGCAGGCAGACATTGATTCTCTCCAGGGTTTTGTTAGCACTGAAGCTGTACCGGATGGAAAAGGACCTGAAAAGTCGGTCCTAACAGGTGATATGGTTGGATTTGAGCAGCATCGTTTGCAAACTAATGGAGGCATAAAGTCAAGTTGGCAAAGCAAGTGTCTGAAATTGCCAACATCAGAAAATCTAGAGGATATATATGAGGACAGCTTCCGGGACATGTCAATCGCAAACTCAATCGGCAGTGAGAAGGGGAGAAAATGTGTACAGTTTGGTGAGGATGCTGGATCAGCAACATCACCTGGTGGAGTCGCCAAAGTTGGAACAGATTGTCTGCAGCCTGAGATCAAGAGTCAAATGAGAGGTAGAGGCAGCAAGAAAGGAAAAGCCAAAGGAGGTATTACTCTTGTGAGCACAGGCGATTTAAAAACTAAGCATTGTGCCCAAGACTCTGTCAATGCAAGAAAGAAAGGGGAACCTTCCAGATCAAAGAAGACCAATTCCAAACAGATTCACTCCTTCCAAGGAGGAGAGGCATGCGTGCAGTCGAGATGTGAACTTGACAAGAAAGTTGCAGGGCATCGGAAAAAGTCAAACAAAGGAGTTGTCATGCAAGTATGTCTGGAAAATACCGAAAAAAATAAACTTCAGATGGAGCTACAAGTACAGAAGAAGCGCAAAAGACACTGTAAGGGAATTGCCGTTGGATTGGACTTGATTGAAGCTGCTGGTAGTTGCGAATTTAATAAGAAGGCTGGAAAGAGTAGAAAGAACATTGTTGGTGGTAATAAAGTTGCATCAAATGTATTGAAGAGGAATCCTTTGGGATCTAGGAGAAAGGAAGTAACTGAAACTTCAAAAACAAATATTTCTGGTGTAGTTACCATGGAAACTGATACCTCCACTCTGGTGAAAAAGCAAATGAATTTTTCAAAATCTCAGAAAGGTGGAAAGGAAAAGATGGCTTCTCTGTTGGAGGCAAAGATTGTGGAAAAAGACACACATCATTTGCGTACTGTGGCAGGTACTGACATTGGATCTTATGAGAGATGTAAAACGAATTCTTCAAAATTTCTACCACATATGGGAGACCAAACAAGTGAAGGAACCTTGACCACTCTCAAGGACAGCAAACAGGGTGAAGTTCAGACAGTTTGTGAGTCAATGGTGGCTGAAAGATATTGCTTCACTGACATGGGTGATGTTGAAAGCTCTGTGGTAGCTAAGAAAGCACGGGAAGGAGAATTTTCTGGCGATTTGGCTACAATTGGATTGGGACACCATCTAGACTCTTATTCCGGCTTTGAAAAGACATCTCATCGCTTGTTAGGTACTGGAGAGTCTAATCTCACTACCATTGGTGAAGATGTTTGCAGTGGAGTAACCGAGGGTGAATGTCCTGACCACGGTGTCAACGTGAGTGCCAACGTTGAAGAGAGTGCTGGCACTAAAGCTGGGTCTGCAGGAGTAGGATGGGTCATGTGTGATGATTGTCGCAAGTGGCGCTGCATTTCCACCGAGCTTGCTGACATAATTGAAGCTACTGACGCTAGATGGTAAGATTCTCCCTGCCCGCTATTGTGCTCTTTGTGTTGATTTCTTTTTGCTGGGAGAATTCTTTCTTTGTAGGTCGTGGATCTCACTAGATTTAGTAATGTGTCTTTAAGTAGGATCAATGGAAAATAGTACTCACTGAAAAAAGCTTAATAAGTAGATTGAAAGTAAAATCCCCAGATTTTTCACCTTGGGTGTGATTGAGTCTTATGAGAAGGTTCCTTCAACATCTTTGAATGCTTGAAGGTTTGCTCATTCTGTGTACTGGAACTAATTTTTGACATTCTCTTCAACAAGCTGATAAACTTGAGTTAATTGAATGTTGCTTTATATCAAGAACATGATGAAAAAGAATGTAAATACAGGGAAATCTAGATACTACAGCAACTGCACGTGTTTTAGTTTGAGTCATCAGGAAATGATTTTCATTTGCTATGTTCAAGAAAATGTCACTTTTGCAAGGAATAATTTTTGGCGAGTAATAAGGATTTTTTGGACAAGTCATTCTTAACAGTTGCATTGTTAAAGAGATACAACTATGTGATTCCAGAAAAGGCTCAAGCCTTTTTCTTTTCCATCCATAGTTACATGAAGCGCGGTTTGAACCTCGAACCACGGTTCGAATCGTTTGGACCCGGTTCGAACCCGAAAAAAAAACTCCCCCAAAAACCAAAAAATGTTTTTTTTTTATTATTTATATCTATTTTTCCTGTTTGAACCATTTTCCGATTCGAACTGGCCAGGCCGGTTCGAATCAGTTCAAACCGGACGAATCGGCTGATTCTGATTTGAATCGGCCGGTAACCTTGTTTCCATCTTAGTTATCTAAATTTTCTCACTTTGAAGTTAGCTGTGATGTACTTTTAAGTAGACATTGAATCGTTTCAGTCCCTATATTCACTGTTGCACCAGCTTCTGATTTGATTTTGAGTTTTGGATCATTTTATCTATTATAATCTATGTCATGTTGCTCAAGGTCATGGGGTCTCTCTTTTCCAAATAGTCTCACCAGGTGATTTCCAAACAGTGCCACTTGTGATAGTTTCTAGAAGTGCTATTGGATATCTATGCAGCAATCATGTAGGCGTTATTTATTGTTTTTCTTATGAGCTCTTAATGTATGATGTGTTCATGGACATTCTTGTAAATTGCATCACATCTTTTCATACACGTGCAGCCTACACACGCTCTAGGAAGTTCATGACGGAAGTACAGATGTAGTGGATACTTCATCATGCATCATACAGTAATTGGACAAAGTTTCTGGGTGGACTGCATCAACTTGGTGTGTCAGAATGTGTTCCAGACTCCCAATGCTCTGGGAACATGCATTGTAGAACACTTCTTTTCGAATGCTAGGAACCTAGTATGATACCTCAATTTTTATTCTTACAAAACATTGAAGACCCATAAGTATTTGTTTAAAAGGCAAATACTTAGAAAAAAATCATAATGTGTATGCTAGAAAACTCAATGTGCCTGGCATGCTACACTTGTGTAAAGAACAATTCTCTTTGCAATTGTTTACATGCGAACATATTAGAAACCTTGCACATTTTATGTTGTAAGTATTGTGTTAACCTTCATTTTGATGGTAATGTAGTTTTGTGGGGGTTGAATATGTCAAACCATACTACATTAGGATTGCGCATCCCACATGATATATGTTAGGTCTCTTACTATCTATGGTCATCGAAATTCAATCAAGCTCGAACTGGTGGTTGATGCTTGGTGTCAATTTTAGCTAGCTATTACTAGTACTACATCTCTTGGGATTGATGGGTGTTGCTTATCAATTAGAGGGCGATGGTCAATCAAAGCCTGGAGGCTTTTAACCTCACTTTGGAAGATTATTTGTGGCAGTGTGTTTCTTCTTATAATAAAGATCCGGATCAATGTTTGTAGCTTTTGTTTTTGCTAGCCTTCTTAGATGTAGCAAGGGAAAACCCTTGCCCAGTTATTGTCATCAGGGTGCATTGAGGTGGTAGGCACCATTGGCATGTAGCCGAAGCCCGTGTGGGGTTTTCACCCACTAAACTTAAATTGGAGGCTTGGTTGCCGTGCTAGGTGTGTAAGTCATGTCTAACATGACAAGGCGAGTGCCCAACACTCACGGTGCATTGGTGTGCTATGTTTGTAGCAATCAATATAGCCATAACAACTCAGTGAGCGATTGCATAGGTAACTTCCCCTTTCTTTTGGCTCATGGTTGTCTGCCGATGTTGCCATATTTCTTAGTGCTTTTGGATGATACGCTTTGTAGATTGGATGCATTTCTTTCAAATGATCTAGAGCTGATCAATCAAGCACGTGGTCGAATCGACAACAATGTAGGAGTTTTGTAGACAAACCCTAGAAGCATATGGAGTTTGATGAGGGGGAGGATTTCTTCTCAAGCTTCACTATGCTCTCCACTGATTTGGTTAGGATCAATATCGAATGAAAATGAGCTCCTAGTTGCTATGGTCCTTATCATCCAGGGGCACAGCCGTGTTACATACTTTCTTTAGTTGTATGCTACTGCTAGGGCATACGATATCTTCCATGTCACTTTATTACGTGCTATTGTTGAGCCAAGTCAGGCTTATGGTCTAGTATTGCCGGATGTTTAGAGCTGCTACCTTTCCTACTTGTTGCTATATTATAGTTAAAACTACCATAGGTTTGATAAATATCTACCACTGTTATGTCTTAAGGTGCATAGTTGGTATCAGGCCTCACCTACATTGTAGGTAGCCCTTAACCCAAAATAGGCCTTATGTCCCTATTTGGTCAAGGCATTGCCACATGCGAGAGTGGTGGATATCCTAAATTCAAACTCCAGTCTTATGATCTGCAGGCAATTCATTTCGATTAGTTGTTCTTTACCTACTTGTTGATCGATGCTAATATTTAAATCTCGTGGAGGGTGGAGATCCTAATAGCTGGAAGCCATGAGTGTCGTGCACTTAAGTAAAATTTAATCTTGATTATGCCTTTTGTCAATCAGGGGTTTTTTGTCTGATATTTTGGAGAAATTTTTGTGTATTTTATCGGCATGGTGAAGTCAATGGGAATGAGTTCAACTTATAGCTGCCTACATGAGGAACAAGTGAGATAAAAGACTAATTCCTTCCATGTGTTTGTTAAAGGACCTGCTTGGACAATCCAAACAAGGAATTTGCAGATTGTTCAGTTCCTCAAGAGAAAAGCAGCGCCCAGATTAATGCAGAGCTTGATCTTTCTGATGACACTATTGATGGAGAGGATGAAGACAAGGAAGCTGCTGTTGACTCTAAGTCCATCGGTGGTTTTCAAGGTGTAAAATGGCTCTTTTTTATTGAATTTTTATGTCACCACAAGTATTTTAGCTTTCTGCAGCATGATAGCACACACGAGGACAAGTTTTGGATTGCTGGCGAGCCTCCACAGAACTAGCTATTGTTTCTGTTTGCTGAAATGGTATTTTACGATGTCTTCAAAAAGCAGGAAGTCGACCAACTACATGGATACTTACTCGTCACAACATTTTTCGCCATCGCCGCCGTAAAACACATGACAATGATGATGTATGTTACTGTCGTGGCTACCCTCTTTATTGTTCAACAATAATCCGTCTTTCATTTTAAAACTTGGTTGAACTTTATGCAATCATTTCCAGTTTTTTTTTTTGTAATAATAATTTGTAGCAGAGTGCCACCTACCTGATCTTATTTCTGTTTAAAACGTAAAAAGCCATAAAGATTCGTGCAGTTTTGTTGCAAACAGATGTGTTGTTTTCTAAACCTGACAGAGATGTGAATACACTAAGTTTTACCGAAATTATATTATAGGCAGTGTTAGATATCAAACCTATGTTCATTATGATCATATTTTAAAGTTTTTCAAATATATCTGTAGTCAGACTGATTATCTATTGCATGCTCTACTTCTGACTGTGAATTGTAACAGAAAGCTTCTAGTATGATGAAGCTTCTAGTCAAAATAGAATTGGGCATGAGAAATATAGAGTTTGTTGGTCCATTATTTTTCCAAAGCAGGCTGCCTTCCTATTGTTATGGTTTCTAAGCAACTGCAATTAAGAAAATGTGACTGGTCAAGTTTTTAGTTGCGTGAAACCATCTAGGTGATTAGTGAAGGACAAGCGAGGATAGAAATGATCAGCGATTCATACTAACACATAAAGGTATCGCTCGGTAGAAATTGCTGGGGCTATCTTTTTGGCCATCTGTTGTTATGTGTGAAATTCAAAATTAACATTCAAGACAATCTAGATTTGTCATTCAGAGCTACGTTGTTTGTCCTTGTCTTGTGAGGATGAAGTGAAAGATTATGTGTGCTAAGTGACTACTAGTAAGCTGAGGAACTGGGACTTGGTCTTTGGTATGTTGAGCAAGCTCTATGAGTCTCACCTCACCAGGTGCCGATGTTGTACTTGCATACAGCTTGTACGAATGTTTTAAGTTTGCCAAACTTTTCCATGCCCATGTGCCACATAGTTCAGTAAATATACACATACGATCTTCGGTTAAAAGTATTGCCGGTTGCATATTCTCTGCTTTTTGCAAAGTAAATAGATATTTTGGTTGTGCTTCACTGATGCATTCCTTGTTGTCTAGTTTCATAAGGCTAGATAACAGGTTTTTTACAAGCAGTAGTGAGACTCAGTTAGTTGGTATATGGCCCATATATAGACTGTATACCTTCCTATTGCATGTGCATGGATGGCTGGATGGGTACGCACACGGCAGTACATTATTTTTGCAACTATGCTTGGCGCTGTGGTGTCTTTATGGAGTTTGTCCTCCCTTCTAAGTTTGTTTTTCACGTTATTTGGTTATTCACCTTCACAAAAGTGATAGGAACTCCGTACATCGCTCGCATATATGTATGAAGGCTAATGTGGAGTTGTGCTTGTGCAAGGGAGTAGCATGTAGTCTTGGATGTTGATGATTTGAGTAGAGATGTCTTAGAATTTAGTCAGTCTACGCATGAGGGGGCTGATGGTCCAAGACTTTGTTTGTAGACTCCAGAGAGTTGAAGATTGCAGATTTGCATGTCTCCTTTATTATGTCGGTGCTATCCTTTACTTCACATCGATATATTTATAGCTTTGCTGCTTGATTTTGTCCTGGGCGTTGGATATCTATTGTAAAAAGAGAAGTCCTTGCTATTGATGCTTAATGAACTTCAAGATACAAAGTGATTCACAATATCTTTAACATCGAAGTGGTTGTTGTCTGTGTTCAGTCTGTAATTTGTCATTGCAAACCACCGGAAGATGATAGTCCAGGATGTGGAGATAGCTGCATCAACCGGATGGTCTCTGTGGAGTGTGTGCCAGACATTTGTCCTTGTGGTGAAGCATGTTCTAATCAGCAGGTGTAGTTGGCATGGTTGACCGAAATTTTGTTATATCATGTTTGTAATGCTATCTTGAGGCACAACTTTATCTGTCTATTGACATTTTAAGTCACTGAAGCATGTTTCGGTTTTTATATCGTAGAGTTTTGAAATGATTTTTTAATTGATCTGCTTATTTCTTTTACAGTTTCGAAAAAGGATGTATGCAAGTGTTGCACTTTTCAGATGTGGCAAGAAAGGTTTTGGTTTGAAGGTGCTAGAGAATGTCCTAAAAGGAAGCTTTATCACTGAGTATGTTGGGGAGGTAAGTCAATGATTTCTTAATGATGACATTATCAACATAAACTACTGCAATATCCTTACGTTTGACAATGTTTTCTCTTATGTAATTGGATTTCTGGATGTTAGGTTGTGGATATGCCTACTTTTGAAGCACGACAGAGGGAGTACGCTTGCAATGGTCAAAAGCATTTCTATTTTATGACTTTGAACAGCAATGAGGTAACACTTGCAATTTTTTTTTTCTCATGAAGCATGAATCCAAACTTTTATGGCAAAAGTGACTTTCTATCATCATCTATTGAACTTCCATCCTCGGGGGGAAGAGAGAGAGAGAGAGAGAGAGAGAGAGAGAGAGAGAGAGAGAGAGAGAGAGAGAGAGACAACTTTATTAATGTATTTTCCATGCCAAAAGGCATATAAGACTAGTAAATGTACATATCAAGTATGGTAACAGTGGGAGCGTATGAAACATCTCCAAAACAGTAACAAAATAACATATCTATTTACTTTGACTAAATAAATGCGAGGAAATATGAAATAAGTGGGAGCATAGATACAACTAAATGTCATGAATCAGGTGTAACACTATCATCCAGTCCTGTCTTGTTGATGCTATAGAAAGATGTGATACGAGCTGCAACATGGGGAAACTGTGGTGGTCGCTGACATTGGCTATGAGGATGAGATCTCCTCGTGATAGGTCGAGTAGCTCGCGCTGCAACATGAGTATGAGTGGGGTGCTGTCTCTGATCCCTATGAGCAGATATGTCGTCATCATCATCACTAGACTCTAGGTCCCGTTGTCTTCTCCTAGAGAAGGTGTTAGGGACCCAACTCCCTTGGGTCCCAAACCTAGACTTGAGACTGGACAATGACTGGGCCTGTAGACTTGACCTCTGACTCGTGAACATGCATGGTTGCCACATGTCATGATCTAGGGGTGCACATGGCTTGGAGTCTCTCTCCTTGGAGGTATACAAGGGGAGGAAGGCTCAGTTGCCATCCATTCTATCTACCTAGGAGGAGGTGGATGGAGAGCGTCTGCACGGCCAGGATGTTTGCTAGCATGAGGCAGGAGATGGCTGAGAGCCTAGGCGGTGGTATGGGATGCTGTCTAGGATGGAGGTCGGATCCAGCTTGATACAGTCACAGGCCAGGGCACGGAGGGTGGACTCGGATTAGGTCCTACGGTGGGGTGGAATGTGAATCGTTCGGTCTCTTGTGGTTATCCGGCACCTGGAGGTTTGCAGTAAGTAGGGATTGTAACATATGTTATGAGAGCCACTGCATGCTGAAAGCAGGTGCGTTGATCCGTAGAGTTTTTCTTGTAAGTTTTGGTGCTTCTGACGGATTTCAAAATGGAGTTAAAACACATTTTTTATGCACATTTGAAGTTTCCTTCTTTTTGCTGTTTTTTGAGTTTTTTTTTTTTAAAAGTAAAAGGCCCCTGGTATGCTGCCACGTGGCACTGTCCAGACTCTGGACAGGTGGCAGAGGGGAGCGGCCTCTGATTCCGCTCAGTTCTGAGGTATTGGATCTATATCATAAGGGCGTGGAGCCTCATTTTTTTGATCTGATCATTCCAGAAAAGGAATGTTAGCCAGTGATGAGGGGTGTGAGGGGACTGGCTGCCTACTGGGCAGAAGCTGATGGGTGGCCAGAGGTGCTTACCTGGAGGCAAGGTGGCAAAGTAAAGCCACTTGGCAGGTAGTAGGATAGCATGGAGAGGGAGGCATACCTCTCCTATGCATCTATTTTTTGTGAAAAGAGGTGGAGGTGGTGGTGCATCCTTCTCTTTGCTCTCTCTTATTCCTCTTGGCAGCCATGGACAATACCATTTGGTTTGTGAAGGGACAACAAGAGTAGATTTGTATGTACCTTCCTTGGGCAGCTTTTGATTCTTTTCTATCATCTCTACTTAATTCACCTCTCTTCTTCTTGTAAAAATGGAGCCTACTCCTACCACACAGCCTATGTCCCTTGGTAAGGAGGCTACTGTATCACCTCTATTTTAGACCCTGATGCTTTGATGCTGGCCATTAACAATCTACAACAACAGATTGTTGATATGCAAGCTAGGCACAGTCGGGATCGGCAGGATCTCAAGGAATTAGCTAAGGCAATTGGTGCATTAACCCTTGCTCACTCTTGAAGTTTTTGCTGGGGAAAAGAAGGATAGAACCCCGGAGGCGGTCTTGCAATGGCTGGATCGATGGAATTCGCATTTTTCCATGCACGATTCATCCGAAGATAACAAGATCAATCTCGCCGTCATGTACCTGCGAGGTAAAGTTTTTTTATTTTTTTATTTTTTTTACCTGGTGGCAAGATATAAGGGGTAAGCTTGAAGTTCCTAGGAATTGGGAGGATTTCAGTAAGGCCTTTAAGGCGGCCTTCCTTCCTATTCTTGATGATTTTGAATTTTACCGTCAGTATGCAACAATCCATATGGGGAATTGGCCCTCGGATCAATATTTACAAGAGTTTCAGGAAGTCTATTCTCGTTTTGCAACCAGAATAGATCCTGTTTTAGTAAAGTTGCATTTTATACTTGGGTTGCCAAGAGACTATCAGCTAGAGGTTAGGAGGAACCAGCCTCTTACCCTCGAGGATGCTGTTCGCTTCGCCAAGATCTACGATGATACTCGTATGATGGCCAAGCGTGAGATTGGTGTCTTGCCCGATCTTAGGCTTTCTTTCCGAAGAAATCGAAAGATAAGGCAAAGGATGGGTCTTCAGGTTCAGGTAAGTCCAAGAAAAGATCTACCTTGGACCAGGAAACCTTTAGGAAAGCCAGAAGTGACAATCTATGCTTCAACTGCATGGAACCAGGTCATGTCGCGAAGGAATGTCCAAAGAAATGGAAAGCTAAAGGGGCATCTTTTAAGACGCCAGGTAACTCTAGCATATCTAGTGTAGATCTTTCCTTTGCTGGTAATTCTGTGTGTGAGCATTGTTGTTTTAATACGGCTGTTTTTGGCCCTCATGACCTCATTCGGATGAAGGGGGTTGTGGGTGGCCAAGCCGTAATTGTGTTATTTGACGATGGTTCCACACATAATTTTATTAACGCTAATTTGTTGCAGAAGTTAAAGGTGGAAACAAGGCAAAGTGACCACCGATACACAGTGAAGCTGGCAACGGGTGCAGAAAGCCAAGTATGGGACCGGATAGTCCCACGTCTACCAATTGAGATTCAAGCCTATAAAGATAATTTAGACTTTCACATTATCTTTCACATTATGAATCTAGATAGGGTAGATATTATACTTGGTAAGGAGTGGTTCTATGAGAGGAACGAGTCTATGAAGAAAAACTATGTAACTCACAGTTTGTCGTTCTTCCATAACGGCTCACTCATAGAATTGAATGGAAATGTTGATATTTCTACTCCATATATGCTTTCTGCTTTGGAAACTGTTAAACGCATGGATATTGTTGATTGCAGTTCTTATTTATGTTGGTTGAAAGATTTTACTTACCATGAAGAACGTAGTTTGCAATTTTACAATCTCCAAATGGAATTAGTGTCTAATAACCTAAAACAAGAAAATTCACCAGAGGGTGAAATTTTTAGGAAACTTAGGCAAGAATTTAACGATGTGTTTCCTGAGAAGCTTCCTGAGGGTCTTCCCCCCTCTAGGGGTGTTGACCATGGTATTAAACTGATTCGTGGTAGTTCACCTATATCACTGTACCCATATAGGATGAGTACTACTGAAGAGGATGAGGTTTATAGGCAACTGCAAAATTACCTTAAGATGGGCCATGTAAGGCCTAGTAAATCTCCCTGGGGGCCACATGTGCTCCTTGTTGATAAAAAAGATGGAGGTACTCGTCTTTGTGTGGACTTTAAAAAGTTGAATAAATTAACGATTAAAAACCGCTATCCTTTGCCGCGAATGGATGAGTTGGTTGATCGATTGCATGGTGCAAAGTACTTCACCAAATTCGATTTGAGATCAGGGTATCATCAGATTCGCATAAAAACTGAGGATGTTGAAAAAACCGGGTTTAGAACTAGGTACGGCCATTATGAGTTTCTGGTTTTACCATTTGGCTTGACAAATGCTCCAGCGACTTTCCAGCAGATGATGAACGATCTTCTTCGTCCATATTTGGGAAAGTTCGTAATAGTCTACTTGGATGATATTCTCATCTATAGTAAGACCTTGGAGGAGCATGAGGAGCATCTCAGGACTGTCTTAAAAGTTACTTAGACAGGAGAAGCTTTTTGCCAAGGAGTCCAAATGTGTGTTCTTCTAGAAAAGGTTGTTATACCTTGTCACATTATTTCGGACCATGGGTTGGAAATTGACCCAAATAAAGTCCGACAAGTACGTGAATGGCCTATCCCTAAAACCATCCGGGAGGTTAAGTCCTTTTTGGGCTTTACGGGATTTTTTCATAGATTCATCTTGAACTATGCATTAATTGCATTGGCCTTGACAAGTGTCCTCAGAGGAGCTAAAAGAGTTAGCCGGCACAGTAAGTTCAGTCCTCCGGTTACTTGGATTGAAGAGTTGAATCAGAGTTTTGAGAACCTCAAATACTGTGTAACTATAGCGGCTATTCTACACATAGTGGATCCTAACAAGCCGTATGTACTTGAAACGGATGCCAGTGACTATGCTATAGGTGCAGTCCTATATCAGGATGGTAGACCGGTAGCTTTTGAAAGCAAGAAGTTGGACCCTGCTCAAAGGCGGTATTCCACCTATGACAAGGAACTTTTTGTTGTTATTCATGCCCTGAAAGTTTGGAGACATTATTTGTATGGCTTCCAGTTTACTATAGTTATAGACCATCAAGCGTTAAAGTATATTAACGATGCGGTCGACCTTATGGGTCGTAAGGCCAGATGGTCAGAGATGCTCCAAGAATTTCATTATGACATTGAGTACCGGAAAGGTACTTCTAATAGTGTTGCGGATGCCTTAAGCCGGATTGGAGAGGTTAATCAGTTAAGCTTTTTTGAGATCCAATCTGAGTTGTCTCTGTCCTTAGTGTAAGACCGATAGGTACTTCGGTTGTATTTGGCTAGACGTCCCGGCAAGTTCTTCTAGATCTAGTGATGAGCTTGGAATGCAGGATTTTAAGATTTCTCCTCAGGACAAGATACAGAGAGACTATTCCATTAGGAATGGGTTGCTTTTCTGGAATGGAAAAGTTTGTGTGCCAGAAAATGATGATATAAGGGCCCAAATCCTGCATGAATGTCATGACAGCCCGTGTGCAGGGCACCCTGGCGCTCAAAGGACACTTGACTGAGTAAAAAGGAACTTTTACTGGCCAAACTTAAAAAGTCAAGTGGAGGCATATGTTCGCAAATGTGCGCAATGCCAAGTTAATAAAGCTGAAAGACCTAAATCATGCGAGCTAACATGGTGGTCTGTAAGCTTGAAATGCTGGACCAATGTGAGGATGATAGCCCTGTACACCATATCTCTGACAGTGCCGTTAACATAAAACTAGACTAAAACTAAAACGTAAAACGTAAATCGCTATGTAAAGAAAGCTCATCTCTCAAGCAGGAGAGGAAATAAATGGCCGTAGCTCAAAACATCTCTCACGTAGGAGAGGGAGAAGAATCCGAAATTTTAAGTTCTGCAATTTTAACCAAGACCGGGCGTTCGTCTCGAAAGAGAGTCTTGAAACCATTGGCCTTAGCATCTGCGATGATTTTTTTCTCTCAGTCCGTTGAATGGGTGTCAAGTCTTCATCCATAAAAATAGTAGACCCCTTCAGGCAGCCTCTTTTACTGACGAAGCAAAGCATCCTTGAATCGCAGAAACACTGTGGTGGGTTGGAGCTTTCCCACCCAAGCAGCAGATATGACATCCTCTTTGAGACCAAAGGTGGAATGAATAAAAGCATTTGCCTCAGCCACGAGGTCCTTACCCGCAAAAGAAGCTCCCCTAACCCTGACATTGAGGGCCTTGAGATCTTGTTTTTGATGTTCTTGAATAGATTCAGAAATAACCTGCTTAGAACCCTTGAGCACGTCGGCCCAAGAACCTTCGATTGCTGAAGTTGGTGCTCCAAGGAGTGAACCCGTTCTTGCAGCTGCTTTGACTTGTCTTCTGAATCTGCATTGCCGCTTTCTTCTTCTTCCCCTTCATCTGATTCTAGTTCATTCTTGAGGTAAGTAACGTCAACCTCAAGAATGCCAACTTTGCCCTGTAGGGCTAAGACTGTATTCTCCAGAGTGGAGATTTGGAATGCTTGTTTCTTGATGAGCGCAAGCAAGGATGCATTGTCCTCATGAAGAGAATCAATGATACGGGGGAATGAAGAGAGAGAGAGAGAGAGAGAGAGAGAGAGAGAGAGAGAGAGAGAGAGAGAGAGAGAGAGAGAGAGAGAGAGAGAATGTCCTTGAATACCCTAAGGTATATAGGACTAAGAAAAGGTACATGTCAAGTGTGCACATAGGAGCTTAAAGCTCAATCATCTATTAAACTATAATTGCAAATACAATGCATAAAGATGGCTGGCCCAGTCAGGGTCCAACAGCCTAGAATAGTATATCATGATGCCCATAAACATGGAAGAAATGGTGGATGGTATGCTGTGAAGGTATCACTGGATGTGCCATGGACCTTTGCCGCCGGGTAGGCTGTCGGTGTCGTCTCTGCTGCCGTGGCACTCTGGGTTGTGGCCTAATAGCTGGCTGTCTCTCTGGCCGTCGACACTATGCATATGTGCATGGGGGAGAATAAGTTAGTTTGCCACCTATCATGACATGCATGCAACATGCAAAATGTATGCATGAGAAATTGGACACTTGGCAATTGCATGCCAAGTATTTGTACATACACAAATTCTAATTAATAGAGGCTCCATGAGTTGGAGGGGGTGTGAGTTTGGAGGCATCTTCCATCTTCATCGTTTTTGTGTGTCTTCTTGATCCTTTTTGGTGTAGGTACTCGCTGCTGGATCTGATCTGGATTTTCGGATGGTTCTCCCTCATCTCTCATCCAAATTAGATTAGAACAATTGCAAACTGATTGTAGGAGGAGGGCGCTACCACTGATACCATTTCCACTTCCAATCAATGCATTCTTGGAGCCGGGATAGCCATCAAACATTTGTGGGAGGGCGCTGGTTCAGTTCTGAAAAAACCTTCATTTCTCTTTGAAGAATTGTTAGAATTTGATGCAATCAATGGCATATGTTTTCTATTGCATGGGCACTATCATTACTTGTGATTAGAAGTCAATTAGAATCTGTTTTTTCAGATCTGAGTCCATCTGACACTCTTAATTGTATTGGCCAACAAGTAGAAATCATTCTTTTCCTTGATTCATTTAATTGGCATAGAGTAGAGTTCATGCATATGTGAACTAAGATCAAATTTATGATCCACAGCTTGCTGGGTTTTCCATTTCAGCTTGCATGACAGTTGCATGTCAAGTTTCTACATGGCATGTTCCTTTCCTAGTTATGTTAGGATCAAGTAGACCTTGAAAATAACATCACTTAAGTCCTGTGTTCAAGTAATTTCAAGCTATTCTAGCATCCTCATTTTACTACAGTGGTATCAGAGCCTTGTTTACAGGAAGCATGCAATCAAAGATGGCAAACACAAGTCTACTCACCTTAAATCCAGTTGGCCTTATATTGGAGAATGGAAGACAATATTCCATTTGGAAGACAAAGGTTATACTTGTTCTCAAGAGGAATGCAGTATGGGAGATTGTCAATGGACCCCCACCAGCAGATGGAGCTACACAAAGAGATCGAGATAGGTGGAATGAAAAGAATGATCAAGCATGTGCTTGGATCAGTCTTTCCACTTCAGAAGACATCCTACTTGAAATATCTGAAATGAATACTGCCAAAGATATTTGGAACTATCTAGAAAACAAATTTGAAACTAAATCTACTTTTGAAGTTGTTCATATGTCAAATAGATTGTATACTATGACATGAAGTGGTAAAAGTGACAGAGAAATTTATATCAGAAATGAAAAATTTCTTTACTTCTCTAACTCTTGCAGGACAAGAATATGCCATTAATGATGGCCAAAAGTTATCTATTTTTCTTGGTGCTCTTCCTACTTCTTTTGATTAATTAGAACAATTCTTTCAAGAACACCTAACATGAAAGAGAAAGAGCAACCCGACACCAGCATGAAAGTAAGCTACAGGAAGCTTACTTTACCAATCCAGGAGACAAGAAAAAGAAGAAGCAGAAGTCTAAGAAGACCAAAGAGAAGGGGCCAAAACCCACATGTGACTATTGTGGGAAAGATGGCCATATACCCACGAAGTGCTGGTGCAATCCAAAGATACCATCCATTGCAAGATCACCGGTTATGCAGCTATCTATTGTGAGCAAAATCCAAGGAAGAAGAAAGGAAAGCCGAAGGCACACCTTGTTGAAGACAACTCTACCTATGAAGATGGAGAGGCATCCAAATAAGCCGAAGAACTTTCATGCACCTACATGACCAAGGAGCATGAAGAATGCAATATGGTCTCTTCAGATGTTGAGATGGTACTTGATTCGAGTGCTACTTCACATATTGTTTCTAGCAAGAATATTGTTTCGAATCATTCTCCTATCTCTTATGAAAAGCAAGTAATACTAGGAGATGGTAGCATGCATAGAGTTGAAGGAATAGGAGTCTAAGACTAGAACCTTCAAGGGAACAATAGTTCTTAATGTAGCCCTCTATGTTCCTTCTTTGAAGAAAGACCTTTCTTCTGTAGCAAAAGTAATTGATGGAGGATTAAAGGTATCTTTTGATGTGGATGTATGTCGAGTGTTAGACATAAAAACAAAAGTTGTTATAACTCATGCAACGAGAAAAAGAATTCTTTATTATTAAGAGGTTTTACCAAACAAAGAAGAGTTGCCCCCAACACAATGGAGTTGCCGAAAGAAGAAATCAGACTTTGGTGGAGGCAGCCAAGTGCATGCTTGCACATGCACATCTTCCCAAAAGATATTGGGCCGATGCAATTGGAGCAGCCAATTACCTCTTCAATCGAGTATTGAAAACTTCTTCACATCCAAATCTCCATATGAACTATGGTGGGGGAGGAAGCCGAGTATTGCTCATGCAAAAGTTTTTGGATGCTTAGCACATGTGTTTGTGCCAAAAGACAAAAGGACAAAGCTGGATCAACATTCCAAAGTAGCCGAGTCTATTTCCCTTCAGAAAATACTACTTTGGAATGTAGAGAAGTTGTTTTTGAAGAAGACAAATTTCTAGATGACATAGATCGAACATGATTTGATTTTTATGATCCATTTGTTTCTGAAGTGTCTGAGCCAAGTGCAGAACCATATGCAGTTTTGCATGATGACATGCAAGATCCAGAAGCTCATCAAGACCAAGGAGAATTCAGCATGGAGATATACCGAAAGAGATACTTTCAAGATCCTCAAGGCTTGGTAAGGAGCCCATGAGGGAGAATCAATATGACTATCTTGTGGAAGTATGTTGCTTTGCAGGAGAACCCGAATCCTATAAGGAAGCTATAGGAGGAAAGGAAAAAGACAAATGGTTGCTGGCCATGCACAATGAAATAGATTCCATGCATTGAAGGAAGGTATGGATCTCAAACCTCTACTCGAAGGAAGGAAGGCAATTAAGTGCAAATGGATATTTTGATACAAGTTTGGACCATATGGCAAGATCAATACACCAAGATAACCTTTGGCTTCTCCAATATCTGCAATTTCAAATATAGAGGATATTTGCTTTTTGAATATCTCCATATTTTCCATAGACTTAGTGGCAATCAATGTATCATAAAGATAAACACCAAGATTACTATTTCTCCATTAAGGTACTTTGTGTAAACATTTGGATCAACACTAATAGGAGTATAACCAAGAAACTTCAAACCTTCATCCTTCTTTTGGGATCAGGCCCTTGATGATTGCTTTAGGCCATAGATGCTCCCCTTAGAGAGCAAACATGATTAGGAAATTCATGGGATGTAAATCCCTCCGGCTGCTCCATGTAAAGCTCTTCTTGCAACTCCCCATAAAGATTGAAAAGGAAAACTCTAACTATTTCCTACATCAATCTCTCTATATTTCAAAGCTTCTTGACAGGTTTAACATGCAGGATTGTAAGGGGAAAATGGTTCCTATGCCTACTAGAACCATATTGTCGAAGGATGATTGTCCGACAACCAAGGAGGAAAAAGAGCAGATAGCTCTTATCCCTTATCAACATCTCATTGGTTGCCTTATATACTTAGCAACTTGGACTAGGCCTGAAATAGCTTTTTCAGTTTTCAGCCTTAGCCAATTCAATGCTAATCCAAGTTTGAAAGATTGGAAGTTAGCACAACATGTTTTGAAACTCAAGCATACTATAAACTATGCACTTCATTTTTCCCATGACAAAAGCATAGAGGTAATCTCTTATACAGATGCAAGTTGGATGTCCAAGAAGGATGATTCAAAAAGCATCTCTGGATGTGTTTGTCTAGTTGCAGGTGCTGCTATTTCATGGGTATGTAAAAATCAATCAATTGTTGCTCAATCATCTTGTGAATCAGAATATGTGGCAGCAACAAAAGCGTGCAATGAGATCTTATGGATGCAATACATTTCGAACCAGCTTGGAGTTTTTCAAGAAAATCCTTGCTTACTTCTTATGGATAACACTATCCTACTAAGCAAGGATTCAGTATTTCATCCAAGAACCAAGCACATAGCTATGAGATATCACATCAGAGATTTGGTGAAAAAACAAATCATTGAAGTGGAGTATGTATCAAGTGAAGACATGGTAGCCGACATCTTCACCAAACCTTTGGATAAGAGCTTATTTGAAAAGCATCGGGAGGCATTGGGAGTTATTTATTTAAACAGGTTTAAGGGGGAGTTGTTGAACTTATAAACCTAGTTAAATAAATTGGACATGGCACATGGTCATACTAAATTTTTTTTAGTACAAACTCGTGGGAGGCCTTCTTGCATGATGATGCCACATACCCATTTGAGTTTGGTAGACCCCCATGCATGTGTGCATGGGAGAGAATAAGTTAATTTGCCACCTATCATGACATGCATGCAACGTGCGAAATGCATGCTTGAGAAATTGGACACTTGGCAATTGCATGCCAAGTATTTGTACATACACAAATTCTCATTAATAGAGGCTCCACGAGTTGGAGGGTGTGAGTTTGGAGGCATCTTCATCTTCATCATTTTTGTGTGTCTTCTTGATCCTTTTTGGTGTAGGTACTCGCTGCTGGATCTGATCTGGATTCTCAGATGGTTCTCCCTCATCTCTCATCCAAATTCGATGAGAACAATTGCAATCTGATTGTAGGAGGGCGCTACCACTGATACCATTTCCACTTCCAATCAATGCATTTATGGAGCCAGGACAGCCATCAAACATTTGTGGGAAGGTGCTGGTTCAGTTTTGAAAAAGCCTTCATTTCTCTTTGAAGAATTGTCAAAATTTGATGCCCAGAGCCTGGCAACTGAAGAAGGCCATTATAAATGGCCAATCCATGAGCCTCGCCCAACTGAAGCATCTGCTCCCCCTATGATGTATTTGGTCCCGTTGCATCCGCCGATCGCTGTATAAGACCAAGATCATCTCAATCAAGTGCATGTCTCTGCTGTGGATCATCTGCTGCTTTGTGAAATTCCGTTTGCCTAGACCCAGTCCTGGCATTGAAGTCCCCCGCTAGAAGAATATTCCTAGATCCTCATATTTGATAATGTTCGATGAAATATCCATGAAAGGTGACGCCTCCTCTGAGGTGAAAGCTGATGTCTCTGGAGGGAAATAACAAATAGCCATGAATATGTCACGATCTAACTTCATCAACCTGTGGTCCAACCTGATTCAGATATAGCGAGCTTGCGTGTTAGTGTATAGTAGCTCGACCCATGACTGGAGAGAGTCTCAAAATAAGCAAGCAACACCACCTGAACCGCGACTAGTCAGTGCCCTTGTTGTCCCCCTTCAGGTAGAAAGCCAGCAAAATCTCTCAATGCAAGGAAGTCCTCTCTCAGGACTCTCATGTGTCTCTGTAAGTATAAGGATTTCCCTTGTAGCACAAAAATCTATAAAATCTCCTACTGTAGCTGAAGAATGGATACCATTGCAGTTCCATAAACTCAACTGCAATGCTTTTGTGAGGGCCCCCGAACTGCTCGTAAGTCCGGGGGGCCCAAATCCTTATGCCTCAGATTTTTGAGGGTCAATGTATCGGGCCTTACCATCTCGATAGACCAGCCTTTTGCCCAATGCTTTGGCTTTGCTGAAAACGTTCCTCCTTTTGGCAACTTGCATCGGTGTGAGATCATCATCCATGAAATCAAGGGTACCTCTCAGCCTAGCTCATAGCCTAAGGACAGCTTGCCGCTCCTCTATTCCCGTGAACCATATGATGACTGTAGATGGATCTCTTTTAGTTCTCCACGCTCTTTCCATTCCGTTGTGATGGTGGGAAAGTGTATCCGTGATTGGAGCCTTAATATCTTCAAGTCCTCACACCCGAACATTCATAGATTTATACGTCCGCATCTCTTCTTCGGATATGGTGGCTCAGATGACGCTATTGAAAGTGTGCGTACCTTCTTTGCCGTGGTCCGTCTTCTTTGAATAGAGAGGCCCATGTGCTGGTCTCTGCCTTATGTTGCTGAATCCGTTCCTCCAATTCTTGGATCTTTGTGTTGGTGATGTTGGCTGGTTCTTCTTTTCTGCTCAAGGCCTCTTCCAAAGAGATGATCCGGGCCATCAAACTTTGCTTCTTGATTGCCATTGCTTGTATTGTGGTTTTCATTTGACCCATTTCAATCCTTAGGTAGCTAGATTCCAGTGTTATTTGCTCCATGCAAGAGAGAAGGTACTGTTCAAATGCCTTCGTAGGAGAGTAGGCTTCTTTAGGGAATGAGAGGGGACAGGAGAACCAAGGAGTGGGGCTGACTGGGCAGCCAACGCTGTCTCAGCAAGCAGAGAAGAGGGCAGCGAGGAGGTGGAAGAGAGAGGGGGAGCAGCGAGGGGGTGGGAAGGGCCAGCGAGGGGGTGGGAGAGGTAGGAGCAGACAACGAAGGGGTGGGAAAGGTAGGATCAGGCAGTGAGTGTGAAGGAGGGGAGCGAGGAGGGGAGTGATGGAGCGTGGAGAGAGGGCGCTAGCAAGCAGCCATGGAGAGAATTAGAATTAGAATTATTATTATTAATGTCTTTTGGTACCCAAAGGTACATAAGACAAAAGAGAGTACAAAAGGTGAGGAGCATTGTCCGCATACGGACTTATTTACTAGTAGAAGACAAGAAACTAGCATATCTATCTCACTATCTCTAAGAAGAAGAAATATCCAAGCTTGACCACCAGCTTGCGAGGGTACAATGCAAGAGCTTAACCGCAAAGAGAGTAGGAGATAAGGGGCAGCCCTGCTTCACTCCAATGGTAGAATGGATCAGCGAGGACCAACCACTACCATCCCTGAACCGCGCCCAAACTCGCTCATATAAAGTAATGATCGTGGCAATAGTCTCGTCTGTGAAGCCAACCAAGCAAAGATAATCTCTGGAAAAGGAGGTGTCTCGGAACTGAGTCAAAAGCTTTGCGGAAGTCCACAAAGCAACAATAAACTCTCTGTCTCTGATGTCGTGCCTCCTCAATGATGCATCGCAAAATGAAAATATGATCTGAGGTAGAGTATCCTGGTCTGAACCTAGCCTGACCCATAGCATGTAAATCCTCAGTCTCAGCAAAAGATCCAGGAACCCTTTGTAAAATGGAACCATAAATCTTAGCCAAAGTGTGACCAATCATAATAGTGTTGAAATAAATGCCTATTTTGCCCCTTAAGGCTTGTATACTTGTAACTTGTCAGCTGTGCATAAGACATGGGGGTAAAACATTTATGTACATAGTACACCCCACTTGTGCTATTAAGGCAAGTAAATCAAGTAGGTTAAGGACCCATGTGGGTTCTAGAGCTAGAATTAGCAAGACACCACCTCTATACATAACATGCTATATGTAGTCCAAACTTTGGAGGGGTTTCCACGCCCTACTACACTTTGAATATTCATTCATGTTGTGTGAGCTTTGAAGTCCTCTCTCTCTTGCTTTTGTGTCCATAGCTGGTTTTCTGAAGCTTTCATAGTGTGCTTACTATGCTGTTATGATACTCCATAGCTAGGCCTTGGAATTTGACATGGTATCAGAGCAGGTTATGTTGCCTGTGGTGTGGTGAAAGCTTGGACCTGTTTTTGATCAGATTCCTGCCATTCCTAGAGAGCAGCTTACCTTTGAGGAGGGAGCACTTTTTGTAGGGGCATCTGATCTCTGTGCTATCTACATGGTTGGAGTACTGTTGGCAAGGAGAGTACAGGGAGCCAAAAAGTTTCTAATTTGAGACAAAAGTTTTTGAGTCTTTTTGGACAGCCAGGACTGTAGGAGGGCGCTTTCTACAGTGGGGACTTCAGTGAAAGTTCTGAGTGGATCTTGGACAAGGGCTAGGACAGCCATATAGGGGGATAGTTTCAAATCCAGAAGCTGAGGGTTATTGAGCAAGTGGCTGCATACCCTAGTTGGGTGAAAACTCCAGTTTGCCTTTTGTGTTTTATTTCTATCCAGCTATGTCTAGTCTTGCAGAGAGCATGCTGAGTGAAGCCAACCGGCTTGATGGCACTAACTTTAGCATATGGAAATTCAAGATCAAGAACATTCTTGAAGACAAAGAATGTTGGAAGCTTGTGACAGGTGAGGAGCCTGCTCCAACATCTGAACTTGAACTTAAGGACTATATCAAGAGAGGGGAAAAGGCACACAGAATCATCAACATGTCAGTGAGGGATAATGTGATTCCTCTAATTAGGTCAGCCAAAGGGCCTGTGGATGCATGGCACATTCTTTGTGCATTGTATGAGACAACAAGTACAACCAGGTTTCTCTACTTGAAGAACAAGTTGTATACTCTTTGAATGGAGACAGGGGAGACAGTTACTGATCATCTTACTAAGATTCAGGATCTTAGATATCAGCTTTCTGTACTTGGAGAGTCTATTGCTGACAAAGACTTGGTGCCAATAGTTCTAAATAGCTTGTCATATGCTTATCAGAACTTTGTGATGATGATATCAGTGAGAGAGAAGATCCCTACCTATGAAGAAGTCTATGGTCTCTTGTTACAGGAGGAGATGAGGAGAGTTAATCTCTCCAAGAGGGAAGATTTCCAGGAGCATGCCTTCGCTTCTAAGAAGAAGCAAAATCCAGCTAAGGATAAGAAGAAAGGTAAAGGCAAGAACAAAGGAACACCACAAACACTTGAGAAAGGAATGGCGAACTTGCAGATGTCAGAAGCACAACCCTCCTCGAATACTTCTTCCACACCTCGAAGGAAGGGGAATTGCAATTACTGTGGTAAATATGGACACTTTGCTTTTGAGTGCAGGAAGAAGCTTGCAGACCAAAAGAAGGGCACAAAGAAGCAAGGAGGAAATGTTGTTGAGAGTGTTGCAAGAGAGGAGCAGAGTGACATAAGGCAAGCTGAGTTATTCTCTGTTGCATTGGCTTCACAAGCTACAATAGGTGGTTGGTACATTGACTCAGGTTCTTCAAAGCACATGACCCCTCATAGGGATTGGTTTGATACCTTTGTGGGGATTAGTGATGGACAAGAGGTGTGCCTAGGTGACAACTCAACACACAAGGTCAAGGGAAAGGGCACAGTACCTGTAAAGCTTCCATCAGGAGAAGTCAAAGTCATTAAGAATGTCTTATATGTACCAGGACTTGCTAAAAATCTTCTTTCAGTAGGAGCTATTACTCAACAAAATATGAAAGTAGAATTTGATGCTACTTCTTGTCTTGTGTTGGACTTGAGTGATAATATGAAGGTTGTGGCCAAAGGATTGCAGGAAGATAATCTATACAGGTTATACACTTCTATCCCTAGTCAGCATGCTTATACAACAAAAGGAAGGGATGTGGATAGGTTGTGGCATGAGAGGTATGGACATCTTGGCTACCAAAGCATGCAGGTGTTGAACCAGCATCATATGGTGGAGGGGTTTCCAGTTGTTAAGCCAAGCTCTTCAGTTTGCAAGGCTTGCGCTATGGGAAAACAACAAAGACATAAGTTTCCCAAGGAAAGCACCACCAGGGCAGCAGGCATACTTGACTTGATACATTCAGATTTGTGGGGGCCAACCCAAACAAAATCTGCAGGGGGGGCATATTACTTTATGACCTTTATTGATGACTTCTCACGCAAGATTTGGATTTATTTCTTGAAGTTAAAATCTGAAGCATTCAAGTACTTCCTGCATTTCAAAGCTCTGGTAGAAGAACATTCAGGAAAGAAGATAAAGATGCTCAGGTCAGACGGTGGTGGAGAGTTCATTAAGACAGAATTTCTGGAATTCTGCATGGCCAATGGGATCAAAAGGCAGCTTATAGCTCCTCATACCCCTCAGCAAAACGGCGTAGCAGAGAGAAAGAACCAAACTATTGTGGAGTGTGCAAGGTGCATGCTCAAGGCAAAGGGGTTGCCCAACTCTTTTTGGGGCGAGGCAATGCACACAACAGTGTTTCTGTTGAATAGAAGTCCAACAAAAGCTGTGGAAGGCAAGACTCCAGAAGAGGCATTTAGCGGCATTAAGCCCAAGTTAGGTGCTTTGCGAGTGTTTGGTTGTACGGCCTATGCCCATATTCCCAAGGATAACAGGAAGAAGCTGGATGCAAAATCAGCAAAGAGTATTTTCTTGGGATACAGTGAAGAAAGCAAAGCTTACAGACTTTACGATCTTACTAGCAAGAAGAGGATCATAAGTCGAGATGTGATCTTTGAAGAAGATCAAACGCCTCCTATAGAGGAACTTGAGATGGAGGATGGTACAAGTGAATTTGTGCCAATACTTGATGACCCACATCCATATATTGGGGAGCCTCAGGATGATCATATGAGTGATCAAGAGGAAGAATCCGAGGAGGCTAGGAAGCGGAAGGAAAGGGGCAAATCTGTTGAGTCCTATTCACCGTCTTCATCACCAACTGCAAGGAAGAAGTTTCCCAAGTGGTATTGGCAAACTGTGCAGGATGGTTTGATATTGGATGAGGGAGAGAGCAACAATCCAGGGGCTAGGAGGTCTCAAAGGCAAGCCCAGCAGCATGAACACCAGGAGACAAACTATGCACTTATGACTACTATTTTGGATTCACAAGATCCACATACATTCGTTGAGGCAGCAGATGAGAAGGTATGGCAACATGCTATGCAAGAGGAGTACGACTCCATTCTCAAGAATGATACATGGGATTTGGTGAAGTTACCAAAAGGGAAGCGTCCTATTGGCTGTAAGTGGGTCTACAGGACCAAATACAAATCTGATGGGAGCATCGAAAAGCATAAGGCAAGGCTGGTTGCTAAAGGCTATGCACAGAAGGAGGGCTTGGACTATGATGAGACGTTTGCACCGGTAGCTAAGATGACGTCTATTAGGTTGGTTTTAGCATTGGCTGCATTTTTTGGTTGGGAGGTCCATCAAATGGACGTGAAGAGTGCTTTTCTTAATGGACAGTTGGCTGAAGAAGTCTACATGGAACAGCCACAAGGTTTTGAGGCTAAGGGCAAGGAAAGTATGGTATGCAGGCTTAAGAAGGCCTTATATGGTTTGAAGCAGGAACCCAGGGCTTGGTATAGTCGTATTGACGACTATTTTGCCAAGGAGCAATTCAGAAAGAGTCAGTCGGATTGCAACCTGTTCATGAAGGAGGAAGATGGGAACATTGTTTTGATAGTTCTCTATGTGGATGACTTGGTCATCACGGGTAACAATGGGCAGCTTATTGAAAAGGTGAAGGCTCATTTATCAAATGAGTTCGAGATGAAGGATTTGGGCTTAATCCACTATTGTCTTGGTTTGGAGGTTTGGAAAAAGGAAAACTGTGTGTTTATTTCCCAAGCCAACTATGCATGTGAAGTTTTGAACAGGTTCAACTTGCAGGATTGCAAACCCGTTTCCACGCCCATTGATACCAGCAGTAAGCCATCCAGAGATGATGGCACTCCTTTTGTGGACGAGACTCTTTATAGGCAGCTTGTGGGTAGCCTGATTTATCTCACCACTACGAGACCAGACATTTCCTATGCGGTTGGTGTAGCAAGCCAGTTCATGAGTTCTCCAACTGAAGCACATTGGAAAGCAGCCAAGAGGGTTTTGAGGTATGTCAAAGGGACAACCTGCTATGGGATTGAGTACACAGGTGACGGAAAGCTTCAGCTTGGAGGCTTTACTGATTCGGATTGGGCAGGTGATAGGGATGATCGAAAGTCGACCACAGGTTACACTTTTAACCTTGGTTCAGGGGCCATTTCTTGGTGTAGCAAGAAACAGCCCACAGTTACCTTATCATCGACAGAGGCTGAGTACAGGGCAGCGGCAAAAGCTACCTGCGAGGCAATATGGCTCAGGAAACTTCTTGGGGAGGTGCAGATTCGACAGGATGGTCCTACTATTCTTCAGTGTGACAGCCAGAGTTGCATCCAGCTTGCCAAAAATCCTGTGTACCATGCTCGTACGAAGCATATTGAGGTGGATCAACACTTCTTACGAGAGAAGATACAAAGCGGAGAAAGTCAGCTCGAGTACTGTGATACCAACGAACAAGCAGCAGATATCTTTACTAAGGCACTTAGTAGAGAAAAATTTGAAAAGTTTCGTAGCATGCTAGGTGTTGGTATGAACAAAATAGCCATTGAGGGGGGGTGTTGAAATAAATGCCTATTTTCCCCCTTAAGGCTTGTATACTTGTAACTTGTAAGTTGTGCATAAGACATGGGGGTAAAACATTTATGTACATAGTACACCCCACTTGTGCTAATTAGGCAAGTAAATCAAGTAGGTTAAGGACCCATGTGGGTTCTAGAGCTAGAATTAGCAAGACACCACCTCTATACATAACATGCTATATGTAGTCCAAACTTTGGAGGGGTTTCCACGCCCTACTACAATTTGAATATTCATTCATGTTGTGTGAGCTTTGAAGTCCTCTCTCTCTTGCTTCTGTGTTCTACTCCATAGCTGGTTTTCTGAAGCTTTCATAGTGTGCTTACTATGCTGTTATGATACTCCATAGCTAGGCCTTGGAATTTGACAAATAGTACGGTAGTTTTCTACATTTATGGGATCACCTGCCTTGAGAATGGGATAGTACACCATGCGGTAAGGAAAACTAGAGGTCACAACAGTGTTAAAAGCGTGAGCAATAAAGGGCGAGATAAGATGTGCTATAGGTTTTAGGAAATCCACGTTTAGAGAATCATAGTCAGTGGCTTTATGAAGTTTGGCATGGTTAATGGCATTTTCAACCATGTGTGGAGTAAAAAGCGTGCAGTGGGCAGGTTGTGGTGAGAGTAAGGTAGGAGGGGAGTCTAGGGTATAAAGTTTTGTGGCATATTCGACCCAAGATTCGGTTGCGATGGGGACCAAAGTCGAAGAGGATCTGGTGAAATGTTTCCAAAAAAAGGAGGAGGAAGAGGAAGCTAAAGAATCGATCAACCTTTGGCAGAGTGATCGTAGGTATGTTATCTTCTTTGTTCTGGTGGCTTAACGATACTTTTTCTGGTGTTGTTTGAGTGTTGCAGGGGAGTGTAATCTGGCATTTGCCACATGTTTGTGAAGAGAACGACATTCTGCATCATACCAGCAGTTGTGAACACGTCTATGAGATGATATCGTCTTGGTGGGGAAAGATGAGGACGCTGCAGATAAGAGGGATTTAGAGAGAAAAGTGGCTTGTTGCTCAACTGATGTCGTGAAAGGGAAGTAAAAAATTGTTGGGACAGGGTTGTGGTGTAGTTGGCGAGTCCAGAGTGAGTAAAAGGAACACGGATGTTAGTAGAAGAGGAGTGTGGAACTTCAGTAGACGGAGTTATGTGACCCAGTGAGAGGCGTAGGAGTGAGTGATCAGAAATGGTAGGAGGTGTAATGGAGAAATCAGAGATGTGAGGGATCAAAGCAGGTGATCCAATAAAGTAGTCAACTACACTATGTCCTCCACCATGAGGATAACATGTAAACGCTGATGAGGAAGGCCACTGTGTGAGGCCATTCAAGATGGCCAGAGAATGTGTCTCCGCAAGAGTAATCAACTGCTCTCCAAAAGATGTAACTGAAGTGTGTGCATCATGTGATACTCGATCAAATCCCATATCTAGAGGATGAAGCCGAAGAACGTCAGTATCTGCATGAAATTCTGTCTGTCTGGAGCTAGTACGGGCGTTGAAATCTCCTGCTAATAAAATGTAGCCCTGTTGAGAAAAAACAGTAATATCATTTGAGAGTGCCTGAAATGGGTCCCAACCAAATTCAGCAAACGCCGAAGTCTGTGGAGCGAAGTAACATACAACCATATAAATGTCCTGCAGTAATCCCAATAATGAACCAATAGTATGTAGCCATATATATCGAGCATACGGATCTTGCTTAACCATCTTAACTGCCGTGGCTCTGTATAAACAAGCTACTCCGCCAGATTCATGACAGGTTTTTCCCCTCACAAATGGGCAAAAAACAGAATGCCAAGAGTAATCCTGTATATGTGGAAGAGGATGATATAAGGACTCATGGGTTTCAGCCAACAATAAAATGTCACTTTTGCTTATAAAATCAAAAAAATCTCCTGCCGATGATGATGATAAAAAACCATTGCAATTCCAGAAGCCAAGTCTCAAAATGGTAGGATATCTCGGGCAGCTCCTAAACCTAGGAGCCCCAAGTTCCTAGTGTGAGAGGAGGTCGAAATATCTTGGTTTGCTGTCGATAAAAGCGACCTTTTGCCCTTTTTCTTTTGCTTTGTGAATAATCTTTTTCCTTGCTAACCATTGGGTATTTGTCAAATCATCATCCATATAAATGAAAGTGCCTTTTGTTGAAGAGTAATGCCTATTTTACCCCTTTTGGCTAAGCATTAGTTAAGTTGTACATAACTCATGGGGCATGTTTTAATTAAATGCATGAGACCCCCCTTTTGTTAAGTTATGTAAATTAGTGCAAGTGGCCCACTTGGCCAAGTAGCTCACTCCTATGGTTGACACCTAGACTTTCCATGCATGTAAAGGAGGTGCTTGCCTCACAAGGGATTTGGACGACCCACGCCCTCCTCTCTCTCTCTAGCAATTCATTTCTTCTTGAGACTTTTGAGTTTGTGAGATGCTCATGCAATTCTCCTTGTGTGTGATATTTCCATAGCCAAGTTTTCTCAAGCTTTCATAGTTGATCTAGCATTTGAGTTAAGATACTCCATAGCTAGGTCTTGTAAATCTTCATGGTATCAGAGCAGGTTACCTAGCCTGTGAGTCTGAGAGTGAGAGAAACTTCAGTGCTTAGATACTTGAGAAGATTCTTATCTTCTACAAGCACCTCAATCTTGAAAGAGGGAGCATTTGATCTACAGGTGTCAGATCAGGTGGAGTCTTGCACTGTTGGAGAGCTATTGGCAAGGGGAGTGGGATGATCCAAAAACTTTCTAAATCTGGCTAAGTTTTGGAGAGTCTTTCTAGAGGAGCTTACACAAAAGTAGGGGGCACTTTCTGTAGGGGCTTCTGGTTTCTGTTCCAGTGGAGCCTAGTGCTTGTGCTAGTGAGGCCACACCAAGTGGCAAAGACAAAAGCAGGAGCTGAAGGGTTGCCTTGAAGTGGCTACATACCCTAGTTTGGGGTTAAACCCTTGTTGCTGGAAGCTGTTCTTTTCTGATCTTTTTCAAGTTGAGCTTCTGTTTTAAGCACAGATTTTAGCATGGCAAGTCTTGGGGAGAGTTTGCTGGGTGAATCTAGCAAACTAGATGGCACAAACTACAGAGTGTGGAAGTTCAAGATAGCCAATATCTTGATGGCTAAGAATTGCTGGGAGGTCATGACAGGTACAGAACCTGTACCAACATCTGATCCTGAATTGAAGGACTACATGAACAGGAGACATAAGGCTCATAGGATAATCAATCTTTCTGTCAAGGACAATATTATTCCTCACATTTGCAATGCAAGGGATGCAGCTGATGCTTGGACAATTCTGAAGTCTATGTTTGAAACAGTGGATTCAGCCAAGCTGGTGTATTTGCAAAACAGGGTGCAACAATTGGTGATCATATTACAAAGGTCAAGGACCTATTGGATCAGCTTGCTTCAGTTGGAGAGAAAGTAAGTGACAGGAGTATTGTTCCCATAGTCTTGAACAGCTTGTCATTCAACTATCAAGACTATGTGATGTCCCTTTCTGCTAGGGAGAAACTCCCAACCTTTGGGGAGTTATGTGGTCTTCTTTTACAGGAGGAGATGAGAAGGAAGAATCTTTCTGAAAGGGAAGATAATCCAGAGCTTGCATTTGCTTCTAAGAAGAAGCAAAACTTTCAGAAGAAAGGCAAAGGCAAAAAGAAGAACTCAAAGCAAAGCTTGGAGCAGCAGGTGTCCAAGTTACAGGTTGGAGATGAGTCAAGCACCAATTCCTCATCTACACCCAAGAGGAAGGGCAACTGCAACTATTGTGGTAAGTATGGGCATTTTGCTCTTGAATGCAGGAAGAAGCAAAGTGATTAGAAGAAGGGAAAGAACCAGCAGAGTCACTTTGTTGACAAAGTTGCAGAGGAGGAGCAATCTGGTGTGCTTGAGCTATTCACCGCAGCCCTATCATCTGAATCCACATTTGGTGGATGGTACATTGATTCTGGAGCCTCAAAGCACATGACACCTCATAGAGATTGGTTCAGCACCTATGAGGAGACAGAAGATGGCCAGCATGTTTGCCTTGGAGATAATTCTACACGTATGGTGAGGGGCAAAGGTACAATTGCAATACAGCTATCATCAGTTGGGGTGAAGGAAATTAAAAGTGTGTTGCATGTACCAGAGTTGGCTAAGAACTTGTTATCCGTTGGTGCCATTACCAAACAGAACATGGTGGTAGAGCTTAATGATTCTAAATGTTTGGTAAAAGACAAAGAGAAGAACTTCAAAGTGGTAGCCAAGGGAATGCAAGAAGGAGGTCTTTACAAGCTTTTCACAACCATTCCTAGCCAAGAGGCCTTGTCTGCAAGAGATACTAATCGGGACAAGCTTTGGCATGAGAGATATGGTCATTTGAGTTACAAAAGTTTGCAAGTTTTGAACAGGCACAAAATGGTAGTAGATCTTCCTAGCATTAAGTCTTCTTCAGATACATGTGAGGCTTGTGCATTAGAGAAGCAACAGAGGAAAAAGTTTCCAAAGGAGAAAGCTACCAGGGCCAAGGGCATTCTTGAACTTGTGCATTCAGATTTATGTGGTCCCATGCAGGTCAAATCAGCAGGGGGGGCATACTATCTCATGACCTTCGTAGATGATTTCTCTCGGAAGGTATGGGTCTATTTTCTGAAACTGAAATCTGAAGCGTTCAAATACTTCAAACAGTGGAAAGCTATGGTGGAAAACCACACAGGAAAGAGGTTAAAGACTCTCAGGTCAGATAAGGGTGGTGAGTATATTTCTGATGAGTTCAAAGATCTTTGCAAAGCAGGTGGGATAAAGAGACAGTTTACTGCTCCACATACACTGCAGCAAAACGGCGTGGCTGAGCGGAAAAACAGGTCTATAGTTGAGTGTGCGAGGAGCATGCTCAAGGCAAAGGGATTGCCAAATTCCTTTTGGGTAGAAGCGGTAGCAACTGCTTTTTTTCTATTGAATAGAAGTCCAACCAAAGCAGTTGAAGGAATCACGCCAGAAGAGGCATATAGTGGCAACAAGCCCAAAGTGGGCAGCCTTCGAGTATTTGGGTGTACAACATATGCACATATACCAAAAGACTTGCGGAAGAAACTTGATGCAAAATCCGTAAAGTGTGTCGTTCTTGGGTATAGTGAAGGTGAGAAAGCTTATGTGCTATTTGATCTCGAAAACAGGAGGAAGATCCTAAGTCGAGATGTCATCTTTGATGAAGAGCATGCACCCAAGATACAGGAGCAGGAGAAGGAAGGAATTACTGAGTTCATACCCTTGATTGATTCCACGGATGAGGATCCTAGTCAAGAGTCCTGTAAGCCTCAAGTGCATGAGCAACAACAGGAAATCGAACCTACTAGTTCGAGTCCTCTTTTTGGCCAAGTACCAGAAGCAGAAGTTGGGGACAAACGGAAGACTAAAACAGTACCATGGGATACGTGGTCACCATCCACATCACCTACTGCTAGGAAGAAGCTACCTAGGTGGTATTGGGAAACAATCAAAGAAGGTCAAATGATTGAAGAAGGAGAGAGCAGTGAACAGGGTGTCAGAAGATCTCTTAGGTCTCATGAGAGACAAGAGACTAACTTTGCTCTTATGTCCACTATTCTGAATGCAGATGAGCCACAGTTCTTTCACGAAGCCGTGAGAGAAAAGGTATGGCAACATGCCATGCAGGAGGATTACGACTCCATTGTCAAGAATGACACATGGGAGCTCACTACATTGCCAGAAGGGAAGCAACCAATAGGTTGCAAGTGGGTCTATAAGACCAAGTTTCATGCCAATGGAACAGTGGACAAGTACAAGGCAATGTTGGTGGCGAAAGGCTATGCTCAGCAAGAGGGGCTAGACTATGATGAGACATTCGCACCTATTGCTAAAATGACATCTATCAGGACCGTTTTGGCTATAGCCTCATATTTTGATACGCTCTATCGTCAGTTAGTGAGCAGCCTGATTTACCTTACTACCACCAGGCCAGATATTGCTTATGCGGTTGGAATTGCAAGTCAATACATGTGTAAGCCTACCGAAACACATTGGAAGGCAGCCAAGCGGATCCTACGATATGTGAGAGGGACAGTGACTTATGGGATTGGATACACGGATGACGGGAATCTTCAGCTGGAAGGTTATTTAGATTCTGATTGGGCAGGTGATAGAGACGATAGGAGATCGACGACAGGCTATTGTTTCAGCCTAGGTTCAGGGGCTATATCGTGGTGCAGTAAGAAGCAACCTACTATTGCTCTATCGTCTACCGAAGCTAAGTACAAGGCGACTACGAGGTCCGCCTGTGAAGCCATTTGGTTACGCCGTCTACTTGAGGACATGCAGATTGCTCAAGTAAGACCTACATTGTTACATTGTGATAACCAAAGCTGCATTCAGCTTGCGAGGAATCCAGTCTATCATGCACGGACAAAACACATAGAGGTGGACCAGCATTTTATACGAGAGAAAGTGCATAGTGGGGAGATCGAGCTAGTTTATTGTGACACCAACGACCAGACAGCTGATATTTTTACTGAACCACTTAGTAAAGATAAGTTTGAAAAGTTCAGAACTTTGTTGGGTGTCAGTTTGAATAAAATTGCCATTAAGGGGGGGTGTTGAAGAGTAATGCCTATTTTACCCCTTTTGGCTAAGCATTAGTTAAGTTGTACATAACTCATGGGGCATGTTTTAATTAAATGCATGAGACCCCCCTTTTGTTAAGTTATGTAAATTAGTGCAAGTGGCCCACTTGGCCAAGTAGCTCACTCCTATGGTTGACACCTAGACTTTCCATGCATGTAAAGGAGGTGCTTGTTTCACAAGGGATTTGGAGGACCCACGCCCTCCTCTCTCTCTCTAGCAATTCATTTCTTCTTGAGACTTTTGAGTTTGTGAGATGCTCATGCAATTCTCCTTGTGTGTGATATTTCCATAGCCAAGTTTTCTCAAGCTTTCATAGTTGATCTAGCATTTGAGTTAAGATACTCCATAGCTAGGTCTTGTAAATCTTCACCTTTGAGTTTTGTTCTAAGCCGAAGGGCTGCATTGCGGTGTTGAAGAGAGCGAAATTTGACAAAAAGAACGTTGCATCAAATTTACTGCGCCATGCCGTATCAAAACCATCAACAACATGAGATAACTTGGAAACGAGTAAATCTGTAGCTTCGTCTATTGGTTTACCGTTGTTGGCAATGCCTCTTACTCTAATATTGAGAGCCTTTTTAGCTCTTCTAGCTTGTTCATCCAATGTCTCCAAATTGTTATCCATCATAGAGGCTGAGATATGGGGATGATTACCTTGTTTGAGGATCGATGTCGTTTCTTCAACCTGTTTTGCAAGTGATGAGAGTTTGCTGCCCATATCATCCGGTTTGAAGAGTGCTGCCCATGTCTTTGTCTCTTCGACCTTTTTTTTCCAAGCAAGATATTTTGTTGGAAGTTTCGTCCGAAGGCGATACATGTTCGGCAATCCGTCGCTTAAGATATACATTTTCTTGCTCAAGCTGCTCCACCCTCTCTTTGACACTTACGAGATCCATAACCAACTTGCCATTCGCCATTTCAAAAAAGTGTAGTTGTTTCTTAAGACTGATGATTTCGTTTTGGATGAAACCAATATCATAGGCATAAAGACTCTCAATAGGCTTGGAAGGAGTGTAATCGACCATGGCTTGCTATTTGCCGTTTCTGTGACATCAAGTATAGTGTCGGTGAAAATGGAGCCTTCGAGTGCAGCCAACGGTGATGGGAGTTCCTTCATTGCTGTAGGTGAAATAACATCCCTGGCCATTCTAGAAGGTGGGGAAGGAGAAGAGATGGATAGAGGGGGGGGGTGTCGGGGCACTCCCCTTTTTCTTAGATGCCATGTGTGAAGGCAGGATGTAGAAAGGACAAGATCAGCAATGTTAAGAGAGCACCAAGAACAACAGAGCAACACCCGGACAGAAGACCATCGGGCCAGTCAGCGTGCCTGCAGTCAGTGCCTTAGGGCAAGGCAGCAGCTGGTCAGAGGGCGGGCCAGTCAGCGATCCTTTACAAACAAGGTGTTTGGGGATAGGATCTCAGGAGCATCAACCCCATTCAAATAAGCCTTTACGTCGGGAATTCCAGATCCTGCAGCAGCCGGGCCCAGATAGACACAGAGAGGAGCAGAACAAAGTACAAGAACAAACATTACAGCCAGTGACCAGCGAAAATGCCAGGACTAACTGATTTGAAATATCAGCTTTGCGGTGTACATCAACTTAGCGCCAGCTTCAACTGCTACGTTAATGATAATTCCCACAAGGCCCGTAAATAGTCCCACCAGGAATGCGAACGTCCACTTCAGAATCACGTATTGTAGTACTTCACACTGTGTACGAGCTCTCCAGTCTTGCTTGAAAAGATCGCTTTCCAGAACCCTGAGAGCCAAGAATGCATGCGCTTGTAGACCTCTCTATGATGATAAGTACAGGATCTGCTAGATTGTATTTCGGCTCCTCCACATCAGCTATAGCTAAGGATACGACTGTTCTCGGTAGTGGAACCTGAGAGCCAAGAATGCATGTGCCTTCCGCCAGATAGAGGATGAAGTGGCTAGTCAGGTTGAAACTGCCTGTGAACCAAGTTCCCTCGGATATGTGTAACGTTGCACCTCCTTGGTCAATTGTGCTACTTGACTACAGTAATCCAAACATTTCTCTCAAAGAAGAAAGCTCCTTTGGGAACGAAATAAGCTGAGAGCGCCTTGGACATCAACGGAAGTAAATGTACATGCCTCGGCCAAGCCAGAGAGAGAGAGAGAGAGAGAGAGAGAGAGAGAGAGAGAGAGAGAGCATGCCTCGGCCAAGCCAGAGAGAGAGAGAGAGAGAGAGAGAGAGAGAGAGAGAGAGAGAGAGAGCATGCCTCGGCCAAGCCAGAGAGAGAGAGAGAGAGAAATAAACTCAAACCAGTCTTTGAACATCTAATGAGCTCTAAAAGAACTCAATAAAGTCTTAAGTGAGACTAAAAGATATGGCTGCAAGATATTGTAAATAATACCATGATACAATGATATACTAGTCAATGCCATCAGCTCTACATATATGAAATTAAATAACAGGTCTTGGTAGAGCTGGGGCTTTATTGAAATAAGAAAGGATAGATGGTCCTGACATTGCAAATGGTGCTGAAGATGGAGGGGGTTATCGTCTTCGAGGTCTCTGAACAACTCTCGTAGTGGTAAACGCTGCCTCTGATCACGATGTCAATATGGATGGGGTATTAGACTCAACCTCAGATAGTGTCTTAGTCTCAATATCTGTAGAACTTCTTCTCGAGAAAAAAGAGGTAATTTGGGGTTGGGAGCCTATATCTCCATATTTGTGCTATTGACATGTATGTCGGCTTAGAAGAAATATCTCATGTATCATCAAAGCAAAATAGCATGGGGCCACATAGGAAATAAGAGAGCGTCATGTGATTGGGAAATCTTGGAAAAGCAATGATAACACCCTCTGATCTCATAATACTGAAAATAAGATGCTCTCAGCCTCCACCAAGGTTACACCCCGGTTCGAACAGGTCGATTCGAACCGGCCAGTTCAAACCGATTCTTTGAGGTTCGAACCGGCAGGCCAGGTTCGAATCGGAAAACGGTTCGAACCTGTCTTTTCCGTTTTTCAAAAAAAAATGATTTCCTCTGATGTACAAGTCATGTATTCACTGTACAGATACCTTTTAGCTAAACAATTTCCTCTAAATTTACAGATATCAGGAATCAAGATAATCAGATCCGAGTCGCGACCTGTGACCTGTCATATCAAAACATAATGACCCAAGTTTAAGTCTTAAGAGAACTGCAGTAAGTTGTAAGTTGCAGGGTACAAGGATCTGCTTGCTAAGGAGAGTCGAGACTGTGGAGTTTGTACTCTGGAGTTGGAACTTGCCACTTCAAACTTCGAACTTAGGGTTTAGAAAATTGAAATTAGGAGTATAACTGAACTTTGAGGCTTGAGCTCAGAGCTGATAGATTATAATAGTGACCACTTGGCACTGACCTGTCACCACTGACTACTAACTAGTTACAAGTTACAAGTTACAAGTTACAACTTACTAGTGACCACTGAAGTCTGAGTCACAAACTAGTCTGATTATTGATATGTACTATGTATTATGGATATTAAATGGTACTAGGTAGTAGGTAGCTATTAGCTAGGTAGAGTCTAGACCGTAGGAGTCAGGACTGTAGATTGTAATTTTGTTTCAAAGTTGAAAGTTGAAGTTCAAACTTATTTGCAAATTGCAATGTCGAGATCGGAGAAAACTTAAACGAACAAACAAGAAGGTTATGACAATGTTTGAGAAAGGCTAAAGCCAAAAATATTTAGGTTAGAAACTTAGATTCATCATTCATCATTCATCATTCATCATTCAACAATGAACATTGAACATTCTATATGACATATGTAAGTTACTAAGTTGTAACTACTAACATAATTTATTAACTACTAGACGGTTCGAACGGTTCAAACTGGGTCCGAACGATTCGATGGTTCGAACTGTGAAAGGTGGTTCGAACCGCGGTTCGATGCAACCTTGGCCTCCACCTTGTCTAATGCACATAAGTGACAAATCCTGCGCTCTTGTGGAATGCTCTGAAAACATCTCGTCTCTACATATAGCTGGTGTGAGGAGACCCGTATTGTAAAGTCCTACACATAGGATACTATTCTAAGCATACCAATCAAAGCAACAACACAAGGGAACGGGTGGTGGATAAACCAGCCCAACCAAACCTAGATCGTACGGATCACTGTGACACCTCACTGGACACCTCTGTTGCAGCCTATCTGGGCCACGTTATCCAGTTCCCTAATGACTCATCGATAGACCCATACCAACTCCACCACCATGAGTTTAGGCCTACAACCATTAATTATGACCATGTACACATAAGGGCCCCAATTCCCTTATAGTCACAATTAACTTACGGGTTGTTGGTCTACCAATCCCTAGCGTGGACACGCTATCCGAGACTAGTCATGGGCATGACATTCTTTCCCCCTTATTCAAGTTTTGTCTTCAGAACTTAAAACTGGAAAAGTTCCTCCTTAATCTTCCTTCCTGTTCCCAGGAATCATCATCATCCGTACATCCCTTCCATCGAACCAGATGCTCGGTAACTATACGATTTCTCAATCGTTTAGTTCTTGTATCCAAGATCTTTTCGGGTTCGAGTCGAGATACACCCAATGATTCATCCAACAGGTCCAATCGATCTCCAGATCCAAGATGCTCTCCTTCACGTAGACTCTTCTTGAGTCGGCTTATGTGAAATACCGGATGCACTTGAGATCCTTCCGGGAGTTCCAATTGGTAAGCTAAGGAGCCGATCTTTTTCAAGATCCTATATGGTCCTCTATATCTAGGGGACAATTTGTAATGCTTGCCGGTACGCATTACACTCAAATCTTTCAGGATTCTCAAATATACCCAATCCCCCACTTGGAAGTCTCTCGGTGATCTTTTCACATTTGCACAATGCCGGTCCTTATCCTGGGCACACTGGACATTTTCATGTGCAATCCGTAGCATTTTCTGCATATCATGTAGGAAATCCGCTACCTTCTGAAACTTGATTGTTCAAGTCTCTACCGCAATGGGTGATCTAGGCTCAAATCCGTACATAAGCATAAACGGGCTATAACCGGTAGCCGAATGCTTACTACTGTTATAGGCAAACTCGATCAATGGAAGATACTTCTCCCAATACGATTGCCGTCGGGAAACATATGCCCGAAGCATTTGCTCCATCGTCTGATTTGTTCTTTTCGTCTGTCCATCCGTCTCAGCATGATCGGTTGAACCCAAGCTCAGAGTCGTCTCTAGTTTAGCAAACACGGCCGACCAAAAGTGATCGGTGAACTTCGGATCGCGATCGCTCACAATATCACTTGGTAATCCGTAAAGTCTAAACAGACGCTCTACAAATATATGAGCTAAATCAGAAGCCTTGGCGGTGGTCTTTACTGGAATAAACGTAGCCAATTTGGTAAGACGGTCGACCACAACCCAAATTGCATCATGCTGTTTATTCGTCCGCGGTAACCCAACCACAAAATCCATGGAAATCATATCCCATCTTTTATCCGGGATATCCAATGGATGCAACAATCCGCCAGCCTTATGGCGTTCAGCTTTACTTAGTTGGCATTGGTCACACTTGACCACATAAGATTCTACCAAGGGCTTGAGTTTTGGCCAATAAAAGTCCCTTCGTACCAAATCTATTGTACGATGTATGCCGGGATGTTCTGCACATGGTGAGTCATGACATTCATAAAGAGTTTAATTTTTAATAACATCCACATCAGGCACACAAACCTTCCCTTTCCTGAACAAAAGTCCATTACGGATAGAGAAGTCATCAGCACCCTTTTTATCCTTCCTCCCAGACTGATCACCATGATCATCAGTCTCGCTTGATGTGACTGCTAGAACCCTATTCCGGATTGGTCCAAAATGTGGGTCTTTCTCACAAAGACCTCTCAGGAAGAGATAAAAGTCTGTACTGATCTCAGGGAAGGAAAGTTCGTTCACTTCACCAATTCGACTAAGTGCATCAGCCACTTGATTAGAGGTGCCTTTGATATACCGCACTTCAAAGTCAAATTCTTGCATGAGTTCTGCCCATTTGGCCTTACGACCTCTCAAATCATTCTGATTACAAAAATACTTTAAAGGTTGGTGATCTGTATTAACCATGAACTTATTACCATACAAGTAATGCCTCCATGATTTCAAAGCATGGATCACCGCAAAAAGCTCTTTTTCCTGCGTAGTATATCTGACTTGCGCATTGGTTAGTTTTTTACTTTCAAAGGCAATGGGCTGACCCTCCTGTAAGAGAACAGCTCCAATAGCCGTATTACTCGCGTCAGTGTTAACGACAAACGACAAATCTGGATCCGCTATCCTCAAGACTGGAGTTGAGGCAATTAGAAGCTTGAGTTTTCGAAAACTCTCATCTAACTTCTCATTCTATCTGATGGGAGGACTTGGCCTACTTGCTTTTCACTCCTTTCAACATATTGTTGAGAGGCGCAACAATCTTTGAGTACTCTTCTGCAAATCTACGGAAAAACATTGTGAAACCTAAGAATGACTTAAGTTCATGAACCATTTTAGGGACTGGCCATTCCACTACCGTCTTTACCTTTTCCTCGTCAATCTTGATCCCAAAAGAGGTGATCTTATGACCAAGGTAAAGTCCTACACACAGGATACTAGTCTAAGCATACCAATCAAAGCAACAACACAAAGGAACGGGTGGTGGATAAACCAGCCCAACGAAACCTAGATCGTACGGATCTAGCCCCCAAGCTATGGATCAATCACAGTCATGGAAAGAGGAATCACACTAGCAGCATGTAGCTACCAATCATAGAATCAAGAATACCCTATTGAGAGCCCAATAGGTATACTTATACCCTCCAAAGCCCATGCACCACTAGTAGTGCACTGTGACACCTCTCTGGACACCTCTGCAGCCTATCTGGGCCACGTCATCCAGTCCCCTAATGACTCACTGATAGACCCATACCAACTACGCCACCTTGAGTTTAGGCCTACAATTATGACCATGTACACATAAGGGTCCCAATTCCCTTATAGTCACAATTAACTTACGGGTTGTTGGTCTACCAGTCCCTAGCGTGGACACGCTACCCGAGACCAGTCATGGGCATGACACATATCATCTCAAATGTTACATGACCACACCAGTTTTCATGATCAAGCTTCTCGTTTATTATGCACAGATGGCATGACTATCTCAGAGTTACTTGAGAGATCTCGTCAATACATTTCAGGTTTTATTTATCGTGCCTAGAGAAATTGCATTCTAATTTCTCTAGATTCTCCAAGTTGAGGTTTTCTTAGAATGATTGTATTTACAGTGTGAATCGTAAGCAATGTGAGTTTTTTCCCCTCCTCCATTAGTACAAAATGGCTTCAAAGAATGCTTGATTTCAGCCTTTTCCAAAACATTAACTTGAGAAGCTTGCTCATAAAGTTCTTCACTAATGCATCCATCATTTGCAACAAATGGCTCAAGAGAAGAAGAATGCTGTACCATACCAACATTCCGATGCAAACTTGTACTTGTAGAACAATGATCAAACTTTGCATTCCCTTGCTCTTCTACCTTCAAAGAGGATGAAGTAGAGAGGAGAAAGCATGATGATGAATCCTTTATTCGGTATATCTTCAAAAGTGTTTCCCAAGCACTTTTAGAGGTCTTGCAAAATCTCAACTGATATAAGATAGATCTTGTTACCGATAAAATCTTGATCATCACATCGATGCCAAACCTCAGCTTGCAATTCCATGAAGAATAGTTGGTGCCATCCAACATATCTTCGCCCGAACGAGTACGAATTGCTCCCAAATCTCTTGCCATAAGAACCAGCCAAGAAGATAAACTTTTTCACACCCTAAATGTGCCCTAAAAGACACAAACAACAACAAGTATCAAATCTGAAAAATCAGCACCGGAAATGTGTTGAAACCACACATTAGATGGATGCAGGAACTCGCCCTCCTTCAAGCCTTGTGTGCTGAAAATTTCAGCCTGAAATTGCATTACAAACTGAAAAAACAAGCAAGCAAAGAATTAGGTTAGCTTCCAACAAAGCTTTTTCGGGAACCCTTCTTTCTTATCTCCTTTGATGTGTGGCGCCCTCATGCAAAACGGAAAAGAGTCAAAATTGAACGGATCTTCACTCCAAAGAATCAGCAAAGGTGCTGAATTTTTCTGATCCCTAATTGAAGACGATCTCTTTTGGTAGGGCGCCCTAAATCAAGCATAGAAGATCCATGGCTCTGATACCAAAATCAAAGTGCCAAGATCCTTCTAACATTGAATCTCCATATACAAGAAGAAGAGGGGGAAGAAGAAGAAGAAGAAGAAGAAGAGGGAGAGGGTTAGGTGCCCACAAGGAGAGAGAAAGTAGTAGCAATGCATGAAAGGGAATGAATTACAAATGAACAATGAGTACGATGATGCTTGTGCATAACACATCCCTCACAAACCTTTCACCATATTATTGTCCATAAAAATATGTAAGCTCTTGTAGTTCAAATCTTCAAATCGTTCATGCCATAACTTACTTTGAAAACCATCGGTTCCAACACATATTTGGTGATTTGTCGGAAATGCATCAAATCTATAAAGTTGTCCCTTTTTTTGCAATATCTTATAGCCCTTATCCCAAAGCAAATACTAGGAGATTGCATGCTATGGGTCAAGCTGGGTTTAGAGCCCATTACGCCACTACAGATCATATCTTCACCCGACTCCGCAGAGAGCGAGTTGTTTCATTTGTTAGAAATAGTAAATGATAATGTTAGTTTCCCATAGGTTACTTTGACCCAAAAGGTCGAGACTTGTTTAACCATGGGTTAGGTTTATTATTTAGACCATGTTAAGTTAGTTCTAGCTAAGTTGGACCCAATTTTGGTCTAGTAATAACTCGTGGGTCCAAGTAAAGTCTAATTACGTTGAGGGGCCCTATCTTGACTTTTGGGGCTGCCCTATAATTAGTAGGTTCTAGAACTTAGGGTTTGGAAGAGTCTAGGCCCTTGGAAGGTGCATGCATGGTACAATATGTATTGGAGCTTGTTACTCTCATTTGTGTAGTTCAATGCAGACTATGCCAATAGGGGGAGCATTTTATTTCATGATATTTGTTGATGATCATTCTAGGAAAGTATGGGTTTACTTTCTTACGTTCAAGAGTTTCAGGTTTCAAATATATCAAAGCTCATGTGGAGAAACAGACAAGCAAGTAGATCAAGGTCCTATGTTCATATAAAGGGGGAGAATTCTTGTCTATATAATTTCAGGAATTTTGCGAGGAACATGGAATCAAGAGACTATTTGCTTCTACAAGTACACCGGAGCACAATGATGAGACCTTGGCTCCAATGGTGAAGTGAATGACGTTATGATTGGTAATCCTATTGGAATTATGAAGCTACGTCAAATGGATGTCAAATATACTTTTTTGAATGGTACCTTAAGTGTGGAGTTTTGTTGTAGAGGGGCATGAAGATAAATTTTGCAGAATACGCAAGGTTTTATATGGATTGGAACAAGCACCTCATCCTTGGTATAGTCATCTTTACGAGTACTTTTAGAAGAATGGAATGGTAAGAGCCTTTTTAGACTTGAATTTTTGTGTGTTGGAATATAATGGTTTGATTGTGCTATATGTAGATGATTTGATAACAACTGGACATGATCAAGATTTCATCAATGCCGTAAAAACCGAATTGGACAAACAATTTGAAATGACTGATTTTAGTTTGATGCACCTCTACTTAAGAGTGGAAGTATGACTAAACTAGCAAGAGATTGGACTTACATCGAAAAATTATGTAGATGAGTTGCTCAAGAGGTTTCAGAAGCAAGAGTGCAACTAGTTAGTACTCCTCAAGAGATTTCACATGGAGGATAGTAAGGTATCATCTACTCCCATTGAAGTGGGTGCAAAACTCTGAAAGTATGATGATAGTGAATCCTTTGATGCTACTGAGTATAGTTCTTTAGTGGGAGGCCTTATTTATTTTATAACTGCTAGGCCAAATATTTGCTATGCTGTGGGTCTAATAATTCAGTTTATGCATGCATTGAAGCAGTCACATTGGAAACCACTAAGCATATTCTTAAGTATGTGAAGGATACAACAAAGTTTGGCTTATTCTATTCCCATGATGGTAACCGTGTGAAACTTGAGGGCTATGTCTACGCAGGTTGGGGTGGAAACAATTGAGGTCGGTAGGAAACTCACCGAGTTGGATGAGATAGGTTTTGTAGATGCTACATTGTTTTGTCAACTTGTAGGAAGTTTGTGGCATCTCCTACTCAAGGTCATTGGAAAGCAGCAAATTTCAAGGTATGTCAAGTGCACATCTCAATAAAGATTGCTGTATGCTAATGGAAATAACTAACCAAAGTTGCAAGGATATGTGGATGCTGATGTTAGAAATTAATGTTTATTTGCAGACCTAATGTTGGTTTGGCCATGCATGCGAGCTATTTTAAGGGCCATTTCTATTTTTAGTATATCAAAGTCAAAGTCCTAAAGTCAAGTTAATTAATCTTGCATGTAGGAGGGCGCACTTGTTCTAGAATAGAACATAATTTTTCACTTACAATTTTTTTAAGGGTCTTTACCCAAAGTAGAGAGCAACTATAGTTTTTTGCTTTTTGCTTTTTGCTTTTGCTAAGGACTAGAGAATTAATGTAAGGAGGGCTGGCGTCCCACCTGGCACCTCCATTCATTCCATTGTAGAGAGCTATACTCATTCTTCAATTAATCTAAGTTCTCGTTAATCTCTTATGTTGATCTTGATTGGTGTGTGTGAGTGCTAATATGATTAGTTCAGTCCTATCTTGAATTTGAGCATCAAATTCCAACATGGTATTAGATCTGGCTTTTTGATCTTGGAAGCTATCAAGATTCTACTTGAGGGAGAGAGATTGTTTTTGCAGGTGTGCAATCGGATTGTTGAAGGAGCATTAGTTGCATGTGGAGTCAAGGTTGTTGTGAGGACAACGTGGATCTTCTAGGAGGAGATCGAACCGTCGAAGAAAAGTTGATAAGCATCTGGAAGTTCAAGATGCAAAATATTCTCTAGGATTGAGAATATTGGGACATTGTCACAGGTGTTGAGATACCTCCAACTACAGACAGGGAGTTGCGAGAGTATCTGAAGCGGAGGAGAAAAGCTCATTATATTATTGACTTGTTTGTTAAAGATATGATTATTCCTGACATTAGGGATGCTACTGGACCCAAGGAGGCCTGGGATTCTCTAAAGAATTTATACAAGAGTGTAAATCAATCTTGGATTTTGTTCTTAACTAATAAGCTACATACATTAAAGATGGGTATAGGTGAATTAGTAACGGATCACTTTAGGATTTGAGAGGGCAACTTAGTGCAGTTGGAGAAAGTGTTCTGGATTCAATTTTGGTATCTATCATGCTTAATAGTTTACCTTTGGCCTATCAAAACTTTGTTATATTGTTGCTTTACGGGAGACAAGGTCTTTTGATGAGTTGAATGTAATATTGCTACAGGAGGAAATGAGACGACAAAATCTTGTTAACAGGGATGATTTCAAGGAGCAGCCATTTTTAGCAAAGAAGCAAGGGCAAAGAAGCAAGGGCAAAGAAGCAAGGGCAAAGTTCCAAGAAAGGTGGCAAAGGGAAGAAGAACAAAGGGAAGTAGACGCAGCAGGATCAACAAGAAAATCAATCAAATCAACCGAAAGATGGAAAGAAAGCAGTTCGAAAAGGAAATTGCTTTATTTGCGAAAACCCAGGGCATTACGCAAAGGAGTGACGAAAAAACAACTTCAAGAAGAAGCAGGATGGAAATCTTGCTAAAGGACTTAATACAAAGCATAGATGCACAAAGTTTCTAGAAACGCGTTCAGAAACGCTGAACGTATTTCTGAAACGCGTTTCTGGTTTGGGAATGCGTTTCTCAGAAACGTTTTTTTTTAAATTTTATTTTTTTGATTTTTGTGGGCAATATGGGTATCAAATTAAAGCTCTAATCAAGGGCATTGCATTTATGTAGGTTGTCGAGTGCTTCGGTTACAGTGTGGTCCAGTTTAGGTGCAGCAATCCTTGTTGGATTCTGTCAAATTCTATGAATTTTTAAAGACCTGTTTCTGATTTTTTTCCAGCGATTCTGGATCCAGAAATGCGTTTCTAGAAACATTTTTCTTGCCAGAAACGCAGATGATATCACAAAGATAAGTGCTTTGGATCTTGATGATTATGAGTTGTTTTCGGCATCAATATCTTTAGGTGACTTCTCAGTGGAAGAGGAGTGTTGGTTTATTGATTCAGGTGCATCGAAACATATGACACCTAGGCGAGATTGGTTATCTAGTTTTCAAGAACTAGATGATGGATCCAATGTGAAGTTGGGAGATAATTACACGTATGATATAAAGGGAGTTGGAAAAGTACAGCTTCAACTACCTTCAGGAAAGATTGGAGACATAAAGGATGTGCTTTATGTGCTAGAAATCAAGAACTCACTCTCAGTTTCAGCTATTGTGAAGCAACATATGATTGTACAATTCGATGAAGAACGGTAATCAATCTTGAATACCATGAAGAATTACATTCCTTGGTATAAAAAAAACTGTCCATAGGACCCAAATTACATGGAAATGACTAGAAGATATTGAGGACAATATCTTTTTGATAGTATGGGAGAGTTAAGCACAATAATTTACCCCTTTAGTATATGATAGGTAGCCACTCGATTCCCACTATATATAAGTAAAAACCACTATAATACTCTATATTTCCTTAATAACCTATTTTGAGGCCCAATACCCTGTTCTAATGTGCAATCCACACACGTGTTCCTTTGCACCTTCCATACTCTTCACACTTCTTCTTTGTATTCTCGACGGTACGCATCATTTTCCATCATTGGAATCTTTTTTGCTTCCTCTGTCCTCTCTCTAGGATCTTCCTTTCCTCTCTCTTATTCTTTTCCCTTGCTCCTCGTTGTGGATTTTCTTCCCTGTGAATCCTTCTCTCTTTTTATCCTCTTCTTTCCTCTCTTCCTCCTTCCTGCCATGCATGCAGTCATGCATGTGTGTGCATGGCTTTGCATGAACTTTTATTGTCTTTGCACTGATTATTGAGTGTACAACTTGCATGCATGTGAAGGTGATTGCAAGTTACAACATAATTCGTTTGTTGTGTTATTTGCAAAAAGATTTATGGTACTGTACGTGTAAATTTTGGTTGGATTGCCACATGAACACAAGGAAAAGGAAGTGTCATCACATGGGAGCGAGCCTCGAGGGAATACTAGAAAGAAAGAAAGATTAGTTGTCTTTTAAATTTCCTAAATATGGCTAAGGGACCTTACTAGTGCTCTGGCAAAAGACTCTTGCCATCGGGCTTTTAAGAGGCAGCTCAAGATCATACCGAAGGTATCAAATATGATGTTTCAGCTTGTCTTCATGGATAGCTGTGTTGGCAGCAAGGTTAGATAGGCTGACCATGTCTCTACCTAGTATCTGAGCCTACCTTTAACTAATGGGCAGGACAACAGACTCTGTACATCTCTATATGTGGATTTTATCCAGAAAGACTGGTAGTAACTTTAACGATCTCTATGGTGTTAAAATGATTCAGAATTTTTTCTCCAAATCTTTCTAGGGACTCTGTTACCCTACTCTTCATTGTTGCCTTATCTTTCTCATTTCAATTTTCAGTTCACACTTTTCTTTTTTATGAAAGTGAAGAAAATCGTCAATGGATCATGGGAACTAGAATCTGTACTGACTGATTTTTGTTCAGGTTATCGATGCATATGCCAAAGGAAATTTGGGACGGTTCATCAATCACAGCTGCGAGCCTAATTGTCAGACGGAAAAGGTAACAAAGTGATTGCTTCTCCGTTAGTGATTTTGTGATTGATAAAGGCACAAGACATAATGAATGAAAAGATGAGGAAAATTTGGAAATGCAAATAATCAGATGAATAATCTACTTCAAATGTGGTATTAAGTTTCTTTAAATATAACTCATTCTGAGTCTGAGTATCTGATAACTTTGTGGTATTTTTCTGCCTTCTAAATACAGTGGTGGGTCAATGGGGAGATATGTATTGGCCTTTTTGCGATTAGAGATCTTGTACAGGTACGTAGTCCTATTCAGATTCTTTCAAAGTACAGAGGGTGATTGACAAGTTTTGGCTGCATGATGGACATGAGCACATACATGCTATTTATATATTCTAAGTAAAAGAAATTTTGAGAACCTTTGTCATTCTTGGAACAGATTGTTGCATGCATCCAGCTTTCTCATTTTCAACTAGAAAGGATATTTGTTAGGTATTTAGTTTTATGCTGGATGGTTAGCAACTGGTGGGATTAGACTTGGTTAAGTGTTTTCTAGGTTGGATGGTGGATTTCTGTACCATGTCATTTCAAAGAGACCATGAATCTAGTATGATGTAAAGGATGTTCAGTTACATTTTGTAATTTTCATGTCCTTTCAAGTTGGCTGGCTTGCCCCTGGTCAAAAGGTTCAGAGACTTTTGACTGGGAGAACAGAGTCCAGGGTTCTAAAGCTCGTCACAATGATGAAAGCTGTTTCATTTCGGTAATTGCTCTAAAGTGGCAGATTCTGTCCAGCTCATCACTAATCAATACAAAAGGCAAATTTGAAGAAGAAAATAGTAAAATCTTTAGAGATTTTGTGTTTGTGAAGCATTTATGCCAGATCCTTCTTTTACCTTATTCACTCAAATACCCAATGAGCAGGCTTCGAGTTAGAACAGTGTTAAACTTATGGTCACAAAATGCATTCATGACTCTTCTGACTCTTCAAATACTTGTATCAATCCAGCCTTTAACTGCTTTTTTTATTCTTTGTTTTAGTGCAGTAGGTAAATACTTGAAAGGAAACACTGGGAAAGAGAGACATTTATATATCTCGTGAATCAGATAAGATTCTCAAACATTTACCAGAGGTCGTGAAACAGTCCAATCAAATATTGATAATTGTCTATGTATCAAGAAATTAGACAGAAGTGGTAGCTAAGTAGCTCTTTTTGAGCCAAAAAGTTGTCAGTAATATGGATTGTTCTTCCTAGTGGAAGCTACCTTGAGATGTTGAGTGGCCATGGTACTTGTAAGCATGGGCTCATTGTCTCAAAAGTTAAAGTCTTATATTTCAAAAATCTCTTCTGATTATATCCCCAGCATCATGCTACCATAAGATCAGACGGAGAATAAACAAGATGCTATCAACTTGCCTTTCATTCATAGAATGATTTGGATCAAGTCCCATCATGGATTGCAGCTTTAATTCTCATAATGGTCCAGAGAAGGTGGAATCTGGCACCTTTTTGTGAATCTTTTTGAATTTTGAGCTAAGCTGTCTTTAATATGAAGTTGAAGCCAAAGTTTGTTGACCCCTTGACCTTACCTCTTCAGATTTATTCTTATCACATATCTTCTAAGCTTATTTTTAGGTTGGTCCAGTTTGCTTTCTTTGTGTCTCCACAATCCCATTCGAAATTTTGGTGGGTAATAATGTTTTGGATGTATGGCATTTTTTCCTTCATACCTTATTTAGAGTGTGCTACAATACCCAGATTATGCTAGGATGATAAGATGTTGAAGAAGTAACAAGACAGGGGTTTTAGTTTGCACAAGTAATGTTGATTTTTGAAAACATGACAATTTTTGTTTGTTTAGCTGTACCCAGGATAGTAGCTGCAGACTTCTTATGATAATGTTTTGCTGATTTCTTTGGGGCAGGGTGAAGAAATAACGTTTGATTATCACTATGAGCCAGTTTATGGTGCAGCAGCAAAAAAGTGTCATTGTGGATCTTCTCTGTGTCGAGGATACATTGGTGGTCAACCACTGGATCCAAACTCAATAGCAGAGAGTGACTCAGATGATGAAGAAGATCCAGAGCCAGTTATGCTGGAGGAAGAAAGTGAAGAGGAGGCTGTAAATTTTGAAGAAAAGTCAGTGGTTTCTGCAAGGAAGTTTCGTGGGGCATCTGAAGCTGCTTCATGGGAACCAAAAATGGCTCGAGCTGGTAGGTTAAAGCGGAAACGATCTTTTGGCACAAAGCCTGATGATTTAGATAACTCTCTTAAGAACTCCTCTCAATCAAAGCGTCCTAAGGACAGTACATTTGTGAGGAAAAATCCTGGAACAAAAGGGCTATTTCTGGAAGCCAATGTAGGACGACAAGATTGGGGCCGACCATCTAGATCAATCCTGCCCAGTGAAGGTAATTTATTAGACTTTGAAGGTTATTCAATATGTAACAGTTCTTCCTAAGATCAGAAAAACTTCCAGTTCATTTGTAACCCTTTCTGAATGTGGTTTTAGCCTGTGTTGTTCTTGTCTGTTCAGTTGAAAGAAAATTGGATGCATTACTGGATGCTCATGGTGGCTTAGAGAAGCGAAAGGTAAGAAAAGGAAAGTTCTTGTTTATTTATGTTCTATTTTTTATCAGTGTAAAAGCATGACATGTTTGCAGGATGCCAGGAAATGAAAGTGAATCGAAAAGGAAGTAAATCAAGATAACCATCCTATGTTTATTACTACTAGAAACTTTTTGTTGAGTAGTTGAAGACGACCTTATCCTCATAACCGACTTTCTAATCAACAACAATGAGAAAGAATATGTAGCAACGGTTTTCCTACCACTTGAACTTTACTGAAGAAAATTTATCTTAAATGTTCATTCTGACAGTTGGAGCAAAACTTGGTGGCCAATATAGACACTCTCCACGGCTTATTGATAGCTTACTAATTTTGGCTTCAGGATTTCAGAGTATTGTAAGCTTTAAGCATTATCTGCAAAGATAGGAACACGAGAGATTTTATATCATGATAATGTGAAATTTGTCTTTGTTGAATTTTCTTCTACACTTGCAATTTTTCCTTGAAGATATTGGAGTATGTTGATATGGTCAGTCTCATAGAATAGAGTAGGGTTCAGACTTTCTCCGTTCTCTCCCTTTGCAAGAAACGGATGACTAACAAATAGCAAATCAGGTTGAAGCAACATTGGACAAAACTTTATGGGAGATTAGGTCAATCATGTTGGAAAAAATGAAACTAGAAGCAACGGAAGTTTTTTGAGCTAATATTTAGGTGTGACTTTTGGGGATTGTAAGGAGGTGCCATGACCATTGTGAGTTTTTGTTTTGCTATTTCATTTATGCTACCTACTCATCATGACTCTCTCTACGTATAATGTTTAATAAGGTTGTATGAGGCTTAAGCAAATGAAGATCTTATTTTTTGTACCACTAATACAGTGCAAGGTACTTGTCTTAGGAGGTATATATTTCTTAGCCTAGTCATGTTGTCCTTATTTTGTTTCATGCAAGATAGTATATATTTTTTGTAGGTGAAAATGAGACTCACAAGTAGCCCTTTTCATAAAAATTTAAGTTCTTGTTTCTGCTCTCTATGATCTAGGATGTGGCAAAACATTACATGAGGCTGCTTGTGCTGTCAACTGCCTCGGGAGATACAATTCAGGGCGGACCATCTTGGAGGTGATATGATACTAATATACAAATGGACACTTTGGGTTGATATGCTGATTGTTCACGTCTAGCACAGTTATCCCTTATATGATGTCTCTTTAGCATGGAATGTATAGATGAATGTGCTTGTATAAGCATCTGTGAAGAGGAAAATTTCTCCATCCTAATTCACGGGCTTTCTTTATTTCTTGAACCTAAATAAAAGTTTGGTGTTTGAGAAATTTTGCAGTGTACGAGATCTTTCTTTACTTCTTGATGCTGTGCTGAAGACATCATCTCGGAGTGTCTTGTCAGATATATTACACAAAAATGGTATTGAAGTGACTAGAGTTTTGTAAAACTTTATTTAGCAATTTTTTCTATAATCAGCCTACTTGGCAACTCTATCTATGATCAGCACGTGTGAAAATTTGACCTTTTTAATGCTTTCATACATAAATTATGTAGGTGGTCATGCTTGTTGTATCAACCTGTCCAGATCCATTCGATTTGGTGATATGATTTTACAAATGTTTTAGCTTTCATTTATGCATTTTTCTGATTGTGCCGCATATACTGTGTGTAGTTTTTCCTAAAAGCAGTGTTCATGTAACATGGTTGTATCAGGCTTGCAACTGCTTCATAACTTGGTAAAGCAAAGCCGCAGGAACTGGAAAAAAATTCCAATTCTTCGAAAGCTCATGAAGGTGAGCGATGCAAACAGTGTGCATTACATTGATTTGTGGTTGTATCAATTTGTATGCTTTTGAAGATGGTTTCTGCAGTGAAAACTACCTGATGTTAAATTACTATTTTGTCATCTGGAAGCATGACTTGAGAGATGACAGTTTACAAAGTTGAAGATAGTCACCTATTTTGTTCTAGGGTGTATGATGTGAAAATGACTATGGGAATTTTTTCCAAGGTTGTTTGTATCGTCCCATAACTATGATCAGAACTTACAATGAACATTGAGAGAATAAGAAGAGGATGTAAACATACAGATCAATTAATGTAGAACCGTAACAGAATGATGATCTCCGCAACTATGCTGCTGACCTTACGCTTAGGCTTAGCAAACTAAGTTAAGTGACTCGTCACCCTAAGATATGTTCTCTGATCAATTGTCTGAAGAGAACAAGGCTGATCTGGCCCACTCATAGTCTTTGAGGCTAGGTAAACAATAACCTCATCTGAATTGTCTTGTGGCCCCTTGGTAGGGCATGGGTACCTCAAGATTTACCTCCTAAATTGCCACAGCACCCAAAAATCTGTGTAACCTAATTAAATTCTTTCAATGTGTGTTATCCGTGTGTCTCTACACATGTGTGCACGTTTCCTGAAATTTGATCTTATCTAGTAGGCTATGACATGTAAGATGATCCCCTACCATCTCAGATTGATATGTGCTGTTGTGGATCCCTCACAAGTAAAATAGATAAGCTACTGAGAAGCTTGCCAACCCCAAGTAGTAGAATGCTTTGGCCTAGTGCATCTAATTGCTGCTACCAAGTAGAGGCTCTGCTGCCTATCTGAAATGAGACTTGCTAACTTGACTTTCTGTGCATCACTTGATGAATAAATAAATTGTGCGTCATTTTCAGTGACCGTTGTATTGAGATATCAATTTGCGGTCTATTGCTTTCATCCTCCAGTCTATTGCGATCATCCTCCGATCCCAATGTCATTATTGTGCCTTTTAGTGCAAAAAACTATCAGCAGTGGAAGACGTTTGTGTACATGGCATGAATGTTTCAAGAGCTGGAAGTAGTGGTGACAACCACTCATCAAAAAGCTGAAGGAGCACCAAGGCTGTTCCTTTAATGGGATTATGTGTAAGTATGGTGAGGACCATTTGATGGCATTGATCTCTATCCCTCAGTAGTTACCTTAAGTACTATAGATGGGAAAAAGAATACCTTAAGTACTATAGATGGGAAAAAGAATCAACATAGTGATAGGGAAATATTACATCACTCAACAACACCTGCTGATCAAAAACTTGAACACATCAGCAAGTTTGGTGGGAATTAGAATTTGATTTTTAATCAAAATAAAAGCTGCAACCACAAGTTATAGAGGGACTCTACTATGTATTGTTGATGGGATATATCAGAAGAACTTTTTTGCTTAGATAGCACACTAGTGGAGAATAAAAATAAAACGTAATGGGATAATAAAGATGCAGGCTCGAAAAGAATAGCAAAGACTAAGATAACTAAATTTTCCTACAAAGTTGACTATGCAATAACTTTTGATTTTAAACCATTGAGGTTTTGTAAAATGCTATAGATTGATATGAAAATGAAGAGTTTGTGGATCCTACACGACTCCAAAAAAGTCTTTCAAAAAGACGAAGGATATTGCTTTTGTTTTTGGTTGACTAGATTTTAACTTTGACTTTCGTAAGATGTATAGCTTCGATAATGATTGGCAAGGTTCTAACTTCTATGTATGTGTGTGACAACAAGGAGTATGAAGATCCACAGAGCAGCTGAAAATATTTTCGGCAGAAAGCAAAATATTCTCCTCTGTAACGAAAGTTCGGCTTTCTAGTATTGTAATTTGGAATGGGTGGATTGAAGAGCCATAAACTGCCATGAACTTGTCTTTTGGTATGGATTATGATGATCCAGTGGTCATCTGAATAACTTCATGCAGAACAGAAAATACTCCTAGTTTGACCAAAAGCTTGATTTGGCAAGAACTTCACTGCTAGTGAGTCAAAATTGGATAAGAAATGGATCGTAATGATTATAGAACAATCATAAATGTGTAAATCCAATTACATATTGAAGAGAAAATGCTGTACATAAAATGTAAAAGTGCTCCGTTTGCCCAAATTTTGACTCTGCAATAAATTCACAAAGACATGGCTAGTGGAACTTTATTAGAGGGAGGAAAGGAATTAATAGCACTACAATTTGTAATTGGTGGAGTAGAATTGGATGCAACATGTTAAGGACGTGACTGCATAGAGCGTACCAGAGATTGTACTAGTTTTTCCATCCTAACAAACTCTCGTTTTTACTTGTCTGCATCTTAGTAATCTTCTTATCTCGACTTGCCTAAATACATGCCTCCATCATATCCACTCCAAAATTTTTTCTAAGAAGACTTAATGATACTATTGCATTCATAGTTACCGGGGAACTCCTTCGCATTCCTTGGGAACACGTTCCCCATGTTCTTGGACAGAAGGAATTTCTGGGAACACATTTACCTGTTTCCAAACGCAAGGAACAATGTTTTCATGTATTGTGCATTTTGGCCTTCATTTACCTGTTTCCAAACGCAAGGAACAATGTTTTCATGTATTGTGCATTTTGGCCTTCAAAATTGTGTAAGTTCATGTAGCTCTCTCTCTCTCTCTCTCTCTCTCTCTATACATATATACATGAGGGTCCGGGCCGGAATGCCCGCGTCCAGCGTCCGGCGTCTGGACTCGGATGCGTTCGGCCCTCAGACGTTGGGTTGGACGCGTCCAATTTTTTTTTTTTGTTACTAAAAAACTCTAAAAAAAAAAAAAAAAAACGGACGCATCCGGGGTCCGGACTCACCCCTGGTCCATATTTTAAATTTTTTTTTTTGAAGTCTAAATTTTTTTTAAGAAAATTAAAAAAAAAAAAAGCCGGACGCGGACGCGAACGAGCGTCTGGGTCCCGCATCCTACATCCCCAAAGCGAAATAAAAACAATTTGTGGCCCCTCCCCCGGAATTAATTATCAGAGGGTGTTTGGCACCCACCTGCCCCCTCCTATTAAAAAATAGGAAAATGGTACTCAAAAAAATTTGCGACAGACCTAACCACTGCCCCAATGCCTCCCATGTCTGATATTTGCAGAATCGGACACGAAAGAGCAACAATTTATATTTTTTGAGTCTCCAAAACTTTGTCTCTTGCCCTTGCTATCTCTCTCTATACAGGTAAATGATGCGCTCCCCGGATGAACCTCAACAACTTACTCATTACTTATGCTCCACAGTGTCATTCAACACAGGGAAGTTCAAGACCTACACAGTACCATGGCCTATGTGCTGAGATAGGTTTAGGGTTTTGGGAGGTACAACGTCACATGGGCAACAAATCGGGGCAGGTACAATGTCACATGGGCACTGTGGGGGAGCAGGCCACGGGCCTAATTTGAGTGCAGCACGTGGGGGAGCTACACATGGGGGCAGGTACAGTAGCACATGGGCATTGTGGGGGAGCAGGCCATGGAGGGATCATGAACAACTGCTTTGTGGTGTTAAATAGGCACTCACAAGGCCATTGTGAGAGGCTTTTTCAGAGGCTGTGAGAGAGCCAGTGAGAGGCTGTGAGAGTTAGTTTGAGAAATAGGACGTCGTGAGATGGTGGAGCGCATATCATCAAAGCTCGAGGGCGAAGCTAGGAGGAAGCTCGAGGAAGATGTCCGACGGCACAACGAAAGGCATCAAAAGTTCGAGGCGGAATTTGCAAAGATGCAGCGACAGGCTCGGCAGAGAAATCCGGAACCGGAGCCACCTGCCCCGGCTGTGGCCCCTGCCCCCGCTGTCGAGCTGGATTTGGATGAGTAGATTGGAATGAACTTCACACGACGGTAGGGAAGGGCAGCCTGCCGTCGGGCTAACCAAGAGGCAGCCCGAGCTAACCGGGAGGCAGAGCGAGAGCGACAGAACAATGCACCTGACGAGGGCGAGGAGTCAGTGGAGGATCCGTAGGAATGTTCAAAGATAGGGTCTAGACGTATGTGGCTGACTGTTGTTATGTAATTTTTGGCAGTAGATGAGGCAGCATTTAGTGTCTAACATAGTGTAAAGAACAGCCCCAACCATATATGGCGGGATACGTATTGTTATTTTGATACATTTGATGAATTAATGTACGGTGTGTTTTTTGTGCAACGCGTGCCTGGTGTAATGCGCCGAAGCAACCGTGAGGGCATTAAACTGAATGTCTTAAACTAATACGAAAGCAAACGATAGAGCATAGACATATACCTGCAAGAGTAGGGAGCCTACGCCTCCTGCCCTCATGCTGTCCGTGATGCGTCGAACCACCCTGGTGTTTGTGTTGCAGTACACCAAGTCATTGCATCGCTCAGTCGTCAGACGGTTCCGCCTGTTCGTGTGAACAAGGCTGAACGCTGACCAGTTCCGCTCGCACACGCAAGCAGAATAGTCCTGCATTAACTGGCAACCACTCGAGTGAGTACCGACCTTGTAGAGAAAATGCGAAAACTGTTTGGATGAATGAGATTAGACAACATACCTGTGAAAGGACTCGGAACGCGAGCGTCCTCAGGTCTGGCTGTCCAGCGCCGTAGCTCTCCCACCATGATACAGGCAAGAGCCTGTTCTCTCGGACACGTGCAAGGTCCTCGCTGAACAACCCCAGACAGTGCTTGCAATTGAGCCGCGATGTGCGTGAGCACACTTGAGCCCGTGCAGGGAAATTGAGCGAACGAAAGCAAACGACAGAGCAAGAGTTTACCTGTAGCTGAGCCTCTGCTCCTCAAGCCTGCTGCGGATACCAGTGTCGCTGCTGAGGAGGTGACTATGAGAACCAGTCCGCATGCAGCTCTGCATCGTCATACTGCCTCTCGCTTTGAAACAGCGGATGCAGTATGTGGGCCACATTGTGAATGGGCCGGTGAAACTTATCCCATCGTTGCCGCCACAACCGCCTGATAGGCTCCAACCTGTGGACCATACCATCTGGAGGCAACAATTACATACCATCGTGTTGCGGCAGCAAGACGAAACAGAGTGCGAAATGGAAGAAAGGATGGTGAGACAGAAAAACCTGGCAGGGTCTAGCTCAAAACGCTGGAGAGACTCGCCTGTGCGGTCCATGAACTCGTAAATGAGGCCCATCGTGCACCCCTCGCGATCAACGAGCCTCACAACAGAGTAGATGGGGCGCATGATGTCCATCAGCTGTTGCATATCCACCCAGAAAGGCTCCATGAAGAGGATGTCGTGGAAGGCCAAGCCCTTTGGGGTCGTGGACAGGTCCATGGCGGTGAACTTTGCAGAAGTAGCCATGCCTCGCAAATCACCCTTGAGCTTGTGTAGCCGCTCAAGCATGATGAACTGGTAGGCGGTGTGAGCGGCTTCTTCAAGTCGAGCCTGCATTGACAAACGGAATGAGAGGCACACATGAAATGAGCCAAAAGAAAAGAAGCATCTTGAATGAGCCAAAAAATAAGTAGCATCTTACCCGTTGAATGTGCGGAAAAGGGCAGTCATGCGGCGCTTGCGTGTGACGAAGTCGACAACCGCAAGTGCCCTCGTGAGAATCTCCCTGACCCAAGGCAGGCGCCCGATGGAATGTAGGAGGAGGTCCAGTGAGTGTGCGGCACATGGAGTCCACACAATGGAGGGGTACTTTGCCATAAGAAGCTCCCCCATACTGCGGCAGTTGGACGCATTGTCCGTCACAACCTTTCGCGATACGTTCACACGATCAAGTTCACAGCTTGGAAACACATTGCAATCAATCAAAAACTACGCAGAACTTTTGTATCAACATTAAGCAGTAAATGACCAAGCAACTAATGAAAGAAAATTGTACCTGCACAACGCGCTGTGGCCCGACCACCTCTATCGCTGCGCGGATGATGCCGTAAATGTACTCGGCCGAATGCACTCTCCCTGCCTCAGAGGCGTTGATGCTACGCAGGAACATGAAACTGTAACAACTAGAAACAATCACGTTGATGAGTGGACGTCTATGACAATTAATCCACCCATCAGCCATGATGGAACAGCCGTATCTATCCCAAGCCTCCTGCAGTGTGGCTAGTCTCTCTCTGACGGATCCGCTCCTGGAGCAAAGGGCCGTGTAGTGCGTCGGCTGTGGGTGGTGTGTAGCCGGGCCCGCAGACTGCAACTTTTGAGATAGCCTTTCGAAAGATGCGGGATGATGCCATGATAAAGGGGAGGTTTAGGTCATAGAACATCTGTGCTATGGTCCTAGTGGCCTCTCTGTGCTGCCCCTCTCTGAAAGATCCCAGCATGGACATATGTCTGGTGCCTCGGGATGTGGATGGCTGGGAGGATGTGGATGGACGATGCGGACCTGGAGGTGGTGGCATAGGTGTAGGTGCGGAAGCGGAGGATGTGGACGGATCGTGCAGATCTGACGGTGATGGCACAGGGGGGTGCGGATGCGATGGTGGGGGTGGGGGCGGTGGCGCTGGGTGTACCAGTGGCAGGGTCGGTGGCAGTGGGTGCACCAATGGAAACAGAGTCCGCGGCATCTGTGGACGGCTCGCCGGGCTCAGCACCTAGCTCAGCATATGCCTCGAGAATGCGAACCTCCTCAGCAGAGGGGATGACCATACAAACGCCGATCCTGTAGCGTCCTCCTGTGGGTCGGACATGCAATCCCCCCAAATGTGCTCGAACCCAAGAGGCGTTCCCTATGAACTGCTTTCGACAAAAAGGGCAACGCCACTTTTTGTCGGGCATCAACTCCACTCATCCCAAATGGGACGAGCGGCCATCTCTCTCTCTCTCTCTCTCTCACACACACACACACACACACACACACACACACACACACACACACACACAGAAGCACGCAAATCTAATCTCTCTCTCTCTCTCTCTTCTCCTAAACCGCAAACCCAAGCACGCAGACCCTAAACCCTAAACTCACACACACACACACACCATGTCTCGTACACACACACACACACACACACACACACACACACACACACACACACACACACACAAATCATCATGCACACACACACAGAAATCATCATACACACACACACCATAACCCTCTCTCTCTCGCTCACTCTCTCTCTCTCCCTCTCTCTCTCGCCCTCTTTCTCTCCTCGCTCTCTCCTTCTCGGGCTTCTGTGGACTGTTCCGCTGCATGCGCACCCCTTTTTTCTTTTAAAATAGAAAACGCGTCCAGACGCTGGATGCGTCCAGAAAAAAATTTCAAATTTTTTTTTTGGACGCGTCCGACCCCACGGCCGGGGGTCAGACGCGTCCGGGTCCGGGCGTCGGACGCGGATGCAAAAAGCCCACATCCGGCCCAGACCCTCATGTCTGTATAATAATATATATGCAGTGGAATGAGTTCCGGGGGGGTGGGGGGTGGGTTCACGTTCCGGAACGCTAAAAAAATTTGGAATGAAATTGTAATTTCTGTTTTGCATTTAGCAGTTAATACCCTCAAAGCAACTATATATGCAAGCAACTACTTTCAGAGCCCTTTAGCTAACAGCAGATAGTCACATTGATCACGTGCACGGTCTTCCCTTAGCAGTTAAGACCCTCAAGGCAACTCTATATGCAAGCAACTACTTTCAGAGCCCTTTAGCTAACAGCAGATAGTCACATTGATCTCCTGCACAGTCTTCCCTTTGATAGTCAAAGCTAAACAGGCCAAAAGCACTAGGTATTTCTAAGATCTCACAAACGTAATGTCTGTGAACTGCAAACTTATCACGCGCTCCATGGACAATGATTGGCCTTATAGTTACCTGCTTGCATAGCTGATTGTTTCTATAATGGACAGTGGACCGGTAGGAGGTTTGGCACCCCTTAAGGTGCTCAATAGGCACCAATTCGATAATTTCTAACAGTACAGTGATAATAATTATAATTTGGGTTATTGCAATGTTTTATGTGGTGGTATTCTTGGTGCGATTTCTTCCATGTCTGGGGATATAATTCTTGAGGATGGAGATGCATACATTCAAAATAGGAGGGCCTTTGCAAGCAAAAGATAGGAAGGAGGAGATACTCTCTCTCTCTCAACTCTATTCTCTTATTCTTTTTTGGCACACTTATTCTGACTTCTCTGTGTTGATGTAGTGGAGGCGTGGTAGTTTTTTACCTTCTTATGGTCATGGTCTATTAAATTGGCTTGGCATGAGATGCATATGATCAATGGTGCTAGGTTGTTCATTCATCTGGCATGACTTACCGTGGCATGTGGCATCAGAGTCTTTTCCTTGGGATTTGGCAGCAACGTTCTTCATCCATATGTTGAGATATCAGGTGCTCAATGATCGTTTTTCTTTGGTGTTCCTGTAGCATTGGTACAATGATGCAGTCTATTGGCTATTGATTCATCTACAATTGGCTGATGCGGTCTATTGTCCTATCATCTATGGGGTTGGTGCCTTGATTATCCTACTAATACCTATATGTGGTATTCTTGGGCCATACAATTAGCTTGGTATATCCACATTTGTAGCCATCTTGTGGGAGACATTTATCATGATGCCTTCATTTCGCATTCCTGGGGCATCCGTGTTCCTTGACAGAGCTTCACGTTTTCATTTAGTGAAATGTGCTTTTTGTGTTGAGCATTGTACTGCAATGTGGTTTTACAGTTATATCTCGCAATAACAACATTATTTTGGTTTTTTTATAGCCCACATTGAAGGCAATGTTTTTGAGGGTGGGAGTGTTACGGACACGAGCAAGTACCGGCACTGTATTCTGTGCCCATGGACCCAAGTTGCCCACCAATTTGTAGCATTTACCGATGAGGTGCACAAGCCCTGGAAGCGAACCTGCATCCTTGTATATAGTTGTAAGACGATCTCAGACGTGTGCAGTAATACGAGTACAAGCCGCAATGCCTAATATCCGTTCATCAGGCTGATTCAAAGGAAGCGTGTCTTGATCCTCATAGCTGTGCTTGATCCATAGTGCAAGCAACACCACCTACGTGTATATGGTGCCGCATCCCCTTTAGTAAAACCACCACCATCCAAATGCTCATAGCAATTGCCTACATCAAGACAAGCCTAAGCAAATGTTCGCACTCTACTTATAGCAACCCTACAGATCTTAGCAACAGGAATCAGAGAAACAATGTAGCCTCCAAGGTTGCAGCGGATTGCGATCCGCTGCAAAAATGTTCTGGAACGTGTGTTCCAGAACGTCAGCAATTTGGGACTTGGATCGCAATTTATTTAGAAGAACAACGTACCGATAAACTGGAAAGAGGCAAAAATAACATTGCCCAGAGCTAATTGATCCAGTCAATTACAGACAGAGATACATTGTAAACCAGAAACATGTTGTTAAAAACAGTCATTGTCATGAACAAATGTTGGGTTTAAATTACACAAAACTTAGTACCACAAAGGCCCAAGTAACAAGTGATAAACTGTGGGCCAGGTCCAATGCTCCAAATAAAATTTACATGACATTTATACTATTAACTCCTATTTATGATGTCTAGCATCTCTATACAACATACTTTTTGAATTGCTGGAGTTTCAGCTGCTCTTAGTGAATTTGTGCTGTAATATGTTGCTGCAAGTATGGTTGTTTCTGGACCTATTTCCTGTGCCTCTCATTGTATCACTTGTTTTGCTGTACTCCCTGCTTCAGCCTATTTGATAACCAGATTGTATTGTTTAAAATGTTATATTCATCTGTGTGAATTGCAGCTAGAATGAAGGCTCTAGCTGCGTTCTTTGGGGTGACTGTGTAATTATGTCATGCAGGTTCTGGAACTCCTCTCTACTAGGAAGGTTTTAACAGAAAGACATATAAGCTGTATTCCTTCTCGGCCTGGCATGGAAAGGTCTTTTCAGTTGTTTTGAGCTGCTGTTGTCTACGATCTTTACAATAGTTCTGGGCCTTGCTACCAGTTGATCTTTACTTAGAAGTCATGGGATATCTTCAATGAGAGTTTCCTTATTGCGAGTTAGCAATTCCACTTGTTTGTACAGGGGACTTGAAATTAGGTATCTGATTCTGCCTTTTAACAATCCCTAATTTCGTGCGCTTTTTAACTTGCTTTGCAGTTTTGTGGAGTCAATCTTTGAACTTACTCGCCATGATGACAACGAGGTCAGTCTCTCTCTCTCTCTCTCTCTCTCTCTCTCTCACACACACACACACACACACACACACACACACACACACAAACACACAGGTGCACACAAACATGCAAAAGAACATGTGCTTGTCCATTTGTCCCTGTCCTTATGCGTTGACGGCACTGACATCGAAGCTACATGCATGGTTGCTCCTAGTTGCTTGCTTTTTCGAGGATTCTCGTACAATTTAGCCATAAACTGTCTATAAGAAGGTTATGCTGTTGCTTTCCAGTTCTTTGAGTACCTTTCCTTAAGATGTTTTAAAGGCGCTATTGCAGTTATGAGCCACCAATAACACAGGTGGATCTTCTTCAAAATTCTCCAAAATAACTTTCCACTCAAGTATCCAAATCACTCAGCTAGCTAATGAATATTCCCAACTTCTTTTTATGATCTCAGGATTAGGGCTTTCCCAAATTTACGGTGGCAAGAAATGCAAATATTCCCTCCAAAGCTGGTTGCCCACTTACAAGAGCCTTTAGGACTGAAAATAGCAAATGGCCCCGAAAATAATATATGGGCCCAGAAATACTAAAGATGCCAATAATAACTGCATTTCTCAATGTATTCAATTTCAAGTATGCATGGACTGTGTCCATTACAAGATCAATCATCAGCTTGTTTATATGCAGCCTCATAGACATATTATGCCTTCAATAATATGCTTTGCAACTGGGAGGATTCTGGCATACAAGTTTGCAAGTTTTATCTTGGCTTGAGGGGTTTTCAATGAAAACAAACATGCCATGATGACTAAGTGTCCTATGTTTTGCATAAAAAAAGTTGGTGTTTTCAGAGCATCTATTTGATGTACACATTCCTTATGCAGGTTCAGCAGATTGCTCGTCGTTTTAAGAGTAAATGGTTTCCAGTTGGTGCTGTGTATTCCCGTCATTCTTTTGGTGAAAAGCATTCAAAGTCTCAGCCGTTGTGCTCATCTTTTCAGCAGCCAAGGAGTCAGCAAAAGTAAGTTTAGTTTATTGATATTCCCTTATACTTTGCTTTTAGACATATCTTCATTTTAACAGGTTATTTCTGGGGTTGGCAGATCCATTTCAGAAGACTTCAGTCCTCCACCTTTGCCAGATGAATCATCAGGCTTACAGAACGTGTCTCCAAAATCCTCACAGCAACCTGCCAATCAATCAAAGTGCTGGGGCTCATTTGCCCAAGCAGAAAGACGCTCTTCCTTTGATGATATGCTTCATCCTGCCAGTGGAATTTCGGAAAGCCCAACCCAGAGTGTTGAAGGGAAAGGGAAAAGTTTTGAAAATCACTGTTCTTATGATGCAAGTTTTCCTAATGACCCAAATGTAAACATGTTGGATCAGGAACCAAGACGTCGAAAACGAGTCAGTCGTTGGGATAAACCTGCAAAACCTGATAATATTGGTCCTGAATGTCAGCAACGCTTAGAAGGAGATTCTGAACCGTGGTTTGGAGATAAGGTTGATGTGCCAGAAGATGGTCATCAGAGTCTTTCCTCTTCTGTGCGTCATTCTGGAATTGGATTAGATTCTTGCAGACAGTCTTCACAGGGGAGGAACTGTTATAATCAATCAGCTGATGCTCACAAGTTCGCTGTTCCGAATAAAGTTGTGCAACTAGAACTGTCCCACTCTCAATCAGACTCTCAGACCACCAAGATAGACTCAAGGACGATAATCATGTCAGAACGTATGGATTGTTCAAGTACTCAACAACAATCGAAGAAGCCACATTGCTGGATTAAGCGCTCAGCCCGGCCACCCAGGGCACAAATGTCAAGTCAACAGTCTGTAATGAGATCAGGGGCATTGCCTGCACCACCACAACGCGTTTCAAATTCACCATCAAGGCCAGGATCTCATCAGACTTCGGTGCAGGTTGGGCCTAAGGTAATGCAAGCAATAGCTCCCCAGGCACAACCGTTCATGGGGATGGTCCCACCACAGCAGTGTTATCTGCCACGCATGCCAGTTAGTCCTTTTCCAGGTCCCCAAGTTGGGGCATGTCCTCCAGCACCTCGTGGAAAATCTTTCTCTGCTCCCCCGTGTAGGCAGCCTCATGTTCAGCTTCCTGTTTCACCATCTTCTGCAACAGTTCCACCCCATGTGCAACATGGGCCCATGCAGATGTCCAATGGGGCCTCTCCTGCACCACATTTTATGCCTCCCAGGACAGATTCTGGAAATTTTCGGAAAACAACAGTAAGAGGGCCAGGACAAGTGCATTTGGCACGTGCAGTCTTCCAATCTGCACTACCAGCTGCTTCACCAGGCTTTATATCTGGTTTCAAGAATCAAGGGGAGTTTCAGAGCATGCAACGACCGTCTGGCAGCACACGGCCACACCATGCTGCCCACCATCCGTTCCAGTTGTCAGAACCTTTTCAGTGCCGAGGCCCTTCATCAGCAAAGAAGCTTCCAGTGGGTCAGCTTGATCCTTTAGTAACTGGAGGAAGTAGACGTGAAAGGTTGGATGGTGGAGATAAAGAGGCAGCTGTTTGTAGAGAGTCTATGGGAGAGTTTGAGCCAGAGCCTCCTGTACCAGGTCTTTGATGTGCATTAACAGTCATTCATACTCATGTGTTTACTTTAATGACTGGGCATCAGAAATGGTTTTTCAGCCTGGGAAAAGTTCAGATTCACAAGAATTCTTGCTATCAAATGAAGTCAAGCGTACCCTTTAAGCTGTGCTGCAAATTATTCTTGAAACTGCATGTTTCGCTCTATTACAAAGTAAACGGCTGTCATAAGTAACATCCAATAGTGTCAGCTTACCTACCGAATCAGAAAACAGCATGATTCAGTATGAAGTTATCCAGACACGGGGGACACATAGCAGCTGTTCCCATTTCAAGCAGTTTTCTTAATGGCAAGGTGCAAACGAGGCTAAGAAATTAAGTCCTGGAGTTTTCTGAGGTAAAAGAGTCCTAGATGTCGATATGCATTCTAACGGGGCTGATACTGGCTTGAACTATCAGTAACACTGTTTGGCGTCTCAGATTAGATCTGCATTGGTAGCTGTGCTGAAATACCAGAAGATGGAGTAGTTCTATCTTGAGAAGAACATATCATTTTCAGAATCCTCTGTATATTAATCAGATCTCACAACAAAACTTTGGGAAAACATTTATTTGAGATCATAATGTTGAGCCTATCGAGGCCAGAACAGCAACTAAACTCTTAATAGACATTAATAGTAGAGACAAATTTAGTGTGTTGTGATTTCTCTTAGCTGTTGGTGAAAGATTTGCAACATGCTGCTGTTAGAAGTCAAACTGCTAAATATAAGCAGTATGTCTGCAGGAAGATGTCAAGTTGGGATGTCATATCATGACATTTAGCAACTGTAAATTTTTTTGCAATCCATCATGATGTTGTCTGGGATCCAGGAATTTGCATCGTTGCACCTGCCCAAGAAACTTCATGTCGATTGTAGCTTTGTGCAGAGGAGCACTTTCTCATCAATGGAAAAGCCAATTCTTTGATGTCAAGGTTGCAATGTGGTCCTTCTCGCTATAAGAATGTAAGTAATATCATAGAAACTGCCTTGCCTTCTATCCTTTCTGATTATCTCATGGATTACACATTTGATTGTAACATGTTTTTTTGGCCTGTTCTTCTGAAAAGGGCCAAAGTAGATCCTTTGCCTCCCTTCAAAAACTGTCATGCTATGATAAAGTGTTTACGGTTGTGTTGTTTCAACTTTTCCATCCCTTTCAAAATTGTCGTACTATGATAAAGTGTTTACGGTTGTGCTGTTTCAACTTTTAGGATGGAATCAGAAAGTGCACGATTGATATTGAAGAAGTGCAGAAGTATCTCGTCTATGAATGGCATAGAACACATGGATATCATACTACTGATTTAAATCAAACAAAATGGCACGTCTATGATAAAGTGTTTGCGGTTGTGTTGTTTCAACTTTTAGGATCAGAAAGTGCACTATTGATATTCAAGAAGTGCAAAAGTATTCCGTCTATGAATGGCATAGAACACATGGATATCATACTACTGATTCAAATCAAACAAAATGGCACATGTATGATAAAGTGTTTACGGTTGTTGTTTCAACTTTTAGGATGGAATCAGAAAGTGCACGATTGATATTAAAGAAGTGCAAAAGTATCTCGTCCATGAATGGCATAGAACACATGGATATCATACTGCTGATTTAAATCAAACAAAATGGCACATTTTAAATGTCAGCAAGAACAAATCTCTGTATTGTTTTCAGGCCATTGACTGTTCTTCCAACATTTGGTCTTATGGTAGACCCATCTAGACAAATTCAAGAATCTTTTAGGGCAAATGACTACAAGGAGGTCAGTTATAACTGATTTTGATGCAATTATGATTCTACTGTCAGTCGACTTGAAGCATATGAAAATTGTGTTGGAAAACAGTAAATGGGCAATCACTCAGATAACACATCTACCAATTCTGAATTGCTTTTGAGTTAATATTTCAAAATCGCAAAATTGAAAGCTGATTCAAACTTCAAGAAAGATCATACACCTATTGGCCCAATATTTGTTCATTAGATGATATACGAGTCATAAGAACATAGTAAAAATTGATGTTCTCATCTGTTGTATTTTTTATGCTGAACATTTTCATGATGTTGCCCATCTTAGTGCAAAAAGGGGTTAACATATTAAAAATTGATGTTCTCATCTGTTGTATTTTTTATGCTGAACATTTTCATGATGTTGCCCATCTTAGTGCAAAAGTCTGTGCAGTGAGCAAGTATGTTCTCATAGGAGTATGTATTTCAAGGAAGCAATGCCTCACTACTACCACTGATAAGATTCCTTGCAAAATTGGCAGTGGACTTGGTTAAAGCAAGGAGAGGTCTAGAGTTAGTCATAGAAGAGAACACATTTCTAAAATAGATTAGGACCTCAATATTGAATTTTGTTAGTGAAAAAGTCGAAAGTCTTTTTGATGATTTATGAAGCTACAAGTGAGTGTGATTCAAGAGTCACGTTTTCCACCGAAGAAAATTCTGCAATGAAACTAATAGCAAAGCTTAATACACCATCTCAATTTTTAGTGAAATATGGAATTTCAAGATTTTGCCAAGATGAAATCTGGAGTGCTTGTATGATTTTGTGTTAGAGTACATTCATAGACAATTGTTTACTATCATCGGTGAGTCTCCCGACTTTTCATTTCTTACATCTTTTATGGAATGAATTGTTTTGGCTTTGGAGTCCGGTTGATGTGGAAATTTTTTAATCTAACTTGACTAGTTTGTTAGTTTTGGGTCCATCTTTGAGACCTATGTAATATTAGTGCATATACATGTTTTCCTCTCTTATCAAGGTCTGATGTCGACTAGAAAGAGAGCTTGATTCATTCAAAGAGATTCTATGGACCAAACAGAAACTTCTATCTAGAACTTGGACTAGTCAGGCCACGTGAAGAATAGTTAGTAGAGTCACGTGGATAATGTGAATTAGGGTTTTAGACTTGGGAATCAAATGATAGGGAGGATTAGGGATGCTCTTTTGGAAAGAATTGAGTTGGTTCATGTATATATGTAAGCCATATCCATGGCCATGTCATCAACTAGTAGAGAAGAAAGAAGTAGTCTTCTTGTCTGTGGCTTATGCTCCAAGATTTTGATGTATTGAGGTGGTTCACATGTTTAGGACCATCTCAAATGAGTCTGATGCAAGTACTTTGATTTTATCCCATTGGCTTTGGAATGATGTTTTTTGATGCTCTTGCCTAACATTATCTAGCATTGGTGAAGCTATTGTGTTGTGTGCAATCATCTAGGCCCAGATTTTTGTGGATATTTTGCAGGTCATCATTTTTATATTATTTTACATGGTATCAGATCTTAGAACAAGTTGTTCAACAAGTTTATCGAATCAAAATCAAGGTGTGAAGCAAAAATCAAGAGTACCTCATTGGTAGAGAAGTGCCAAGGTGGTGATCATCACCAAAGAGGGCCAAATCATAAAAGGAGTGGATGATTAGTTGTTTGTAGCACCAGAATCTGTTTTTTTGTTGTATGGCAGGTCTTTGAAAAATTCAGCACATGTGGATCATTATATCCATGTCATAGAAGAAGTGGTCAATAAGAAACCCTACAACAAGAAGTCGTCAATAACAAATCCTAGGACTAGTCTCGACATTGGAGAGGGGATTTGATAGCAAGCCATTATAGAGAATTCTGATATTTCATTTGCACGTGTGCATGCGATCATCATACATGTTTTCAATGCTCAAAAACAAAATTTTTGGTTCAATCTTATCATTTTTTGTTAATCAAGTGTAATTAGAATTGTGGTCAACTTCAGCAATCAACTTTGTTGTAAATTTGATGTCGATAGGAATAGATATGATCTAATCTCTTGAGTGAAAGTTTGAGGAACTTCATTAAGTGTTACCAGAGTGACTAGGAAGAATGTGTTTTTCATCAACCTATTGGGTGTTGAACAAGCAAGGGTGATAAAAAATCATTTGTCCTAGATTTTGTAAGATCTTTCTTATCACAACATTGTCCTAGATCTTGTTAGATCTTTCTTATCACAACTTTGGAGTCCCAAGTGAGTGTTAGGGCGACACTAGGGTAAGTGTGATTATAATCTATCATGTACTTCAAGTGCCAGACCAAATTTTCTAACATGTCATCCATTGGCATTTAAATATTTGTTGTAAAGTTGTCATAAATTAACATCTACAAACTAGTTCATACAAAAAGTTAGGATGTAGTTGTTACTTGCCCTTTAGGCTTTGATGGATAGAGGGCTTGGTCTTGAGAAGGAGCCTCACCATGCACAAGGTATAGCACAATACAAGAAGAGGGCCAAGATGAACTTACATTGTATGAAAATGAATGTAACAAATCTCCTTAAGGAAGTTGAAGCTTGTGCTAATCAATGAAGCATGGTGGTAAATCTCCAAAAGATTTATGAATCAAAGAATACCTCCAGAATGATGACCTTGAAAAAGTAGATTTTGCAAAGTTATAGAGGTAAGAAGGACAGTGCACATCCATATGTCCTAAGAGTAAAATATCTTGATAGAGAAATCGCTTGCATAGGCTATGTAATAAAATAAAGTGAGCATGTATAGGTTCTTCTTAATGTTCTAAAAGATGATTCTAATCTTATACAAAGCTATTCTAACATTGTTAACCTTGCCATCCATTGGGAGCTTACAAAGAATGTTGTTGGTATAAGCATCGCGTCTTCACACATTTTTAATAATGGCCCATAACCTATTACTCAAGAAATCGTTCAGCCGTAGGCAACATTACAAGAGTTAACATGTAGTTAGCTGGTAGTTTAACTTAAAAGTAAACCTTTCTTGTAATGATAGCTAAATTATCTTTTAATTCCCTTGGCGGAATATATGTATGAGAACATAGATCAAAACAGAACAACAACGAAAAAGAAAAAAAAATAGCAGTGAGAAGTGCAGTAGGTGTTTCAGGGCGCTACTAAGTGTCGCCGTGACTGCCAACTCACTCAAGAAAAAAAAGAAAATACAAAAGATATTCTGTTCTTCCAGCATTGTTTTGTCTAGCATGCATTCGATTGATCGTTCTGTTGTTTGTGATTCATATTAGCTGATAGTTCCTGCAAATTCTGCACAACACATTGCGCTCTTTTGCCCACATGGAATTAGAGCGGTTTCATTAGATACAATATGGCTATCACAATTCAGGCCGATCTCACAGAATACCAAAGCAACCATGAAGCATGGAAAAAGCTAAAGCAAAAATATGAAGTGATAGTGCATTAGTCATGCACCTCCACAATTAGAGCCTATGATGGGATTGACACGTAGAGAAGATCAAGACGATTTTCGTACAGCTCTTTGCATTTGGATAGGAGCACTGAGTCCCAGCACCCGAGCAATTGATGTACTTCATGAAATTACTACCCTCATCTTATCAGCCATTGAGAATGCTCATCTTAAATTTGCCTGAGATGACATTCGAAAGAGCAATCAATGTTGTAGCAGACGAAAGATTGATGAGAGATAAGGAGAAACAAACAGAGACTATAGGGTTGTAGAAATAGCATTAGCCACCCTCCGCCTGTCAAAAGCGTTAGTTCCACTAGGATAGATCTCTAACGAGATTTAGTTACCTACTTTAGTTGCATGCTAACGTTAACACTGTTAGATTTCTTATGCTTAGCCTTAAACAAATCATTCAAGTAATGAGCATCCTGAAAACCGAAGGCCGACTACATGTTTTGGACCTTCACATTTTTTCCCTTTTTGAGATTCTTTTTGCCTTAACCATTTTTTACCACCTTCGCCTTTTTCGCACCTTAGCGAAAAATGCAACACAGTGGCCAAGTGGCCAGAATGCCTTAGAAACCATTCTTAAGGCACCTTCGTCTTTTTCGCCCCTTTGCAAAAAATGCGACAAAGTGGCCAGAATGCCTTAGAAACCATTTTCAAGGCACCTTCGTCTTTTTCGGCTTTTTCGCTGCCTCTAGTCTAAGGCACCTTATGCTTTTCACTGCCTTTAGTCTAAGGCACCTTTGCCTGCATCGCTGCCTTTAGTCTAAGGCTTCTGAATCAACTGATATGCTGTGGCATTTCAGACTTGGCCATCTTAATTGCAACATTATTCAGCAAATGTCAGTTCAGAGTCTAGTACAAGATCTGCCTTCAGTCAGCAAGCCAACTTCTCCATGCGAAAGCTGTATTATCAGCAAGCATGCGAGGAGTCCCTTCAGTTTAGACTCAGTTCATACATCCAAGGGCTTGCTTGACCTTGTACATAGCGACATTTGTGGCCCGATGCAGAATACTTCCACAAGGGAGCTCTCTATTTTCTAACCTTCATCGACGACTTCTCTCGAAGGACTGAAGAACAAATTCGAAGCATTCAAGTCCTTCAAGCAATTCAAAGCGTCTGCAGAAACAAGACCCAAAGGAAGATGAAGGCTCTATGCACAGATGGAGGGGGAGAGTACATCTCCACAGATTTCAAGGAGTTCTGCAAGGCCAACGAGATACTTCAACAACACACAACCAACTACTCACCTCAGTCCAATGGTGTAGCTAAGCGAACGAAAGTGCCAAGAGCATGATGGACCATGCCTCTCTTCCAAAGAAGTTCTAGGCAGAAGCTGTTACTATAGCTGCCTACTATGCAGAATCGATCCATCACCAAAGCCCTGAATGGCAAGACACCTTATGAGGTGTGGACATGATCGAAACTCAAACATATTCGAGTGTTTGGATGCATCGCTTTCGCTCAGATCCCTGAGGATCTACAAAGAAAGCTGGATGATAAGAGCAGGAAAATGATTCTCATCGGCATTTTCCCAAACCACAAGGCATACAAGCTCTACAATTTGGATACCGAGAAGGCAGTCACCAGTAGAGACGTCATTTTTGTGGAAGACTAGTTCATCGACCACAAAGGGAAAGTTGCTGATAAATTTGACTCTAGGATCGAGCAACTAGACATTTCCGATCCAGAGATTCAACTGCATAATCTTGACGCTGACTCAGACAATGTGTCAGAACCTCAACGAGTCAACCCACATCAGAGGACCAAAGTTCAACCAAGAAGGCCGAACAGGTCCAGACAGCCTCCATCCAGATTTATGGATGATACGGCCTGCTACTTTGTGCAGGAACCAACCACCATTTCTGAGGCAATGTCAACTCCTGATGCTAACCAATGGAAATTAGCGATGGACACCTAATTTGATTATCTGTTGGAGAATCAAACATGGACACTCATTGAGTTGCCAAAGGATCGAAACCCAATTCCATACAAATGGATATTCAAGGTGAAGTATGATGCTGAAGGAAGGCTAAATTGTTACAAGGCCAGGCTAGTCGCCAAAGGCTTTTCCCAAATTCCAGATCTGGATTATTCAAAAACCTTCAGTCCAGTTGTCAAACATGCTTCCATCCGCCTACTCCTCTCCTTTGCAGCCGCAGCAGATCTTGAAGTCCACCAGATGGATGTCCAGATTGCTTTCCTCAATGGAACCATCGAAAAGGGAATCTATATGACGCAGCCAATAGAAGTGATGGAGGATGCGATGGTGATGGATGGAGTAGTGGATAATGGAGTTGAGATAGGAGTGGTATCAACGGAGGAAACGAGGATGGACACAGAAACATATGTGGATGGAGCGGAGAGAGAAGTAGCGACAATAGAGGTTGGATTGGAGGATTGCACGGAAGTGGAAGTGACGGTGGGTGATGGAGTGGTTAATGCAGTGGTGGAGACACATCTTTGGGTAACCGGTGGGGATGTGGAGGTACAGGCAGCGCCACACATTCGTTTGCTGGCCGTTGTGTTAATAACTGTAGGTTGGGAGGAGATAGATGCTTGAGATGGCGAATAAAGGTTAGTGTGTGGTACAAGAGTAGACAGGAGGGATGAACATTGGAAGTTACGCATTTTTGCCTCGAGAAGTCGCGCACTTTCGTCTTGAGAAGTGCGCAGACAAAGTTACAAAACAGGGTGCCTGCTGTGATTCCCTGACAGTTGTTGGGTTTGATGGAGTTGGTTAGTTCTCGAATAAGGAAGCTATGCCAGTCGTATGGCACAATGGAGGGGTTAGGGAATTCCAGAAAGGATTCCACTATCTGACTCAGCAGCGTAGACTGGATTCTGTCCTTGCGAAATGTTGAAATAACCATCAAGAATATTGAGATTGCCATTGTGAGAAAATGCCCTAGTAGCCACCAACTGGGATAGCACACCAGCATGCTATCCCAATTGGCTTCTAGAGCAAAATTTATATATTATTTTTTTTCATTGTTCCATCATGTTCTACTTCTGTAAAGGACCGTTTTTCCTTTTTACAGCCCCTCGGTCCGAGTTCAAATAAGAAAGATATGGGGGTTTGAAGGTTTGGAACATAGGGATGACCATGGCAAAAAAATGCCCTAGCAACCAACTGGGATAGCACGCCGGCCTGCTATCTTAGTTGGTTGATAGGAAGAAAATGCCCTAGCAGCCAACTGGGATAGCATGCCGGCGTGCTATTGCAGTTGGTTGCTAGGGCATTTTTTTCTCCATGGCCATCTCTACGGTTCCAGAACTTCAAACCCCCATATCTTTCTTATTTGAACTCAGACCAAGGAGCTGTAAAAAGCAAAAACAGTCCTTTCAAGGAGTAGAACATGATGGAACAATGAAAAATCGAATGTATGATTTTTACCTAGCAGTCAATTGGGATAGCATGCCGGCATGCTATCCCAGTTGGTTGTTAGGACATTTTTTTCACCATGGTCATCTCAATATTCAAGAACTTCAAACCCCCATAACGTTTTTATTTGACCTCAGATCAAGGAGTTGTAAAAAGCAAAAATGATCTTATCAAAAAAGTAGATAATGATACAAGCATTAAAAAAATATTTTAAAATTGCCCTGGCAGCCAAGTGAGGTAGCACATCGGCGTGCTACCTTAGTTGCTAGGCATTTTTTTCCCTATGGCCATCCCTATATTCCAAAACTTCACACCCCCATAACTTTCTTATTTGAACTCAGATCAAGGAGCTACAAAAAGACAAAAATGATTCTCTTGGTGCGTAGAACATGATGAAATGATAAAAATAAATGGTAAGCTATGTTGATATGTTTTTCCTCTCTCTCTTGTTTCTCTTGGTCTATCTCTGTCCAACAGAAGCACCCTCTCTCTTAAAATAGTGTTATCCATTATTGAAGATGGTGTAGTCCATTACTCAGTATGGTTATATGAACACAAATACGTACAAAAACATTTCAACAATCTGTGCAAGAAAGTGGCACTATGAAAAATGACTATCACACTATCTGCCATCAAATTTTTGAATGAGTGGACTATGATTTCTATATGTTTATGTCCCTAAAATGATAGCACGCCATGTGCTATCACATTTACAAGGTTAAAAAAACATAAACTCGCAAAACTCACAAATGATTTACTCACAAAATGCCAAATCCCTTAATCAGAGTGTAGATTTTGTCTCACTACTGCATTGTTCATTTGTGCAATCTGTATGAATCATTCTACTTGAATATTTCTGCTGCTAATTGTTGCGTTTCCGTTCCTACACGCCTACGCTCAAAGCCTCCAGCTTCCACTGCCGGTCATCCCCACGTTTTACAACAAACACTACTTCCACCCCGGCCACCTAACTTTAACAACCACACAATCCAAATGTAAGAGAGAGGGAGAGGAGATAAGTGAGGGAGGTTAGCTCATGTGCTCAAGGCTACATTTTAATGAAAAAGCCATTGAAGAACATAAATCAAAGAACATTGCAAAAATGGGAAACAACTAGAAAGCATAAGCGAAGAGCATAAGAAATGAAGCAATAGCACATGAGGATGCATGTCACCAAAATGGTAGAGTCTCCTCCTCTTTATTAAGCTTTCAGATGGTGATTTGGTCTAGAGCCATCCTGCACTTTGCACATTTGTGTCTGTGTGGAATGGGGACAAAGTGGGGGTTGATCCGCAACTGCCTTGGATTGGTCACGTATGTCCTGATGGTTGACGAAGTTTTCTCAAAGATGTGCTATCGCCATGCAGGTTGTGGAGACAATGCCGGAAGGCACACAATCTCGTTGCCCTTTATTTCTTTGGCAGTAAAAGATATATGCCATCCGCCACATGAGGTTTCATGGGAAAATTGGACAAGAAATTCATCAATATCCTCCTCCACGCTTTTTGGTAAGCGGAATGCTCGGCTAGCCAAAATGGAACGAGATCCCTGAGAGGTTGATGCTTGTTTCTCCTCCGCTACTCTTGGTGCTTCAAGAATATTGGCAATTTGGTTGCCTCCATAAGATACTGAGATTTTTGATTGCTTGGACATACTTCATGACCTTCGTGAGTGCTTTCCAATGAGTCAGCAGACTTGGATTCGACTTGGATTTGATAGGAATTGGCTGAGTGAAATGATCGAGTATACAAGGTTGGGTCGTGTGCATATCAATGCATACATTAGTGAGCCGATGATGGAGTGAAATGGATATTGCTTCATTTTCTTCTTTTCTGCCTTTGTTTGAGGAGATAAAATCCTTTGACAGTTTTAGTCTAGGGTCAACTAGAAAGTGACTCAATTTGTAGTTGGCCATTTGATACTTTTCTAGCACGTTGGTGAGATATCTTTGCTGACTGATAAAAATCAGTCTGATGGGTCAAATTCAAATTTTTTTGATTTTGAGACAATAATGAGTTGGACCCATATCAGTCATTTTGTATTCCTGGGCAGCATGCATTTCATATCCTTCATTAGATTCAGATTGTTACTGAATAGTAATGTATCATCTACATGTTGGGATGAAAAAGGGTTGTGTCAGACCAAATGATAGCTCAAAAAAAGAACAAACACGAAACAAAGCAAACTCGAACAGAAAGTATTCGTGCGCAGCGGAATGAGCTATCTCACTCTTTCCCTAAGCATGACTACGCCTATCAGAAACGAATAGAACATTAGTAATAGAAATCACGTTCGATCTGATTATGTAGCCAAACATTAAGCAACAAAACATCAGAAAGATAATTTGTCGTGAACAGCTAGACAAATTATCAGTCGCGAATTAGTCGCGAAAGACGAAACTAAATATTAGTCACAAACATCTAGACTAATAATAATTCGCGAAGAATAGACTACCAGATTAGGCAATAAGAGAGTCAAACAGAATGTAGAAAAGCATAGCGATATTGACGCAAATCTGGACGTAGAACAGAAAAGTTGTAATCAGATTAAGTATAGCAAAATATACAGGTCAATAATGCTAGTGAGCACAAGACAATAGCGGACGAAACCACATGCTTCACAAAGCTAATCCAATCTGTGAAAATGAATAAACCTATTACTGACAATACAAAGAATCGATGCGCGAAAGCATCTACTATATCTCTCTCTAATTAAATTCTGATGCTGTTATCTCTGATGCAATATTCACACACTAGACATATACATAATTTTACAGGTGTGCAGATGAAGAAAGTACAAAGTAGATGTGCTGTCTGTGGGAGATCGTGGGTGGCTGTTGTCGTTGTCAAATCTGCTTGCACAATTGCATGGGATGAGCGTGAGAAGGCCACGACATTAGCCTTCACTGAAATGAACGTTGGTGAAGATGCGAAAAAGCGACACTCTGACAAATGCCTTAAGATTTGATTTACAGGGTGCTTTCACTTCTTCTATAAGGGCACCTATTACAGTTGTAGGGCAGTGTCACCTTTTTTGCCTGTCACAAGTCATGTGTAAAAACACAGTGTCACTTTTTTCGACTGTGGAAATTTACTTGTATTTATGCAGACAGTCGTTTTTTATTCGCCTGTCTTATTTTACATGTAAATACGCGGACTGTGCGACAACATGAGTAAAAATGCAGCAACACGAATAGAGGCAGATTAACATAGGATTTAGGAGAGTAAAGGAGATAAATCCAATACTACATAGAGAGTGATGGTAATGAAGAAATCCGACACAGACTTGAAGTAGACGTTCGAGTTTGCCGAGTTTGGAATAAAACCATTCTTGATTAGAAATGCATTGATTTTTTGAAACCAGGCTCTGGGTGACTGTTTCAGCCCATAGAGAGCAATTGTGAATTTTGCATACAAGGTGCAGCTTACTCTTAGTTCGTATCCCTCTGGCTGTGACATAAAGATTTCCTCTTTGATAGTTCCATTGAGGAAGGCAGTTTGGACATCCATTTGATGGACTTCGAGATCTGCTGCAATTGCAAAGGAGGGTAATAGTTGGATCGAAGCATGCTTAACAACAGGACTGAAGGTCTCCAAATAATCCAGATCTGAGATTTGGGAATAGCCTTTGGCGAAAAGCCCTGGCTTTGTATCGTTTGAGTCTTCCTTCAGCATCATACTTCGTCTTGAATATCCATTTGCATGGAATTGGATCTCGATCCTTTGGCAGCTTGGTTATAGTCTATTCGTTGTCCATTGCTGCTTTTCACTAAAAGCATCAAGTGTCAACATTTCATCTGAAACTATGTTTGGTTCTTGCACAAAGTAGCAGGCTGGATCATCCATAAATAGGGATGGAGGCTATATGGATCAGTTCGATCTTCTAGATTGAACTTTGATATTCTGATGTGTTTGGATTTGTCGAGGTTATGACTCGCTGTCAGAGTCAATGTTGAGCTTTTTTACTTGATTTTTGGTTTATAGTCATCTCAATGGTATGAAGTGTTTTTGTTCTTATTGTCAAACGAACGGTGGTAAGGCTTGGTTACGTAAATCATTAATGGTAGTGAATCATTTTAAACTACCTCAAGTAGGGAGATGTTTAAATTATAGTAATAGTGTGAAAAAATGGAGTTCGTATGTTTTGTTTAGAGAACAAATTACTTCACGCTGTTTTTTTGACCTCCTAATCACTAGCCGAATCTAAAAGAAGTTTTGAAGCCAGTAAGAAAACGTTTTTACACTTTATACTTCAATAGTATGGAACTGTTAGTTGCACAACAAGAAGCGTCGAAGTTTTGAGACATTTTGTCATCATTTACGGAGAGTGTTAACTGCTTGTCATCATTTATGGAGAGTGTAAACTGGACCCGCCGACCTCTGTGAAACACCAGAGCGGGTAGTCCGTCGGAAATAGCTGAAATACGCTATCATGGTTAAGTCGCAAAATAAGCACACCACTTCCGGTACTGTCTAGCAAAATACCTAGACCCGAAATCTCGAAAATGCTACCGTGCAGTGAACAGGATGACACGCGTACTATACGCACCATGTCTCATTTTGACTTGTCCCACCTGAAGCATTCACGCTCCCAATGGCTAGGTCTGTTGCAACACCTACAATTTTCAGGTTTATTTTTCTTGGAATAGCCCGTCCTTGACCTCGGCCTTGATTCCAATTGTCTCAATTTGGGCCATCATTGGATTGTTCTTGAAATTGTTGGAACGATCCATGATATGAGTTTCCACCTCTTGATTGGTGTCTTCCACGACCAAATCTGCCAACACATCCTCTCACTGCAAGAGCTTGAACAAATCCCCTGTTGCGATGACTCAAGTTCTCTTGACGTTGTTCTTCCTGCAAAAGCAATCCACCTAACTCTTCATAGGTTGGAAGATTTCCCCATGTGGCTATACTTGTCACAAACATTTGATGTGACTCATTCAAACTATTCAATGTCAACTGCACGATCTCACGATCCTGTACTCGCTCTCCAACTGCTGCTAATTGGTCACGAATCTTTTGATCTTCAGTAGGTGGTCAGCAACAGTTGCACCATCATCCATCCGCAATGTGTGCAGCTTTGTCTTCAGGAATAGCACTCGAGATGTGTTTGTGGTCTCAAACAATGCCTTCAACGTATTCCATGCTTCTTTTGGTCCTTCTGAATCTGAAATGTAGGGAATAATTGCATCTCTAACTAATAAGTTGATGACATTTTGTGCTTTTTGTTTTCTCCTGTCAAATGTCCGCTGATCTTCTTCAATTACTGGCCTTGTCTCTTCACCTGTGTATCTCCCATAGCTCCTTTTCCATCAAAATGTTTTTCAGTTTGAATTTCCAAACTGCATAGTTGTCGACTCCTTCCAATTTGCTTGACTCATTGAGGACACTCTCGCTTAGAGTTGCCATTACTGAACAGATGAGTCCAGATCAGGGTATTTATCACATCACAAAACTATATATTTTTCTGGTTATACACCTGATATCAAAATGGAGCGCGGAAGTACGGTTGCTCAGGAGCCTCCTTAACTTGTGCGCGTGGATCTGATATTGGAGCATGCGATATCAGACTAGAGCGCGGATGTACAGCTACTCAAAATTTTCTTTAGCTCGTGCACTTGGATCCGATATCGATATGGACAATATCGGACTGGAGTGCAGATGTACGACTGCTCGGGTTTCTCTTCAGCTAGCGCGCTTGGATTCGATATTGGTACGGATATAAAAAAGAGAGAATATAGGAAATTTCAGAGGGAATATTCTAGATTTCCTACTTTGACGCCTTTGCTTAGATTTCGAAATGAGTGATCGTTCAAGCAGACAAATATCTAATAATGTAAAAGGTATGAAGCCTCAAAGCTCTAAATGGCAGTACTAGACACTGTCTGGTGTGATTTGCAGCACCCCAAACAAACAAATGAGAGATTTCTTGGCACAAATCTCTAACAAATGACACTTCTCACAAAGACTAAAAAAATTGTAAAACTTTTTCCACTCAACAGATTTTCAATCTGTCTGATGTTGCCCTAGCCTTTCTGATGCCTCCGGGACTGTGTCTTCGTTCTCCACTAATAATTGTGAGCTCCAAAACTTGCAAAATATATCAAGAAGAATTTCTTCTAGCCGTTTTTTTTTTGTCTCTCCAAGCTTACACCTCCTGTGAAGGACTTTATCACTTCGTTGCGGAGCCTGTGACAAGCTGTATCCACTGATAAGGCACACAAGACTATTCTAGCTTTGATACCATGTCAATAATCAGATATGCAACATCAAGCATTCACCATAAGCAATCACCAAAGAAGTCAGAAGAAGAACACGCACTATCAATCTATCACCCTTCATCATACTGAATGTAAAATGTACATATAAACCCTGAACCCTGATAGAGAGAGAGAACCTAGGAGTTGACTACTAGACTAGCCAACGGCTAGTTACATCTAGTAATAAAGTACATCATAAACAGCAACTAAGAAGTGTAAAAATGAAGTTTATCATTGATTTCTAACATTCTCTACAGATGTTACAGTTCGCAAACTTTTGCAATCAGGTTGTTGGTGGCCTACGCTTCATAACGACACTGAGTATTTTATTCAGACATGTGATGTTTGCCAGCGAGCCCGACGACCTACTCGACAAAACTATGAACTCTTGCATCTGATTTTATCGCAAGCACCATTTGAAAAATGGGGACTGGATTATGTTGGTCCTATTCATTCTGCCGCGCAAGGATCTCAGGCCCGATACATTATCGTAGCAACTGACTATATGACCAAGTGGGTTGAAGCCAAAGCTGTCAAAGTTGCTGATGCAAAATCTATGGCCAAGTTTCTGTATGAAAATATATAATCAGATTTGGATGTCCAATTGAGATTGTCAGTGATCGGGGTACACACTTTGTTAATCAGACAATAAAGTGTTTACTGGAAGATTTTTTTGTTATACACAAGTTTAGTACTCCTTACTATCCCAGAGGGAATGGCCAAGCTAAATCTTCCAATAAGATTCTCTGCACCATTATCACAAAGACAGTTGAAGCGAACATAAACTGTATGCAGCATTATGGGCATTTAGAACCGCTTACAAAGATGGTACAAATCAAACACTCTTTCAACTGGTCTATGGTCAAGATGTTGTCATGCCGATTGAATTTTTAATCCCATCTTTACGCATAGCGACAACAGAACGGTTAAATGATGATAAGTCTTTATAATTACATCGTGAAGCGTTGCACAAATTATGTGAAACCCGATTGATGGCAGTTCATGCATTAGCAGCAGAGAAATCTTGCATTGATGTACAAAACCAAGCTGATCAAGAAAAAATTGAAGTTTACTGGTGAAGGCCCGTATAAGGTGAAGGAAATCCTGAACTATGACGCAGTAATTCTTGAGCACTTGGATGGGAAACGATTTGATACTTTGGTAGCCGATTACACAAGTTTTGGCAGCCGGCTCCGCTAGATCAACAGACTTGATCTCAAGGATTTTTAATTTTATTTGTTTTTTTAATATTTCATATGTTCCGTTTTGTGTGAAAAAGACAGTTAAAAAAAATAAAATTAAGCAAAGACTGATGAGCAAAAGTCAGAAAAGTCATCAGCATGGGAAAAAGGAAGGACAATATTTTTGATGAAAAATGACTTAGAAAATTACTGTTTTGGTCAAATTTGGCCTATACAATATCATAAACCTTCGTTGAGCTCTCAGATTGTACATCCACTTCAGATTTATCTAATTTGAGTTGGACGAAGTTTCTTGTCCAGGAAAAATCTAGTTCTTGAGTCAGACGAAGGATCAATAATATGTCATTTTGAGAACCTTCGCCGAGCACCTTACCCTCATTATGAACCTTCGCCGACCTGCTAGATGATCTTAAAATGTCAAAAGTAGGTTTGCCATAGCCTCAGATCTTGAAAAAAATATATTTATGACAGTACCTGGGCGAAGGACCCTCTTGGACGAAGGTTCATCCTTTGCCAGCCCTGGAAAACGTTCGCTTGATAGGTTCAGATCCCCAGAAACCTTCGTCGAGATTTTTATAGCCTATTTTCACAACACTGTACATGTCCGCAAATTTTGGTTCCGAATTGATCAGCCAAACTAGTATTCAGTGTAATGGACCCACCAAATTCACCTATAAGTTGGCTGAATTTGATTCATTCCTCACTTGTGCTATCATCATGTCTTCTACAGATACTTACCAGTATTCTCATTATACTATCCATCATTATGTCTCATCTGCAACGAACATCATGATCCTTCCTAGCACAAGCATGGTCACTTAATGGATGACCCTTGCGGAGCCTCTGCTCACTACAATGGGTATTCAGGAGAGAGCCTTTTCTGGGAGAATCAACATGGATTTCATCACTCTTGCCTTCAGTACGTGGAAGGAAGAGATTTATATCACCTTTCAGGGAGCAACACACAAGGTGCGCGTCACTGAGGTCGCCCTTGCAGCCATAGGTATAGCGTCAGGTACACGCCTCACCCAATCATAAGCAAGCCAAACAGGCCATAAAGCCTTACATCAACCTCACCAATGATTTGCACTGGACCAACGACGGATACCTCCTTGATGCCATCACTGAGCCTTCCATACACGCTGCTGCCCAGCTACTGAACAACTTCCTGATGGTTGGCAACCTCAGGAAAGACCACATCACTAGTTCTCAGATCCTCCATAGAATAGGTGAGTCCTATACCAAGTTGGTCAAAGCTCCTCTTGGACCATATAATTGGTTCAAGATTGTTTCTAATGAGCTCATATGAGCTATTAAGGGCAATACTAAGCAGCAGTTTGTTGCTGGCTCTTTGTTGTCTCTTCTAGCCACCTCTCACCTAGAAAACAAAATCCATGGCTTTCACCTAGATTCTGTGCTTTCGGTCTATGAAGAAGCACCGGCCGAGTCGTCTCACCAGGCCTCAAGTTCACATAGTCGACGTCATCCATGCAGCGAGATCGTCATTCTTGACTTGCCTTCCACGTCACAATGTCGCACTAGGCATACATCATCAGCTGCGCTTCCACCCCCTGCTATTTTTTGCACTGAAATTTCTATTCCCCCTGTCTCTGATGCTTCTCGCGCCTCTGTTTCCACACAGGGACAGTTTGTGACCATTGGGGCTATCATTCCCATCACAGCGCCCAGGCCGCCTCACCCCTGCACACCGAAGCTACTTTAGAACATGAAATTCAATCGTCCAATCTGGAGAACACAGTATTGGTGCTGAAGTTAATGTTTTTATTTTTATTTTTCAAAGGCTTCTAATGCCTCTACTGTCCAAATAGGAACAATAGTCAGTTTGTATATAGGTCATGCTAAATCCGCAAAGAAGATAATAAAAATTCGATAGTAGTTCGCATGACCCATAAACACATAACTCGAATTGTTGTTGGCGGTGGCAATTCCACAATAACCTTGATCTTAGAATAATCGGTGGCAATACCATGTCTTCATATCACATGTCCAAGCACAACTCCGTGGGAAACCCATATCTGGCATTTTTTTGGATTTAGAGAAATTTGATATTCGCGGCATCTTTCAAATTCTTTCTCCAATCGATCCAGGTGGTCTGATTTGTACTATGGACTCCTAGGTCATCCAAGTAAAATTTAAGGAATTTTTGCAGATAATCTTTAAAAGCAAATTGCATTACTCGTTCGAACGAACTTGGTGCATTATAGAGTCCAAATGACATTATTTTGTAAGCATAGGTGTCCCATTCTGTTGCAAAAGCTGTTTTGTGACAATCGGCAGGTGTTATCTTAACTTGGTTGTAACCACTAAATCCATCCAAGAAACTATAAGCTTCCACTCCAGCAAGGCGATCCAAAATGCTTTTGGTAAAAGGTAACAGAAAGTGATCCTTCCGCGTCACTTTGATCAACGCTTTGAGATTCACACAGATTCTCAATTTTCCATTCTTCTTAGGAACAATGACAATCGGTGAGATCCATTCGGTATGCTCGATCTGATAAATGAAATCGGCGTCAAGCAATCTCTGAAGTTCTTTCTTTATCAGATCTGAGGCTACATTTAGCACATTCAATGGAAACGTGATTGGTGTATCCAACGTTCGATCTAATAAGCAAATCTCGCTCAAATATGATTAATTATCTTGTTGACACATATATCCTGCTATACAATCAATAGTTGCAAGAGCTTAATTCCAGTTGACAGTATCCATTTGAGAATCGTGATGAATTCCCAAATTTTTCTCTTGTCGGTCACAAGTATGATCCGTTGTTGACAAATCCTCATCTTCTTTCTGAGCCACTATTGATTGAGTTTGTGACAAATGTGCTAGCAATCGATTTTCAATGCGTAATATGAAACCTTTTTGCTTTTAATGCAAAGGATCAACTTTAACTGCACGTTCACGATTTTCAAAAGTGATTTTTCCGGTACCCCAGTTATGAATTACTTGCGCAACTCATAACCATGGATGTCCCAATAGAACTCAGTAGACATTTGGCGCTTCTGGTAAGTCCATTACTACGAAAGTAATAACGAACTGTACTCCCGCAATTCTGACAGGTATATCTTCAACCATTCCACGTGGACGAACTGTTGTTTGATCAGCTAGCTTAATGGCAAAAGTCGTAGGCTTGATCTTTGTAAGACCCCATTTTGCACATAGTTTTGTAGAAATCAGGTTAACTCCTGAACCGCCATCTATCACAGCTGCCTCCTTAGAAAATTGTCTATAATGTATCAACAGAGTGATATTCTTTTGTTCACTTTCCCAAGCGGCTCCAGCATGGAGTACTTCATTAGATTCTTCAAATCCAGCACAAAAAAGTGACGATGGACTTCTGGTTCTACTTGAGCTAACTTTTGCGCTAAGACTTCTTTTGGTTTTGGCACCAACTTTTGGAACTTTCCCAATGAAACATTGATCTTACTAGACAAAATATTCATGAACAGTTCTATTTGTGGTGCTTCTGGTTCAATCATCTTGAAGGGTTCTTCATGATGATGCAACTGATAATTCATATATGTACGTGAATTTTGCGGAGGTTGCAATGGTGAAGAACGAACTTCAGCTGTTGCTTTAGCAGCTTCAAGCTCTCTTCTTCTTGCAGATGTTTGATCCACTGTCTCATATCCTAATATCTTCTTTTTTTTGCATGAAGATTTGGATAGACTCTCGATGCTGCTGGTATATCGTTCAATGGTATAGAATCAGCAGGTACTAGATCCACTATTGGTTCTTTCTGCTTCTGTGATCTGGTGACCACCATCAAGGGTGCACTTGATTTATTCTGAGCTACTAGTCTTCGCTTGATTGTTATCAAATTTACAAGAGTTGTAGCTGGTGGTAGCTTCAGTCTTGCTGGACAGTTTTTATAGCAATGCCCATAACCATAGTCACAACAGAATGGTACAAATTTCTCTTTATTTGGACATTCTACAACTCTGTGATTTTCTCCACATACAAAGCATCCAAGCGGTGCTCTGGTCCAATTTCTAGAGGCTTGTTGTTGCGTGGCAGCATAAATAGCATACTGTTCTGAAGATCTACCTTCTTGATCAGTACCATAGTTCCATTGCTCAGCACTTTTGTGCGGTCCTGGTTCCATCAAATTGGCAGGAGCGGCGGGGTGCTTTGGTGGAGTAGGTAAGGCTAAACGTTCCGAGTATCCAAGAGCAGATTGTCGAGGTCTAGCTGCTGGATTTCCTCCATACTGTGGTTCTCGATATCCCATTTGGGCATACCGTTGCTGAATTATCCAAGGGTTTGTCTCATGATCAGACGAATTACACAAATGGCATACATTGATTTCCATTCATTTTTTCAATTGAGGACACTCATTCACTTTGTGATTTCCTGTGCAAATAGAACACCAGACATTTTCCCTGGTAAGAAAAGTCTTTGCAAACTTTTCAGGTTCCTTGTTCGCTTTTTTGTGGAAATCTTCCAATGCTTTGATCTTCTCATCAAATTGCAACTGCAACTTTTCCATCTGTTTTTGTTGGTTTTTCACAAGTTTCTCGAACTCATTGAGCATCATTTCTGTAGTAGCGTTGGCATTTGTTGATGCAATAGTGGTGGATGTCATAGTAGTCTGCCCTATTGTATAAGGCAACATGCTGATATTCGGCTCATCATCTGAATCTTCATCCTCCTCCCGAATTGCATCGTCCATAGCATTTTGCAAGAGTGCATACTCATTATGGCGTTTTAGCTCACGTCTGATCCGTTTACGTAGACCTGACAAAAACCACATAATCATGGCATTTTCGTTAATCAGCTCAGGTTCACACTCAGATGTGAGGTGTTTCACCCGTTCAATGTAATCTCGAACCATTTCTCGCTTTCCCATTTTTTTTTCACTTGAAAGTAGGAAAGGGTCTTCCATAAACTTCCGCGGTTTGAATTTTGTGATAAGGGCTCTTTTAACAACCTCCCAATCTGTACGCTCAGTTTCATCTTGATTATAGTACCAATCTTGTGCTGTGCCTGTTAAGTTTATCTTGGGAAAAAAGCTCGTCGTAGACTTCACAAGATTCAGCATAATCTGAAGAAATCTAACTGGATCTATTAACCCATTGTATTTGGGTAGATCCAAACGGGGTGCTCTTGTAACAATACTAGGATTGACTTCTTGAGGAGCTCCTCCAGGGGCAGCCATTGTCGCAAATTCAAATCAAGGATATTTCAATCAAAAACTATCTCAGATAAGATCTGCTAGATCTATTTTATTTTTCAAGAATCTGATTCTATATCGTAAAAAAGATTTCAAAATTCTATCAATCGATACTTCCAAAAATAAAAAATTTCTCAGAATTCAAATCAGAATATATCAGATTTGACTCAAATTTGACAGAGACTTGATCTAGAAAATCAGAACCTAAAAATAGGACTGGCGAAGGTTCTCTAGACGAATGTTGGCTCAGCAAAGGTTCAGTTAAGAAAAAATCCGACTGGATCAATCACCACAACACAACGTCAAGTGCAATAAGACAAGACAACAGAATTGCTCTCCACAAACTGTATATTTCAACTGATAAGTAAGTACAAAAATAAGTTGCTTTAAAAGCACTCAAAGGGCTCGTAAAAGAAAGATGGCCCGATAACTCTAGAACTAAGCACACGTGGTGCCGTCGAAATAAGAAAGCACTGTATAAGTCGATCATTGCTATTTTAACTCTCTCCCTCAATGATCAACATCTCTCTTTATTTTAAAGTTTACTCTATTCATGGAACATACCTCCATGATAGTATTACAAGTAAAGGCTTTTTACATAACCAGATCTAAGTCAAATTTGGCTCTAAAAGTCTCAAACTTTTCTTTACTTAAAGCTTTCGTAAATATATCAGCAACTTGTAATAATGTAGAGCAATGTACAATACTTATATCTTCAAATTGTAACTTCTCATGCACAAAGTGATATTTCACCTGAATATGTTTTGTCCTTGCATGAAAGATATGATTTTTAGCCAATTGTATTCCACTTTGACTGTCACAAAAAATAACAGTAGGATTTACTGCTTCATGCCAATCTCACATAACAACTTACGTAGCCAAACAACTTCCTAGGTAGCAGACCTCATCGCTTTATATTCGGCTTCTATAGAAGAAAGAGAAATAGTATCTTGCTTCTTGCTAGACCATGAAAAACAATCGCTACCAAAATTGAAGGCATAACATGTTGTTGACTTTCTATCATCTTTGCACTCTGTCATGTGAAATCTCTCCAATATCTCGCCCACATACTTGTTTTGACATAACCTGATATCACTGCCAGTTTGCCATACTTCGACACCCAAGCAATAGTGCATAAGATCTAAATCTGTCATCTCAAACTGCTTACATAAGTTGGCTTTTATAGAACGAGTGAGGTTCTCATCATTGCCCGTGATAATGATATCATCAACGTAAAGTACAATCAAAGCAATGCTGTCATCATTTATAAGAACATAAAGGTTTGGATCTGAATTTGTTCTTACAAACCCATGAGAAAGAAAGTAACTGTCAATGCGTCCGTACCATGTGCGTGGCGCTTGCTTAAGGCCATAAAGTACTTTGTGTAGTTTACATACCTTTTGTTCTTGCCCTTTTGCCATGAAGCCCTACGATTGGACCATGTAAACTTCTTCCTCTAAATCACCATTCAAAAATGCGGACTTCACATCCATTTGATGGATCTTCCACCCAAAATGAGATGCTAAGGCAATGATAAGACGTAGCGTAGTCCACTTAGCCACTGGAGCAAATGTCTCTTCATAGTCAATTCCTTTGCTTTGCTCATAACCCTTCACTACTAGGCATGCCTTATAATTTGCTATCGTGCCATCCGCATGAAACTTTGTTCTAAACACCCATTTGTTGTCAATGGGTTTCTTTCCAAGTGGTAGATCAACCAACTCCCATGTATCAGGGCCTGTGGATGGATTCTATCTCCTCTTACATTGCCCTTTGCCACTCTTTGTGATCTTTTTCCTCATCAATGGTTGATGGCTCTCGACACTTCCAAATGTCAGTCATTAGGGCATAGTTCACATGATAACGATCGGGAGACTTCCTTTCCCGCGTTGATCTTCTCACTTCACTCTGTGTGCTAGATCCTGGTTGATTTAGCTTTGCGTCCTTCATGATCTTTTCATACCATTTTGGTATCTTAGATTCAGGTGATACACTACGTGGAGAGTATGTATCCCAAGGAGTGTCTAAGTAATGTCTCTTACTTCCAACCGGTTTCTCCTTTATTGCTCCTATTGGCAAGTACCTCCCCCTAGGCTCTTGAATAGGTGGTGTCCTTTCATACTCGCCCTCTCAACTCTCGTCTTCACGTGCATCATGTTGTGGAGCATCTTCTTCATCATCTTCCTCCAAAATCGTGGGAAGTCTTTTGATGCTTTCACCACTTGCATGGTCTTCATCTTCATACCTATGCATTTCATCAAAGATCACATCTTTGCTAATGTGAATATTATTTATTACAGGATCAAAAAACCTGTAAGCTTTCGTCCTCTCATCATAACCGACGAAGATACACTTGATTGCTTTGGCATCAAGTTTCTTTGCTCCTCCTTTGGCACATGTACATAGGCCTTACATCCAATGACACGAAACTTGTCAATTTTTGGATTTATTCTAGTAAATGCTTCTTCGGGAGTCACATTTGGAACCGCAAGTATAGGGCTCCTATTTTGCAAGAACGTTGCCGCACTGCACGCTTTCGACCAAAGTGAATCGTTCAAGCCCATTTGCTTCATCATGGAGCGTGCACTCTCATAATAGTCATGTTTTTCCTTTCAGCTACACCATTACTATGCGGCGTGTGTGACTGTGTGAATTGTCTTTTGATGCCGTGTTCTTTGCAAAAGTCCTCAAAATCATCAGATTTGTATTTGCCCCCTCTATTAGATCTTAGCACTTTGATGCGTGCATCCAGTTGGTTCTCTACCAAAGTCTTGAACTCCTTGAAGCGAGGAAAAGCATCAGATTTTTTCTTCAAGAAATAAATCCATATCCTCCTAGAATATTCATCTATGAAAGTCATAAAATAATATGCTTTCCCCAATGACATGGTCTTCATTGGGCCGCATAGGTCGCTGTGAATGAGTTCCAACGATTTCTTAGCTCTTGCAGCTCCACCTTTCTTGAATGTCTCCCTGTGATGCTTTCCCATGACGCATCCTTCACATATTGCATGATGATCATCCTGCAATGCCAGTAACCCTATTACCATGTTCAGTTTTGCCATCAATCTCAAGCTCCCATAGTTCAAATGCACAGGTCTTCTGTGCCACAATTCAGATTGAGATGTTGTTGAGATAGCCAAACCATATTCTCCTGGTTTTGCAGCATCCAATTTATAAAGGCCACAATTACTATCTCTATAACCCTTCGTCGTCACTTTATGGTTGTGGTTCATATCCCTCATAAGGCATCCATCCTTGACAAATTCAACCTTAAGATGTTGATTTGCCATTACACCAACAGAAAGCAAACTCTTTTTGAGTCTAGGAACATAAAGCACATTAGGGATGTTCTTGATTTTACCATTACGAAACTACACAGGTACATTGCCCACACCCTGTATCTAGCATTCCTCTCCATTGGCTTGAGTGACCTTATCCCCATCATGGATTGGTGAGAGTTTTTCAAACCAATCACGTTTCTCGGTCATATGCCTTGTGGCGCCTGAATCTATGAACCATCTGGCACCATCATCAACTTGGGATGCCAATGCCAATGAGAAGACACTTGTCTCGTCATCTTCTCCATCATTTTCGGCAATGTTTCCTTGTTGAGCCACTTTTCCTGCCTTTATGTCCGCTTTCTTCTTGTAACACTCGTGTGCCCAATGACCCGGTTTGTGGCAATAGTAACATTTTCCTTTCTTCTTCTTTTTTCCTTTTGATGATGACTCTCCCTTGTCATCATCATCCTTGAATTTCTTAGAAATCCTTTTCCATCCTTTCTGCTTGCCTTTAGCAAGCAAGGCTTGATCCTCCTGTGGGGTTTGCCTTGACTTCACCACTTCGCGATGCTGCTCTTCTTGCAACATGATTCTATGGAAGTCTTCAAAAGTAGGCAACCTCTCCCTCAAAACAATGCCACTCACAAACATCTGTAGCCCTTCCGAGACAACGCTCATTGTGGTATGTACCAATTCAACATCCCTGATTGGTTCTCCAATCGCCACAAGTTGATCTCTCAGCTCCTTTATCCTGGTGAAGAAAGATCCCACTGATTCACTTTCTTCCATCCTTACTGCGTTCAATCTCGACTTTAAGAACATGGCCCGAGCTGGATTGCAAGTTTGAAATTGCATTCTAAGAGCTTCTCAAGCTCTCCTAGCCATCGTGGTATCACTTATATGAGTACTCGATCACATGGTCTTTCACTAAAAGATTGATCAAGGACAATGCTCTCTATGCCTTTTTATCAAAGGACCTCATGTCACCTGGAGTGGTATTTGGCCAGACTTCAATACCTGCCACGATCTCCCACAACTCTTTCTCCATCAAAATGCCCTTCATTTTGAATTTCCAGATGTTGTAGTTAGAAGCCCCATCAAGTTTGCTTGCATTGCCCAAAATTGTCTCATTGATGTTTGCCATCTCCAAACTGCTTGAAACTCCACCTGTAGGCTATAAAGTGTATGCCGAAGCCAACCGTGATGTTAGAAATCAATAATAATGACCTGCAATTTTTGGCTTACCAGGCCACCCACCGCTCTTTCACCAAATTGAAAGCCAAACTGGCGTTGCTTTCCGAAATGCTTTCCGTCACCAACTCCCAACTACGTGCCCAGTGGAATGGTGAAATCACTTTTGGCATGCTCTGACCACTTTCTCCTTGGCAATCACTCAGTTTTGGCGTACCGTACTTGCATGTACAGTCAGGGTGCCCTTCGTTTGGAGGCTATAGCCTTTCGTTTGGCCAAAATAGGCTAAAGGAGTTGAAAATAAGGGCACTTTGAGTTTTTGAACTGTCTTTTCACCTTGAAAAGACTTCACTCTTCACAAAAGTCAGGACCCAACTCTTATTTCAAATTGAAAATTTTTAATGAAAGGAAGGTTTACTTTGCCTTTCAGTTCTTCAGGGCCCTTTCAAAGCCCATCTCCACCATCAGTTTCAATTCGACGGTCTATAGTTGATTCTCCATGGTCAATCTCTACCATAGACTGATTTTCTAGTCAATCCAACGAACCTCATCGGAATTGCGCGCTAAACCGCCTCCCTGCGTTCGCTGGCCTCCTGCGGCCGATGTCTTCCTGCTCTCACTAGCCGCGTGGTGCTGCCCCGAGCACCTCCTTCCTCCTTCACCTCGTTACTTGGCTATGGATTCTAGCCACAGTTTCAGCTATGGCTGTCTTCATATTCTCTCCTAGATCCACGGCCCACTACGGCTGCTTAACAGCCAGGTCGCACTAACTGGGCGCCTCTCTGTTGATGGTTACAGATCCAAACAAGGTTCAAAAACTGGAGAGATTCACCATTGTTTAGCTCAAAACCCTAGCTAAGTGAAGAACAACTATTCTTTGGACTTTATCCAAAACATTCGCGACTCTCTTTCGAGATTCAGATGGAATTTAGATGCGTTCGTTGGGCACTGCCAACTGAAACACTCCTACAATCCTCCAGAGGGTAGTCAGGTATTACTGATCTACGTTCATAAATTTAAGATAACATTCGCCTTCATTTCAACCAAGGTGCGGAATTCGAAGGGAACAAGAAAACTTAGACATATTAAAATAAACAGCATAAGCATTTGACATCCAAGATCAGACACAACCAGAAAAATAATCATATATTGATTTTTTCTGATTTCTTCAGGGCATTGCATGCGAATCCACGTAGTGCATTGGCTTGAGAGAAGCACGGCTCTCTCACGAGTAGTAGTCTCGCTTCACTAGTGGACAATTGGATATTTTGATCCTAGACATAATTATCTTCTCGCACGCAGGCGAAGCTTCTGTCTATGTTCGTCTTGATTGCTTACTAGCATCAAACTACTTCACTTGTTCTTTCTTGCTTGGTTATAAACTGTGCATCCTATTGATATATGTCAAGTATTATTCAGTAAGTACAGTCTCTCTATGCAAATCTAAGATTAGAGTGATTAACCATCTACAACTAACCAGAGAATTACAAGAGTGGCAGTTTAGCCATGACCTAGGGAGTATCTGCTGACGTCATGCCATTAAGTCAGATCTCTATACTTTTGGTACTTGCGTGATCTCTGGTGGTACTCCTTGGAGCGTGAGGACAAAACGAGTTTCGTTTCCACCATTGGTTTCGTTTACCTCATTCGCCTTTCTCTCATATAGGACTGCAAGGGAATCTCATTCATGGATTGTTCGTGTTCATGAACCGTTGGTCTTCGTCTTCATTGACTTTCATATTCGCGAAAGTCTTCGTGTTTCGTGTCTTCAGATGTTCGAGTTCGCTAACATGTTCCTCAGGCGAGGGGCCGTAAGCTAGCGAGGCTTTGTATTCAGAAACACTTTGCTTCTTCAATATATGTCTGTTTGAACGATCACTCGTTTCGAAATCTAAGTAAAGAGGAGGCGGCGTAGCCGCCGTGCCGAAGTAGAAAATCTAGAATATTCCCTTTGAAAGTTCTTATATTCTCTCTTTTTTATATCCGTACGAATATTGGATCCAAGCACGCTAGCTGAAGAGAAACCCGAGCAGTCGTACATCCGCGCTCCAGTCCGATATTGTCAATACCGATATCGGATCCAAGTGCACGAGCTAAAGAAAATTTTGAGTAATTGTACATCTGCGCTCCAGTCCGATATCACATGCTCCAATATCGGATCCACGCTCACAAGTTAAAGAGGATCTTGAGCAGCCGTACTTCCGTGCTCCATTTTGATATCAGGTGTATAACTAGAAAAATATACAGTTTTGTGCTGTGATAAATTACTTGATCTGGACTCATCTGTTCAGTAATGACAACTCTAAGCGAGAGTTTCCTCAATGAGTCAAACAAATTGGAAGGAGCCGGCAACTATGCAGTTTGGAAATTCAAATTGAAAAACATTTTGATGGAAAAGGAGCTATGGGAGATCGTGACAGGTGAAGAGACAAGGCAAGTGATTACAAGGTTGAGTTTGACAGTGACAAATGTCTTGTCAAAGACATCAAGAATCACTACAAAGTGATTGCTACAGGAGCTAGAGTCAGCGGGAATTGACTCTACAAATTGAATGCGAGATCTTTTGCTCAAGCTATGGTAAGCACGGTTAATAGTTGAAGTGATCTTTGGCATCAACGATTTGGTCATATTAGTGCTCAAAGTTTACAGATTCTCAAAAGAGATAATCTAGTTATAGGATTGCCTGATATTTCTTTTGAAAGAAAAATTTGTGAAAGTTGCATTTTGGAAAAACAACACAGAGAGAAGTTTCCCAAAAGTGGAGCAAGGAGAGCCAGTGGCATCCTAGATCTTGTCCACAGTGATCTATGTGGACCTATATAGACTAGATCTCCTAGTGGCTACTATTACTTTATCACCTTCATTGATGATTATAGCAGATGCATTTGGATTTATTTCATAAGCAAGAAATCAGATGCTTTTGCTAAGTTCAGGGAATTCAAGGCATTAGTTGAAAAGCAAACAGGATGTTGCATCAAAACTTAGAGATCTGATGGAGGTGGTTAGTATTTTTCGACAAAATTTATTGATTTCTGCAAAGATCAAGGGATAAAGAGGTAGACTACAACACCTTATTCACCACAACAAAATGGAGTTGCAGAACGAAAGAATAGATCTATTGTTGCGATGGCCATGGCGATGCTCAAAAGCAAGGGTCTGCCAAATACCTTTTGGACAGAAGCTTGTAGCATAGCTACGCACATCCTGAATTGATGTCCTACAAAATCCGTGGAAGGTAAGACACCTCATGAAGCTGTTACTGGAAAGAAACCTAATACTTCTCATTTGAGAGTATTTGGTTGTGATGCTTATGCTCATATTCCTGATGAGAAACGAAGGAAATTGGATGCAAAAGCTATCAAGTGTATTTTTCTTGAATCTGATGATAAGGCCAAGGCATACAGAATGTATGACACAAATGCACAGAAGCTTGTAATTTCTAGGGATGCTACATTTGATGAGATGGGCTGAGGTGAACAATCTGAAGTAATCACTGAACCTTTTGATGAGGGAGCGAAAGTAGAGGTCAAGAAGGAAGTGGATTTTGATATAGAAAATCCATTGGACAAAGGCAAGCCTGATGTTGAAATTCCCAAGAGAGTACCTAAATGGTACTTATCAGTCACAGATGGTGCAAAGAAGGGAGATACTCCCGAATCTAGTGAGCAGGGAGAGCTTAGAAGATCAAGTAGAAATCGAAAACCTCCTGCAACATTAGAGATGAATATAGCCCTAATGGGTTCTGTGCTCAAGGCTCAAGAACCAAAAACTTTTGATAAAGCAAAGGAGCACGAGGAGTGGCATGAAGCTATGGAAACAGGAAATGCCATATCAAAAAATAGGACTTGGAACTTGGTTGAGCTATCTGATGGTAAGACGCCTATCACTTGCAAATGGATATACAAGATCAAATATGGAGCTAATGGGCAACTCAACAAATACAAAGCATGGTTGTTGCGAGAGGATTTGAGCAGTAGGAAGGTATTGATTTTAAGGAAACCTTCGCACCCGTAGCTAAGATGTTAACTATACGTTTTGTCATTGCTATTTTTGCTTTCTATAGTTGGAAGATCCAGCAAATGGATAAATCTGCTTTTCTTAATGGAGTGCTGGATGAAGAGGTGTACTTAGTACAACCTCACACTCATGACCTTCATCTCCATACTTGCACACGCACCTGCAAACCAATGAATCTGCAACCACATGACACATGACCATCCAGAAAACCATTCTACTTACCAGCATTCTGCAAACAACACTGCTGCGACTGACCTTGCAAAATAATGACATGCAAAGAAAATGCACTAACAAACAAAAAACACCCTACTAGCCAAACGATCTGCAACACAATCGACAACCCACAGTTTTGCACACTAACCAGCACCCTGCCTCCATCCTGCCAGACAAGCCTCCTTCATTCATCTCTCACACGCGCCTCCCTGACTCATTCTTGATAGACTCTCCTTCCTTACCTTCATGCTCCAGACCTATCAGAGTCCCCTACTCCCATCTCAACCAGAAGCCCGTTTCCAACCTCAACCGAATAGTCTCCTTCATCCATCTTGACTGAACCACCAACCTCTCCAAAAATTTCGCCCGATTGCCTTGCAAAAAACTCGACCGATGGACCTCCTCTCACAAATCTCAACCGGAGCCCTTTTTTAAATTTCAACCGGAGCCCATTTTTCAAATCTCAACCGGAGCCCTTTTTCAAATCTCAACCGGAGCCCAATTTTCAAATCTCAACCGGAGCCATTTTTCAAATTTCAACCGGAGCCCTTTTTCAAATCTCAACTGTAGCCCATTTTTCAAATCTCAACGAGAGCCCTTTTTTCAAATCTCAACGGGAGCCCTTTTTCAAATCTCAATGGGAGCCCATTTTTGAAATCTCAACGGGAGCCCTTTTTCAAATCTCAATTGAAGCCCATTTTTCAAATCTCAGCCAGAGCCCTTTTTCAAATCTCAACCGAAGCCTATTTTCAAAATCTCAACCGGAGCCCTTTTATAAATCTCAACCGGAGTTTTTCAAATCTCAACCAGAGCCCTTTTTCAAATCTCAACGGGAGCCCATTTTTCAAATCTCAACCGGAGCTTTCGTGTCAGATCTCGACCGACGGGATTCTGTCAGATCTCGACCGAAGTTTTCACGTCAGATCTCGACCGACGAGTTTCTATCGATTCTCGACCGAAGGGTTTCTATCAAATCTTGACCGAAGGAAGTGATCACATCTCGACCGAAGGTTCTGGGTCCGATCTCAACCGAAGGAGTTGCTCACCATCTCAACCGGACCAAATCCACGCCAGACCACAGAACTTTCAAACAAGACCTCTGATTGCCATTTCGACCGAACCACCATCTTCCCAAAGCCTTCGAGTCTGAAAAAAAAAACACCAAAAAAATTTCAAAAAAATAAAACCCATCCCAATAGAAAGCCCTTTTCATATTGAGTCTCCCCCTTACCTTCCCCATTAGCCCAAAAAAAAAAAAACCAAAAACAAAAAAATAATAATAAAAAAACCCTAGAAAAAAATCAAAAACACTACAAAATCCAAGAACACCAAATAATATCCCATACAAGCCAAAATACATGACAATACCCAATGGACCAACATACAGATTCTGAACTCCCAGAAGATTATCCAAACGAGGTAAGGTCCCCTACAACTGAACAAATCAGATGTCATAGGTTTTACCAAATGCGGTCCCAACCCCACGAGCCATCCACAAACCCATTCGAGGGACAAGAACCTAATAGAGCCGAGTCCTCACGAGTGTTCATGGTGTTGACACATCACACGCCAGAACACACCTGAATGGAGTTTCTGCTACCCACAGTGCTCATCATGAGAGACGTACACCCAAGTCAGATTTGCCAATGTTTGACAGTAGTTCGGACCCTTAAAGATTCTTGCAAATATTTGAGAATGCATGTGATGTGTATGGCAAAACATCTCCCGCTGCTATGGTCCAACTGTTTTCGATGACCATGATCGCTAAAGCACGTGATTGGTTTTTCAACCTTGATCGTGAAGATAAGACAAATTGGTCAATTTTGAAAGAGTCCTTTATCAAGCGTTTTAAGCCCTTTCGCTTGATCGAGAGTCCTTTTGTCAAATTGAGTAACATCAAGATGGCAAAAGATGAACGTGTATGAGACTATATCGAGCGTTTTAAACGTCTCAAAAGTCAAGTACAAGAACAGCCCTCTGAACAGATGCTCATCATCTGGTTTTTAGTCGGCCTTCCAAGATGGATTAGACACGAGCTTAAATCCAATGTTGAATCTATGAGCCTAAGCTATGTCTGCTGCCATCAAAGAAGAAGATGAGGGATTAGATGTTGATGAATCTAGAGAAAGGAGAGCACCACGTGCTACTGTCCATGAGTCCAAGCCGATCGAGGATACCCAAGATTAGCTTTGGAAATCCCAGTTGGAGTTGCTTAATAAGCAACATCAACTATAGATGGAGAAACTCACCAATGAGTTTCAAGCTACACTGAAGTCTATCCAAAGCAGTATGCCTGATCAGCCAAACACTGCATAGGTACCTTATAGACGAAAATCAATATGGTGCCCACACTGCCGGGCTACGCATCTGGCTGATGCTTGTCCTTTATATCAGCCTATTTAAGCACATATAGTCCAATGATATGAAGAACAACTGTCACAATCTGGACATTCCTTGCATTATCATGAATACCCACCAGAAAATCCAAAACCTTTAGCCATACAAGATGGCTATGCCATTATACAAGGGCCATTGCACACCATACGTTTTATCTGTGGTGAAACTGGCCACTTCATGGTTGATTGTCCAGTCAAGAACAAGTACCATGCTGAGTGTCCCAACAGTGTCAGAAAACACAGCTTCAAAGACTGTCCAAAACAACCCAACAAGATCCTACCTGCCCGCCACGTCAGTTATGACTCACGATAGGATCCTCATGGCAACACAACACGAGCACCATAGCAACCAACAGTTAATACTGCTGCACACTCGAAGGAACTAGTATTTCTAGGCTAAAGTAATAAATGCAAGTAGACCCCTCTTAAAGAAAGTAGAGTGAGCCACCTTTTGATGGTGACCTCTAGTGGAGAGCATTATTCAACTTGTAATTTGTGTAATGTAGAAATGCCACTAGGATGCCACCTAAGGAGCTCTCTTGCTTACTTAAGGGACTGCCTCTTTGTGAAGAGGAACTTTTTGCATTGTATCCACGACATGCTTAATAAGAAGATTTTCCATGAGTTTGATGCTACACTAAGCTCCTTGATCATGATGGTTTTTTTGAGTGATGCCCCTATGATCATGCCCTTCCATTCATATTGTGTGTGGTTGTGGACTTTAGAGTGGATTAGTTTTCTTGCTTTCCTAGTTGTGGATTAGTTTTCATTTCTTGTTTGTGGATTAATGTTGGGACCAGCATTCAAGTAAACTAAATAGGCTAGAAATTTGGTAAAAATCTTGCATATCCTCCAACATTCTAGTTCTTGATGTTCTTGGGATGTCCAATAATCAAAAGACTGGTTGGTTTATATCGTTCATCATCTGTTGAAATGTCACATGTGCATTCATCAATACAAAAGGAAACACTAAAAACTCATAATGACCGAATCTTGTCCAAAATCCAATCTTTTGCACATCGTTCGGATAAATTCAATTTTGATTATATCCGATTCTAAGATCTATTTTTGTGACGTATTTGTTTCCATCTAATAGATCTACCAGATCCTCCCTTTGGAGCAATGGATATTTACTTTTAATAGTTATCTCATTCATCCCCTTGTAATCCACACACATCCAGAATCCTCCATCTTTCTTTGCTTTCAGAAAAATAGGAGCACTCCAAGGTGACTTACTAGGTTGTACGTGACCCATCTTGAGATAATTTTCAATTTGGTTAGTAATTTCTCTCTCTTCTTTATGAGAAAGCTAATATAGTTGTCTAGAGATAGAGTGACTATGTGGAATTAGCTCAATCTTGTGATCTACAAACCTAGAAGGTGGTAAACCATGAGGTAAAACATCTTTAAATTCACCTATGACCTTACTCTTTTCCTGCTCTTGATCTAAATCCACTAAGTTAATAATTTTTGACAATTCACAACTATTTGGATGCATTTCAAAAAATCCAAAATGGGTTTGGCAAACAAAGAATAAGCTTCATACTACGAATGAAAGAATTTCATTATATTAGCTGTTGAAACTATCTAAGATGGATGTACATATCTGTCTCCAAACAATGTAACTACTTTATTCTCTTCTTGAAATGAGAGCACCTGCTTCTCAAAATCAATATCAAGAGATTTGTTAGATAACCACTCATAGCCTAGAATAATATCCGTACGAGCTAAATCTAAAACATGAAAATTAAATTCCCTATAGTCTTGAATCCAAACTAGGAGCTTCGAAACTCTGACATCCCAAGTCTCGAACTCTGCACCCATTAGGGCCCTTTTTGAACTCAAAAAGAGCCTCTTCCTTGCCTAAACAAGTTTGCTAATCTGGATTAATTAACTTGCTAATAGTTCTATGTGACAATTCACCGTGGGTTTAGCTTGAGTTAAAACCTAGTCACATAGGTTGCATTTGAACCTAGTACATTAAATAAAGAGAGATTAAAATTTAATGCCTGTAAAAAGATTTATTTATTTTTAAATTTTGAAAGGGTTGAAATTTTTTAACACTTATCCGTAAATTTTTTATGCTTGTTTTGGAGAAACACTAGGTAGAAATTTTTTTTGCATTTCATCCTGAAGTATAGATTTAAAACATGGTACAAGGGGGGGGACCCCCCTTGTACCTTTCAAAAAAAAAAATTGACATGTAATAGGGTCCCCCCCCGCGTGCTCCCCTCCACGATCGTTGACCGCGCTCCCCTGCACGGTCCACCATGCTAGTCCTCCCTGCTCGCAGACTCCCTCCTAGCTCACACATTCCCCTCGGGCCGCTGTCCCAGGTCGATGCACGTCTCTCTGGAGGGCCCACGCAGTCGCCCGGGCACCAACGTTGGCAAGTTGGCGCCCGGGCGACTGCGTGGGCCCTACAAGGAGACGTTCAGCAGGGGGAGTGGGGAGGGGAGGGGGGGTGATGTAAACCCCCCCCATTACATTTCAAGAAAATTATTCAATGGTACAAGGGGGGACCCCAATCTATACTTCAATATAAAATGCAAAAAAACCCTTGTTCCTCTCAAGGCAAAAAAAACTACGGATGAAGTGCTAAAAAAATTTCAACCCTTCACAAGTTTAAAATTTGAATTTGGGCCTTGCTTTTAAGTGTGACATTGTCATCAATAAAGGGCTAGGAGATTATAGTTATAGTGTGGTTAGTGGGTGAGTTAGATTTTGGGGATTTCATCTAGGCCATTGGATGTGTCGTGTCATATGGACCATTCCATCTCAATTGTCACTCTTTTATTGGTACACATGTCATCTTTAACATTAATTTTAATTAGTGAAGAGGCCCTTTTTGAGTCCAAAAAGGGCCCTAATGTAAAGCTAGATATACTTTATATCATCGGCTTCCATTTCCAGGCTGAGTTTCTACACAAAGACAAAAATTATCGAACCACTATCCACCAAAATACTGACTTTTTGACCTTTGACTATGCCTTTCAAACGAAATAATTAATTAGGCATTAAAGAAGTAGTATTGAAAAAACATTCACGCTCATAATTTATCATGTTAATTTCCAGTTTTAGATTTTCCTCACTTGGCATCTCAATTACTTGAGTTGAGGTGTCTTTTGCTCTAGGAAGAACTTCATGACATGTCCAGGCTTGTTGCAAATAAAACATAAATTCGCATTCTTAGTCTTTTTCCGGGACATGCTTTTTTTGCTTATCTTCTGATGCCATTTGATCAAGTTCGTCAAAATATTTTACTTGTGTTTTGTCAAGAACTCATTTTTTTACTTTCTTTGGTGCTTGAAGCTGCTTTTTGGATGCCACCATTATGGAATCATAAGCCTTCGTGACTCATGCGACATCATCAAAAGTTTGAAGCACATTTTGTTTACATTCGTTTTGATATTCCATTGGCAAACCTAGGATAAACTACCAAAGAGCCAGTTTCGAATCGAATGATGGAACTTTGGTCCATAAATCATTGATTCTTGGAGATAAGAGTCTAAACTCTCTGTTCCCATTCTTCAATTTATGAATCTTTGGTAATAAATTGAATCATCTGCAACGACAAATGATTTTATGAAACTTCCGTTAATTCTTCCCATACAGTAGGTTTCGGTTGCAAGTCCTGCCACCACAACAAAGCCTTTCCATGGAAAAATAGAACCACACAATCGATCTTTTTCTCTTCAAGAATTTCATGTAGATTGAAATAACTGGTCCACTTGGTCTACCAATCGTAGTACCTCAGACTTCTTCTCTTTCTTCTCCCTCGAATATGGTTATGGGTGAAAGCCCAGATTCTGCAAAGACAAAGTCTTAATTTGATTCAGCAGCACTTTCATTTGTTGATCCCGCATTTTGTTTCGATTGTTCATTTTGTAAAGTGCTGCACTCAAATGTTGGCAAATCTGCAAATAGGTCGGCATGGGTACCATTCCCTCAAGACTTGCATTATCCTCGGCCATTATTGACTACCTAAAATGAAAAATTGCTTATATTAGCTGACAAATATGAAATCTTCAACCAAAAGTAAAAAGTAATGTAACCTTATAATTTGATTGATTACATCTCGCTAAGGTCATTCACTTTATAATCTGATTCCATTTTAATCAATAACTGACAGATTTGGACAATTCCAAAACTTTTACGGGCCTTTCAAAAACTTACGTAATTGGGATTTTCGAACTCCGTCAAATATGTAAACTATGAAAATCGATTCAACCATTGAGGGTTTTTTTGACGATTACAATTTTATTTCAAATTGACTTTGAAACATCCAGCATGCATCTAATTTAACGTGCAGTGACTTAGATAAATTGCCTTAATAAACTTGAAAAAACCCTACTAGATTTTCTTTCACAGAAATTGTGTCCAAGCATAAAATTTCATTAAACAAATTACTATGTCACTTAGTACCATGTCTACAGAAAAAAATTGATTAAAAAAAAAGTGTTTTCTAATTTGGATATGTACACTACTGCTTCACATACTAACATGCAAATAGAACAATTTGAATATTTTGCAAAATTTGAACTAAAAACTACAAAACTTTCGACACTCATAACTTTTGCTACAGGACACCAAATTGGTCAATGTAAAGTACAATACAAAGGGAGAGTGGCTTAGCAAGATGATTGACATGTCACCCTACCACATGAAATTCACACATGCAATCTATAAATGACCAAAAACCCCGTAGGAGGGTGCACTTTCTCAAGGTCAATTTCTCAAAAAACCTACTATAACCCTACATGTATTCAATCAGATGCTATAAGCACTCTAATTAGGTTCATTAAAGAGAAATATAATCTTCTATCAGGTCCATTAAGCATCCATAGGCTTAGATCCACCAAAAATTGCTTCTATGGAGGGCGCCATCAAGCTAAACTACGGGAGATCTATGCCTAAGCCTCCCACCACCTAATTGGGTGCATGAGGGCTCAGAATATACGAAATACCACCCACATTTCAAATTTTATACAGGTTCAGAGGTCACTAGATCCACTTGAAAGAGTTATTCATGCTAAAAAATCATCAATAATACACTAAATTTTGACTTTTTAAGACCCTTAACAATGACTGATTCCTATCAAACTTGTTCACAGCCTTTGTGAAGCTTTAGTACACACTTGAGAACATGCATGAAAACTTTTGTGCAAAGATGAGAAAAACTTCCGAAATAGTGAAAAACCATTAAATTCCACATGAAAGTGCTATCAAACCCTACCAACTATTATTCATCTACATGAAAGCATAAAAAGTTCTGATTAAAATCAACATCACTTTTTACAGTTGATTCTAGCCAAAAACATCAAATTTCGACCAAAATATTGTCTCAATTCGATTTTGGCCATAATACTAGCATGCAATTAGTATAACCTATCCTAATGACTATAAAATAGCAAGTAATATCTCAAAATACTCTTAGACACAATAAATTTGTTTAATTTCAAGCTATAAGAGTGAATATTAGTAAAAAAACCCGCAAAAAATTGAACGATTTCCAGCCTTATCTATGGAATTTCGCAATTGTATGGTTCTCATATCAAGTATACTTTCAGCTTCTAAAGGAATTCTTTCAGATAAGACTTCAAACAAATCTAGACTTTTACTAGAACCAATGTGATCTCCTCATGTAAACTCATCTTCTAGCGATAATTCTAACTGAAAGATCCAATGTTTTTTAAGATTTTATATGGTCCACTATAATGAGCAAACAATTTGTAATGCTTTTGAATACACATTACTTCAGAATCCTTTGGAATTCTAAAATACACCCAATCCCTAACTTGAAAGTCCTGAGGTGAGCTTTTCAAACTAGCAAAATGTCGAACCCGAACCTAGACACTCTACACATTTTCTTGAGCTAACTGTAGGATTTCTTGCATTACTCACAAGAAATCGACTACTTTTTGAATTTTGATCGACTCAGTTTCAATCGTTATTAGAGATCGAGGTTGACGTCTACAAAACACCTTCTATGTTGATCTTTTTGGAAGATCCTAAGCAAAGGGGATGCTACCAACTCCTTCAATCTTACAAGCTTCATCATTTGTTGTATAGATGGACTTTATAGGTCCATCATAAGATAAGAGAGAAGAGAAAAACTCCTTTTTTCTAGTAATGTGTGAACTAGCACCCGAGTCAATCCACCAAGGATCTTCTCCTTTGAAACTTGTTGAAGAAAATATGGAAATCATGATAGAGTCCTCATGTGAACTCTCCTCCTCCTCCTCTTTTCTCATTGGCTTGGCTTTGATCTTGCTTCCTCTTGAAGCATTCCGAGGCATAATGCCCCATCTTGCTACAATAGTAGCACTTCACCTTCAATTTGTCCTTCTTGACTTTGGTGGTTGATGGAGATGCCTTTGAGGGTCCTTCTTGATCCTCAAGCTTTGAAGACTTCTTGAATGTTGATCCTTTGCCTTTGGACTTCCATTTGTCTTTGGTGAAGAGAGCTTGGTCATCTCCACCTTGGATGGAAAGTCTATCCATCCTCTCTTGCATTTGGCTCATTCTTGATTCCTCGGCCATGAGTGTGCCTTGGAGCTCTTCAAGTATGGGTAGCTTACCCATAATTGCATATCCCTAAACCAAATTGTCAAATTCAAAGCTTAGTCCATTCAATATGAGTTGAACAAGCTCTTCATCCTTGATAGGATCACCTATGAAGGCTAGATCTTTGTTCAATTCCTTCACTCTTAAGACAAAAGTATGTGCACTCTCTCCTTTCTTTTGGTAGCTTCTATAGATTTGATTCTTCAAAGCTAACATCTTAGTTTGGTTCTTGGATTCATAGACCTTTTGCAAAGGCTCCCAAGCATCTTGAGCCGAAGTGCAATCTCCTACCTCTCTTAAGAGTTCATTTGCAACATTCATTTTTATGCAATGTAGTGCAATATTGCACCTCTTGATGTATTTGGCTTTTTCTTGAGGATAAATAGGTTCACCCTCCTTACCATTTACAATCTCCATTAGATCTTGCATGATCATGATGGATTCCATTCTAACTTTCCATATGGAATAGTTAGTTTTGTTGAGCCTTTCATTACTATCCAAAAGATATGCATTTAAAGATGTCATCTAGTCTAGAAACAATGCACTTGCTTGATTGAAGTAGATAATACTAGTAGAATTGCCTCTCTTTCTATAAAGAACATAAAAGCTTCCAAATGATCTGAGCAAGAGTGAATTTCAACAACCTAATATACTTCCATAATCACTTGTAAAAGATCTAAATGGAACTTAATGAGGATGCAACACAATCTACTATCCAATCACAAGCGAAAATTGATCAAAATTGATGAAAAATTGATCTAATTTGATGCATAAGTCAAGCAATGGTTGGACTGAACCTAAATCACTTTAGGAGGTGTCCTTTACACCTTAGAATAGCCTTTAAGAGTTCCCAAATCTCTGATCTTCCCTCTCCTTGAATGCTAGAAAGCCTCCTCTATGAAATCACCTCCAAAATTTGCTTAGAAATCAATGCTTGGAGCAAGCAAAACTTGCTATCTTGGTAATGTGGATTGAATTCAACTTTGCCTCCAGTTTTAGACACCTAAACACCTGCAAATGAAGTCACACAACACCAATCTCCAATGGATTTGACTCACTTTGAGTTCTAGGATCAATGCTAGATGCTAAGATCCAATCTACACAAGATTTAGATCAAGAATTGTGACCAAATTGAATGAAAACCAAGGATTTAGCTCATTTCAGCCTTTAGGCTCTGATACCATAGAATCTATGCTTGAACCTCACTAAATGGCCCAAATCCTTGAAGAAGCCTTCACACATGTGAAAGTATGGCCTCCCACAGTCTGAGCACTGTACACCAGACCCACATTCAATCCTATAATGATTAGGAATCACAAGAACTCAAAGAATTTCGAACATAGAGAGCAATTGCACCAATATGAGAGAAAAATCATGAAATTGCTTGATTGATTTTGGTGAGAGATCATCACCTATATATACATGATCCATCACGGTTTTGGGCAGGTATGAGTAGCCCTAAACCTATCCCTAATGCTAGTTTTGGTGGATCTTTCATCCTTACCAAGTTAAGATTGGAGTCTTGGAGATCCCTCAACAATGTAAAAATCACCAGAAATAGCTCCTACTTTTTCTCTCTTGTATCTAAGCATGATTTGGACTCATTCCAAAAGTTCTATCACTTAGGTATACTTGAGAACATCCTTATGAATGGAATGCTATGCTATTTGGCACGTGTGACAAGCCACGTCATGACCATCTAACTATTTACAAGTCATATGACCAAAACTAGTCAAGCTAGAATTAGGAATTTTTAAAACAAAGCACAAAGGTGACACTGTATGAGGCAGTTGTGGATGATATGGCGAATTCCATACTTCAAAGTGCAAGAGAACTTTTTTTTTCTTGTAGGAGAATCATTGGGAGCGGTTAAAATCTCCATGATCTAATGTCACGTGTGCATGCAAGTCGTTGTGCTTTTATTGTTGGTGCTTTATTTTCGGAAGTTGTTAATAATTTTGTAAAAATGGTAGACCTTGCCTTTTAATAATGTGCCAATGATAAAAATGATATTCAAACAGTAAGGAGAAAGCTACATGTTAGTGAATGGAACGAGGGCCAGACCTCTTAGCTACAAGGTCTGATAGTTGGCATTTAGGGCCACCTTTTTTGATGGTCCAGTTGCAGTAAAATTTCTTCTGACCAGTTGGAATTTTACAATGTCCTTATGAGCTGCAATCCTCCCATGTGTTCTATCCTGCTTGCAAAAGACCGTGAAGGTGATTTGGGCTGCAAAGCTCTTGCCTGTGCATATCAAGGTGTGCAGCAGTCAAGACTAAAGAATCAATTTTTTGAGAGGTAAAAGGCTTGAAATTTATATGTGAATCAATGAAGGAAAACTTAGATGTGATTATATCAAATCTCTCTCTCTCTCTCTCTCTCTCTCTCTCTCTCTCTCTCTCTCTCTCTCTCTCTCTCTCTCTCTCTCTCTCTCTCTCTCTCTCTCTCTCTCTCTCTCTCTCTCTCTCTCTCTCTCTCTCTCTCTCTCTCTCTCTCTCTCTCTCTCTCTCTCATGAACTCTACTATATTGGTACTACATGTCATTTGATTTTCGAAACGTTCTAAAAAAATCCTTTCTCCTTATGATATTATACCAATGAAAATGCCTTACTTTGCTAAATCTTAGAAACATGGCCTCAAAGAAAAGTTAAAAAAAAAAAAACTTCTAGTCTTTTGGTGGGAAACTTGGGTTATTATCGAACGACTATGATTAGTGGACAATACAGGGATTTAGTCTAACGGTGAGAGGTACTGGAATATCTATAAAAGAAAAGATCACTACAACCCTAGGTTTCACTCTTCCTACTCTCTCCCTCTCTCTCTTGCTTTTGCTCTTGTGGTTTGCTTCTCTACTGCTGCCATCTCTGCTTGGACAAGAGGAGACCTGTGAAGGCATTCTTGGAAGAGTATTCACGTGAAAGATACTACAAGCTAAGGTAAGAAAGCTATCAACTATTTGTTTGAATAATCATATTCGGTTGCATGCTTTGCTGGAAAAGAAGGGAGCTCACATAATACTATGATTATCATAGATCAATACTACATTCTTGCTTTTGAAAGGTAGCGTGCAAGAAATTACTTCACCTCACATTTAGGTTTGAAGTTGTATAAAGCTACAATGGAAGGTAGTCTCACCCTACACTACTAATACAGTTCATATATGCATATGGGACTTCATGAGTTATGTAAACTGAATGTTTTTTGAAGACTTAAATCTTATAATTGCATACATACCATGTTAAAATATTATAACGAGGGGTTTTTTTACCGTTTCATATATTTAACTTCAAGAGTGATCCATCTGCCCTGAATTTAAATATTCTGTAATTTTCTTAGCCCATACGGGTGTAGAGTCAACTTGGAAAAGGATTGCATCTGGTAAATCATCGTTGACGCCTTGATCAGGGGTAGGAAGGTTAGGGATTCGGGATAGATGGTCTGCTAAAAAATGCTGAACTCCCTTACGAACCACGATCCTAAACTTAAATTCTTGCAGTAATGGGATCCATCTAGTAATACAGCCCGTGGTGCATGTCTTGTTGATGAGATACAACAGTGCTTGATGATCAGTGAAGAGCGCAAAAACTTTTCTTAGAAAATAACGGCGAAACTTCTGAACCGCATATACCATTGCCAAGGCTTCATGTTCGGTAGTGGTATAATTGACTTCATCAGGTATCAATTGTCGACTAAGAAAACAAATTGGGTAGTCCTTTTTGAATTCTCCCGATTGGGTGATCACTGCTCCAATAGCATACTTGGATGCATCGATATGCACATGGAATTCTTTGGAGTAATCATGAGCCCGGAGGATAGGTGCATTGGTAAGGGCTTCTTTGAGTTGATTGAATGCGATGCGTTGTTCATCATTCCATTTGGGGACAACAACTACTTTGTAGATTAACCGTGCTTTATTAACAAACTCAAAAATACAGCATTGATAGTAGTTGGCGTGGCCAAGGAAAGACTACACTTCACAGATGGTACGTGGTTCCGGTAGATTGTGAATGATGAGGATCTTTTCGGGGTCAATTGCGATGCCATTTTTTGAAATAATATGGTCTAACACAATACCCTGTGTTACCCAAATTTGGATTTTTCAGGGTTCAGGGAGATGCTGAATCGTTGACATTGGATAAAAATTTTCTCAAGCACAGACAGATGTCTTGATTCTTCTGAATCTGTGCACCTAGATCATCCAAGTAAACTTCTAGGGTGTTGCCCATCTGTTGAGAAAAGACAGCTTGCGTAACACGTTGGAAGGTACTAGGGACATTGCAGAGACCAAAAGGCATGACCTTCCAATAGAAGCTTTCCCATTCTGTGGCAAAAGCGGTTTTATGTTGATCTTCTTCAGCAATTTGAATCATATTGTAACCGCTAAAGCCATCTAAGGAGGAGTAGGCCTCATCTCCTGCGAGATTTTCTAAGATGGATTTTCCGAAAGGTAGTGGAAAATGATCACATTCTGTGACGACATTAAGTTTATTAAAATCAACATAGATGCAAAGTTTTCCATTTTTCTTAGGGACAATGATGATTTGGGAGACCCACTCAGTATGTTCGATTTCATAGATGAATCCTGCATCTAACAAGCGTTGGAGTTCTTCTTTGATTTTGGCCTTGTAGATCGGATTGCATCGGTAGGGACGACTATCATTTGGCCTCGCACCTGGTTTAAGAGAAATACGACGCACAGCTACCTAGGGCAAGACGCCTGTCATGTCTTTATTGGACCAAGCAAAGACATGGCAATATTTGCGCAGGAGCTTTTCAAGCCTTCTACGTTGGTCTCAATTGAGATGAGCCCCGACGTGGACAATGTATTCATTACTTTCATTTGGCTCACTCAAGGAAAGAGTGATGGTGCGGACAGGGCCTTCATAGGACGAATTACCATTTGGCTCACGTTGATCTTGGGGTTGGATTGTGACATCCTCGATCGTATAGTCCTTAAAGTATTTAGGCACATCATGGGCTGGAGGTTCGAGGGGGGCCTTGCCTTTCGTTGGTCTGGTGATTTGGGAGGTTCGGGGTCTGGTGTAGGAATAGATGCAATCTCAAGAACTTCCCTAGCAGTGGTAAGGTCGCTAGGCGACTGAATCTGAAGAGGTTTCTTCATCTTTTCCTTCATGGTATGGCCGTGAGGTTGTGGCTTTGGAGGACGTGAGGTGTGCAGGTGAGGAAGTGGTGGCACATTATGGAGGATTTCGTCATCGATTTAAAAGATTGTTTCCTCCTCACAGAGGTCCCATGGATAGTTTGGTCGTTTGACCCAATAGAACTTGGTATCAGGTTTTTCGACGGTAACCTCGGCCACTAGTTCCACTTTGGATGACTGTTGCGGAAAGGCCTTGAGTGGAAGGGCCTCCATGTAGTTGAGGATTTGAATGTCAGAAATGTCCAAATTGTCTGGGCAATTCTGAATTTGTAAGACATTCTCGTCATCTACGAATAAAGTGTTCAATGCCGCAATTTTCACAAGTTGGAGAAAAGCGAAGTTTATCGGGGTAGCAAATACTAGGGTGTTTACCTATGCAGATAAAACATCCTCGTATTGCTGAAAGTTGATGCGTGGCAAACACAGCTTGGTTAGGTTTGGGCATTGGGGTCAACCACTTGAGCATTAGGATCACATGTATAATAAACAACGGTCTCAATGGTGTACCTCGGTTGAGTAGTGTCTTCCACATAATATGTTGTTGGATCGATGGTATTGATATCAAGATAGTGAACAACTTGTTGTGGAGTGGGTGTTGACGTGGTTGGTACTGATTTGGTGCAATTGGTTGTGGTTGGGATACTCCTGGTCATGGAATGGACTATTGTGGGGGGTAGGGGCAGTATACTTGATACATAGGTCTGGGTGCTGATGGAAATTGATTTCCAGTTGAGAGCACTCATTAGCAGTGTGATGTTGTGAGCAGATCAGACACCAGACATTCTCTCTTGCTGGAAAAGATTTTTCAGCAATATTTTTCATGGCGGTTTGAAAATCAGCAGTGAGTTTATCCATGAGTTTGTTGAGCTTTTTGACAGGTTTTCACTTGATGTAGAAGTTCAGAAGATTGGGCAACATTTTTGGACTTTGGGTGATTAAGATGGACGAATTCTTAGATTTCTTTTCATGATGGTCAAAGTCATCATCAAAACCTTCGTCTTCCTCATAGATAGCATCAGTCATCACGTCTTTAAGTTGATCATAAAGGTCACCTAGTTTTAGTTTGCGACGGATGTATTTAGGCAATCCAACCAAGAACAATTTTATGGCCATATGTTCGGTGATATTTTCGTCAATGCATTCTAATTTGAGACATTTATAATGCTCAATGTAGTTTTGAACTGACTCTTCGTGACACATCTTAATATGGGTGATTTGGATGAATGGGCTTTGAGTCAGTTTGGATGGTCTGAAACGCTTGATGAGAGCGTTCTTGAGGGTAGCAAGATCAGACGCTTCAAGGTTGGAATACCACTCTTTGGTTGTTCCATAGAGTACCATCGAGAATAGTCAGAGCTTTTCGGTTTCAAAGGTATCTCCATAGAAACGGCATGCATTATCAAAGTCTTGGATAAATCTCACTGGGTCAGATTCTCCATCGTGCTTTGGCATATCGATACATGGAATTCTGTGTTCTAGTTGTGGAGGAGCCAGATTGGAAGATTCAGCGTGGTCTCGAGACATGATGCAATATGAAAAGTAGAGTAACAGTACAAATGATCAAGGCAATTTTCTTGTAAAATGGAGGATTTTGGGCAAAAAATGGACTTTTGTGCAGTAATAGAATTCGTGGACAAGTCTAGATATTGTGCACAGTCAGATGAATCCAACTGCAGTACTTGCGAATTCTGATAGGAGGTGCTTTATGTCAAAATACTGATGTTTGATATTTTTTTGGGAATTTTCTTAAGGATAGAATTTGCAGATGGTACAGAGAATTCGTGCTCATTGTGGGTGATTTCGTGGTATGACTAACAACCTGTAAGACTAAAAACAAGCAAAATCTCAGAGATAGAATTCGCGAAGTAGTTAGAGGATTGATCTTTGATAGATCTAGCCTCAGTGAAGCCGGCGAATTCTAATACTAAGCTTTGGTTGGAAAACAGTGGATTTTGACAGTATCTCAAGGTGTTTTTACAGAATCTAAGTAGGGTCAAAATTCATGGAGGTGATAAAAAAGGAAGATCAGTGTTTGTTATGGGACAGACTGACGAATTTTGATATACTTGTTTGGATAAAAGTTTCACTTGGGTCACTTCTTTCAAAGAAAATGCCCAAGTTGACACTTTTGTTGTTTCCCCCCGGCTTGATAGGTTGCTCCGCAGCCCGTTGAGGACCTGGAAAGAAGTCCTGTGCTTTGGTTTGAAGGTAAAAAGCAAGAAAGCATACACACAAATACGGAAGCAAAAACGAAAGGAAAAGAAGCTAGGTAGAAAAATATTAAAAAGCGACAACGGCACCAATATTGGAAGTAAATACGATTTATGCGATGGTCAGATCTACTCACGATGTAGTGTAGCATAGAGAGGATCGTCCACTTTTTAAGTTTCTACCAAAGCTTCAAACGAAACTAGTTACAAGAATGAATGCACTAAGGCTTACCCAATAGTGCTCAAAATGGAAATGAAACTATCTAAAAACAACAAATAACCAATTCTTGCTAAGGCTTACCAAACTAGCAAGACATCTAAACTAGGACCTAGATTAACACCCAAAAGGGGATGGAAATAAGTTGCAGCTAACTAATGATCAACAAATAAAGCATGCCACAAATAAACCAATGAGAAGGAACTACTAAGTTACATCTTCGAAGGAAATTCTTTACTCTCAAGATGTCAAATAATGATTTTCATAGTAGGAAGAGACCCTAAAAGACAACATTGGGACATCTTGAGCTCACTATATGATGTGAGGGACGTGACTACTAAGGTACATCTTCGAAGGAAATTCTTCACTCTCAAGCTGTCAAATAATGATTCTCATAGTAGGAAAAAACCCTAAAAGACAACATTGGGACATCCTGAGCTCACTATATGATGTGAGAGACATAATTACTAGGTTACATCTTCGAAGGAAATTCTTCACTCTCAAGATGTCAAATAATGATTCTCTTTAGAATCATATTAACCAGTTTTATAATCTCTTGCAACAGATGGCCGTTGTCGGATCAGTCGTAGATGATCAAGACACAATCATGACATTGCTTTCAAGCCTGCCCTCTACATATGAGAACTGGGTGATGATCATCACGACACACTTAGATTTAACTCTTACCATAGTTATCACTATGTTGTTGCAAAAAGGTAATCGAATAAGTCAAGATACCTCATCTACCTCTTCGTCTCATGCTCTATATGTCAACAAGGGCTCAAAATGACAGAAGCAGAAAAGCTCCAAGCAGTCTACATTGAATCAGAAACAGACTCAAGGTCAAGAACAATTATCAAATCCACATTCGTCGAAGAAGAAGATGCTTTGCAGGTATTGCAAGCACAATAACCATGAGATCCAGGATTGCCGAATTCTCAAAGCGAAGAATACAACCAAGCAACCTAATCAACAAGCAAATATAGTTACAGCATCTCTTGAAGTCGAAATGGATGAAGACGCTTTTATGGTCAAAGACAAATACACAACTTCGGATGATTCATGGTTTCTAGATTCCAGAGCTACTCAACATATGACCAATCACTGTGAGATTTTCCAATCCTATATGCCTTACAACACAAAGAAGTATATTCGTCTTGGCGATGATAGTACTCACACTATCGAATGTGAAGGTACTATAAGATTAAGATTCCAGCATGATCAATTCAAACTACTTTCAAAAGTCTTGTATGTTTCAAAACTCTCTACAAATCTGTTATCAATAAGTAGAATTATAGATTTAGGTCATAAGGTGGAGTTTGAGTCTAATCAATACAGAATTATCGATAGGAGTGAAAAAATTCTTGCACTCGACAAGAGGCATGAATACTTATATAGATTGACACATTGTTATTCTGATTCTAGTCAAGCTGTGAAAATCTCTGTTTGAGGACACTTGAATTAGGCATCTGTTTCGAACATGTCCAAATAATCCCTAGTACTTGATCTCGACTATCCTTTTGGTAAAGTCAATCTCTCTGTCTGCCATAGCTGCATCCTTGGAAAGCAGACTAGAATTCCTTTTAGATTGAGTAATAGGCATGCAACAAAAGATTTGTTAGATGTTGGTCATACAGATATATGTGGACCTATGCAAATTCCTTCATTGTTAAATGTAAAGAATATGATTATCTTTATTGACGAATTCTCCAGAAGAATGACTGTTTACTTCATTAAATAGAAATCAGAAACGTTCATCAAGTTCAGACAATTTAAAGAGCATGCAGAAAATCAAACTGGCAAATGAATCAAAGCACTGAGGTCAGATAACGGGGGAGAATACATCTCCACCGAATTCAAGGAGTACTGCCTTAACAATGACATTGAGCAACAATATATTACCTCCTATTCACCTCAATCAAATGGTCTTGTTGAGAGAAAAACAAAACCTTAGTCGAATCGGCAAAGTGCATGTTATCACATGCGACACTTTCGAAGTCCTTTTGGGCTGAAGCTGTTTCAACAACAACCTATATTCAGAACAAATGTCCTACTAAAGGTCTTTCAGACAAAACACCATTCAAAGTTTGGACAGGTACCAAACCTTCTCTATCAAACTTATGAGTTTTTGGATGTACTACTTATGCACATATTCCTCATGATTTTAGGAAGAAGCTCGACTTCTAGAGATCAAATGTATTTTCATCAGCTACACTACTTTAGATCAAGCCTACAAGTTATTCGATCCCATCAAGTCGAAGATATTCACTAGTTGGGATGTCATCTTCATCGAAGATCAGTTTATTGACCTCAAAGGAAAAGGTAGTGCCTACGTAGCCGACCTGTCAGATTCTCCTGACATATTGAACTTCCCAGTTCCTCAGTCGATTATTCCAATTGAAAGTCCAAGCTCATCTACTCTTGATGAACAACATATCAACGATGAATTCGAAGATGATGATGTTGTAGTTTAGCAACTACAATATGATGAAAATGATCAACTTCCTCTATTTCTCAGAAGATCATCAAGAGGTAGCAGACCACCTATCAGGTATATCGACGAGTCTAGAAGACATTTACATGGTGCAACCCGAAGGTTATATTATCAAAGGTAAACACAATCATGTGTGTAAACTCCATAAGGCACTTTATGGCTTGAGGCAATCTGCTCGAGCATGGTTTCAAAGGATCAATACTTTCCTTATTGATCACCACTACACACCTAGCTCTTCAGATTCAAATGTTTACTTCAAGATAGTGCAACAATCTTTTATCATTATCACTTTGTATGTGGACGACACACTGCTCTTCAACAACAATATCGATATGATAAAAGAAGACAAGTCAATGCTATCTTCTGAATTCGACATGACCGATCTGGAGGAAGCTCATTTCTGCCTTGGTATTCAAATCCACAGAGACAAAAATCAAAAGTTGATCTACATTACTCAATAGAAGTACATATACAACATGTTGGGACAGATATAATCTGGTTAATTACAAGTTAGCTCCCTCACCAATGGAACCAGGTCTTAAATTGTCGAAGGACCAGTGTCCTCAAAAAATTCAAGAGAATGAACAGATGCGTGAGTATCCTTATCATTCGATAATAGGATCTCTTATGTACACAATGATCTGTACCAGACCAGACATAGCTTTTGCAGTCAACTCCCTAAGTCAGTATATGGCCATCCTTGGTGTAACACATTGGAAGGCTCTTATCAGAGTCATGAGATATCTTCGAGCTACTATGGACTTTTGCATTTGTGATGGAACAGTCGACAACGACAAACTCAATTTATTCATTGGTTTTATAGATGCAAGTTGGGCAAGAGATGTAGACACTCGTAAATCCACTTCTGGATTTACATTCTTCCTCAACAATGGTCCAATTTCCTGGAACAGTCACAAGCAATCTTCGATAGCTCTATCTTTTACATTGCTTGCAGATGAAGGATAGAAAGGCCTCTATTAGCGATCCAGTGATTGAGGCAACCTCACAAACTGCAAAGGAAGCAATTTGGTTGAGAAACTTACTTTTAGATATCAATCTGAATCAATATGTTCCGACATTATTATTTTGTGATAATCAAAGTGCCATTGCCTTATCAGCCAACCCTAGATTTCATTCTAGGAGTAAGCACATTGAACTGAAGTATTATTATGTCAAAAGCAAAGTTCTCAACAAAGAGGTCAGATTGCGATACTGTCGAACGCAAAATATGACAGCGGATATTTTTACTAAATCATTAAGCTTGGATGCACACAGAAAGTTTTGTGCAGAACTAACATATTTATTCTATTCTTTGCAGATTTAGCAAGACCTATATACAAGTTGTACCAATTTGGACAGTAGAGGCATTGGAAGCATTTGAAGAAAGCTTTGGCTTCTGCACCAATACTACGAGCTCCAATCTGGACAATTGAGTTTCATGTTCATATTGATGCATCAAAATATGCCATTGGATCGGTCTGACGCATCCAACTGAATATAAAAAGGATTACCCTATCAGGTTTGCAAGTAGACAACTTATAGATCCGAAGAAGAATTATTTGACAAGAAAACACAAAGCGTTGGCCATGATTTTCTCTGTAAAGAAGTTTTGACATTATCTATTGGCAACACATTTTGTATCTTATACGGATCATCAGCCATTACTTTATTTGGTGAACAAGACATGTAACACGGGGCGTATTGCAAGATGACTACTTTTATTAACCAAATTCGATTTTCGAGTTGTGGTTCGAAAGGGTAAACAAGACTATCTGGCTGATCATGTTTCAAGGATTGAATCAGCTAATATTGAAGTAGATGATGAACTACTAGACGCTGCGTTGTTCTATGTTGAAGCAGTACTTGAGTGGGCAGCCAATATTTGTTGAATATCTTATGCTAGGCCAACCCAATAAATCCCTGACAAAAGTACAAAAGAGACAATTGATTCTTAAGGCACAACCTGATTGCTGGACAATTGTATCACCGAGAAATGGATGATATTTTGTGAGATGTGCTTTGACGCATGAAGTACCTGAACTTATCATGTTTTCAAATGATGGAATGGGCGGATGACATTTTTCAACAACTATCACTGTTTGCAAACTTTTACAATTAGAATGTTGGTGGCCTACACTTCATAAGGATACAGAAAATTATATTTAGTCATGTGATGTTTGTCAACGAGCACATAGTCATGCGCGATAGAATTATGAACCCTTACATCCAGTTTTATTGCAAGCACCGTTCGAGAAATGGGGCCTTGACTATGTTGGTCCTATTCATCCTATGGCACGAGGATCTCAAGCCAGATATATCATTGTTGCAACTGATTATATGACCAAGTGGGTTGAAGCAAAAGCAGTTCGAGTTGCAGATGCAAAATCAACGACGAAATTCCTCTATGAAAAGGTCATTACTAGATTTGGATGTCCCATCGAGATTGTAAGTGATCGCGGATCACATTTTGTGAATGAAACGATAAGTGTCTGTTGGAAGACTTTTTCGTTATTCATCGCTTTAGTACTCCTTATTATCCGAGGGGTAATGGCCAAGCTAAATCTTCCAATAAGATTCTCTGCAATATTATGACAAAAACAGTTGAAGCAAGTCATTCTGATTGGAAACATAAGCTTTATTTAGCATTATGGGCATTCAGAACAACTTACAAGGGTAGTACGAGCTAAACGCCATTCCAGCTAGTCTACGGTCAAGATTTTGTTATGTTAATTGAATTTTTAGTACCATCCCTACGCATAGCGGCAATGGAACGGTTGCATGATGTGAAATCCTTAAAGATGCGTCATGCGGCTTTGCATAAACTATGTGAAACCAGATTGATGGTAGTTCATGCATTAGCAGTAGATAAAGCCCGCCATAAGGCATGGCACGATCGCCGACTACACAAAAAGGATCTGAAGAAAGAAGATCTAGCACTAATGTACAAGACGAAGCTAATTAAAGAAATATTGAAGTCTACAGGTCAAGGACCATACAAAGTTAAAGAAATACTAAACTATGGGGCAGTTATTTTGAAACATTTGGATGGAAACCGATTTGACACTCCAGTGAATGGCAGCCGATTACGCAAATTTTGGTAGCCTATTCCGCCAGTTTAGCCAACATGATCTGACACTATGATTTTAGTTTTATTGTTTTACAATTTTTTTGTTTCATTACTTGAGTGATTTTTTTTTTTTGAAAAAGACATTAAAAAAAAAAATGTGTGTGTGTGTGTATATGTCATCAGATTAGAAAAAGTTGAAGGAAAGTGTAGTGGGTTTCTTTCATATCCTAACCTCCAAGATCTAGCATCAAAGAATAGAAGTCAGTCATCACGTGGAGGTTCGTTCCCATGAGAGCGATAGCATATCTCAGATTTCAGCATGAATGGAAGATCCAGATCTAACTCTAACATCCATTAACTCTAAGCATTAACACTACAACCATTAACACTACATCCATAATGAAAAAAACGTATTCTTTCTCTCTCTTCCCTTCTCTCTCACAAAAAGTATAAGAACATGCAATCCCAATAACAATCAAATCCAACAATTAGCAAACACAACAAAAGCATGAGACATGGAGGAAAAGAGATAGAGAGCAAGGACATTCACAAATCCATTTCATAAGAAAACGAATCTGCTTGTATTGAAATGAGGATATGAACATGTGTGACTTAACTTGAGTTGGTCCCTTTTTATAATGGAGTGCTCTTCTTAAAATCACAAAGATTTCTGAATTTTAAAACTTCTATGAAGGGCCGAAATATTACAAGAATGCCTATAGGCTTGTCTCTATCAAACTAGCACACAAGCTTGAATGATACACAAAGATCTTGCCAAAAAATCCTAGCTTTCACTCTCACAAAAAAAAAATTGCTTTACACTTTTCTTAGAGATTTTACTTCACTAAGGATCTGAACAAATCAGCCTCTAAGATCTGATCTTAGACTCTAAAAAGAAATGCTTCAATGATCCAAAACTCTATTTGGTCATAGGCATTAGCTAGATTGTATCTAAATCAATATTATGCTTCAAAAAGCACAAAAAATGCACTAGTATTGTGATTTTGGGACCAAAAAACACAAAGTAACTTGAAATGAAAGTTGTTGTACGATTTCACAGGTGTGAAAAGTACATACACAGCCTCCAAGTCATTTTGATCCGAATGAATTCAAGCTATCACTCTAGATGAACTCGCCCTGACTAGTATTGGCCAAAAACAAATTTTGCCAATGATCTTTACAAGATTTATGATTCAATGATCACTCTCTTACTTAGCTCTGATACCATGATAAATTTTACAGTTTTAAAGACAATAATGATTGTACTTAACAATCATAGAGAGTTATTGGTTGCTTAATCAATGGATCTATCAAGTTCTACACATTAGATCTTGATCTAGATTCACTACACATGGATTTAAGCAAGAGCAATGGATCAACACATCATAAATTAGTGAGAGCGGCCTCACACGTGTGGAGTACTGTCCACAGTATGGCCTGCACCTGAAAAAACAAGTACAATAGTCCTAGATAGCAATCACTCATAGAAATCACAAGACAAATGACTAGAAATCTCACAAAAGTGTAGAATGCAAAAGTCTCATCAATCTTCTTAGCAAAATGATGATCCTTTTATGGATCAAGTACATCCACGAGTCTGGTATAGTCCAGCAGGTCTTCACACGTGTGAAGAGTGCCACATCACTTAGATCTATCCATTTGATCCATCCTTGATCCTTATCCAAAAGTTGACCTTCTAGAATATGGCTAAAATCCAAAAAGCTAGTCTCCTAGAATATAAAAATATTCCCTACAAAAATAGGATCAAGTGACAATTTTCAACACTTGGATCTTCGCTTAGCCTTCTTAGTAGAAATCGATTGTGGAGGTGATGACTTGCGAGAAGATAGACTCTTCTTTGTAGGTGAAGACTTCCTGGATGGTAATGTCTTGCTAGAACTCTGACTTGAAGAATCTTCGTCACCTTTTCTCTTGCCTTTATCAGTAGGGGTGGCACACTCTTTAAATCAATATTTTGAGGTGGAGTTTTCCATTTCAGGATTGTATTATAATGTTGTTTAGCTTGTTTCTTCGTCATTGATCTTGTGATCATGTCTTCATTTAATATAACTGCTTTTGGCGATTTTATTGTTGGTTCATCAAGAATATTGCGTACTCCAAATTTGGTCGGATCCATATGATTTAGAATTTGCCCATCAGTAAGTTCTGCATTGTAATCATAAGTCAAGGCATGACTCACAAGACTCGAGTTCATCTTCAATCGGGTCTGGTGTGGGCTCCATTGATATCCAAGCCACATTCAACACATTTAGTGGAAAAGTGATTCGTGTATCCAAAGTTTGATCCAATAATGAAATCTCGTTCAGATCGGATTGATTATCTTCTTGACACATATAGCCTGCTGTACAATCAATCATTGCAAGAGCTTGATTCCAGTTGACAGTATCAGTTTGAGAGTCGTAATGAACTCCCCAGTTTTTTATTGGTCGATCTCAAGTATGATCCGTTGTTGACGAATCATCATTCTCTGTTTGAGCCACTTGTTTGATAGTCCAAGTTACAAGATCAACTTTGACTGCTCGTTCATGATTTTCAAAAGTGATTTTTCATGTACCCCAGTTATAAATTACTTGCACAAATCATAACCATGGGAGTCCCAATAGGACTCGGTAGACATTCGGTGCTTCCGGTAAGTCCATCACAACGAAAGTAATGACGAACTGTACTCTAGCAATTCTGATAGGTATATCTTCAACCATTCACCGCGGACAGACTATCGTTTGATCAGCCAGCTTAATGGAAAAAGTCGCAGGCTTTATCTTTGTAAGGCCCCACTTTGCACGTAGGTGTAGAAATCAAGTTAACTCCCGAACCACCATCTATCACGGTTGTCTCTTTTAAAAATTGGTTATGTTGTATTGGCAAGGTGATATTTTTTTGCTCACTTTCCTAGGCTGCTCCGACATGGAGTACTTTATTAGATTCTTCAAATCTGACACAAAAAAGTGGTTCTTGATGGACTTCTAGTTCAGTTTGAGTTAACTTCTGTGCTAATACTTCCTTTGCATTTGGCACCAACTTCAGGAACTCTCCCAACGTAATATTGATCTTACTAAACAAAATACTCATGAGGAGTTCAATTTGCGGCACTTTTAGTTCAGTCATCTTGAAGGATTCTTCATGATGATGCAACTGAGCATTCATATTTTTACGTGGATTGTTTGGTGATTGCACTGGTGAAGAACGAACTTCAGTTACTGCTTTAGCGACTTCAAGCTCCTCTTCTTCCTGCAAATGTTTAATCCATTGTCTCATATCCTAGTATCTTCTTTTTTCTGCGTGGAGATTTGGATAGTTAATGGTATAGAATCAACAGGTATTGGATTGGCTACAAGTTCTTTCTGCTTCTGTGCTCTAGTAACCACCATCAAGGGTACACTTGGTTCAGTCTGAGTTGCTGGTCTTTGCTTAATTGTTATCAAATTCATAGGAGTTGTGACCGGTGGCGGCTTTGGTCTTGCTGGACACTCCTTGTAGCAATGCCCATAACCACAGTCTAATAGAATGGTACAAATTTGTCTTTGTTTGGACATTCTGCAACTCTATGATTTTCTCCACATGCCAAAGCATCCAAGCGGTGCTCTAGTCCAATTTCTAGATGCTTGTTGTTGAGCGACAACATAAATAGCATATTGTTCTGAAGGTCCACTTTCGTTAACATAACTCCATTGCTCGGTACCTTTGTAAGGTTCTGGTTCTATCAAATTCGTAGGAGGAGCTGGTTGGCTAATCTCTCCGGATACCCAAGATTATGTTTGGCTGCAGGATCATTTCCGTAAAGGGGTTCCCGATATCCCATTTGGGCATATCGTTGCTCGATAATCCGAGGATTAAAATGGCAATAAGCAGTCTCATGATCAGGTGAATTGCACAAATGACACATACTGGTCTCTATTCATTTTTTCAATTGAGGACATTCATTTGTTATGTGAGAACCGTACGGTTGTCAAATTTTTTTGGCCAGAACCGTGGTAAACCGTGTAGCTATTGATTTATTAATTAAAGGTTCATTAATTCTATGGTTTTGGCCTCATTTGAGTAAAAATGAACTTAAAAATAAAATAAACTCGTATTGCATCATCCATAGCGTTTTGCAAAATTGTGTACTCATTATGACGTTTCAACTCACGTTTGATCCTTTTAGGTAGATTTGACAAAAACACATAATCATGGCATTTTCGTTAATCAACTTAGGTTCGCACTTAGATCTGAGGTGTTTTACCTGTTCAATGTAATTTCGAACCATTTCCCACTTTTCCATTTTAATTCTACTTAAAAGTAGGAAGAGGTCTTCCATAAACTTCTGAGGTTTGACCCGTGTGATAAGTGCTCGTTAACAATTTTCCAATTTGTACGCTCAGTTTCATCTTGATTCTTCTTCTAACTCACCATTTAAAAAAGCAGATTTTAATACCAATCTTGTGTTGCACCCGTTAAGGCCATTGGAAATAGTTTAAGTTTATCTTGAGGAAAAACTTCGCCATAGACTTCACAAGATTCCGCATAGATCTGGAGAAATCTAACTGGATCCGTTAATCCATTGTATTTGGGTAGATCCAACCGGGGTGATCTATTGACTTCCTGAGGAGCACCTCCAGGAGCAGCCATTTGTTTAAATCAAATCAATCAGACAATGAGATTGGACCTAGATTTTCAACCAAGAACTATCTGAGTTCAGATCTGCAAAATTTCTTTCACATGACAATAATCAGATTTTTGATTTTTAGAAAAAAGATCTATGATCAAGCGATTGACACTTCTAAGACTGATAAATTCTCAGGAATCAGAATCAAATTGAACCAGATTTGATCAAAAAATTGATAGAGACTTGATCTGGAAAATAAGAACCTAAAAATAGTATTGGCGAAGGTTTCCTAGGCGAAGGTTCAACAATGCTATTTTTGAAAAAAAAAAAAAACTCTCTGATCAGGTTTTTTCTGACAAAATTGGTGAAAATAACCTTCGTCGAACTCCCAAGTAGGAAAAATCTGACTCAGATAAATCTAGGGTAGATCTGGCGAAGGTTCATGACACATAAAAACACAGTTTTTGTAGTTTGGTGAGAGGAAAAATAGAGAATTTTTTATGATTCTGATAGAATTAACGTTCGTCAAACTAAAAAATGATAACTTATTATAAATAGAATATTTAGGAATTTCGGCGAAGAATCAAAAGTAGTCTTGGTATTTTTGCAAAAAGACAAAAATATGAAAATATGACAACTGATCTTTTGGAAAACCTTCGCCCAACTTACTAATTATCAAAAATAGTAAGTGGGACTGACAGAGACTCTGGCGAAGGTTTAGGCGAAGGTCCTAACTGATATTTTTGTAGAAAGTTGTGAATTTTCCACAAAAGGTTACCAACAACTAGATGAACCGTCACTTAGGCCTTCTATTTTTGGTATTATTCTTCGCCGACCTGGGAGTAGATTTTCCTATTCAATAATCAAATTAGATTTCAAATAAGCAAATCCACTCAAATCAGGCAAAATCACTTCCAAACCAACCCTAAATGCAGATCTAACACTATTCATGCCACAACAAGATGCCTAATGCAGGCTAACCATCCAACAAACATGCTGCAAACTGAAAAATTGGCGTAACTCCCCGACAACGACACCAAAATTGTAGTGGATTTTTTTTCTATCCTAACCTCAACCCAAGATCTAGCATCAAAGAGTAGAAGTTAGTCGTCACGCGGAGGTTCGTTTCCATGAGAGCGATAGCATATCTTAGATTTCAGCGTGAATGAAAGATCTAGATCTAACTCTAACATCCATTAACCCTAAGCATTAACACTACAACCAATAACACTACATCCATAATGAAGAAAGCTTACTCTTTCTCTCTCTTCCCTTATCTCTCACAAATAACAATCATATCCAACAATTAGCAAACACAACAAAAGCATGAGAGATGGAGGAAAAGAGATAGAGAGCAAGGACACTAAATTTATAGTAATGAGCATGCCTATAGATTTTTGTCCAGAACTGATCAGCCAAACTAGTACTTTGTCTAATGGACCCTCCAAATTTAGCTATAAAAGGTTGAATTCGATTCATTTCTCACTTTTGCTAGCAGAGCTTTTGCAATTTTTTTTTGCAACCAGAACTTTCCTACAGCTATCTAATACACTCTTGTGCCTTCCTTTCAGTCTTTACCTTTCTACCATCATGTCGTCTACTGATACCTCACAATCTTTGCGCTATGTCATTCATCGTGGTGTTCCAACTGCAACGGACATCATGATGCTCCCTAGCACAAGCATGGTCGCTCATGTCGTAAAACGCGGGGATGACCGTGGCAGCGGAAGCTCAAAGCTTTGAGCGTAGGCATGTAGGAATGGAAACGCAATAGTTAGCAGCAGAAATATTCAAGAAGAATGATTCATACAAAGTGCACAAATGTACACTACAGTAGTGAGACAAAAATTGCACTCTGATTAATATCAACAGTGAGTACAGTGGCTTGAAGTAATAACTTCAGTTTGCTGAGCGTGATAACGCTAACTACAGATAACTCTAATTAAAAGAAGGGTCATATATAGCTTGATTCAGCTAGTATACATACATATATACATATATATATATATATATATATATATATATATATATATATATATATATATATATATATATATATATATATATATATATATATATATATATATATATATATATGTTTACAAGTGTCAAGAGACAAATATCTTATAAGCCTTAAATGCCATTTACTCCAGTTTTGTATATGTACAAAGTTGGTAACCGCCTTTAGCATATTTGGTTGTCTAGATGTTTAGACTGAAGGTATGTAAATCTCGAAGGTGCCTCTAGAGTGAAGGCAGAAAAAAGTCGAAAAAGACAAACGTGGACCTGAAATGGATTCCAAGGCATTTTGGCCACTGTGTCACATTTTTTGCGAAGGTGCAAAAAAGACGAAGGTGTCTTTAAAATGATTAAGGCACAAAAATCTCAAAGGGGAAAAATGTGAGAAGGTCCGAAACATGTAGTCGGCCTTCGGGTTTCAGGATGGTCATTACTTGAACGATTTGTTTAAGGCTGAGCATAAGAAATCTAACACTCCCCCTTAATGTGGATCCTAAAAAATCTTGATCTTCAGATTTAACATATCGTTAAATCTGAGATGTTGCTCCTTTGATAGAGCCTTGGTGAAGTAATCTGCTGCCATGTAATTTGTTCTACAGAAATCCAATGCTACTTCCTTGCTATGCACTTTCTATGACATCTCTATTGGTGAATGCCTTCTCGGTATCCAAATTGTAGAGTTTGCATGCCTTGTGATCTAGGGAATAGCCGATGAAGATAGTCTTCCTGCTCTTATCATCCAGCTTTCTTCTTAGATCTTCATGGATATGAGCGAAAGCGATGTATCCAAACACTCGAATAATTTTGAGCGATGGTTTCAATCATGTCCACACCTCATAAGGTGTCTTGCCATTCAGAACTTTGTTAATGGAGCGATTATGCAAATAGGCAGCTGTAGTAACAACTTCTATCCAGAATTTCTTTGGAAGAGAGACATGGGCCAGCATGCTCTTGGCACTGTCGATGAGTGTCCGATTCTTCCGTTCAGCTACACCATTGGACTGAGGTGAGTAGTTGGTTGTATATTGTTAATGTATTCCACTGGTCTTACAAAACTCCTTGAATTTCGTGGAGATGTACTCTCTCCCTCCATCTATGCGTAGAGCTTTGATCTTCCTTTGGGTGTAATTTTTTTAAGATGTCTTGAACTGTTTGAAGAACTTAAATGCTTCAGATTTTTTCTTCATAAAGTAGGTAGCAGTCCTTCGAGAGAAGTAGTCGATGAAGGTTAGAAAATAGAGAGCTCCCCCTGTGGAAGCAGTTTGCATCGATCTTTCACCTTCGATTGAATGTGATGTGTTGTCTCCAAGTTGCACAACTCAAGAGTGGGTGAATGACTTATAGTCTTTGAACCAGTCGTGATGGTGAGTCATGTGTTGAGTTGTTCCAAAATCTAGATACCAGGAATCGATATTCTATTGTTCTCCGACTTTGGTCATAAAAGCTGCTTCATCTTCTTCTTGTTGCTGATTTGAGTGACTGGTTGTAGCACTATGTGCTTCTTGTTGGAACTACTTCTTCTTTTCATTGTTGTATTTCAAAGTTCGGCAGTCCTTGATTTCATGGCCAGTCCTCTTATAGTATCTGCAGAAAAGTTTCTGCACTGGTTGAAATGATGAAGAGCTTGAATTCGATCCTGAACCGAAATTTGGTCCAAAGTGCATGTTGCTCTTCTTGTCAGTATATCCTAACTTTGTAAATCTCTTGGATCTAAACTTTTGATTTTTTGAATATAAAGCTTGAGGATCCGATCTTGAGCCTGAGGAGGATGCTGATTTTCTGATTTCCTCTTGTAGAAGTGGCGATATTACTCTTAATAGAGTGAGGTGCTCCTGGGTGGAAATTGTCATTACCCAATTTTTGTAGGCTTCAGGTAGACTCGATAATAGAGTCATGAGTGCATCAGAATCTTCTGTGACTGAGCCAGTTGCAGTCATTTGCTCCATAAGAACTTTGAAGGTGTTGAGATGACTCGAAACACTATCTGCATCAAACATTCTTAGGGTGAAAAATTTCTTCCTCAGATGAAGCTTGGAAGTAACATCTTTGATGTCGTAGAGAGTTGCTAGGATGACCCATGCATTCTTAGCAGTCTGAGCAGCACGTATGTGGCTGATTTGAGTATCCTTGATGTTGAGGGTGATCATGGCAAATGCTTTGCCATCTCTTAGTCTCCAATTGGTGATGATGGCTTTATCACCTTCTGGTTTGAGCTCTGTGCCATCAACGATGTCCCACAGTTATTTGGCTATAAGTATAACCTTCATCTTGAATTTCAAGAGATGGTAGTTATCTCTATCGAGTTTGTCAATGAGAGATGACGTAGATGATAGATCCATTCTGGTTGAACGAGATCGTTGGTAGAAACAATAATTGTCGAAATACTGTTGGCTGCGCGTTTGCTAGAAAGACATCTTGATAGAAACAATACTGATAATCCGCAGTAGAAATGCAGATTACTGAAATGTCCACTCTGATACTATGTCATAAAACGTGGGGAGGACCATGGCAATGGAAGCTCGAAGCTTTGAGCGTAGGCATGTAGGAACAGAAATGCAACACTGGCCTATTAGAACCCTACAACTAGTATAACATGATCTTTGGGGAGTTGAAGAGGGCTATCAAAGAGAATACTAAGTAGCAATTTGCGGCTGGCTCTCTTCTCTCTCTCTTATCCACTTCAAACCTGGAGGACAAGATTCATGGGTTCAATGCCGATTCCTTGCTGTCTATCTACAAAGAAGCATCGACCGAGTCGTCTCACCAAGCCTCAAGCTCACACAGTCGCCGTCATGTACACAGCAAAGTTGTTATACCTGACTCGCCTCCCACGTCACGTCGTCGGACTAGGCAAATCTCTTTAGCTGCGCTTCCACCTCTTGCTGCGATTCGCACTGAGCTAACCATTTTCCAATCCACCGATGCTTCTCTTGCCTCTACTTCCTCATAGGATCAATCTGTGAGTATTGGAGCTATCATTCCAGTCACAACTACCCAGGCCACCACATCTCCACAAATTCGAGCGATGTCACCGAATACCCAAGCATTTATGGATATGTTCGATGATTTCGAACCCCTGGGAGCTTCAAAAATTTTTGAGATGTCCGAAATTCTAGGACACTTTGATCCCCAATCCCCTAGAAGAGGATTCGGACAAGTCCATGATTCCGATAATATTTTTTATTCTATTTTTCAGATAGATCAACAAGATATCATCGTTGATCATGCATCAGACACTATTTGGGTCGTCCATGCGGTTAAATCTCCGAAGCAGTTCGATGCCACGGTGCCTGAAGGGTTTGAGGAAGAGGATATCTTCGAAGAAGAAGAATTGTCGGCACCACCTCCACGCCAAACAAGAACAGTACCACCAGTTCCTCTTGCTGCTACCACCTCCACCTTAGTAGATTTTGGTAATGCTCTTGGTTCACTTTCAAACCTTGTGCAAGTGATCTAGTCTATGCTTGATAAGAAAAAAGAAATAGAGCAACGCATCTCAGATTTGGGTTATGAATACACTTTAATCAGCCAGAAGATCATCCGGCTGGATAGAGAGCTCAAGATCGCCAATTTACAACATGAAGCCAAATCTGAAGCTGAGAAGAAGGAAGCACAACAAACAGCAGATCGCCTAGAGGATTACATGGCACAACTCCAAAATACCTTGACAGATCAAACTGTGAAGGATGCAAAATAGCAAGTACTGCTATTACAAGGACAATTACAGATAGTTGAACAAAATCACACACGTCTGCAAGGTGAATTGGATGTGACCACCCTTGAGCGTGATACATATCTTTACACACAAATTCCTGATCATCCGGTCACACCGACGGAAATCAACTATTTGTTCAAAGTTGAAACCTATCGAGTGGCCTTGCAAGGATTTCAGAGCCGATTCGACATATTCAAAGGCACGACCTCAACAGAACTGGCAAAGGCCAAATAAATCATCACAGATTATGAGAAGGCAACCTCCCAGGTTTTAGAGTCAAATCCACAACTTGAAGTTTCGGTCATGCCACAATTCTCACCTCAACAACATGATCAGGCAGAATTGGATGCAGCTATGGATTCAGGAATCAGGGAGGAGCGCCAGAGGTTGAAGAGGTCCTACCAGCTCCACAAACAAGTCCATCCACATCAGGGACCACACTGTTGTTTCAAAGGCCCATCAGCGTCGAGGACCAAATCAAAAGTTTTTTGCAACAACACCTGCATGAGTCCTCGCGTGCCTTTTTGCGGGACTTTTAATGTCGCAGGCCTAAATGTCAAATTAGGGAATAAAGTTGGGTCTCCCACCAAAATTGGTTCAATTTCAATTTCAAATTATTTCTCTCCAATTATTGAATGGGTTCTCACTCTTTTTTAAATTTGAATAGTTAGGGAGGTAGAAATGGGCCAATAGGATTTTGAGGCCAAGGCCCTCCTCTCCACTATAAATAGGGGCAAACTCGAGTTGCTCCTCATGTTCAAATCTTCATTTCAATACAAGCAGATTGGTTCTCTTATGGAATGGACTTGTGAATGTCCTTGCTCTCTAACTCTATTCCTCCATCTCTCATGCTATTGTTGTATTTGCTAATTGTTGGATTTGAATATTATTGGGATTTATATTTCTTATGTTTATTCTGAGAGAGAAAGGGAGAGAGAGAAAGAGTAAGCTATTATCATGGTGAATCTTAGGGTTAATGGATGTAGTGTTAATGGATGTTAGAGTTAAATGTGGATCTTTCATATATGTTGAATTTTGAGTTATGTTATCGCTCTCACGGGATCGAACCTACGTGTGACAACTAGCTTCATCTCCTTGATGCTTGAGTGCTTGGATCTTGGGTTGAGGATAGGATAGGAAATAAACCCACTACAATGTACAATTTAGGCGGACTGTCAACGCGAAGTCATTGGGTCGCCAACAGTATCAAATTTTACAAAGTATCGAAAAGTATACAAATGATCAATTTTATATTGGGTCAAAAAATATAGTCAGGGGTCAGATTTTTAAGGGCCAAAAAAATTAGACCCGATCCAGGGTCAAAGACGTTCGGATAATTCTGCCTCGATCCGTCCGATCAAAGGTCGAAAAAGCTCTATTTATTAGGCTTGACATTGGATTAAAAAAATTCGATACTGGATTTTTTGATCTTCTAAAAAAAATACTCGAGCCTTATGTTTTCTGGTTATTGTAAAGTTTTTAGGATGCTCATTAATAAATGGATTTGAGGCTGAGTATCGAATTCCAACAATATGTTGCATGAAAAAAGCTGTTGATGTTCACAAACTTATTACTTCTTATGATAAAGCTACTTGTGATGTTGTTGAACCTGATGATAAAATTTTTTGCCTTGTCGACTTATGACTACTATGGATTGGATCAAAATATATATGGATTTCATTAAAAAGAAGGAAACGTTGACCATGGTTGAAAAAATTATATATGGATCTCTCTAACTGAAAGATTTTACAATTTACATATTTGTCTGTTTAAAAAAAGAAAATGACGACCTTCCTGTTGATACCCCTACCCTTACTAAACCTCCTACCTCACCTCATCCCTTGATCTTTACCGAAGACCTTGATGAAGATAGTGCTTCCCAATTGGAATCTTTCTCTCAAGAAATCTATGAAGTCGACAATCAGTCTGCCTTTGAATTCTGCCAATCCAAAAGTTGCCAAGTTCCTTTGTACCTAATCGTACTATTGAGTTTAAATCTGCCAAATCTGCCTATAAGCTTTGGAGCCTCCCTTCTGTGAAATTTTCGGCACCCATTTATATTGAACTCTAAATTGCTCTTACCCATCTTACTGAAGCCGAAGTTCAAGCATGCAAGCTTGCATCTTTGCATAAGAATCCCTCCTTTGATGTGCCTATTGCTTTTGATACTGTCATTAAGATGAGCAGATTTGAACCTACTAGATATCCTTCTGAACAAACCTGGGCTAGAACTAGAGGCCATTTTGAGACCGGTTGCAATAGGATGAACCTGCATCAAGCTAGAATCTGAAACTAGAAAAGACCCTTCTTTAAATGCAAATGTGGGGACAAATGTAAAAACAACTCTTCTATCATTTGGTTTGATCACGCTATTTGGTATATGATAAACAACCTTGTCAATTTTTTTTCCTGGTGCATCTTTACAGAACCAACTCAATGCTTTCTTTTTGTGGCTTCATAAACCTACTAGAGATGTTGTTAAAGCCCACCTTACCTTTATGTACATCGGACAACATATGATTGAAGCCGACATTGAACTTTCCCTAAACCCTATTGCCAAACTACTTGCACACCTTGGCGATGCTGAAAATATATAAGAAATATGAACACCTTATTAAAAAGCCTAGCTTCTCTACCTTACAAGATAAATACTTCCATAATACAAGTAGAAAAACAAGTTCCTTCAATTTGAATAATCCAAGTTCGGTTATATCAGGCAATGGCAACAAGAAGAGGAAATGCTTTCCAAGTAGAGGCAATGAGGGACAAAGCAGTGGTGGCAAAGATGATCTTCCTATCGAAAAGCTGAACTATTACCGCGATTGATCCATGTACAGGAGGATATTGAAAATCTTAGATATTGGAGGTCAGTGTAGTTGGTAGCGATGACTTTTGGTTAAAAGAAATAAAGGGAAGATGTTTTTGCATTTACGTTACTATAATAGATGCTTTGAGAGTATATATGATGCTTTGAGAGTATAAATGTCAAAAAAAAGACTTTATGAAAGGAAGACTATACAGAATCATCAACAAAATATTCATGCACAACATGTTCCCTGGTTTGTTTGCACTACCAAAAAATGCGGATTTTCTCTTGGTGGACAGTTAGCACTCCATCTTAGGGGTGCTAACTGCCCCCTGAGATACCTTGCTAACTGTGGGTATGGTTGGTGGGTTTTCTTTCTCTCTCTCTCTCTCTCTCTCTCTCTCTCTCTCTCTCTCTCTCTCTCTCTCTCTCTCATGAACTCTACTATATTGGTACTACACGTCGTTCGATTTTCGAAACATTATAAAAAATCCTTTTTCCTTATGATACTATACCAATGAAAATGCCTTACTTTGCTAAATCTTAGAAACATGGCCTCAAAGAAAAGTTTAAAAAAAAATTACATCTTATCTTTTGGTGGAAAACTTAGTTTTCATCGACGCAATGGTTAGTGCACAATACAAGGATTCCATCTAACGATGAGCATCTTCAAGCACCTGGTGCACTAAGAGGTACTGGAATGTCTATAAAAGGAACGATCCTACAACCCTAGGTTTCACTCTTCGTGCTCTCTCTCCCTCTCTCTCTTGCTTTTGCTCTTGTGGTTTGCATCTCTACTGCTGCCATCTCAAGTAGATACATGTGAAGGCATTCTTGGAAGAGTATTCGGGTGAAAGACACTACAAACATTGTACATCATACCAGATGCATCACTTTCAAAACTCTCAATGACAAATAACTCCTACATTTCTTGTGGAGTTTTAGTTATTTCGAACATTAGCATTCATAAGCAATGCTCTTGTAACTATGCTCCACAGTTTTGTAGATGAACATCTTGTCAATCATTGGATGCCCATTGTTCACCAACAATAGTACCAAAAGGAAAGGTGAGAGGACTTCTTCTTCTACGTTGACTTGTTATGTGCTCCACATCCGATCGATGTGAAACGGTATCTTTCAGTGGTCTCGAAATATCTTGATAAGTAGGGCGACCCTGTTTAGGGTTCCTTATCCAAACATAAAGATTGATTGATGCTGCTAGAGTTACCCTGCAATATCAACCAAGTTAATTTTATCAAGCTCTGCAGAAAAGTACTCATAAATTTCATACAAACTAAAAACAATTCCCGAATCTTTAAGAACATACAAATAAAGGAGCCAGGGAAAATTTGTCCCTCTGGCTGTTCAAAAATAGCAGCCTCTCAAAAGTTAAAAAAAATCCAGTGGTTTTAGTAACCCCTATTTCAGAGGCCAGTCAACCAAAAGAACCTTGCATGATCACAGAATTTTCTACAAGCACTGCTAATCAAGGCCCTTGATTTACGTGTCAAATGAATTTTGTCTCCATTTTTGGCCAACACCTGATCATGATAATTAGCTATCAGAAGCAGGGTTCTGTAACTCTGTTTGCGAATAGAGTACTCAAATAGAATCTGTATAGGCTGTTGTTAGATTGCTTTTAGACTATGAATTTGAAGGAACTTTTATTGTCATTATCTACAGTAATTCTTTATTAAAAAAGGGTTCAATTCCCAATGCAGTTTTGATATTTATTGATAGATGTCAAACCTCAAATATCAGACTTAATTAGGGAGCTATTTTTGCAACACTCTAAGTGACAAACTCACCAGATTATGTAGGGCAAAAGCATATAAGCAGCAGCGTGATTCACAGGCCAGAACAAAATAATGGTTACCAATATCGCCACCCACATAAGTACAATTTCCACAAAGGCAAGGCCCTGCGATTAAACCAAATAACATTGAGGATACCCTTGAAAATATGCAGCACTGACAAAACAAAGTACTCGTAGCGCAAAGTACTCGTAGCGCAACCAGATTGATGAGATCTTTTGGATATGTCTCTCCATGCTGAACAAATATTTCCCACTAAAAGCTACTAGGAACTGCGACTAGATTGAAAAGAGTTTTCATAATGTTGAAGAGACATATCCCACTAGAAGGTACTAGAAGTGCAACTAGAATGAAAGATCTTATAAAAACATTTGAACTTTGTATAGATTAGTACTTACAAAGTAACGCAGTCCAAAGAACAGTGGAGTCCACAGGAAATTGAGAATTAGCTGCCAGTTTTGAAAAATCTGTCAGTTTTCTGGTAATATACATAAATCCACAATTTCTATCTGGCTTTGGAAACAAGGCAAGGAATGCTTCAATTCTGACTTATAGCACAATATCCTGGTCAGTATTCATGCTCTGTAAAGCTATTGGAACACATAGCTGATATACTTAAGAATTCAATTAAATTTTACCTGGGCAATATAGAATCCTAATGGTAGTGCCTGTGTCTTAAAACCTGCAGATTTCAAAATATAAGACTTAAGATCAATCTGAAAAGTTACGTTGCAGAAAAGAACTCAACCATTTGCAAGAGATAGAAGAATCATAAACCTTACAAACTTACACACAGCCCCAGTGTTTCTTCAAACTGCCAAGTATTAACAGAAGGAAAGCTACATAATCACCAAACCTTTCTTAAATAAGCATAAGGAACCTGTAAAAATTATTGAGAGCAGGTGACACAGA